>RSEF01000001.1:57752093-57785126 GCA_003993805.1 Himantopus leucocephalus
AGCCCACACTTCCCCAGCTTCCTAATGAGGATGTTATGGGAGAAGAGAGTAGTTTAGTTTCAAAAGGCTAAATCCTAGTATATAGGAAAAGAGCTGAAAGAGAAGCAAAGTTACAGGATGGAAGAGGTTTTTGGAGCGTTTTATTTCACTTAAAAGAGAAAGTTAAACATTGAGCACATTGTATGCCATATAGACCCCACAAGCTTTGAATCCATTACGTGGTTTTCTAGAAGACATAGCAAGCAAATGTCAGAATAATGATACAAGAGCAGCAAGTACAGCTGGGTATTGAAAATCACATATGGGAAAATAAGTTACTGTCCAAGCAGCAACATCACGGAGAACACCAAATGAACAGGACATCAAGAGGAAAAAATGTTAATTCTAGTTTCCCTAAAACTCCTTCCTACATTACTCTCTGAAGAAAAAAAGATCAGCCATGGGGAAAGCGGAATAGGGAAGAGGTTGGTATGTGTCATTTTTCTGCTTTCATTCCCCTCTTGTCAATTTGAAAACTGTACTACCTACGTCCTGTGGACCTAAGCAGAGACTTAAGTAAAACATACCCAATGTGTTTGGGAAGGAGGTACGCACAATGAAGTGAGGAAGATGGAAAGGCACAGTGCCAAGTAGCCTGAAAAATACTATTTGCAGAAAAGCAGAGTACCTACCCTCCTCATCCAAGAGAAGCAGCGTGAATGGAAGTTTCTAAAAAAATTCTAAGGATGTACCTTATTATGCCAAGAATGCAGCTACAGTGCAAAGCTGCTTACTCCCTTAAAATGTAGTTTAGAACAAGTTATCTTTATAGTACAGTGTCGGTTTTGTTTTTTCACCTTTTCAGGCAATTTACTTCTAACAAATGATTCACTACAGTTTATAGAAATTTATGTTTACAGAATTCATTACACTAAAAAGGAACGCTCCCCAAGGAAAGCTCTATTGTGTATGGGGCAACTAGTCACAATCAAATTCTTCCTAAAAAGCTCAAAATCAAAAAATATGGCAATGCAAAAATTCCATCTAGTCAAACTTTAGTTCTTCCTCTTTAGACTTCATTAACACATGAATATTAGCAGACAGATAAGCTGCAGGAAAGACAAACTGTCAGAAAAGTAGTTTTCAACTATTATTTTTGTGGTATTTTTAACTAATATTCTTCTTGGGTCTTCCTTCCCTACATAGAAGGGAACTATCAGACTCCTTAACTCTGAGTAAACTTTGTTATGGAATAATTGTCCCTAAATGAGCAAACATCAGCAAAATTTCGAACACCTATCTAACCAAGGCCAGATGCATGCTAAAATAAGTCTTTCTCAATACAACATACAATATTTAGTGTCAACCTTGCAATCAGTATACGTTTTATTTTGGTCTTATGGGAGAAAGCAAAAGAATGGTGTACACCAGTCTAGGACTTACATTTTAAGTTCTCCCATACAGTAGAAAAGTATGCACTTTACTGCTGTTATTTTTTTATACAAATGATTTAGTTATTCCAAGAAATGGGAACTTGATTAAAATTCAGTTAAAACTGCTAAAATAAAAAAAAAAATCCTTATTAGGCAAACCCTCATAAGCAAATAAATAACCAGTTAAAGCTTAAAAATAATAACTATAATAATAATAATACAAACAGCACAACACCTTACCCTTCCACATTTAATATAGCATTCTTTTTTCTTTCACTACTCTTCAAGTCTGGTCTAGTTTGTATTTTAAAATGATCACAAGCTTGGAGGATGTAAGAGGGTAACAGTACATATGCTTGCCCTGGTCTTTGCTCTTCCCTAAGCATCCACTTTGGCCACTGCTAGAGACGTGACATTTGATCTGACTCACACCCACCATTTTTACATCCTTGTGTTCCTACAGGACAACTGAAATTACTGAGCACAGAATGCCTCCATTCCCAGTTTCCTACACTGCCTAAGGTTGCAATTCAACTTCCTCCTCCTTTACCACAAAAACAAGGAAAAAAAGTTAGCAAAAGATAGTATTTACCTCTCCACGTTGAGCTTCTTGTATTCTGGTAAATCTGAGGTCAGCATGTTCCCAGTTTGCATTTACACTATATATTCTCAGCTGGGAAAGTTCAAACGAAGCATTAAAGGCTTTTGCACCAATCCTGATTACAATGGAGTTCACAGAAACCGAAATGCCTTCTACCACTTTTTCAGCAAAGCCATATTCACTAAAAAGTGAAATGCCAACATATTAAATACACACCTAATGAAAAGGCACAAAATTAAACTTAGTAAACAGCTGAAATACAGGATGAAACAAGCCATAAAATAAGTTCCTAATATATTCTTCAGTTATGAATTTTTGTTAAATGTATTTGATATAGTTTACAATAATTTCCACCCTATGATCCTAATCTCAAAATAGTTGTAAAGAATATATTTTGGATCAAGATCAATCTCCATGAAGTAAAACAATTAATGCAATTTTTCCATGATAAATATTTTATACATATATACATAACAGTCTACGGCATTATGTAGAAATCTCACTCTTCTTTAGCTATACATTAGGAGTAATTCACATCAAAAGAATTACTTGATAATTCCAATCTGGTTAGTATTTATCTCTATAAGCGAAGTTATTCCACCCATTAAAACTAGTATCTTTCATATATGCAAAATAGTGTAAAGTATTTGCTTTTTTGCATGCTAAATCGTGGTTACATTTCTACACCAAAACAACATGCACTCCAGTATTAAAAAAGATAAAGCAGTTGCAATTATTTTTTATTAATAAAAATCATATGTTTCTGAATGTTTTAGATTAGTGAATCGAAAACTGTATTTTAAATATTCTTTTAACATCTATAATTTTTGCCTTTGGTTTTTTCTCCTGCTTGTTTTAGAAGTAGTTTATTTGGTTTGTCATTCCTTTTCCTTTTTATAACTTTCATCCTACACAGAATCTCTATGGCAATGATTTTCAAGCTGTACCCTAGGAGACATAGAGGCCCATGGACTACTTCTACATATTACACAGAAGTTAAAATAAGAAAAGCAATTGTATCATCAAATTTGTTTTTCTGTATATGTGTCCCTATGCCCGCTGGAAAATGCTTTAGGTCCATAAAAAATAAATTATTGGGGGGGTTGAAATCACTGATGTGATACTGTCCCACCAAATTACTTGACTTTTAGGCTATATAGTGTGCATGAAATCTTTCAGTAAGATTTGCCTGATACAATAAAGGAAACAGAAGTTTAAAACACGACACTAACAAATAGCCCTTAATACTGTTTTTAGACCAAGCAAAAGAAAAATAAAGATTTAAAAAAAAAAAAAAAAGACATCCCAACATTATAATATTTTCCAAATAGGTTGAAGGCAAGCTATCTTTAATTTTCAAAAAATTTACTATCAATTAAACTTGGTAAATTTTTGATGCAGTAGTTGCACCCATATGAAACATGCCTAGGAAGCTCCATACATAGTTCAGACATTCCTTCCAGGCTTGGGTCTGGATAGTTCCATTATCACTGTACATAATATAACTCCACCCACAATAATAAAATAAAATTCGGGAGAGATGGAAATGGCAAGCTGCAGCCCTATATACTTCTGGAAATTTGCAGGGAATCTGTTTCATGGTAATTCAAAACACTCAATTTAAACTTTTTTTGATCAATTCCATGTAAGTATCATCACTGACCTCTGTCCAGATGCAGTTGCTATAGGAGAGGGTCCATTAGGGGCACGTGGCTCTTCACATGTGCTCATTTCCATTACAACTTTATCCAAAGACTTGAAAAACAAAACAAAACAAAAAATTGGAGACCTAAGAGGTAACAAAGTAAACAGATGACATACAAAGAACAAAAAACTAACCGAAAAATCACTTGAGTACTTTTTCCGAAATACACATAAAACATTTCTTACCATGTCAATTTTCCCATAAGCTTTTGTAATGTACCTGAATTACCTTCTTTTAATTTGTTCATATAAATTTTTAAATTTTGTGAATTCTAACAGACCTTCCCAGTGAAATACTGGATTACAGAACTCTTGATCCCTAAGCATTATTTATCCATCACACACATTTTCAAAATAATGCATGTCGAAAACGGCATGATTTAATGCGTACTCCTCTGGGTTTTCTTCCTATATGGTTGTTCCTTCAGTGAAATACTTAATAACTCCGGAGTTTTCTAAATGATTCAATAAATTCAGAAAATTTTAATAGAAAATATTTGAAACTAGTCCACTAAAATTTGTGATACTAGATTAAGTTTTGTGCTGCATCTTAAAACAAAATCTGAATATATATAGGTACACGAGTGTGTAAACACTCTGTGTGTGTATACGAAACTTCAGTAGATCTAGTAAAACAAGTAATTTCCAAAAAGATATATTCCAGTATAATTTGCAACACATCATATTACAGTAAAATTGTACGCTATTATTGTATTCTTTGTACTTAAGGTGGGACCCTTCCAAAAGAAGCTGGGAATTAAGGGAATGAGACACCTAAATCCTATCTTAACTGAAGGCTATATTTAAATAGCAGAACTATGACCCACATTACAAATAATGCATACTACCAGGGGTGTGAACAGAATGGAACAAACCAAATGCAAAAACTTATTCCCAGCAGCTAAATAAATCCAGGAATCTCCTCATTTACAGTACAACGTTTGTGACCTAAATTTATCAAACAACCTGGGAAGGGTCAATTTAAGGCTTACAGTTCTGAAATCCTGTCCCATTGGAAGTTCATTCAAAACACAAAGCAATATTACTTCCCTGTCTAGTTCTGACTTTGTACCACCCCTTCTGAATTCCTCCATTTACCCTCTCTTAGGTCAGACAAACCACACTCAAGAGCTTTGTCTTTAATTTTAGTTTTTTCATGATTCAACCTGCCCTACCTACTGGACTTTGTTATCATATTGTGTCAATTGTGCCTGTCTTCATAATCCACTTGCTCCACAGACATTTTTCTGTGCTACACTTACCCATGAAACACCCTGACTACTACCTAGAAATTCACGGACTCTCTACTCTGGATTTATTTATACTTCACTATGTTTTGATGCTTAAAGGGAAGTGTTAGCTGTAACAGTAAATTTGGACATTTTAAAATTATTTTCTCAGCTGTCTTAATGAGTAACTTGCCATGCGAAACAACAACAGAGAAAAAAAAAAAACAAGAAGAAAAAAAAAAAATCCCTTAGTTTGAGAATGGTGGGGGGCGGGGGGAAGCCAAGACTTCTCCTGGTTATCCTAATGTTTTCGGATGTTTGACCACTCTTTTAAGGTTTCTTAAATTAAGACCTTTGGAACAATCTCCTTCACTGCATGACTAGTGAAAAGAACAGTAGGGCAGTGATTTAACGAGTTTGTGTAATGTAAATAGGAGTTAATGAAGAACACCTGGATGTAGATATCCGTCTATTCTTTTCTCACTGGCAACTACTGTATTTTGACAGAGGAAAAACTGCTGCACAGCATCCCTGGGTTCCCAAAGCACTCCTCAAAATTATATTGTTTATCATATGGAAACAGAAATTGATTATGAGCAAAGATAACTTAGTATTTGCCACTATGTTAACAGATGGATTTTCACAGAGGGCAACCCAGCTCAATGAAAGTACCACTGGCTAGACAAGTGGGTTCTAGTTACCTCCTAAGCTACGCAAACAGAGGATGCTATTCCAATTTAATCAAACTCTCAGTAACAAAAATATCCCCATCAAAATAATGGAAGTTCAGTGATGTAATATAAAGGGCTGAAGCTGGACATTTAGGCCATTGAATTCACCTTCCTTTAGAAGTCAAAAAGGCTGTCGTACAGTCTGCCATTGAAGAGTGAACTTTTTTTTATCAATTTAATGAACTTGTTCAAGGAAAGCTTTATGTAAAAAAGGTGACCTTGAAAGTTATCTTAGCCTCAAAGTTTGCTAATGTAAGTTCAATAGGAGCAAAGCAAGCAATCAGGCCTCGCTGCCGTAGGTCAAAGTATGTAATCTTTAAGAATAGCATGGCTTAAACTGATTTCCTAATTTGGCAGTTACACCTTACAGTCAAGAGATTGAATCATCCCACGTCAGCATTACCACACTTTAAGCTCTGTATGTAAGGAAGAAGCGGTACAGACATTAATACATTACAACTGGGTCGCTAGGAAATGCAACAAGTATTTAAAACAACATGTCTTTCCCAAGTCTGATTCAGAACTAAGGAATTACATGGGCAGCATGACAGTTAAAGGCATATTCATACCTAAGTAAACACAATTAAGGAAGTTTAGCCATCATCAAGCAAATCACTTCTGGTGACTTTCTTACTATACTTAAAAACAAAGAACAAAACTAAACAAATACAAGAATTAGCATTACTTCTAATTGTTGTTAAGTCATATTTACATATTTTACATCCTATTTATATCCAGGCTGAATCCTAGGCTGTTACAGAAACGCTGTAAATGTTATGTGGATGAAACCTGCTAGAACTGAACTCATTGGGTATAGAGAACAGATGTAGAACAGAAAAGTCCTTAGAAAAGATAGCTCCAAAAGACAGACAGAAACTTGCAAAAAGGGTTAGTTGGACAAGTAACTGCCCTTCAGGTGAACCCAAATTAAGACCTAATGACTGAAGAACCTGACAGAAATTTGTTAACAGTCAAACATTATAGTGATGATGCCCAAAGCCATAGATTAAGAAAACAAATCTACCAACAAAAACATTAAGGCATTTTGTCTTGATCTGCCACTACCCAGAGGACACTTAGTAAAGGCCTGTTAATGTTTCAGTTATTTCTCCAGTCAAGTCAGAGAACAATATAAATATTTGAGATAAATTCTGCTACACAGAGTATATGTAGGAGTTGATGTCAGAACTCACCAAAGAAATGGGATGTGTTTTCAATTTTGTCCATGGTATCTGCAAAGGAAAACATTATTCCAAAGCAAAGTAAATATTAAAAATACAGTAGAATAAAGCATTTGTATACATAAAACACATTCTAAACAAGTTATATTTGTAACTCCTGAACTCAGAATACTACTTTCAAAATATCAAGTTTATCTGAAAATACTGTAAATTGATGCACAAACATAAATTTATTTTAGGTGTTAAAACAAGAACTTCAAAATCTACTTATTACTGAGCAGAAAACAGAGGAACAAAATAGAATCTGTCTCTTTAACACCAAGTTGTCAAGCACCAGAAAAAGCAACAACTCTCTTCCACATTCCTTTAAAAGGAAAGAAAATCCACATTTCCTCTGTTGGCCTACAAATAATTGGATGCCTGCAACAAACCATTAAGTTCACTGCATTCAGAGAAATCAGGACAATCTCCCATTAGGGAAAGAAAAAAAAAAAGCCCCAGAAGACTGAAGAGGTGCTAAAGTTTGACCAGATCATAACTTCTGTCAAAAACAAGCTATAGCTTCATTTCTTACTCTCGTATTAGTATAAGCTAGGAGAGATTGATATACATTGCTTCAATTCTTAGCAGCCACAAGGACCAAAAAAAGCAACGTCTGCTAGATTTAGAGCGTTTCCACATTTCCCACAGAGACCAGAATCCCTCAGAAAGATATTTTTGGAAATAGGAAAGGAACAAGATGGAAAGCAATAAAAACAGAGGAGTAAAGAGAAGAAAGAACACATAAAAAAGAGAATAATAAATAATTATAGTAGATCAATTACCATGGGCAAATACAAGCTTTCATCTCTACCCCTATTTCAGAACATGCAGGAATAAACTCTACTCAGAAAGGAAAAAAAAAATTTAAAGAAATCACTTATTTTCATCATTTCCATATGTATTTCATGTCATCACATAAGAAACAAAAATTAGAACAAAATTATTCCTGGTAACATCTTTTTTTTTCCCTCTAAATTATTATCAAGCACTCATCATAATTTTCTATGAATACAAAGTTGCTTGAAAGTTTACAGAGACAGAAGGAAAAAAAAGACAGACTTGGCTAATTACCATTCCAGCACAATAAAATACTGACCCTAATGGATGCTTTATTGCAAAAGACCTTGTTTATAGCAAGCCATGTTGGAAGATCCAGCATGTTCTGAAGCACCTCTTGATCGAGTTCTAAATTGGTCAGCTGACCTTCCCCCTTTAACGTGCTCAGGTTGATCTTGTCAGGTGACAGATTTTTGGTGAACCTAAAAACAAACATGCACCTTAAGTAAAGGCATATAAAGCAATCAGAGCTGTCCCACATATAGCTGACAATTTAACTTAAAGCACTGGTCGAGAGGTAAGGAAATCATCTTAGGTTCTTAGGTACAATTTCACACTGAAAAGAAACGGTACCATGGAATTGCTTTGTCCCTCTGAATTTTTGCATCTCATTAACTCCATTTACAAATACATAAACAAAATTAAATATATGGTGAGGTATCTTCCAATTTGTCCATCACCCAGAATAACAAATCCTTGATTCAAAGTATTTAACTATTTATTTTAAACTATATAAGGTAGAAGTGAATATATTTCACTCTTCTTCAGTTTTTCAAAAGGAGAAAAAAAAAATAAATCCAAAACCTCTACAACTTATACTGTCAGAGTAAGCAGGAGTGGCTTAGAATTCACTCAGGAGGAGTAACAAAAAGCTACTCCTTATAAATAATACCTTTCCATATATATTTACAGTTAAAATCTTGAAATGAAAAGCTTTATATACAATATTCATTAGGTTTAATCACAGAATTTAATAACGTAAATTAAAAAGATACATACATACATATTTACACGCACATAGCAGCACGGTGTATATAAAATATTGGATGAAAACTTGAAAGGTCAATCTGATATACAAAGGCTAAAAAATGTAACTATTTTAAGAAGTACATATGCAGTAAATTTCATTATACTGATTTGCTATGATTTGCTGATACAATAGAACTATCTATGTGACTGTGTCGAATGGTTCACATCCTTGTCAGGTAACACAACAAAAATCATGGGTGGTCTACTCTCATATCAACAGCTGTAGCATTTTATCTACCACAAGCTGAAGAACAGGCTATACTTAATCACACTTGCATTCTGCCATGCAAAATTGTTTCTGCTCATGAACTAGGTCTAATTTTACAAGATTAGATAGTAGAAAATACTGCCGTTTGCATTACGCTTTGTGACTTTTCCCACCAAAATCTCACCACGCTGATATTCTGCAGGCAGAGAGCAAAGGGGTTCATCTGTCCTCACGGATGGAACATCGCCCTGAAGCAACACTCCCGGAGGTGCAACTCCACCATTTCCTTCCCATTCAAGAGACCTAATTTCTAACCGGACTACTACAAGGTTCTGATTAAGTCAAATAATAAGTCAGGGGGAAATGGTGGAAGAAGGTGAAGAAGGCTGGCAAGCTTTTCCTCCTTAACCGTTTCCAAGTGTGGCTTGAAACATGGCAGGCATTTTCTCAGTCCAACTGCTTTATTGCATTCTTGTGCTGGTAAGCTTTGGAATTGCATTTACCCAGTCTGACAAACTGCAAACATCCATTTTACCACTCCTATGAAACATTCAGCCAGATAGCATAAACTTACAGAGTTTCATCATCTGTCAGTTTAACACAAAGAGGAACTCTCAAAGGTCAAGACATCTGGAGTGGAGGTACAGGGGAAGAAGCTTGTTCAGAATTAAAAGTTCAGTTAATTTGTTTCTTTTGGGTTTTTTTAAATATACCAAGTCTGATATTATTCAGTATTATTTGCAAATACTACTAGATATGTTTCTTGTAAGTGACACAGTTGTTTCTGTATTGCTCACAAGGCATAAATTATCCAGAAGCAATGAGCTTTGACTCGTGAATAATATATTTCAATAATTTCAGTATTAAGAATATGTGAAGGCTACTGACAAATATATTTTCCTTGACAACTAATGTACTTCTAAGTGCTCCATTTAGAAACATTGTGAGGGGAATAAAGGACTTGAAATTATTTCATTTTCTGGTTACACTTCTTTGTCGCTTTTAACAAGAGAGAGTATTGAGAAGAGCTGTATAACCTGCCTCAGTAAAACACCGCATCAGTAACTGCAAAATATGAAGCCTCCTATCTCAGAAATCATATTGACAAGTCTCATCTGACTTGGCTAATTCAAATTCCTTGAAGAAGAAAAAAAAACAGCAGCCATTGAATGTTTTCAGTCACACCATAGCATCTCTCACTCTTGACTTTCTAGATGAGGGTCAACATAAGAATCACAAATTGGTGGTATTTTAAAGTCACATTTATACAGCAAATGCCAAAACATTCTGCCATTACACACAGAGAGTCTCCTGAGACTCATGCTCTGTAGAAGTCGTCCCCCTCAGGGTTCCCTGTTGCTATGCCACACCAGAAATGTCTCCACTCAACTTGGAGACAGATCTAATCATCATCTTGGTCTCAACTGCAGACACATCACAGTGAAACCCAGAGATCTACAGAAACAGGTTTCCAAACTTCAAAGCAAAATACCGTTAAGGAGAACAGAGATGGCAAAGCTGTTGAGTTACTTCTGACATCCTTCAAATAGACAAAATAGGAGCCAGTCCCCCCAACAAGGAGCAGAAGGACAAGGAAAGCAATCTCAACAAATAGCATCACTTCTCCTCCCATTTCTGCCTTTTTTTGAAAAAAAATTCTTCTGAGAGTGTTGCTTTGAATTTGTTACATCTCCTGCAGTCAGCGAAAGGAAAAATGCAGAGTGCTGCTTCATTTAGCAGAGACTGACGTAAGAGGATCTCCACCTGTAAGACTACACCCTTCATTTCAAGAGTTACAGAAAGAAACACTTAACAGGCGAGTTGTGAGAAGGTGTTTCAGGTGTAGGCACCTCTAGAAGCAGATCTCTTCATTCCACTTCCACAGCTGGAATGTGACTGATGAGTGGATGCTGAGGAGACTGAGATGCTTCCCTAAGAAGTAACATCGTAATATACAACAACCACATCTGCTTTGTCTATCTGCTTAGTCCAGAGCAGATTTTCCACTAAGGATGCCAACACTTTACGTTTCTGTGCCAGTTCCCTGCTACTTCTACACTCAGTTGTTCCATAACACACACTTTTGTTTGTCTGTTGAGTATTTTCAGCACTTTAGAACCATTTCATACTATTTGATATAACAGGAAAACCTTTTAGTTTTATACAGTGACCTCTAACTTAAAAAATAAGAAGTTGGCCTCTTTGGGCAGCTAGCCCTGCAAAACACAATGTAATCATACCTGTTAGTCAGAGTTTACAAGAATTCAGATCTACATGCATAAAATTAAAAGAGCTAAACAACAAAAGGAACACCATTTTGAATTAAAAATATTAAAAAAAAAAAAAAAGCCTTAGGGCAACCACAACTATCCAAATGGTATTGTTCCAGGATCCCATGGTACATCAAACCAGGACATGCCCCACTGAGGCAGAGTGCTTTGACTTTTCTTTCTGGTGCGCTTCGCATTCAGTCAACAGAGACTCAGGGAGATTTACCACAGACACACTGATGTGTGTCTAGTGAGAGTTCTAGTGAACTTGCCATGAGTTGGGATAATCATCACTGACAAAATTTTTACCGAGATAAAATCTGCAATTTAATATTTTAATGCTATTAACTTTTAATTTTATTATTAAATTAAGTGTTAGGACTATTCTAAATATTCTGGTGTTGGAGACGTTTTCTAATATTTATTGCCAGGCAAAATCTAAGAAGGCGGCAACATGGCTTTGGAAGTTGGCAAGTTATGTCTATATCTAAAGAACTACTGTGTCTCTTAGTCAGTACTGTAATGTAGAATGCTTAATTGCTTGAACTTTGAGAAATCATTACGCTATCGTATTTATGATCCAATTTTTATGTAAAGCAGAGAGGTACTTCCCATAAAGTTAGGATAGAATCATGTAATTCTGAATATGCAGTAAATAGACATCTTCGATTATGTCATGATGTTTCATGATTAGAAATCTTTGTTTGGGGAAAACCATTTACAAATTTTCTATGAGCTTTTCATATAACTACTCAGGACTAACAGTGTCACCAACTTCCTGACATGCACACATTCTTCTCTCTGACTCGGCACCAGCAAATAGATCCTCCCCAGCCTGCCTTTTCTTTTTCACCCTGGTGTTCATTCCTTAGAATGAGTTAACTACTCCTTAAGAACTGGGTCAAACTGGGAGTAGAGGTCTCGACAACGGGGACGTTTCCCAGCACAACATCCTATGAACTCCTGACTGATGTTCCTTTCCTAGGGAACAGACCGAACATTAACACATGCTACTCAGTACAAGAAGTGAATAAAGCAGAACAGAGAAACATAAAAGGGATGGGCAAGAGGTACAGAAATAAAGGACATAGTTGAGTTCACCGAAGCTTTCTGTTACACTGTTTTGCTGTGGCAGTGAGACATCACTGGTTTTGAGGCAATACGTACTTGGTTTGCTAAGACCACAAGTTATTCTTAGCAAAACTGTTTTCATGGATTTAGTTTCAATTTCACAAACTACCCTTCCTTCCTCAAAACATACAATTTGAGGTTTGAATTACTGTATCTGATAGCAAGAATTTCAATTCATTTTTATTATTCAATTCTATAAGGTAGATCAATGCTATAAAATGTTTTACACTTTAAATGCAAGAATCCAGAAATATGAAGTTATTAGTATCACAAGCAGCCTCACATAGCTCTCTTGGGTATATATCTATACACACACATGCACTAAGTATTACTGTGCACTTAGATGGTTCAACTTTAATTTACAGAGTACAGACTAAGAGTTTAGTGAAAAGTGTAAAAGAATGCACAGTAACAGCACAGTAGTAAGAATCATACATAGGCCAGTAAGTTACAATCATTGTGTTTTGTCAGAACCGCAACAGTTCTTTCAGTTCTTTTCTCTCCGAAACAACGAAAAATCTGCACAGAAGATGCATTTTTCTCCTTGCCCGAAATATTTATTTTCTAAAGTTTTGTTTGTGACAACACAGGGTTGGAGCTCTGAATGGAGCACTCCACCATGCTTGCAGAGAAGATGGCCAAGAAGTGAAACTAGAAACAAAAATCAACCAAAAAACAGTAAAGAGGACAGGGGAAAACACTTCTCTGAAAGCACAAGGTTATGGTTTGTATAATGAAGGCCACAGACCACATGAAGCTTACAGCAGCACTCCACAAAGGTCTGGGGAGAATACCAGATGCCTTGTCAAGTTTGTCAACAGAAATTCCAACCTCTGGAGTTAACAGAGAAATAATATCGAAGTCTGGATCACATTTGGACACGGTATTCGCAGCTGTTTTGCACATCTACTGAATATACAATCCCTTCCACTTGGCTCTATCATATGCCTCCCCTGCTTTTTAAAAAAAAAAATCCTTCAGTAATTTGATCCTACACATATGCTCTAATCATGACAGACTATTAAATCATAATATGTGCCACATGCCTTGCTTATCTTCTTGTTATGAACTAGAACTTCTTAAAAAGATGTGTGGTTCAAAACTGGCTCTGAAAAAGGGAAGCATGGCCTACCAAGCACTGGCAACTCTATCAATAACAACACAGCAGAAATGGAACACAAAGATAATGTGTTTTTTCCCTGTTTCACCTGGCTGAACCATGTTATTAGATCACTAAGGAACTCCCTACAATTTCTGAAGCAAGAAAAAGTCTTTTTTCAATTGAGTTTCTGAAGAAGATACTGGCTTCCCATGACTCTAGGTAACAGAGAGAAGGAGGTCTACTATCATTCTGTTCACTGTATCACTTCAAATTTTAAGACTTCGTGTTTAAAGAGAAGAGGAGCAGAACTAACTCTTTGTCAAATCTGCTACAGAAACAAAGCATTGGGATCACTAGAGTGTTTGCTGTTATGAGTGAGTTCCTCCCATCTGGTGTAACACAGCAAATCAAAACTGATTTTCAAAAACTGGTTTGATCGGGGGGGGGGGGGNGGGGGGGGAACCCTAACCCTCCCACCTTTAAATAAGGAAGAAAAAAAAAAAGTCACAGCAAAGAGCATGCTGCAGGCAACGTAACCATTTCCTCTCTCATATTTTCTTTCCTGTAGTCAGAAGAAATATTAGTGTCTCAGGAACAAAACATCACCTGCAAACACGGAGTTCAGGACTATTGCTATACTTTTTCCCATGGCAGCATATTATTAGTTAAGTCCGAAATATCAAGATGCTTAGATCTATTTAGACGGCAAGTCCTAGATGAGAAAAAGACAGACTCCCTAGATTAAAGAACAACTCTACATACCAGTAACATTAAGCACAATGACACTTTAGAGGAGTTCTTAGTAGCTTTGTCCTCTTCATCCAGGTATGAAAGCAGAGAAAAGAAAAGGTGGGAGAGACTACAGTTATACAGGATAAAAGATTTAGCTGCCATTAAGTGAAGCGCAGACAGAATAAAGACAGGCTTTACAAGTGCAACAATTGATTGACCGCTATTGAAAGGGTAAGGCACTAATGAGAATTTTGCATGGATGTGACAGACTAGGGGGAAAAAAACCAAACTTCTGTAAAAAGATGTCTATTTTAATCCTTCAAACCTATGAAACAAGATTAGAATCCAGCAACTGATATCTTCTCTTGGCACTTTAAAAAACTTCAACCAAAAAGCACCACAAAAGCTGCTACAAAAATTAACTGTACTGTACAGGCTTAAGGTTAGTAGAAATTGGTCAGAAGACCACAAGAACACTATGTCCAAAGAGTATGCAGAAATCCAAAGGCACTGCATGCATTTAGTAATGGCCTACAAAAAGCTGGTGAACTGCAAAGTAACAGAAACTTTTTGAGTAAATCCTGGTTGCCCTAGGGATGTTCTAATTTCAATCCAGTGTAATAAAGTAGTACTTCAACCAGGAAGAAACCATTAACTATGGTTTATGTAAGATTTGGAGTAAATCACTTTTAGCTCCACAGGCTGAATTAAATGTGTAAAAGTTGACAGGTATCATTGAAGTCACATTCATAAGCCCACAGAAAACTGGCCGCCTGAAGAATCCAAGATATCAGCAAATGGCTTTGCAGCAACAGCTGACTCATTGATGCAGCAAGATACCAAACATCTGGAGATATAATTCATGGAAACTACTGGGTTCTAAGTGAAAGATACATTTTTAGGAAATAAAGCTGGAAGATTAGAGACAATTGATGAAAAACTGCCTGGGATACATGAAGGTTAAACTACTTCTATGTATAGAAAATGAATGGTAAGTAGTACTAAGTATCACCACAAAATATGATGGCATGCCCTCATCTTGGACACTATATCCATTTCTGAAAATATTAAAACCAATTTAGAAACAGAGAAGATAAACAAAAGCATTAATGACAAAGTAATGAACGCTGCACAAAAAGTTAATTGGATGCTCGTTTACCTTAACATAAGAACAAAAACACACACAAAACTAGAAGAGAACATATTTAAAGCCAGTAAAAGGCAACACTCATTGCAGAACATTTTAATGCCCATGAAAACATCAGGATAGAATACAGCACCAAAATCAAAAGCTTAAAAGAATTTTAAAAAAATTAAAAATTAAGGCACTTGTAGTAGGGTTTGTAATACCTTTCATGCCTACAACATAGTAGGATTCACCAAACACACTCTGACAATGGCAGACTCACAGTCTGCACCAGGAAGGCAGCATTGCCATAGCACTGTAAAATCTCACCACCACTGTCAGCAGCCAGTGGGTAACCAGTAGGCAAGTCCATAGTGGACATAACTTTGGTGGTCTGAGAGGCTACCCTCCAGCCTTTATCCAGAAATCATCTGTATCAGCAATGTTGTGTCCTGCACAGATTCCCAAATACCATGCAGTTTCCTCCCAAGAAGCCCCTATCAGTAAATGAGGGCTACCATTCCCTCATTCCGCAGGCTATAGGGAATCACAGGGGGCTCCTACATGGCAATACCAACTGCAGCAGCTACACCTGTCACCGGGCTTTTCAAGTACACCCCTCACTACCTATGATACCTGACTGGCACCTTCTTACACCCTCCAACATCAATTTGTACAGGAGAAGGGTATCATTCCTTTACCCATGGGTAACGTGGCCACCCCACACAAACGCCTGCATGCTCTATTTAATCACACCTTCAACTTGTGCACAATTGTTAGGTGTGTATTTGGTGGATAAGCGCAAGACGAGGAACCCTGCGTGGCCTACATGGAGAGGATCTGCATGATCTGCTGGGTGGCATCTTGCAAAGATGCTCACAGGCCAATGCTCTGAGGCAGGACAGGGCATTCCCCTGTTTGCACACCCAGCCTGGTCCTACTGCTCTCAGCTGGCGACAAGTTATAACACACCAGACAAGTCCAAAACACTACCCACAACCCTACACCTTCAGGTGGGGCTTTCCAGGCTACTATACAGGACCTGAACCACCTAAGACTCACCAGGCCTTTTGGCTTATTATAGTCTAAAGACAGATCTTCCTTTCCAGGCAAATCACTAATTAGGACCCTGACTCAACAACGAGCCCATACTTGTGTAATATGTCTGCTGCAGTGTCACACCATCCCCCTTATCTCGCCCATCCTGGGAGGCGGAGCACTGAATAGTACATCTGCTTCGCTGATGCTTTCCAAATAATTGCTTCCATTTCATCACGACACAGAAGCGTGGACTCCTACTCCAACTGACATCCTAAAGACAGCTTAGTACACTGATCCTTTCACTCTAAGACCCATTCCATACTGACATCCCCACCAACTCTCTTGACAGTATATAAAGCTTCCCCTAGTTAATTCTGTAATAACACATACAGGAAATTATTTTCTTTCTATTTGGAAAAACTGTATTGGTTGCTCTTTGGGTACAGGCAGAACTGAAACAGCTGCTGTCATCAATGGCTATTATCTAATTATGTGTCATGCAGCAGATCTGCTCAGACATAGCCAAGCACTGTGCATAAATGAGGAGCTTACACTGCATGAATGATAATCATCTTGTAAGTAAAATATTGCTCAAGCAATTTCTCTTTCATTTATGATAAATCCTCACACAGATCATTATTAGCTTTTCTATTCCATGAGTCTTTTCACATATCACTTACACAACCATAGAAATGGTCAATATTATCAAACCCCAAAAAATTGTTTCAAACATGACAATCCTATACACAACAGACCTTAATGCATATGTTGAGTACAAGATAACATAAAATCCTTAATATACTAAACCATATGTGGCAAGGTATATGCAGCTTCCATATTGCAGGCAGCAAAAATAACACCTCTCATTTTGAGAATTTGCTTATACTTGATAACTATTAAATTCCACTCAAAATACAACATTCCGTACCTAATACAAAGAAAAGCCACTTGATGCGAAATAATTTTATAAATTTAAAGTCAAGAAATAACGGTGCAGTGTAAAAGCATGACATCTGCCTTTTGGAAAATGCATCATATATTTATGTGACATTAGCAGATAGCTTTTTAATGCTAACTGATCAGATCTCACAACAAAGTAAGATTTTTCAATAAGACATTAACTGTAAGGACTGTTTTAATTAAAAAAAAAAACAAAAACAAAACCAAAAGCTATTCTCTTATGTAAACTACGTAAAAAGCTGACCTATCCTTCAAATATCTATCAATACAGAGGTAAACATTAAGTTACGAAAAGGAATTAAGTAGGTGTAAATGATAAACAGCAAATGTCAAATAGCCTAAAGATATTGAGAAACATCTAGAAGATTACACTTAGAAAATACACATAAAGGTATGTTTATAATGGGATTGCTGATTTACTTCACAAACCAGTTTTGCAAATTTAGTTTAGGACTTAAAAAAAAAAAAAAAAAAAAAAAAAANTAGCTACATAGCAAACAATTTTTTTGCAGCAGCAGCATTGTAAGTTACAAAAGCAAACAGAAGAGAAAACCCAATTAACATTTCATAGAGCTCATTTCACCCCTGAATTTATATAAACGCATACCACCTCTTACATTTACTCTACAAAGGTGGGAGAGGGGAAGTTACCTGAGGGCAAGGTATTCAGACAAAAGGCCCCTATTCCTGGTGAAAGCAAGTGGTCAGTTGCCACGGCTTCTGAGAAGCTTCTGGTACTCATTTTGGTAGTAAGGATATTCACAGCAAACCAATCTCCACCAGAGCCAGCTGGGATCGCTGCAGGGAACGGGACACAGGGGACACACAAGGGATCAAGTTCAAAGGGAAAAAGGAGTGATACAATAATGTAAGAGAGTTTTAGCTGAAGATAACTGCAGTTACAACAGTTTGTTACACATCATGACATTACAGAACTAAAAAGGAAACAGACCTGTGTAAAATGCTGGATTTCCATGAGGATGTCCCTTGCTGTCTGATATGACAATACTGCAGCCATGTTTAAATGAACAGCTTATGGAGAAAATTTTAATCATGCAAAAATGATCTATATAACACAGCCAACTGGTTTCACAGATACCCAGTAAGTATATTTGGAATGTGAGAAGGAAGATAGCCCAGAGATGCAGCATAAGAGGTCTTTATTTTATTTCGAAATGGGAGGGAACTTTTCAGTTCTGTTTTGCCTAGCCTGACATTTCTCGGCCCACATTAGTCACGGTGTCCCCCCTTCACCTATTCAAAATTCACACTAAAGAAACATGATTCTACAGTGGCAAGGGACATAAGGACTTCTTGGATTTGTTTGTGTGTTTGGGGTGGTGCGACAGAGACCTGCATGTGTTTCACATTCTGATTTTTCAGGCTATGAAATTCTAGTCCATCAAGCTTCTCAAAAATTAAAAATTAGACTCTTTGATTCGGCAAACCATGCAGTAATTTAAAAAAAGAAAATTTTTGTTAACTGTCTTCACTTTGAAAAGATGCCTTAACCTAAATACAATTAATTCCTACACTTTTACCCTTTGGCGTACATTAAAATCCAAGCATTTGCACAGTGTCCTTAGTAGGGAGTTTATTGAGATATTTGAACAACGTTTAAGAGATTTATCACTGAAGTGAATTACAGATCCCCATTTACGAATGATTATTTTTCTCAGGTCTCCAGATTCCTAGCAAAGTGCGCAACTACAATATGAAAATTGTTCCAGAAGTAAGCAACCATGTAACTTCCATATTCCTGGGTAGCTGGATCCCAAGGTTGCCTCCTTGGGACTCAGGTAACAGAAGCAGCCAACTTCTCCACGAAAAATAAAAGCTCTGATATTGTCAAGCTATACAGTAACCTACATGGCAGAGCTGCCACAAAATCTGTGCACACATTACAGAGGAAGGCTCCTACATCCACACAAGCTGCAGCCTGAATTGGAGTTCTTTTCTTACTTCCCTCTCCTGTTTCTTCTCATGAAAGGAGAGAACAAAACGATCTGGACCCTGGTAAGCACCAGCTCCACAAAGGGGTACAGAAAAACTCCCATGGGAGCTACTGGATTGAGAAACCTGGGTTCCCCCCAAGCAGCCAAAACCTGGGTGTGTTACTTGTTAGCAATTATTTTCATGATTTGCAAAATATCTGTGAATCAAGTCAGTTCATGTAAACCTTTATAATTCCATTAATGTTTCATCAGAAATTATCTAATATCCTTTGTCCAATCTGCTGGTAGACAGCAGAAAATAAATCAAAATACACTTTAACAAGCACCTCTCACTCTGAAAGTTATTTAGTACATACTTTTATACCCCTTTGATATAAAATAAAACCACCAAGGCTTTGGCAGGAGAAATAACAAATTTCGAAAAATGTAACTCTGGGCTGTGTTTTGATTCTTACACGCTCCATAATCATTTGAACATAAGACACAATTTTATTCCTCACAGTCTTTATTTAAATACCTTTTTTCCTGAGAATGCTGCACACTAACGTATCAGCTACCTGAACAGGAAGTAATCTTCAACATTCTGGAACTTATTTCGCAGTAAAAACCATTCTGAGAATTGTTTGAAGAAAATAATCGCATACTCTACAAGTAAAATGCTGCTGATGAATTCCTGTTGATTCTGCAAATGCACTAATTTTTATGTATACATAAAAGCTGACTTCAACAAAGCTTCAGCAGAACTTTAATTGTACAAATAAGATGTCTGCAGAATCAGCATCCAGATTCATAATACATCTGCAAAAATAATGTAAAACAAACTGGAAACTAGAATTCTGTGAGTTTATTAACTCAAATGCTACTGAAAGCTTAAGAGATCTTTCTGAGACACAAGAGTTAATATTAAATCTTAATAAATGTAATGATTAAGAATTCTACCAGCAAATACATTATTGCTGATTTATCTCCAAAATACCTTTATAATTTCGTAAAGCACCAAAGCAATTTCAGTTTGACCTTTTGGAAGATGTTCTGTTACAGAAGCTTAAAACACTATATGAAGCATGAAGCTACTAACAAAAACAGAAGAAAGAGAAAGTTTTTATTTTTGTTGAAAAAAGCGTTTATTGATTCCTATTTGCTCATCAGAACACTACCAACACATTCACACAGACAAAACTGTTGGCATGAAGTCTCCACTTGAGACAAAACCTATTGAATTTCAAACATAAGGGGATTTAAGACATACAGGATTATAATGAAACTTTAAATTGCTGTCTCCTCATTCTCTTCTGCCATCTCAAGCAGTTCTGCTTTACTACCTGTCCTTTTTCAGACACTGTTCTTTCACTAAGTGCAGCAGCATTTGTTTATGATAGGCATTAAGCTCATGTTTTCTGTGAGCATTCAGATTCAACACAGATTCATTCAGAACAATGTAGATTGTCATGTCTACATTGTGTTTCACAATTTTCCGACATATTACACAAGCCAATAAAGTCAGTCACCTAGAATACACTCTGTAAAATCTTCAGTACAAGCAAAGAGAGAAGCCGGTTTATGCTTATTCTAGGAAAAGCACACACTTTGTGTTCTTTGGCCAGCTAAAAGAATTGGATAACTTTCACAAAACTAAAGTGACATAGAAGTGGAATACACAACTGAAAAGAAGCAAAAAATCTACTACTTCTTCTACTAGCGGAAGTTTCAAAGTTCATCCAAACAATTTTGGTCATTTAATCACAGGAAAGAACGTGACCATTCTGGCCAAATAAAGGAGAATTGCCAGATTCTAAAAGAAGTCACCTCAGGTCTCTTGAGATGGCAACATCCCTCACCAAACAGGCACATCTGACTGGTATAAAAGCAGGGTGCTGGGCAGGTCAAATATTTAGGTAGGACACATATCAATGACGTTGTACCTGATGATGTAGGATATCAATGCTTATAGCAGGATCAGCTGATTCATGATATCCACACAATCAGCATGCTATTCTTCGTAAAACTAATCTTCATATGCGTTTTAGAATGACTACCCAATGATAAGGTGAAAAAAATTGTCACAAGATTTACCGCAATTTTCTTTTATTGAAATCTTAGTATTTTTACATCTATTGCTTCAGGTGAGCAAAAGCAAAGAAGGTCAAAGTTCGTGCAGAACATTAACTAATGACACAAACTGAAAAAAATTTGGGTTTCTGCCATACCAAACACTTTTAAACCTCTTACTGTTTTCCTTGTGAAAACAGCAAATAAGATTCAAACAAAGAATGGGATTTTTTTTTAAGTTGAAGTATGTGCCATCATTCGTAAACTTAAAGAGTTAATACCTAATTGAGATGAAGAATGTCATATTCAGTGGGGCTAGTAGAGGCAAAGTTTGTAAGCTTTCCTTCATGCTGCTTAGATATATTCTGATACACAAAACTGTTTTTCACGGAAAGGCGGGGATATTGCAAATACTTCCACAGAAGACTCAGTCAGACTGCTCATTAGCTAGAAAGGTAATTTCAGTCAATGATACTAAAAGCCAAAACTGAAAACAACCTGAAAAAAACCTTATACAAGTCTGTGTAATACCTAATTTCTGTCGATACCTTGGATCCAAACAACTCAAGATTCAAATCCCTATGGCAGAGATGATCATAGAGAGTGTAACAGGAACACTATTACGAACTTGCATAGTGCAATCTGGAGTCCTGCTGAAAATTGTTTTCTACTCTTGTCTACAAAGTCTAACTGAGGAAAAAGAAGTAACGCTAAAGGGTATCTGCTCTTATCATAGCAGAGCAGTGCACAGAAAATCTTGCAAGAAAAGGTGCTGTTCAACAAGAAATCTCTCACCCATGAAAACATGTAACAGCACACATGAAGATTCAACACAAGTTTCAGTTCACTGGGGAAGACCTTGACAGTAAGAGCAAGTGATCCCAGCACTACATAGAAGACTCCTAGGCACAGTATCCTTTCTAAAGGATAATGCTGTTATCCAGATATTTGTTTCATTTTAGGGCACGTATATTATGAAATAAAGACACTCTACCATCTGCATTCACAAAAAACACACCTAACACAATATGGAGCTGACAAAAATTCAAGCCTCCAAATGATAAACTCATCTCTTGCTTAGCAGATAGCATTTAGTTTTATATCCCACGCCAAGCCGCACATAATCTGAAGAACAAGAGAAAAATGTATTTTGTTCCCCTTCCCCCCTCCCCTCCTTCTCATTTTCTTCCACAGCCTTGGAGAACAGCAATGCATGTTGAAGACAGAGGACACAGCTTATATTTTAAGAGTTTTAAAGAGACTGTGAGAAAGCTAAAAACTCATCACCGGGTCCTGAGGTAAGTTAAAGGTTTGTGACAAGCTGAATAGATAAGCTCTACTACCTCGCTGTTCTTAAGCTGTAACAGTCAGCTTACCAAAACCGTTCCAAAATGCAGTTTGGGTCGTCTTCTTGTTCTCAGACCTTAAAGACTCATATTTACGTGAAAATTTTCCCTAGCTAACAAATGTAGAATGATAAGGCTCCTTCATAACACCAGTGTCTGTATCAGTTCATCTAAAAGCACTGTAAAATGCTAAATGGAAACTATACTACTGAATGACACAATGCTTTTAAATTTGCATATACAGTATCTAGAAATTAAGAAGGCTAAAAATTGCTAACACATGAGTAACAGATATTGCAGCAATCTTCATAGCAAATATTGCTAAATCAATGTTGATTTGGGGGAGCTGAACAAGATGACCTCCAGAGATCTCTTCCAACCTCAACCATCCTGCAATTCTGTGATTTCTGGCACAACTTCTCTATAACTGAAGGTACAAATTCATATCTTCTGTTTGTTCTTTGAGGTACATATTAGATTTGGCGTTGTTCGAACATAAAGGGAAACACAATCATCAAAACTGAAAGTAAATTGAGATAACAGGATAATTATTTCCACTCCTCCTTTATTATACATGGACTTCTCCCAGTACATTTTAATTCTGCCACTAATACCTGCTTTGTTGAAGATGGCAAACAGGCATCAGTTTTGAGGAACTATGAAAATTGTACAACAGGAATCAATATAGTAATACAGTACAAAGTGAAAATGTCCTTTGGCACCCTCTATATTACAGGAAATTCCTTATGTATTTGGCTCCAGACTGAAATAAAACAGTGTGTGAAGCCTACCTTAATCATGTTCTTATAAAACATATTAAAGAAAATTCTGAAATGAAGAACAACATTATCATTTTTATTGAAAAACCAAGTTCCTGAAATTTAAAAAGCCACCAGATCTACAGGTGCTTGTGACACCTGAATTCTGTTTTCTTGCATAACCAACTTCTGCAACCACTGAAAGCACCAGTTCTGCAGGGAGAAAAGATATTATCTGATCATGTGATTAAGAATACCCATAATAAGGGGCTTAATAATAATACTGTCTATATTTTAGGTAGTAAACATACTCTTTTAATGTCAACATAGTGAGGATCACGAGACTCAACTTCCAATTGCAAACCTCAGACTGTTAAATATATCCCATAAGCTTTTTAAAAATGACAAAACAATCAATTGACATAGCCTTGTTGAATAAGCATTATCACATCACACAAGAAAGCAAACACAGAGTTACCAACACTAACAAGTACTTAATTCTAATGTAGGTTTATTTGAAAAACTAGACAAAAAACAGCTCATGTTACTCATGCAGTTCCCAGACGCATTTTAGACTTTAACCTGTAGCACAGAGATTAGAGTTCACTTCTTCTTCCACACAGCTTGCTAAATAGCACTATAGGAAGTGAGTTGTTTCAGTCAATTAAGTCCAGCGATTCCATGCTCATTTCTGATTAGAAAAATGACTCAAGGCTGATGACATCTTTGTACTGCATTTCCATTCTCACAGTACACAGTTATTTTCATGTGAAGGCAAGATTTCTTTACCAGCATTCCCAGCTACAAAACTCATGAGTAGGGTGAAGTAAAGAAATTATTCTATTACTGCTTCATACATCGTCTTCAGTGGATAGACAGATATATAGCAAAGGATTTGGAATGAGAATTTTGTTTTCCTTGTACATCAACAGATTAGTCAAATGACAACCTGTAATTTCATTTTGTTTGATTTTCTCTTATTTATTAGCACTGGTGAAAATAAACACCTTTCAGAAATACCACACAAAATTAGAATATTTGGGGGAAAAAAAAAACCCAGCAAATAAGGGACCAACACTTCAGGTTATATTTTTTAATTTATAAAAGTAAGCTTTGAAGAATAACAACACTGTGGTATCATGACAGATCAAGCACCTAATAGGTTTTCATCTCTCTTTAGAAAATGGGAGAAATGTAATGTGGCTTTTAAAAATTGTACCAACCAGGTTGTGGACTTTCTGCAGTTTTTCCATCTTTCAGGCACACGATATTGACAGCTACAAGATTTTACAGTAGGGTTTTTTTGGTTTGATTTTTGCTTTAACCCACAAGGCACGTTACATACGATTTCAGTCACCCAGAAAACCTCCAACTCCTTTCATCCCTTCTGCGTGCACCGCAACGCATCTCTTTTGTCACCCGCCCTCACCTGCGGGTGCGACAGCTCGGATGTCGCGACCAGACCGGCAAGGGCACAGGCCGAGCTCCCACACCTCCGAGCCAGCAACCCAACCGGGACGGCTCAAGTAAACCCCCCACCACCCCCCGCCTTCGAATTACGACGGGGTTTGGGATTTCCACACCCCGTTTCTTTTTCCACTCTCCCCCTGGCACACCTTTCTCGCCGCCACGGGCTGCTCTGGGGGCGCCCCGTCGGGCCCCCGTCAGCGCCCCCGCCGCGGGCCCACTGCCGCGGCAGCCCCCGCCCGGCTCCGCTCCGCTGGGCTGTGCGGCGGGCCGCGGGGGCGGGCACCGTCTGCCCGGCGGGGAGGCGACCGGAGCCCGGCGGTGACTCAACTCGGTGACTCCCCTTCTGCGCCACCCAAACCGAGCCCCCCTCCTCGCCTCCGGCGGGCGCCTGCGCGCCGCCGAGCACCGAGCGAGGGGGCTTAGGGGCCGCTTACGCGGCTGTCACCGCCGGCCGCCCCCTCCGCCTCCAACAGTCACCCCGAGGAGGCGGCTCCAGCTCCACTCTCCGCGGGCTGAATGAAGGCCGGTCTCCCCCACCCCGCGGCAGGCCCCGGGGGCCGCTCTCCGCCCTGAGGCGCGGTGCCGGGAGCTGCCGCCGCCCCCCCCCCCCCCCCCCCCCCCCCCCCCCCCCNCCCACTGACCTGGAGAGATGCTTCAGGATCTGCTTCTTGATAATCCCCGCCATGGTGTCTGCCGGCCCGCGCCCCCTCACGACGACCGGCGGGGACCGGGGACGCGCCTCATCCCTCCGCCTCCCCCTGCCCGAGGCGGGGAGACCGCCGGGAGCGGAGCCGCTGCCTCCGCTCGCGCTCACTGGGCGCCCGCCGCCATCTTGGCTGCAGCATCGCCTAGTGACGGGGGGGCGGGGGCGGCGGCGGCGGCGGAGGGGCGGCAACGGGGAGGGCCGGTCCCGGAGCCACCGCCCCGCGCGGGGAGCGGCAGCGCCGGGCAAGGCGGAGGCCCGGAAGGGGCGCCTCCTCTTCTCAACCCGCAGAACCCCTGGAAGCGGCCGTCGCTGCCGGCCGTGGGGGTCCGCCTGGTCAGCGCCGCCGTCTCCTGCCTCAGCGCCCACAGCCTCTGCCCGCCCCGGGCCGGGCCGCCCGTCTTTTCTCCGCTCTCCGCCGCCTGCTGCTTCTTTCCTCCCTCTTCAGCCTCCCGATCTCCAAAAACTCTTGACAGCGTCTGTGTCCCCGCCTGCGGCTCCATCCCTCCTGCCGCCTGTGGAGCGCGTCTCCCGTGGGCCCGGCCTGCGCCTGCCCCTCAGACACTACGTGACCGATACCGGTTGTTATTTCTGTTGAAAATGAAATGAAAATGAAATGAAAATGAAAAAGTGCCACGTAAAAGGCCCTATGTGTAAAAAAAAAAAAAAAAAATTGGATCGAGTCAGTAGTAAGAATTCCTCTTGATAAAATGCGTATTACCTAGGTGTGTTAATACTTGGCGTTAATACCTGCACGTCATGCTCTTCCTCAGCATTGCAGCCGGCAGAGCTCATTGACAAAAGCAATATTTTAAGTTACTTTAAATTTTTCAGATAAACTCCCCTACTCTAGCTCTTTCAAAATAAACTCCCCTTGCTTAGCCAAGTGACACATCCATCCTTTTTATACCGCTGTTTTATAAGCAATATTCATTTCCAGCTACAAAAAGCAACCCAATTTTTTTTTTTTTTCCATCTGGGATCCCCAAAATCATTCCAAAATGATGCGCCAAGCAAGCAAACGACCCCAGAAGCAACAGATTCCACCCTGACATCTCTTCTTCCAAGCGGAAGAGCTGCTCGGGCAGCAAGCCCTGCCCCAATGGCCGCACGCCTTCTCCTGCGCCTCGTCCTGGCCCAGCTGAGAGCCAGGGCAGCTACTGCTCCTACGGCACTAGGAAAAGAAAAGCTTATTGACAGAAACTTACAATAGTATGGCAATAAATTCCTATGTATACACACATATAGAATGTTTCCTTTACCCCAAGTTTCTCAGCCCTTACTCAAGCCCCCAGACTTGTAAAATCGGGTTGTTCTCCAGGTGTTTATGTTTCACTGGGTATCTGTGGCAGGTATAAAGCCTACAGATTATTTTAGTTTTGAGAGAATAGCTTCTCATGCTGCAGCAAAAATTCCAAGTCAGTTAAAAAAAAAAAATGTCCTGTAATAGTTTTGTTCCTCCAGCAACTGACTTCTCCGGGGCTCCCTCATTCGGAAAAGGTATCTTGAAGAATTTTGGTGGTAAGTCACCGAAGACCCTAAATAGTAGTATTAACTGAAAAAAAGAAAAAAAATTAACAGATGTAAAACTAACAAGATTTTCAGATGCGACCTCTGTATGAAGGCTTGCTGACTCTAGAATATAGTCTTAAGCTGCAGAGGAAAGACATCAGATACTATTTTCTTTGCTTCTCATATACATAACATTAATAATTTACATGCGATGAACCAAAACCCCAAGGACCTTTAAGTCAGAACTATGAAGCAGTAACAGATGAAAGGTCAGGAAATGAACATTTTCAATTGATTTTTCCAGGCATTTAAAATTCAGTCAGTTGTGTAATACTGACCTCATTATATTCTTTAAAGAGTTTTATAAAGTGGGAATGAGCTGTGTATGAAGCTAACACTTTTATTCCTGTTTTAAGACCAATTTTCTCAACCAGAAAAAATTCTACCAGTATCTTGGAGAAATAACGTTCATCATAACGATGGATCGGCTTCTCATCAAGAGAGAAAACACAAGGGGCAAGGAAAGCAAGACCCATGCTCTGTGTTCCCTCTCAAGTGTCCTGCAAGCGTAGCTCTGGCAGAAAAGGAAAAGTCCAGAGGCTTTTCATTGATGTCAGAACTGAAAAACAGAAATATTCCTGTCTGGCAGGGTTGATCTGAATCATGACCTCATGTTCTCCCCCATTTGGCGCACACTGAATGGAGGAACGGAGGAAAATGCATAGATCAACCCCCCCACCCCTGGACATTAGAAGGGCATGTGATAAGGAGCCCAGCTTATCCCTTGGTTTGAGCAGAGTATCCAACGCTTCATTTTACGGCCTGATGCAAATTAATATCAGGATATCCCCAGACTATGTTTATTAAGAATTTGGACTGATTCTTCAAATCACAGTCCGATGTTTGCAGGCAGATGAATTTCTGCTGTCACGTTCATGATAATTAGACCACCGCTATGTGAAAATGGTGCTTGATATTAAGTCCCAAAGTATCTGCTCTGAACCGAAGAGAACCATTTATGAAAAAATTATGAGTGTCATCAGCTATCACCTTAATATGATAACCACTAAGAGGAAAGAGTGGCTTAGCCTTCCCGACTACTTTGCACTTATAAACATCGCTACGTAGGATTTCTTCATCAAGCAACCAAGGCTCTTTGCTCTTGATTTACCAAAATGACTCCCCACCCAGTGAGGAGAAACTGTGTCGCAGGAGAAGAAAAGAAGGGGTGGTGGTAGTGGCAGATCATCACATGTATTGCCATGGGTCCTGATGATCTGGACCCTGACCCACCACCATTTCATCTTGCCTTCAGACCTGCCTGGTCACCATGGACCTTCCTGGTGATCCCTGGGCTATGCCTGCTCCTTATTGACCCCACCACACCTGATCCTGACCCTGACCTGAGGATTGACTTCTGTGCTTGACCTCAGACCTGCTTCATCTTCAGACACTTGCCTGATGGCCTGGGCTCTGTGCTGCCCTCCTACACTGGCGTGCCGTGCTTCCTGGCTGGGGGTGGTGGGACAGGCCCTGGCTGGCAAGGTCCTGCCTTGATGGTCACAGTATTCACCTCAGCTCCTGGCTTCCTTCCCTTACAGAGCAACTGGAACTCACGTCACCAAGAAAGAATCCCACCTGTGAGTGTATCTAGGATACTAAAATCTTCTCAAAGAATAATATGGCTTAAGAATAATATTGGCTTATATTTACCACAGGTAATTTCTAGGGCCTATTTGTGAACTCTTTCCATTCGATAGAAGACCCAAAAGCCCAAGGATGTACAGACTTTCCCATCAGGCAGTCATTTCATCCACCAGCTTGACCTTCACCATCACCTAGATAAAGAAAGGTGCATGGGCTTCTGTTTATGGATGCTAAGTCCAGGATAACGTCCCCTTGTGTCAGGGTCGAAGAATGCAGTAATTTCCTCAAGGATAACTTTGGATGCTCTAAACAACCTGCAGATTCTGTAGCTGGCACTATTCAATCATTCTGAGGCCGCACATACCCACAGAGCAGAGCAAATAAGCAGCTGTGTGCTTTGTATAGGGTGTGCAGATGGAGTTTGACTTTTCATGTGGCCATGCGGATTCCTTAACTGTAAAAACTGAAATGGACTTGAGAGAAAAAAAGAAACATAACTAGAGTCCAAGCAACTTCAGAAACATGAAAGTCACAGAATTAACAAAAATATTATTTGTTTTTCCCATTAAAGAAAGCAGTAGAAAATGTGGAAAAAGAACAAATAAAATGTGGCCTAAGAAGTTCTGATTTGGTTTCAGTGAGTGCTTTGTTTCATACTTGCAGAATGAGAAATTCAGCCCAGCTTCATATGGATGATGCAAACAATAACGAAGGATTTGTCTTCAAATGCAGATGTGCAAGGCTTAAGTAGTCTGATGGACCATTACTCAAAGAACATCACAAGATATCTATTCTAAGCTACTGTAAGGGGCAATGCACAAAGTTTGTACCACATGGACATTTGAAAGTCATATTTATGTGTACTTGCTGCGTTACTGACTTTGTCTTTGCTAGGTACTCTGTCAACAACAAAAAGTATTATCAGAAGTGTCACTGCAATATATGGGTAAATATGTAAACAAACTCAATAAATATGTATGTGAGTTGGCCTCAGTTAGCAATGACAGTAAATATACCGACTTTATTTCCCAGAGATTTTAAATATTTATGTATATGAACCACTACAGATAAATCTAAGTGAACTGTTAAGAGCCTGGCAGTTGTCCTGTAGGTGCTGAAAAAAAAAAGCAAAAGTAACTCTGAATTTAATACAAGACATTAAATGTTAACAGATGAAATCTCACAGAGCTGGAGCTAGTATCTAGAAGAAAAAAGTAATTAACTAAATTCTGGCTTTCACCTTTAATTTCACAAGACGAAAGTTAGCAATAGCTATAATGATTTTTTTTTGTGTCTAAATTATTCTTCTAAGAACCTTATATTATTAATAAAAGGACAAAGCAACAATTATGTGATTTTGAGAGTAATAGCTTATGTTTCCCTGTAACGCTGTGAATACCTAAAGCTTTTGTCACAATTGTATATTTTGTGTATTTTAGGTTTGGGGTTTTTATTACAAAACCAAAATTTACTATTACTATACCTGTTGGGGGGCAAAGAAAGAGCACAACCAATGCTTTACAGCATTCTTTAAAAGAATTCAGAAACCCCTGAACTGGAACAACAGGCTTTTGATAATTCCTATGACCTCTCCTCAAGAACCAAAGAATGTATCTGCTAAAGTGGGGATTAAGGATGCTGTCCTTAGGAAACTGGTAAGCACGTAAAGAGGATTGGTCTAAAATCACATTGTCATGTGTTCTGCTGAACATTCTGGCTCATGGAAAGACAACTGATATTTGTTAGTGTAAAGAGTAATCATGTAGAGTAGCAGTTATTTTTAAGGTCTGGTATTTCCAGGAAAGCCAACTGCATACAGATACAAAATCGTAATTCGCTTCCTATTTTATTGGATAACAACAAAGATACCAGTGATGGTAAGTAAAACATATAAATAAAGCAAAATTCATCATAAAGACAATCCTACACCTGGGAGGACATAACCAAAGAGCCCAGTGCAGGGTAGGATCTGTGTGGTGGTGGAGCAACCTTGCTGAAAGGGACCTGGGGCTGCTGGTGGACAAGCTGAATACAAGTCAGCAGTGTGCCGCTACAGCAACGAAGGCAAATCAGATCCTGGGCTGCATCTGCAGGGGCATTACTAGCAGGGACAGAGATGTCATCATCCCACTCTGCTCAGCACTTGTCAGGCCACACCTGGAGTACCGTGTCCAGTTCCAGTCCCCACAATTCAGAAAGACATGGACAGGCTGGAAAGGGTCCAAATGAAGACCATGAAGGTGAACAAAGGGCTGCAGAACCTGCCCTATGAGGAAGGACTGAAGGAGTTAGGTGTTTTCTCCCTGGGGAAGAGGCTCAGAGGGCACCTTATGACAGTATTCCAGTAGTTAAAGCATGGCTACAAAGAGGATGGAGGCTCTTTCTCCACAAGAAGACAAGGTGCAATAGGTACAAGTGGCACTGGGACAAGTTTCATCTTGATATAAGGAGTTATTATTTTTTAATAGCAAGAAGAAATAACCACTGAAACAACCTCCCCAGGGATGTGCTGGAGTCCCTGCCACTGGAGGTTTTCAAGACGCAGCTGGACAGGGCGCAAGATCATCTCGCCCCGGCTCCCCTTCCCACGGACGGTCGGACCAGACGGTCCTTCGAGGTCCCTTCCAGCCTGGGCTGTTCCAAACAGGGGTGTGGTAACAACGGCCTGTGACAGTGAACACCAACACCGTTGGGTTTTATGCTATTTATAATAAAAGACTGTTAATTACAGCACGCTGAGAACAACAGTAAAATAATGATACACCCCGGAGAAGGGCTCACGGCCCCCGGGCTCTTGCGGTAACAGCCCGCTGCCCGCTGTGCCCCTGCTGGGAGGGGGCGACCCCCCTCCGCCGTCGCCGTCGCCCCTCCCGCCGCAGCGCTGGGGCTGCCCGGCGGCCGCCCCCTCCCGCTGCCCGCGCAGGCGCACCGGGCCCGCAGGGAACGGCGCCGGGGCTGGCGCTCGACGCGGTGACGCCGCGTCGTCTTCCGCACCCCGCGTCTGGTTGGCGAGAGCTTCCGGGTCACGCCCGACCAATAGCCTCCGCAGCGTCGCCAAGCGTCACCGGCACCACGTGAGCGGCCAGCGTCTCGCGCCAGAGGCGGGTGCGCGGCCGGAGGCGGCTCCCGCGGCACTCCTGCGTCCCATCAGGCAACGCGCGGGCGCTGCTCCTCCGCTCTATGGTAACCATAGAGATCCACGGCGGTGGCGGATCAATACTGGGACGGCGGCGGCCGTGGCGCCGTGGGGAACATGGCGACGCTGGTGCTGGATAACGGCGCCTACAACGCCAAGATCGGCTACAGCCACGCGAACGTCAGGTGAGGGGGCGGGACGGGCGGCGGGACGGGCGTCCCCTTATCGCTCCGCTGCTCCCCGCCGGCGCCTGGGCGCAGGGGAGGCCGCCCCTCCTCACCCCCAGCCCCTCCACCGGCCAGCGAACCGCCAGCCGCGCCTGCGCTGGCCGGGAAAAGGCTCGGCCTGTGGCCCCGCCCCTGCGGCGGGTGCCGGGCCCCGCCCCTGCGGCGCGCGGCCGGCGGGACCGTTACAGCGTCCCTCACAGCCCATGGCGGGGGGTGTGTGTATGTGTGTGTCAGTCCCGGGGGGGTAGCGGGGCCTGGGCGGGGGGGGGGGTTGGGTTGGTTTTCCAAGGGGTGCCTCCTCTGCGCTGGAGGCGTCAGAAATTAGAGATTTCCCCTTGTAACTCACTCAAATAAAGGGATTACAACCAAAACGCAGCAGCAAAATTATTATTGAAAGTATACGATTTATGAAAGTAGCGTAAAGACAAGCAATGCGTCTCATATCGTGATGAATAGCAGACTTCCCAATCTTTTCCAGTGTTATTCCCAACTGTCAGTTCAGATCAAAGACTGCACGCTTGAAAACCTTCACAGCAAATCAACTGGATGAAATTAAAGATCCCTCTGGCCTTTTCTATATTCTCCCTTTTCAGAAAGTAAGTAAGATATCCTGAGTTTAACACTGTAGTCAAATGTTAATTGGTGTTTTAAGGAGTGGTTTTCAAACAAGATGCCTCAGCTGCAGGGTTATATGTAGTATCATACAAGAATCAAATTCAGCAGTGTGAAGTTTACAATCAGTATCATTTAGTTTGCAAAAGACCCTTAAGATCATCAAGTCCAGCTGTAAACCTAACCCTGCCAAGTCCACCACTGAACCATGTCCCTGAGCACCACGTCTGAATGTCTTTTAAATACTTCCAGGGATGGTGACTGAACCACTTCCCTGGGCAG
>RSEF01000001.1:57785226-57811270 GCA_003993805.1 Himantopus leucocephalus
AACGGTGTCAAAGGCTTTACTAAAGTCTAGGTAAACAACATCCGAAGCCTTTCCCTTATCCACTAAGCAGGTCACCTTGTAGAAGGAGATCAGGTTTGTAGAGCAGGACCTGCCTGTCATAAACACATGCTGACTGGGCCTGATCCCCTGCTTGTCCTGTACGTGCCATGTGATGGCGCTCAAGATGATCGGCTCCATAAAGTTTTGCGGCACTGAGGTCAGACTGAGTGGCTTCTGTCAGAGAATAATGTAACTAGGAAACGCAATTTGCATTGTTTTTGTAGTGTAGTAATTAACACATTGATGGGAATATTTGCAACATTTTTTGTCCTGTGTGACATTTACTCCTCAGCATAGAAATGTGAATTTAGACATTTTTACTCTCAAATTTCTTTATATTACAAGTCTATCAATCACTTGACATTTTTTTATTTCTAGTAATTGTTGGGAGGTTTGTTAAATATGATTTTATTTTCTAAATAGTGTATTTTTTTTGTCTAAATCCTGCAGGGTTACTTGGTGAACTGGGATGTCCAGAGACAGGTTTGGGATTATCTTTTTGGAAAAGAAATGTATCAAGTAAGAGCTTTTTTTTTTTAATTGCAGATTTTATGTAGGTTAAATACTGACTAGTGGAATTAACATAAGTACATCAAATATTAAATAGAACTGGTGAGCTTGCTGTTCTTTTTGAAAGTCCCTTCAATTAGAAATCACAGGGATTTGATTTTTTGCATCCTGAAGAAAAATTTTAATTTGAGCTCTGGTGTAGGAATTTAAAGAACATTTAAATTTTTCAGTCTTGTGTGGGGTCATACTGAGTTCAGTTCACATATGTTAAGAAATTCACATCAATATAATTAAGAGTTCAAGTTAGTGAAAAATAATAATTATAGACAGATACAGTGTGGTTTAGAGATCAAGAAACTGTTGATGTAAAAGAGAGTGATGAGCTAGGTCAGTAGGCCAAAAGACACACACATTAAGTAACCATCTTTGGCAAACCATTTTCTGCCTATGGGTAAGTTGAATGTATAAAATATAAATATCTGATACTAATTTTTCTTATTTGTCACACAAACAGGATTTAGCACAAGAAGTGTAGTAAGGCTTCCCTTTTAATTTTTCTTAAAAAAAAAGTATTGTTATATGCTCTGAAAGTTTTGGGTTTTTTTTTGTAACACCTAGGAAGCAGAATGCTCCTGAGAATGAAAGTAATGCCTCAAAATATCCGAGTCTCCATACATAAAAATATACAGTGCTGGCTTTTGATACTTAGCTTTCATTTTAGTTGTAGAATTATGATTCTAATTTAGTCATGGTTGCAAGGAGAACTTGTTTTTCGTTTGTTTTCATGAGTTAAGACTCTAGAGAGGTGCAGCTGGTAATACATTTAGGGCCGTGTCTAGTTATGATTGAAGCAACCCTCTGAAGTCCTCTCTAAAGGAAATGTGGAAAGTCCAGGATCTTTTGCTGGCCTCGTTAGAGGTCACTGGGAGTTCTATTATTGATTCTACTTTCTGCAGGACTGCGATGCACGTGCTGAGCTGTTGAAGAGACTTACCTTTCTGTAGTTGACAGGATTAGTGTAAAGGGTGTTAGGTTAGTATGTAGTGTTCCTTTATGGGTATCTCTTTAAAATGTTGGATACACTTCTGCAGAAGCAGAGTATGTATGAAGGTGTTCCATTCTATTATGTTTTCACCCATCAATTTGACGAGGTTGTATCACTGGTCAAGAGGTCTTTAAAAAACTAAAACTGTCTAAGCCTAGCTTCTACAAACAGATATGTCAAGTGGTAATCATGTCTGCAGATTTAAATGATCTTCAACTGCTGCAAAATATAGTAACGGAGTATTAATTTCTAAGTTTTATGTAATGACAATCTTAATGTATTTTTCATAGGTGGATTTTGTAGATACCAATATTATTATTACCGAACCTTATTTTAACTTCAGTTCAATACAAGAATCCATGAATGAAATTCTATTTGAAGAATATCAATTTCAAGCAGTTCTTAGAGTAAATGGTAAGTCTGTTTCCTTCAAGTTCACATTTATATATTTTGAAGGTTAGCCTTGTAAATAAATAAATAAATATGTATTCATGCATATACACATACAGTATGTATAAAGATAGTAAATAAATTACTTCGCTTCCCTCCTGGCTCGTGAGTAATATGCTCCTATATATACTCTAACTGGATTAAACAATTTTATTTTTTTTTTAGAAATTCCAGCTATACTGTTATACTACTTTCTTAAGACTGTCATGGTATATAATTAAAGGAAACCTGAGGAGAGTCAGGATGACCGAGATAATGGATGGATTTTGAAACGGGATAGTACTTAAGAAAGTCTACCAAAGATTTGCATGAAGACTTTGATACCTTTCCTTTTTTTTCAGAGTGGTGGTTTTTTGTTTTGTTTTGTTTTCTGTTAGCAAATAAAATGTAGCATTACAATCATGGAATATATTATGTCTTACAGGGATGGTGTAAATAACATCATAACCCTTCTGAAAGATAGCTGGACATAGGATAGGTTTGATAAATTGCTTGGACAGTCTGCTTGGACTTGAGGAGAGGAAACTGAACATGGACTGGGATTCTTGAAAAAGAATATAAATGGGGGCATATACGATACTTAATTTTACCCACTGTCAAAATTAATTCATGTGTTGGCTGTAGTATCATGGTGCGAGGTCTTGGAAGTCTGTCAAAGGCGTTGAAAATACAAAGCACGTGCACTTTCATATCCATGTAAATTCTAAAAGTGTATATTCATATAAAAATTGAATTAATTTTTCTGTATTTCAGCTGGAGCTCTTAGTGCGCATAGGTATTTCCGGGATAATCCATCTGAGCTGTGTTGTATCATTGTGGATAGTGGATACTCTTTTACACACATTGTACCTTATTGTAGAAGTAAAAAGAAGAAAGAGGCAATCATCAGGTAAACTGCAGTATATATTTTCTGGAATAATTGTTTGCTATGCCTGAAGTTAATAATGACAGAATTCCATGTGTTACTCTTTTTCTGTAGGATTAACGTTGGAGGAAAACTCTTAACCAACCATCTAAAGGAGATCATCTCTTACAGGTAAAGCATGATCATCATCATCATCTTGAGACTTGGTATGAAATGAGCTAGAAGTTTGTGGGAATATTCTTACTTAATTTTAGATTAAATGCTCTTTAAAGGAGAAGGCAATTTTTGTCTGTTAAAATCTAGTGGCTGCCGTCTTGAGCTTAAGCTCAAAATGAATTAAGATGAGCTTAAGCTCTTTGCAGAATTAGGCTGTTAGTTTTGAAAGTGCCAGTGCTTTTGAAGCTGCTGAGGTTACCTGTGTCTTCACAATTATCCAAGTCCTTACGTGTTTTCTGAAATGTCTCGGTAGATCATCAGTCAGTTGGCTAACTGATTCTGTCAATACCACAAATAAAATTCAATAGGATTAACTTTTCATTAGGCTTGGAACGTCATCTAGGTAAAGGTCTTTGGTAGTAGAACTAACTGTGGAATTGTGGCTATGCTTGTTATGAAGACTTTGGGCAAATGCAGGTAGATGTTTGTATTTATTGAACTGTGCAATAAGAAAATATTGAACTCCTGTGGGCCAGGAATGCTTTTGTAAATTGAATACAAGTTTTAAACATTGAGACAGTAGCTTTGTGCGATTTGAAAACTATGGTTGCTCATTTCCAGTGGAAAACTGGACAGATTTCCGGACAGATGCTAAGACTTAAATATTCTCAAACTTCTGTGGTTTTGGTTTTTATTTTTCACAGGCAGCTACATGTTATGGATGAAACACATGTAATTAATCAAGTGAAAGAAGATGTATGTTATGTTTCTCAAGACTTTTACAAGGACATGGACATTGCCAAGTATGTATACAGTGGTACTAAATGTAAAAGTTGGTACTTTTGAATAATCTGTTTGTACAAACAAATAAAACTATACTCTTAATCAGAAAATTTTTCCAGTTAAATCAAAGGAAGTCTTGTCAGTATAAAATAGTTTGGATTTAGAACTTGTCCTTTATTCTGTTGTATTTTACGTTCTTCTCTTTCAGACTGAAAGGAGAGGAAAATACTGTAATGGTAGATTATGTTTTGCCAGACTTCAGCACAATCAAAAAGGGATTTTGTAAGGTAATGATAGTATGGTTTTTGAAGTATTTTTTTGACTGTTCTCCTGCACAAGTCTAGTAGAGAGGTTAAAAAGACTTTCTTTTTTCTAATGTTATATTGTCACTTCTTTCTGTGCTATGCATTAATTGGTAAAGTTTTCCTTAGGAAGTTGAGATTAAATACTATTTTTCCAGCATAGCAGTTTATGTTCTATTATTTAATACTTGTAGCTTTCTGTGCTTGTGCTCTGTCATACAACTTATCCACATCATTACTGTTGGGGTTTTTTTAAAGTTAAGTTGGAAGATATTTTTTCTGCTTTGATACTTTTTTTGTAAATCTCTCTGAATTTCATTTAAATGCCCTAATAGGTAGAAGGTTCAAAGTCATGTTATAGAAGATCCTGAAAAGTCTTCATACTAATGAAGACAATTTAACAGTTTTATCTCATTTACTGAGTTGGCCGTAGTTTCGAAAGCAGTCCCAATACTTTAAGGCCACTCTAGTGCATGCCTATTTTATTTTGCTTTAGGCAAAACAGCAGTTGATAAGAGCAAAGTCACTTCAGATTTAATACCAGAGTATGTATTATTCTTAAAAGATTTGCTGATAATACCACTTAGCGTAGAATATATTGCCTACGTCTGCAGTACCTGGAAAAGATCAGCTGAATACTCTAGGATGTAATTTCTTTTCTTAAGCAGTGGCTACTATTCGTGTCTTTAATTTAGCCACGGGAAGAGATGGTGTTAAGTGGAAAATACAAGACCGGTGAGCAAATACTTCGTCTAGCGAATGAAAGATTTGCAGTTCCAGAAATACTCTTCCATCCTTCGGATATTGGTATTCAAGAGATGGGAATTCCTGAAGCCATTGTTTATTCTATTCAGAATTTACCTGAAGGTATAACCTAAAAGTATTTTGAAAAGTGTGTGTGTGTGTAGTGTTGTGTTGTTCTGTTTTGGGAAAATTTTAGTTTTATTTTTTGTTTTGTTTGGGTTTTTTAAAGCATCCAAAGTGTCTTAAGAAGCTAGTACTCTCAATATGCCAGTTACTAAGTTGTTGTGAACTGTTCTGTCTTCTGGTGTGTGTCATATACTCTAGAACTGATTGTCTACAAGTTTCTCTGTTAGGCAAACACAGTTTCGTGGTGATTCATTGATTGGTTTCTACTCTTATTTCAGTTGATCACTATAGACTTAATTCTTCTCAACATGCTTTTCTAACGTGACCTACTTGTCTTGGATGCCGATGATAGAATATACCTGAAATTAGTTTTAGTTGTGTTTTAAAATATCTTTCTTCACTGGAAGAAGTGAAAAATCAAACTGACAAGAAAAATGAAACTGACCAAACTCAGTAATTTAAACATCAAAGTAAACCCTTCTGACTGCTGTGTTTGTCAGAAGTAATACTAAAGCTTTCATTTTATAGACGATGTACATGGAATTAATGTTATTATTACAAAGAATACTTTCATAGGTTTTACAAAACCACATAAGTATCATGGCACTGAGGCTATTATTTTGTACTCTTAAAGAAATTTGTATCATTTACAATTCCTTTTGAAGGAGGAATTGTGTGGCAGACATGAAATTTAATAGACAATATAAGAAAACAGTTATCAAAGCGAAATTCTAAAAATCATAAAGAACAGAGGGTTATTGATCACTTTCTTGTAGTTCTCAATAAAACTACTTAACTGATGTGATCATTAGAGGATCATAAAATTCTTCTATGCATATTTCTTTCTTCTGTTCCAATTCATAACAAAATTGGGAAAAAACCCTTTAAATATATATTCAGTCTCTAACTACAGATTTACTTATTTATTTTACAGAAATGCAGCCTCATTTCTTCAAGAACATAGTTCTGACTGGGGGAAACACCCTTTTTCCAGGCTTCAGAGATCGCGTTTATTCTGAAGTTCGCTGTCTTACTCCAACTGATTATGACGTTTCTGTTGTTCTTCCTGAAAAGTAAGTTCTAAACTATACAGAACAAGCTTTGTCCTTCTAGCAGAACAAACTATAAAGTAGGATTCCTTTTGCTGATTAAAAGGTAGATTGAGTAAAGGGGTCAGTTATTAAGTGAACCAAAATTGTACAAGAAGCATGTTTTAAATCAGCATATTTTCAGACAAAACAAATGAATTAGAGAATATCTGCTTGCCCTGTAGTTTGGCTAATGAAGTTAAGCATGCAAGTAAGTGTTTTCAGGATCAGTCTTTTTATTGTAAACAGATAAATTAGACTGTATTGTCATTAAGTAGCTATATAAGTATGCAAGATTGGAGTTTAATCTTTTACTTAGAAGAATTTTCAGCATCTGAATGCTGCCATGTCATTATTAATGTAGCCACTTCAGGGGTTTGGAAGGGTAACTAACAACTTTGCAGAGAGAGAGTCTACAGCTGAGACAAAACAAGTATATCTTGAAAGTACAAAAAAATCTTCACTTTTTAAAAAGTATTATTAAAGAGTATTTTTAAATATTATTAAAGAGTCATTGTCTGTGCAAAGTAAATAAAAAGGCATCTCCACTTCCTGCCCTCTTCACACCTGCCTCCAAAGAGGCACTTGCTTTTTATAAAAAGCAAAGTCAGTTAGCCCTGCTAAAATTTCAAACTTTGTCTCATAACTTGTCTGGAGCTGAATGGTTTGATTTAGCAATGAAAAATATACTTTTAAATAGGTATGGCTAAATAAAGTCTTTGAACTCATGACTGCATAATTCTATTTTAAATGAACTTACAGATGAGTAACAATAACTCTGTTCATTTTTCAGCCCTATTACTTATTCTTGGGAAGGTGGGAAGCTCATTTCTGAAAATGATGATTTTGAAGACATGGTAGTAACTAGAGAAGATTATGAAGAACATGGACACAATATCTGTGAAGAGAAATTTGATATATAGGCAGCATAGTTGGATACATTATTATTCCATTGTTTTACCCAGAATGGAACTCTTTCAACTACAGCCTGTTTGCCCTCAGTTAGGATTGTGTTTTAGCTTTCCTGTATTTAAGTCGGTTGGGAAAAAGTCATTTTCAGAGTTTAAAAATAAAGTTTTACAAGTCTCATATGTTCATTGTCATTTCATTATGTTCTCATCTTTTACTGATAGCTTCATTGTATTCTTATTGCAGAAAACCTCAATGTGTGAAGCAGTAAAAAAAGAAAAAATCATGATTTTAAAATTTTTTTTCAGAATGAATATTATTCTAACTCATGCATGCAATTGAATGGACATTAAACACATCTCAAAAGGTCTCCTTTGATATGTGAAAAGGAATAAATGAGTTTTATTTTTGGTTATTTTAGTGAATAGCCATGAGAGGAATGTACCTGAAATGTGACATGGCAACTGAAAGTATTCTTAGGCTTTAAGAAAAGAGTAATTTGAAAAATTCCTTTTTAAAAAGGGGGTTTGGGTTACTAGGTTGTAGGGGTTTGGGGTTTTTTATTGTTTTGTTTTAAACAATGGCTGAGCAAATAAGCTTCCTGGCACTCCCCTCACCGTTCTGAAAAGGTGACATCAGAAGCTGTCTAAGGTGAACAAAGCTTGCAGCTGTGTCCTGGGCTGTCTGTGTCCTGTCCTGTGCATTCTAGATTAAAAAAAAGGCCCCAGGCTGTACCTGTTACTTCTGTTTACAGAGCAACGGTGGCATCAGAAAGTCTGTTACGTCAGCGCATGCAGCATTGCATGCAGGAGGGGAAAGAGCAACAACAGTACAGGGCAGTAGCCAGAGAGAAGCCTGGGAGGGCTGCGGTGGTAAGGGGGAGCCCCACCTGGCTTGCTTGGCTGCCAGGACAGAGGCAGGCACTCCCCCAGGACGGATGAGGGACACGCGGGTGCTGACACTGATCCTGACATGATGCAGCTCATGGGCACAGGGGAATTGCCCTTTTAGTAGGGCTGGTGATACTTGGTGGTCTCAGATTTGCAGAGGGGTATCCTATTCTCAGCTGAAGTCTCACATTCCCTCTCTTGTCTGCCCCTATGTAAAACCAGTAAGTACACTTACGGGGCACGCTTACCTAGCTTGGAACAAAGAGCGCCGACTGACTTAGGCAGTTAATGGCAGGGATCAAGCAGAGGCTTCACTGAATTTCATGCCCCTCCAGTGATCCCTGACAAGGCCCAGAGAGGGGCACTCTGAAGCACAACTAAATACCATCTGAAAAATTGTTCTTTGTGACAATCTGTGACCCAAGGGTAATTGAATGGTCAGAGCTGTGAACAGGGGAAACAAAGGTGTATACCACCAGCCCCATGGATCACTGATACTGTGAAGATGGAGATCCTCATCTCTGGCTTCCATTGCATTTCTACTTCAGATAAGCACATGGAGTTAGAGTCAGGTTGTTCTAATGAACGTTACAGAGTTGCATGAGCTGCTCCTGTTGCTAGCCAGAGGCCTCAGCATAAGGGCAACACAGAAGAGAAGCCAATACTCCAGAGAATGGGAGATCTTGATGATGATCTGCCTCAATTAAGTAGCTTTCTGAGATGATCTTTCTTCTTGAATATCATCATTTTGACTTTGGACTGCCAGCTCACCATGGCTTTCCTTCAGTCTAACCTACTGAGAGGGATGGAAGAGGTACACTCCTCCTCCTGTTAATAGCTACATGAACCACAGAGGAGGCAGCTAGGGTATTCCTGCAGGAGAACACCACCTACAGATTATTGGACACAGCTGTTGTATTACGCTGTGTTAGAAAATACAGGACACCAATAAGTCTAGTACACTGTGATTTTGATAGCCACATGTAGAAGCCCTTGTGTCCCACCTCTAGTTTTTTTAAATAACTGCTTCACAAAATTACCAGTATGCTTTGGCTGGGACTTAAAATAAGGAAATATGTACATTGCTCCCATAAAAGCATCAATGAATCTTTTCCTTGGTAGGAGCAAACAGGAATGCTCTATGAATAGAAGTAAGCCTCCTTCCTTTGAAGGTGGCATCACTTGTTCTTTGATAAGACTGCACTGGAAAGGACCTCTAGACTAAACTCTTTGCTCTGGAAATTTTGTACTTCAAATTCATACTGGCAATTAATTCGATCGCTCTATGCTAGAAATCATAAATAGAAATGAGCAAGAGGTCCAAGCTTCCCTATCAGATAATTCTGTGTCAAATATTGTTAAATATAAGTGACAGAACTTTCTAAAGTCCAATAAAGATTTCTTAATTTTGGAATGTAACTGAAAGTGTAACAATCAGTAACCTGTAGCTCACCAAACTTGTTCTGTTCAGCAGGCCCTATACTTAAATGTGAAATACCATATTTCTTTCAACAGAAGATTAAAAATTAGTAGATCCTCCTGTCAGGGTGAATAAAATAGGGCTCTCAAGAGCTCTTCCTTTCCTTTGCAGAACTAGATCAATCTTGACATCTCGTCCCACGAACTGAAGGAAAGCACCTGCCAGCTATGAACTCCTGCTGCCCCCTTGAAGCACTTCCTTGCCGTTTGATACCTGGTACTGCACCTGCCGAGCTGCCTCTCCCTTACAAAAGCAGTATTAAATAAGAGACTGATTCATCACTTTTTATGCAATGCTTTATTATCATCTTTAAATTAACACAAGAAAATTCTAATCAGGTCACAAAGTGCAAGAATTTGTTTTTTAAAACCACAGTTTTTCCCAAAGCAATTCCCAGTCCACCTAGCCTACAAATCATCATGTTACCACCCCTCCCTGTTCCCAGGTTCAGTATTTTGAAACCCAGTAAAGGGACTGAAGAGAGAGAGGGAGAAAAAAAAAAAAGCCCACTTAAAATCCCCTTATCCCACTACTCAACACCAGAAGCACTTAATCAGGAAATACGTTCCTGTTTACAATTCTCAATAACCTGCTTCTCTATGTGCTCCCTTTTCTGGGAGAATGACCAAAACCCCGACACAGGGCTCGAAAAAAGAATACGTGGCCCCGTAGTTTAGTAATTAGGGCATTCACCTCTGAAAGGTGAAACTTGGTCTTTTTTCCTCCTCCAGAAATTATTTATTTCACACCGGACAGTCACTGTTCAATAACAAGTGCCTAAACAGGGACGCACAGACAGATTTCAACTACATTCCCTGACTTCTAATAGGGCCAGGTCATTTAAATAAGGCCCCTTGAAATGTAAGTTAACACAACCTATTACCTGTACACAGTTGGTTACATCTAAGAGCGTAACCATTTCAATTCATAAAAGAAAAGAAAACAGCACTTGTTTTCAGAAAGCTTTGGTATCCTGGTAACTCCGACCACACGTTTTAAGAACAGTTGAGGATGTAGATACCTAAAGAAGCATATTCACAATAAAAAAAAAAAAACAAAAAAAAAAAACTATCACAGTCACAGCAGAGCTTGTCCAGCAAAGGGGCCATGAAAATGTTAAAAGATTGGAGCATCTGTCATACAAGGAAGAGGCTGAGAGCTGCGATTGCTTAGCCTCGAGAAGAGAGGGCTCAGGGGACTGAGTAAAGACAACTGGGCCAGACACTGCCCGGTGAAAGGGCAGGAGGCAAGAAACACAAGAAATTCTACCTAAACTTAAGGTGGAGGGTTTTTTTGGTTTGGTGGGTTGTGGGGTTTTTTGTTGGTTTTTGTTTTGTTTGGTTAATACTGTGAGGCTGGTCAAACTCTGGACCAGACTGGCCTGAGAGGTTGTGGCATCTCCAGCCTTGGAGATATTCTAAAATCAATTGGAAAAGGCCCTGAGCAGTCTGCGTTAATTGACGCCACTTTGAGCTGGGTGGTGGGATTAGACCAGAGGTCCCTTCCAATCTCAATGCTATGTATTTATGTCCAGTACATGATCAAACAGCTGTCATGAAGATGGAAGAAGTAATTTAACCTCTATAACATAATATTGCTTATTTATTTAATGATTTGAATCAACATTTCCTTGTCAATGTACAGTTAACCACCAATGTGTCAAGACAGGCCAATGTGCTTTCTGGCTTTGCCCTATAAATCCATAAACACTATCAAAGTATTTATAACAAATAACTAGACACTATCAAAGTATCCTCGTATAAAGATAAATTGCTTAAGTACACCAAGACATCTAAACCAGGATTATTATTCCTCAAGCTTTTTCAACATTTAGTTTATTTTACTTGTTCTTGTATAACTGCCAGATTAGCAGCAGCTCAGTCTGCTAGAGTGGGGAAGGAGCAACAGGCTATAATTACTGACTGCAAGCACGCACAGCTCCCCTGCCTCAATCGTGCCCGCCCCTAATGTTTTTGACATACTTTGTACACTTTTACAATACTCACAGGAGTCATAATGTACAGTTTAAGATTAGACTATCATTAAATTATGAACTATGCATAGAAAAGATTAAAAACCCTACTGGTTATGAATCCACGCACGGTTCTGAATGCAGACTTGGCTTAGCTAGAAAGCCACGGGATCGTGAGACAGAAGGAAAAAAAGTGCCAATTCCCAAACTCAAAGCAGCACAAGCAGTGTGCCATTATTACTAACTTAAAAGTAATTAAGTTACAATTAATTGCTTACAAGAGTCATTAATTAGAATTAATGCTTTTCAGCAGCATAGTAACTTTGATACTTTCCTGTAACTGAAGATGTAAGGACATAAGAAGAAAATGGTTTCTATCATGAGCAATTTTCATATGCATCCCTCCCTTTAAAAGAAAAAAAAAGTCTGTATTGATGTCTAACCATTTAGAGTACAAAATTCACATGTAGTTTTACAACCACTACAATAGATGAGAGAATGGTATTTTCGGAATTCTTTAATTAATTTCTTCTTCTGCTTCAAAGGAATAGTGGGGTCATTGTCCATCTCTTGAACCAATGCAAGAAGATACTGATTTGTTTGTTGTTTTTGATCTTCATATTCTTCAGTTGTCACACGCTGACAGAAGGTGAAGCCTTTGTAAGAAATCAGAGGTTATGGTTAAGTTTAATGCATCATACGAGAGCCTGATTAAAAAATATGATCAGAAACATAGGTATATCTATAGTCCAGTTCAGATGTGATTACAGTTCTCTACAATGTGAAACGTACAGCCCTCCACTGAGCACAGCTGAACATCTAAACGTTAACTGCAAAAATAAAATTGAAAAGCAGTGTCACAATTGCAACATCACAGATGATTTTGTATTGCAAACAGGCCTGCGAGACAAAGAGCCAATACTGTTCTTACAAGCAGAAGCCATAACAAAGAATGCTACATGACAAGAATGGCACCTTGCAATTGTCACGATCCAGTGATTTCCTGCGAGTGAATCAGATCCGTAGCGAGGTCCAGTACATAATGCAAGTGAATAAGTACTTTGGAGAAACAGTTGCCTCTGAATCACACCTCTGAATTCAGAAATACAATTCAGGAACTTCAAGATGACTATACAGCTCAGCATGGTTTGGGCACCAGAAGCAGAGGTGATGGAACAGGGCAGCAGTCCAGGGTGAGGGCAGAGCAAGGAATTGGAGCCCAAGAGTTGCACAACTTAACAACTATTTAGCTACAAAAATGTTGTGAACCCATGCAGTAGAACACTGCCCTGCAAGGAATCAAGCCCCAGTGTTGGGACAGGCGAGTTCTGGCCGGAGGAAAGGCTGGCGTTCAGCTACTCCACATGTTAAGGAGCAAGCTGGCTGAACAAATGTCAGTTGCCTGAAGGGGAAAAAATTCTTACTAGTCCTTCTGTACAAACACCATCTTCTTAAGGTTTCACATAGAGAGTGGTAACAACCCAAGCTGCCAGAATTTTCACATGGACCTGTCCTTCCCTTCTTTTACAATGAGTCTGTCAAACACCAAGGTGAAATAGTTTTTATGGTTTAGCAGAGTCAGATCAAGAAAAGACAGCTCTTTCAAAAGGGAAAGCTTAACAACTGCTGGCAAAGAGATTAACTCTTCAAACCAGTGTGGATCCTTTAGTCCAGTGGTTTCAAGTGGCTTACCAGCTTAAAACCAACCCCAGAGTTCCCTCAGTGTTTTATATTTCCAACAGACGTAACGATTGCCTTCCTGCAACAGACAGACCCCTTTTCTTATCAGGGTGCCCTCCTGCTCCCACCTGCACTTCAGAAGCTCACCAGCTAGGAAAGCTCAGTAGCTCCCAGGAAAGTTTTTCGTCCTGTCTCCTCCACGAGAAAAGGGAAAATGACATCAGAATATGAGGCACAGAGAAAAACAGGAATATGCCATGCTGGAGAGCTCACAATCAGAACAAACTAGCTATTTCAACAAGTAGTCGGAATCTATATGCATTTACAGATTGAAACTCCAAAACTCAGTAGGGAGAATATAGTATGAGGTTCGGACTTCAACTGTCTGTTCACTGTGTGATGCAGATCACACAGGCTCCAGGAATACTGCAGACAGGCAACTCCTTCCTCTGCTGCTCATCCTTGTATTCTTTGGCTACATAATATGTGATACTCAGAACACTGAACTGGAAGCAATTTGGACACATTCCAGAACCCAACACAGATGGTAAAAGATTCTGTACCAAAACTACTTCTCAGGCAGCTGCTGTATTAAATATAGTATTAAACAGCACAATAACTTAAGGTGTTCTTCAGTTCCCTAATGGTTTCTCTTTGGTGTTTAAGCACATAATGTACTGGCAGTACAGAAGTCAAAAGGAAGAAGGTAAAGAGGCAGTCAGAAATTCAATTATTTAAGCCAACCCTTTTAATCACAGTGCCGAAAGATACTTTTGGCATCAAGGGCAGGTGAAGTGTTAGCTCGTAAAAAATGAGCTGGAAAACACGAATCCCACATACACACCAAGTGTCAAATGCCTTCCTTTTAGGCTACACTACCTTTCTGTAAGTCTTAAGCTCTTAGTAAACTTTGTGCTCACCCAGAAATGGAAGAGAGTTCTTCAAAACACTAAACAATCAAGGTCTGTACTCAAGACATCTATTAGAACCCCAAACTACTGAGCTCTATGAGAATTTTTAGGTGTTTTGTGGCAGAAATACAAGAATGCTGTTCCTAAATATAAAATCACATCAAATTCACACACCAAATTATAAGCACATCACTTCAGGAAGCACATTTTGCATTCACTTGTCCAGAAGTAATTATTTGGTAAAAAAATTTTGTAATGTATTCAAACTAGATAATTAATAGAGTCTCTGTTCTCTAATACTCAGAGGTCAGTGTTTTGCTTATAGCAGATAATTATTTGGTAAATTAGCCACTAATCGCTTTAATGCTTCACTTCTAACAAAGGAAAATAACATAGTCTGTGAAAAGTTATAGTCAACTGATGATAAATTAATTTGTATAGAGAGGTTTACACAAAAATGCATATGACATCATCTACCTGAATTGATATCTGGATCTTGTCCTTCTAGCAAACTCTCAAGTCTCCTACTAGTGAGTTCCAGAAGAGTTAAAGGAGTCTGAAAATAGAGTCAGACAAAGAAATAAGTTACAAAAACAACAGTTCTGTATTTTTGAGAATCTAAAGCTTTCAAATGATCAACTTAAAAAATCACATAACTAACTGCAAAAGAATCTATGCTTACATTTATTTAGGTACACATTCAAAATCTCTCAAAAAATTCCACTGAAACACATATACATATGCTTATTCCTAATACTCCTGGCCAAAGAAATAGGAGGCAAGATGTTCTAGCTGTTCTTTTCTATTGAACTACGTCGAAAACTGTAGTGTAGACCTTGAACTGATTTCAGCTTATATAACACACAAGGCTCTCAACTGCAGTTGTGAAAGAGCGAGCCACCATCCACTCCGCTGTCATTGCTATGAAGTAGTGGGCACTTCATTTGTCAGATCTGCCTCCAGCTCCAAACATGAATCAAAGCCCTAACCCTCATGTCAGAACCCTTAACAACAATTAAAAAAAAACAACAAAACCCCACCCAAAAGAAAAGTATTTGGTTTTAGCTGTGTATTAACACATACAAAATTTACAGTAACTACTTGATACTTTCAAACTAAACTGGAGCTAATTAAAAAAAAAAATCTCCCATGTCTCTTTAGCTGAGGTCAGAAGTGCAAATTAATGTGTTGTATAAGAACTAAAAATGTTTTACTGAAACCAAATCAATGTTTCTGTGAGGGTTATTTTTAACAATAAAAGTCTAGAGCATTTTACAGCAATCTTGCAACAGCTGAGATAATTAGTTCATCTCTATCTAGTTCAGTGTTTTGATGAGGAATTTTATAATTGAGGAAAACAGCAGCAAAGCATCACAACTTTAATGCACTGGTTGAAATCAGAATGTCAATATAGGGTCTGAGAAGGTTACATCTTTTCACACGTGACAATATGACAGAATGTAAATAAAGGAGACTATAAAATATCTGTATATTTACATAACTGACCAACTTAAACAGAAAGGTCATTTCGTTGTTCTATTTATTTTCTTTAATTTAGAAGTTAACACTTCAAAATACCAAAAGGAACTCTTAAGAGTTGCCAAAGCTGTACATGTACACTGGGGCACCAGAGCATGCCATCTTATGTATCACTCAGAGTATGTCAGCTGACTTCTAAAGGAGAGGGACGCTAAGTAGCCTAAAAATTTATTAGAGCCATCAGAAACAAGGTGCCAAAAGGCCTCCATAAAAATTTCCTAATACTTCAAATATTTTCTTAACACAAATGATGCAAATAAAGAGAGAGGACATTACATATAAAGGATTGCAAAGCTCTCAAAAAGTTGTCTGAAATAGGTTCTCGCCCTGCTTGACTGTACTATTAAACTGTATGTCACGGTTTCAGTTGGGATAGAGTTAAATTCTTTAATAACAGCTGGTATAGTGCTATGTTTTGGCTTTGGGATGAGAAATACTTTGATAGTGCACTGGTGTTTTTAGTTGTTGCTAGGCAGTCAAGGCCTTTTCTGCTCCTCATATCGTCACACCAGCGAGTAGACCAGGGGTGCACAAGAAGTTGGGAGAGGACACAGCCAGGACAGATGACACCAACTGACCAAAGGGATATTCCATACCATGTGATGTCATGCTCACTATATAAAGCTGGGGGAAGGAGGAACTGGGGGGCGTTCAGAATGATGGTGTTTGTCTTCCCAAGTAAACGTTACACATGATGGAGCCCTGCTTTCCTGGAGATGGCTGAACAGCTGCCTGCCGATGGGAAGCAGTGAATGAATTCCTTGTTTTGCTTTGCTTGCCTGCGTGGCTTTTGCTTTACTTATTAATCTGTCTTATCCCAACCCACAAGCTTTTCCTTGTTTTTACGTTTCCGATTTTCTGCCCCATCACGACTGAGGGGAGCGAGTGCGTGAGCAGCTGTGTGGTGCTTGGTTGCCAGCTTGGGTTAAACCATGACATTGGAACACATGGAATATTAAACTCTGCTCCTCGGAACTCTCATCTCCAAAAAGGCACTTCATGGTATTTAACATTTAAAATGACAAAGTCAATAAGGTAAGGAAAATGCTACCTTGAAAATCTCTGAGTGATTGTCCATCAGAAATTGAGTCAGCAGTTCTGCCTGTGGTTTTGACAATGTCTTATTTTGTAAGATGAACTTTGTGCAAGTCTTGATGATCACTGATCTGTTATCAAACTAGAAAGAGAAGAACTCAGATTTGGCATTAGATTTACTTGCAGTGCGTCAGCAAGGACTATGTGCAACAGGATGCTATCAGGGGGAAGAACATACTGATATTTGTTTTAAAACAAATCACATTGGAAGGCAGCAAACAGAATACTTATAGGTCTGGAAAAAAAAGTTAGCTTTACTATAGGCAAGTGCTATTTCCCACACTAAACATGACAGATACTTACCTGTTTTTGTAATTTGTAGCCCTCAGATTCAGACGCAATGGCTACAAATGTCAGGAGTCTATGTAGTTCTTCTCGGATATTTGGTGCTAATAATTTTAAATAAAGTTGTGACGCCTCTAGAGCTTGATCTGTTTTTCCTTTTTCTGCAATAGAGTAAAACAGTGTATCCAGTGCAACCGTTCATTTTCAGAATCAAGAATACATATTTAAATTCCAATATTAATCCCTTTTTTTAGGGATTTTTCCCTCCAAACAAAGCAGGTTCATCTCAGCGACTTCTAAAACCTTTTGACAACACTCAACACAGCATTTAATCAATATAAGCTTAAAAACTTTGTCCCATACTTAGTCAGGGAACAGACGTACTTGGACAATATACACAGGACATTACTATGTTGCATACAATGTGCAAACACTGAAGTGATGTTTGCTTACCCATCTTTGTCTTATATTCCAGGATTAATCTCAGAGTAATTAATGATCTGAACAGTTCTAACTTTCTCATTGCTTTGAGGTTTTGTTTGTTTGGGGTTTTTTTTGTTTGTTTTTTGTTGGTTGGTGTCCACACACCCCATCCCCCTTTTTAAGCCATTAGGTTTTAAGTTTCTCAAGGAACTGTGATAAGGTGGAAATAATCTCCTATAAAAAACCCCTTTAGATTATAATTCTAGTTATCTTCACTTTGAAAGCGAGGAACTATCAAAAAGTCAAGTAATTTTCCAAGGAAAGAGCAAGATGAGGGCAGATACAGGAATAGAACCTATGTATGATTTTCTAGCCTCTGTCCTATTACTGGGACAGAGGTTATATTTTACAAGAAATAATCCAGGACTTTCAGGGGTGTACCACAAGCCCTTTGAAACCATCTTTGTTTAAAAAGAATACCAAAAGAGCAAGTAAGTGACCCTTTTCCAAAGGACGGGCAAACAAAAATGCAGGAAAGAGAACTGCCAAAGGACACGATCAAGACAGGTAAGAGTGTAGATATGAAGACAGGAAGTTATATCATTTCTAGAAAAAAGTTTAAGAGTTTCTCTGATCTGTGATTAAAGCCTTACAGAGTTACTTTAAAAGACTGGTGTGTGTGTGTGTGTGCGCGCACGTGGAGGAAGGAGGTTCCAATGTAAAAAGGTTGAATAAACCACATGGACTAGTGTCATCAACTACATTCATCTGTAATACAAGTACTCTAGATCTGTTTATTTTAAAGGCAGCAGGCACAGCAACGTATTTGCCTTCACAACAGATCTGTATTATCAGCCATCTTAAATCAAACTGTTTAACAATTGAGGAAAATACAGTTATAACCATACATACATTGGTAACAAACTGAAGTTGTACTTTAGCTAACCGCAGCAATTCTCAAATTGATTTTGAAAGTGTTTTAAATATGTAGATGTTTGTAGCTAGTTTGAGCTCTCTCTTGCACTAGTCAGAACAGCAGCACTTTATCAAGGTAAGGTTAACTGCACTGGATTCTGCTTGAAAATTATTATTAGAATCCAAGTTGTTATGCACTGATGACCATAAGCTGTGCCATAGGACTGAGAGGGAAAAATGGTTGTAAAATAGTTAAGCACAACCTCCTAACAGTGATCTAGTATGAATTAGAACACAGCTGAGGACCCAAGAACACAGGCTAACATATTCAAACAGAGAATCATTTCCTAATGATAAAATTATGGCTACCACTTCATCAAAAAGAAATAAAGCATTAGAAACTGCTTGTGAGAGAGCCTTACTCAAGTTGGAAAGATGACAAAATTAAAGCAAGAATAAGAAAGCAGAATACCTCTGGAGATTCACGGGTCATGTAGTTTAGATCAAGCAGATACTTAACAAGGAAAAGACCTACAGGCAACTAAAGCATTAGAGTAACTCAACAGAATTATGACACTGTCTTTTTCCTTGCCTACAGATTTGGCTGTTCTGATTCTCTAATTTAGTAATATAAGTGAACATTCAGAAGTTACCAGTAGCTAAGTTGGTTATTTCAAATTAGCATTCCTTTTTCATGGATGGGTTATGTAATTTTGCAATAGTTTTACTTTCATGACTTCTATTATAATTTGATTTTTTTTTCTCCTTAGCAAAATACTACTGATAAAAATAGTGCTTTTTGTATTTTCATGAGGTTTTAGCCACAGGATCCACCACTCTGCTCCAATTTGTCCGCAGGCCAGCTGTGCTCGTATGCCGGTAAGCTTGTCACAGCTCTCCAAAAACTGAAACTCTTGATAATGCTCTGTAAACCCTACAGAACTGAGGAAATAACAGGGCCTACTTAGGGTAGGATTAATCTTAAACTTGTATTTAAATTGAACCCTTCTGTTTTACTTGTGAGCATATGTAGTGAGGGTTTTTTTGGGGGATCACAGCCTGAATCACAATCTCACCTTTTATAATTTTAAATAACTTCTATTACTAAAAAAACCCCTAAATCCAGAACTTACAAAACCTTATTTTGGTTGACAAGAAAACTTTATAGCAATTATTTTGCTTTTATGTTATTAGTCACAAGTAGCAATCACAGAAATTCTGACTAAAGGCAAGATGTTTTCACAATGAGAGCAGTTATATATTGAAACAGGTTACCCACAGAGGTTGGTGAATATCTACCCTTGTATATTTTCAAAATTCAGCTGGACGAGGCCCTAAGCAACTTGATCGAACTTTGAAATTCGTCCTTGCCTTGAGTAGAGGTTCTGACCAGCGACCTTGAGCGTTCCCTTCCAACCTATAAATTAAAGTACCTCTGCAATAGCATTGCAAATGGTGTTATGATTCAATCAATTAATGCTTAGTAAGTTCCATCCTTTAGACAGCTTTCACTTGCAGTTTTTGTCCCATGTTGCTCTTACCTATAAGTTCTATAATCCCTGAATGAATATCGAGATCCTGAGTGGCAAGAAGGGAGTCCTTCTTTTGGCTATAGTACTTTATTATAATGTCAAAAAGAATCTTCTTGTATGTATTCAGACTGCTCGGTTCGTTAGTGCTTTGAGGTAACTGCTGACTAACCATCACTATGAACTGGTCTGGGAAATACTCCAGGCATTCAATTGCAGCATAGAGCCATTTGTCAAGCCTGTAGAAGGAAAAGTTAGTTTTAAAACTTTAAAATACTCTGCCTATTCTTATTTAATCCTTTAAAGAAAACTAGATAGAAATAACCACACATGTATAGTCACATATTTGAACCATGGCATTAAACTTGTTGCTTATTAAGCCATTTATGTAATTTATTTCACTACAGTAGTTCGAGGATCTGGTCAAAATAAGCAACCTCCACCATTCTCCTATGCTACAGACACTACACCTGAGGTACGCCCGAATCCAAACAAGCTGCAATCACACCAGACTGTCACTGACCCCAGGACACTTGCCTGATTTGGCTAGTATTTAAAAAGAAACACCACCCCACTATTACTTCAACACACACAATGACAACCCACCAGGGCTAACCAGACTGAAAAAGCAAGGGACCGCATCTTCAGAGAAAAGACATAAGACAATTAGCTTGAAAACGGAGAAAATAAAGATAGTTTAAATCCCAGAAGACTGCAGCAGTTTATTATATGACCTACTATAAGGCACGAGTTTTTTTTAAGCATTTGTTGCCTGTATGACTTAACTAAAGGAGAGAAAATGTAAGGCGAATCTAAAATTCAGGTACACAATTCATTGTTCAAAGAGGCTGGAAAGTCAAGAGGAAAAAGTCACTAACTTAATCATTTTGTCCAGAAGAAAGCTAAAATCATACAACTGTGGAGGGTGGAGGGAGAGTTACTTTCATCTGACTCTCTGGATATAAAATAATTTGAACTGAATCAATAACTTGTGCGAAGATGCAAATATTATTTAAGATCCACAGAACTGTATTTTTATCATGGGGAGCAGGAACAAAGATTTTGAGCTTGCTGCTGGACAGCTAGAGAAACATGAACTTTTGTTAGAACCACCGGGGCCAACAAGGATTGTATAACTCTTGGATGCATAAATGGGGTAATACAGTAAAATAGAAATAGGATCATGACCTCCGTTTAGTTATGATCCCATGAGCAGTGCAATCACTGCAAGCGGGATTTGATTACAGTTTTTAACTAACTACATGGAGAGCAGGTATTTGATTATTTCAAGCATAACATGACACTAATTTAAAACTGAAGACAGAAAATTTGGGATATAAGTTATGCTTACTCCCCGCCTTCATTTTGGGGGAAATAATCCTACAACTAGTTGTAATACTGGTGGCTATTCCTCATAGCTGAAATTTTCCATTTCTCATGCATGCTATACACCAGACCTAAATAATATACTGTCTACAAAGATGCTACTCCAGCCCCACACTTGAGTCATTGTAAAGTAATGAAGGAAGCATTTAATTTTCTTAACACTCATCTGATATATTAGCAAAGACACAAATGTTAGAAGTACTTAACACAGAATAATACAGAGTAAGAACAACATGAGCTATTTTAAGAGCCATAAACCCACCAATCGTGCAAGAATCAAGTACAACAGAAGTATAAAGCTCAAAAGAAACAGTGCTCATTAAGCCATTCTGGGAGGAAAAACTCGTGGATTTAAGATGTTACCCAGCAATAACCCTAGTTTGGAACCAGGAGTTTCATTTGCTTATATAAAACTCTAAACATATGTGAAAATATTATTTTCTCCCTAGAGCAAGACTACATAAAAACTGTAAGAAAGAGTCTCTTAGGTACACAGACTGACCTGTCTCACCAACAGATAAAAACTGTATTGATTTGACAGAAATAAGCATTACTAAGACATACACACATGAGGAGACATGCCTTAACATATTCATTAAAAGTACATGCTAAGATAGAGATCAGTCCAAATGCAATCAACAGGAACACTACAAAAATAAGAGAACATTTAGGGAAAAGAGCACTGATGACGTGCAACCACTTTCACTTTTATATTCTCATGATACCAGCATTCTTCAGTACTACAGCTTAGCTTCCCTTTTTCTGTTGCTAACAATAGATGCCTTATTGACTTTGTATCTTCACAGCACCACGATCAGGAATTGTGACAAACAAACAAAAAAACCTCAGAATAAGTTTTTTTTGAGTTCTAATATCTGTTATAGAGACCCAAGAGTGAAGTGTCTCATCTAGAAACTAGGAGTGTTTTTGACGCTTGAGGTTAAAGTTTTAACGTATACTTACAATACTCAAGTGTCCAATCCTAAACATACACTTTTTGTGAATTCACTTGCCAATACTGAAGAGAAGTCAAAGGAAAGTACATTAATGCCACCCCTGTCTACAAGTGTAACAATGTCTATTTTGTTCACTTAACACAAATCTTTGATCAAGAGTAAAATCAAGCGATTATTAACAAATCCATTCTATAGATGTATAACTTACTCAGGCAAGTTTAAGCTACATGTAACCTCTCTGTCCAGGAAAGTATTTGAGATAATCAGGTCTTCTTCTTTGCCAAAACAGTCTGGTTTTGTCTTCACTGAAGACACCAAGATATCTTCTAGAAGCGGAACATCAATTAACTGCAGAAGTCGTAGCAGAGTTTGCTGTTTCCAGACATCTTCTATTACTGATACCATAAACAAACAAAAAAACCCACCCTCAGAAATAAGATCTTATGTAAAACACTAACCTTTGTTTTTACTCACTCAGGAATGTTTTAAGTATTCAAAGAAAACGAGGTAACATGAATAGCATGCAGTTTCTGTGTTAGGGAAGAAGGGATCATAATAGGCTTTAAAGAGACCATCTCTCTCCCCCATCGTATGAGAATTAGTAATAACCTGCTCTAATCAGTAACATGTACAAGAAAATACAAGTGAATAGCAAAGGAATCATATAATACTTCATCTTAAAACCCATTTCCTTCTGAAGTGGTATTTGCATAAATAGAATAGCACCATCCTGCAAAAACTTAATCCTGTTTTGCTTCCTTCCATTTACTTACTATGAGCATTTACCCATTTAGCACTCATTTAGCTACTTTGTCATTAGTGACGTGTTAAATTTAGGACTCTGAGGGGCAGTGTTTAACAGAAATGAGGTACTCACTCCTAGTAGGTACAGTGAAGAACAATCAAGTTTTAAAAAGCAAAATTTAATCCTCACCTCTCTTTGAAAGCAGATGAGTTGGTTCATTAACCACGATCTTTGGAGGTAAAGATGCGTGAACATTTATTGATTGAAGAAGCTCTTCCACCCTCTTTTTATTGGCTGCTTCTAATGCTAGGGGATTTGAAAGTGTTGTTTCACACTTCGTTCTGCTTAGGGGGGGAAAAAAAAGAATTAGATGTATAACAAATATGGTCAGGACTCACTTACCTTCCTGTCACTTCCTAAATTACTGTTAAATCAGGACTTTAGGGCTTCATTGCATCTGGGGTCTATCCTGATGCTAGAAAACCAGTCATCCACATCTGCTTTGTGGAAAGGGCAAGGATATTGATTCCAAATACTGTTTATCAGTTCAATTTCTTTTATCAGCTTCCAGCAAGTAGCTTGTTCATGCTCATTCTCAGATTTCAGCACAACTCATTGCAAAACAAAATGATTCCTAGGCTTATGCTACTGTGCCAGCCTCTATTCAAAACAAACAAACAAAGCAGCCTAATAAACAGCAGATCAAAGCAGTTTAACACTACTAAGAAATACTAGGTAGCATCTGCTATTTAGGCATGACGTTTCTCAAAACTGCCATGTAGTATTCAAAAGTCTCCAATACCTGGGTTAGACAGACGTAACTTCATCTACAGTTCACCCACCTTAACTTAAACAAACAAACAAAATCAGAATAGTTCAGAATAACTCACTTGGAACGTCTTTTTGTCTTCTGTTTGCAGGCTTGCTCAGGAGACAAGCTCTCATTGTCTTTATTCTTTTGCGGAAGAAGAGGAGTAAGACTGCTATTTACAAATTTATAGAGACTAGTGTTTGTGTCTTCAAACTCCGTTTCTTTCTCATTCTTGAATAAGTAAAGCTTTGCTCCAACTGGCTCAAACACCTTGTGATCCATCAACGCTTGGCATACACGGACTCCCTTCAGCCGAGAAATATCATTACAGCTTAGGTACATGCTTTGCATAAGATGGCTCAGTACCACATCAACAGCATTTGAGCCAGTGAAACAGTTTTTATACGTTTTCAGATGTTGTCTACGTCTTTTGATTTCCACCTGACTGTGAAGAGCATGAATAATACCATTCCACAGCTGAGTCGCTTGAAAAGGACCATCACAATCTGCAAAATATTTATATGAAAATTTTACAGATGTTTAGAAAGCTTAACATTTTAAACGTATTTTTACTCTGTGACATCAGTTATATATACACATTTAAAAATTCTCCAGAAATCAGCTTAATTTTACACAGACAGCGAAAGATAATACTTCATGAATCAGTCCTTCTTGTAAGTTGACTCAGACCCACTACGGTAGAGTCAACAGAAGAAAATAAACACACTAAAAACATGTAATTTTTTTTTGTTGTTGTTATTACCATACATACTGTATGTATATACACATACACATCAATTGATTACAGAATCACAGAATGGCTGAGGCTTGCCAGGGACCTCTGGGGTCCACCTGGTCCAACCTCCCCTGCACGAGCAGGGCTACCCAGGACCATGTCCAGACACCTTTTGAGTATCTCCAAAGGTGGTAAGTCCACAACCTCTCGAGTCACCAGTGAGAAGGACCCAGCTCCGTCCTCTTTGCACCTTCAGGTACCTTTGTACCTTCAGGTACCTGTAGACATAGATCAGGACCCCCTGAGCCTTCTCTTCTCCAGGCTGAGGGGTCCCAATCTCTCCCAGCCTCACCTAGGGGAGATGTTCCTCTACTCCCCAGTTTCTCCTCCGCTCATCACTCTCAACGACAAACCAACACTCGCCATACATTAAACCTGTCCGCCCCACAACCTGGCGGCGGCGCCCCCCCCCCCCGAACCACCGCTCCGGGGGGTGGCGGGCGGCCCCTCTCTCCTCTGTACAGCACCTGCCCCCCGCGCTCGCCCCTCCCGCGGCACCGCCAGCCGGAGGCACCGGCCCCTCAGAGCCCGCTCCGCTCCGCTCCGCTCCCCGCCGAGGCGCGGAGGTCGCCCCCCCGACGGAGACGGAAACTCCTCTCTTCCCCCCGACCTCGCCGCCGGCGCCCGCTCCCTCGCCGCGCCTCGAGCTCGCTCTGACTGCGCAGCCTCCGGAACCGCGGAGTCAAATAAACCGCCATAACGGCGGCAACCGCGGCCGGTGCCGCTGGCGGAAGCCGGCGGAGTGCATCACTTCCCGCCCTCCGCCGCCCCCCCGCGGCCGCCGCCCCAGCGCCGCCCCTCCAGGGCGGAAGTGAGGCGCGCTCCGGCCGCCCCCCTCCCTCCCGGCGCTGTGGCTGTCGCCGTCGCTATGGAGTAGCCGGAGCGGGACGGGGCCGAGCTGGGGCCGCAGCGAGAGACGCAGCCGGCGTGACAGGCGGCCCGCCGGGCCGACAAGGCGACGGGCGGCCGAGCGCTGCGCCGGCAGCTTCCCGCGGGCTCAGGTAAGCGGCCTGTCCCCCGCGCCCCGGGGCGGGAGCGGCTGCCCGTGGCCTAGCGGCATTGCGGGGGGCGCGCAGGGCCCGCTGGCTCGGCAGGGACCGAGGGCGGCGGGCTGGCGTCCCGGGAACCCGGCGCTGAGGGGTGGAGGGGAAGGGGGCCCGCCCTGGAGGCGCGATGGTGGCGTGAGCGGGGCCTGGCGGGGACCGCGGAGCTGCCCGAGCGGGCGGATCGCGGGTCACCTGCCGGCAAACGTCGCTCGTCGCCGCTGGCCTCTGACCGCGGCCGCCGCCTGCCGCTGGCGGGCTCCCTGCCGGCTGCCCCGCCGAGCCGTGAGGGCAGTCACCGGCCCTCCGGGCAGCGGGAAGGAGGGGGTGCCCTGCGAGCCCGGCCTCGCTGTAAATAACAGTAAATACTGAGGGGGGGGAGGCGGGGACTGGCCCGCGGGAGACAGTTCAGGGGATTGTGCAGCCGCGCGGGTTAGGTTTCGCCTGTCAGCGGGCGGCAGACACATCCCCGTGCGTGGATCTCGTTCCGTGAGTTTTTGCTGGGGTTTCGGTTGCAGCTCAGTACCGAAATGCTGGGGGGGGGGGGGGG
>RSEF01000001.1:57811285-57941200 GCA_003993805.1 Himantopus leucocephalus
GGCGGGGGAAATCATGAAGGTGACTTGGAGTGAGGGCAGCTGCACCGTGCACAGCGCATCATTGCGTTTCATCCCCCTGTTGTTTTTGTAACAGGTGCAAAAGCTTTATTGTGCCTTAAAAATGTTGGTTTTGGTTTTTTTTTTCCCCTCTCATTTCTTCTGTCAATTCGTCATTGTTTGGGTCAGATGGGTGGGATGGGAGTTTGGGTTGGGTGGCACGAAGTACACATGCACCTGCTCTGCCGCCTTGGTTCACAAAGGGGAATCCCATCTTGGTATAGGCCAAAATAGTGGCAGAGCGTATGATGAACTGCTGGACAGTGTGCACCCATATCCATACATCAGGTGAAGCTATGAATTAGTTCAAGGATAAATTAATAATTTTAAGTCATGCAGTTGTTTTACGTGAGTGAGAATTAAAGAGTGGTGAGGAATCTTTGTTTTGGATTTACCTTTATTTCAGTATTTTGCCTCATTGCTTATTGCTGTGTTGGCTGTAGCTTACTACTTTGCCAAGTAATTAGGTCGTCATCATGCTCCCTTATTGTTGCTGAGGTGCATCAGCATAAAGATCATTATCAAACAACACGTTGACCATCCATATTTCTTTTTACAATTAGTTCCAGGTTTCACGGACTTAGTATCAGTAGCATTAATATTAGCCATGAAATTCAAACAAAGAAGAAATCAAGGTTCTTAGATATTTATTGCATGTCCTGCGCTGCTTGTCTGAACACTGCTACTCTTAAGATCTTGTACTTTTCTTATTTATTACCTTTTAACTTGAAATGGAAGTTTCATTGTGGGTGACTGACTTTCTTTATTGTCCCGTGTTGTTAATTTTTCTATAAATAGTAGTTCGGTCTTAAAAGAACTGAACAAACCAGTTTTCATACAGGTGGGAACTAAAGTTGCATATTTCATATATGGTTAAATCATGATGATTTGTGGTATTATAGATACTACCCAAGTGGTATTATAGATATTACCCAAAATAGATATATATTTTTTTTTGGCATGTGTTTTCTAGGTACATTGTTCCTGTTGGCATATATTGAGATTTTACTGCAGTTGGTAATAACAATTGTTTTTATAAAGCAAAATATGCCATTTTAGATTACAGTCCAGATGTTGAGATGAGGATTTCTGTGAATTTAGGTGGACATAAACTTAAAACCCAAGCTGCTTATTGTGAAATAAGTTTCTCGGTACTCCTTACTCGGTGGCTAAATTAAACAGTAGTTTGCATACTGTCAGGCTGAAGAGGAACAGGTTGGACAGGGCGTGCCAGGCTTGATTTTTAAATCCTAACCCTTCAGACAGTGGAATGCTCTTGACATTCTCACCTAGTGGCTTTTCCAGGCTTTTAACTGCAGTTAGTCTGTCACCCACAGCAGAGGGCACTTCCGATTTTTTCAATACTACCTCATTTTTCCATCACCTGTATAGAGATGCTCCCTTTCAGATTTATACAAAGGAATTTGAACATGCATGCACATGCATTTTCTTCATAATATCTCCACAATTAATTTTGCTAAGTGTCTCTTTAGTTTTTAGAGTTCTAATACAAGATTGTGTTGCATTGATACTAGAGAAGGTCTGATGGCTGGGAGTAAACAAAACAATGCAAAAAGCACAAGATTTAAAACCAAATAAATTAGATTTGCGGTTATCTTAAACTCATTAGGATTGATTTTATAGTCCTTTAGCATATAGAGTTTGCCCCACGGAATAGCTGCAGAATAAAATCTCTGAGAGCTGGAAATACCTATAGCTCCTATACAGAATACTCCATGATCCTTGTTTCTACCTATTTATCAGGTTAATGCAAAGTTCCTTTTTACAGGGATATTACCCAACGTCCAATAGCTGTTTGGTCTTGGGCTGCACAGTTAGGAATTGCATGCATTTTTCAATAGCACAATTCGTAAAGTAAAATTAATATATTATAATAAAACGTCACATACTGTAATAAAATTACTTAATAAAGGAATTCTATGTTTCTGTAATTTATTTCCAGCTATCTTCTCAACAAAACACTTAATACATACCAAGCAAGTACGTAATTATTCTTAAGATTATCTCATTGTATTTAGACTCAGCTTCTCATATCTCACAGTCCCCATAATTAAGACCAACTCCACCCTGAACGTGCTTGTAGTCATATCTGTTTCTGCTGCTGAATAGTCCTGTTGAAGGCATTTCAACTATTAAAGTTGAATATTTGCAAGATCAAGATCTGTGCAGCTGAATACCTTTTTTTATAATATATTTTCTTAAAACTCCTAGTCTGGTTCTTCATTTAGTAGCACAAAGTTGTGTCACTCAGCTGACATGGAAATTGGAGAAATATCTATGGAGCCACAGCATTAGTGTATTTCTACATTTTGCTAAGGAAGAGTACTGAAGGTAGGATACAACAGCAACAATTGTCAAGACTGAGCAACGTAGATGTGTTGCTTCTAGCACTGTGCTAGAGTTTGCTTAGGACTAGGTTAATACTGTTACATATATCTACACTGGAGTGAATTGTTCAGTAACTCGTATTACTTTTTAAGAAGTTTTGTTTGGTATGTTTATTACCTCTTTTAGAAATCAAGTCTATTTTTGCAATTTGATACTGATCAGATTGTTTGTCCTGATTTCTAATGGAATCAGATCTGTAGTACCGGGGGACAAGGTGTGCATGTCCAAATAACAGTGTGGTTGATTTCAGTCAAGTTTGACTGAGGTATACAGGTGTCAGAAATAAGTTGCTACAGGTTTTGTGAGGCTAAGGAGCTGTGGAAAGGAAACAAACTCCATCTGTGTCTTGAATGTGGAAAAAGCTGTGGCATAAATGCATGTATTAATAGTTACCAGATAATCTATGTTGACCAGAACATTGTCTTGTAAATGTATATAAAGCAGTGGGAAGAGCTTTAATTCGTACAAGCAAGCACCTTGCATCCGATCAGGAGGACATTGGGGCTGATTAGTCCCAGTGCTCACTGGATTACTTGTTAGTACCTTCTGCTTCTTTTGTCCTTGTTACCGTGGCTTGGCAAACATCATCTTCATCACAACAGAATCTTGTCTCTTCCCTTTGAATAGGAATTACATTCTCTATTTTTCAAAGAAGGAGTTTTACACAAATTATATGCCAATGAGTTGAGTATATGGCAAATAAGCCCATAAAGGAAAATAGTATTTCTGCAGATTTTACTGCATTGCCTGCTATCTTAGGTTTGTTTTACTATAGGTTGAAGAAATTTGGACTCTTCACATCTAATTTGAAAGAGAGTATGAAGAAATACCCTTAAATGTTGCTTTTGAATATACCACATAATACTGATTCCAGGAAATCATTTCTTCTTGCATTCTCTCTCCATCTTTGCTCACACCGATAAGGAAGATGAATGTCTATCTCTTTTTTTTTCACTGTCTCTTTCCTGTCGTCATTCTTGTGTATACGTTATCAGAGAGACAATTCTATAAATGGAATACAGGCTTCAGAACTTCTATCTTGCCGAACAGGGAAGTCAGATTTTTTGGCACTAATTATGACAACTTAGGAAACTGTGGAAGTACACACTACAGGGAAAGATGAACTAAATTGTAAGATGCCACAGTCTTATAGCTCTTAAATTTGGAAGGTGATGTAAAAAACTTCCTCATACAATTTTGCTAAAACAAAGCATAAAAGGATGGTTTCTTGTTTCCTTTCTCTGCAGCAGCTCATTAATACTTAGGTCATCAAGTAGTAATGTCATCAATCTGATGGGTAAAATACTGAATTTTGAGCTTGTATTTTGACAGGCATAGTGTAGGAAAGAACACATTTTTTAATTGTCTTCTCTATAGTACAAATCAATTCTTTTGCTGGTCGGGGATCTTAAGCAATCCTTCCCTTCAGAAAATATGTAGTTCCATGAGCACTGGAATTAAAGGAACCTGGTTTCCTTCAGATTTGGTTCTCTTTTTTGATTGGTATTCATATACAAGGTTTATAGATTCTCAGCTTTATTCAATCAGCTGCGTTCAAGAAATGGTTGATTTTTCTAGTCCTTAATTGCTTTGTTAGATCTAAGGAAGAATGATGAACAGATTCAGAAGTTTTGGAGGAGGATTAGAAGCAATGACATATAATCCACAGATATGCTTATGCAGTGTCAATATGTATAAGTGCAAAGCCCTGGAAGTTATATTTCGGTATCCTTTTTGTGGGTTACTCCTATATCCTATTGCATCCTTGGTTAGGTATCCTTTAATATTAGTTTTCAACATGTGTCTTATGTTAATAGAAATTGTGAAAGGACTGTGGAGCTTTTTTTTTTTTCTTGTCTTTGTAGGATAATACATTGGTCTACAGCTGAGACAATGGAGTCCATGCTGAATAAATTGAAGAGTACCGTTACAAAGGTAACGGCTGATGTCACCAGTGCAGTCATGGGAAATCCTGTTACCAGGGAATTTGATGTTGGCCGACATATTGCCAGTGGTGGTAATGGTCTTGCTTGGAAGATCTTTAATGGAACTAAAAAATCAACAAAACAGGTGGGTTGTCAAGTAAAGACCAAAGTTTATAAGCATTAGATAACAGACTGATAAATAACAGTTGGTAGGTGGCATTTAAAAACAAAATCCAACTGGGTAGTCTAAGGTAAGTCTAAGGGTAAATAAAATGAAACAAAGAACTCAACATTATTTAAATATAATGTTCTCAGCTACATAGGTGATAATTGTTATAAGCCTTCAGTGCTGGAGAAGTAAGTGGTTCTGCATTCATAGCATACAATTTGAGACCGAGACCAAGACCAAGAATTAATGTGAGTTAAAAGTGATCTGATGAGAAGAAAGAAGTTTGTTTTAACATGGATCTGTTCCCAAAATTGTTTTATCTTGTGGCTTTTTTTGGCAGCAGTACTGGCATTTTACAGTTTAAAATAATCATGAAGTATGCCGTCATTTGCTCTCAGCAAAAAAGGCTAGTTTTTTGCTCAGCTGCTGTACAGAAATTGAGGGGTTAGAAATGTTAAGTCATGAGATACGGTAACAGGAAAGCATGGGATCGAGGAGGCGGCTGTGGAGGAAGTGAGTTGTACCTTCCCTGTGCTGCTTTCAGATCAGCATTGTTCCCTTTTAGTTTCTTCAAAGTATTAGGGTTTAGAGCACTAGCACATAAACTTTTGACTCACTGGAAGTCACACGTGTAAATGAGAGTGGGATTGTGACTTTGGAAGAAGGTTTGCCAGAAACAGAGTTTTAAGAACTGTTATTATAGAAAATTATTTTGTTGTACTGGAGAAATGTGAAAAGTCTTTTTTCAAACTTAGAAAGGAAATAGAATTCTCAACGAGTAAACAGAAGTGTTAGTAAGTTATGGCCTTCAGTTAAACTTGATGCCAAAGTGATGTGAGGTCACTTAGACAATGAATCAGCTTGCTAAGGATGTACCAAAAAGAAATGGACACAAAGGAATAACTTTGGAAAACATGTGTACGGTCTGTTAGATGGTAGGAAAATAAACTGTAGCAAATAGAGAAGAAATATACTATGCAGAATAAATAATCTGTGGAGAATGTGTGATCCGATTGTGACAGAATCAGAATAATGTTAAGCAGGTACTTTTGCCATATTCTCAAGCATCTGTCTAGCTGTTGCAAAACTCTACACATCTAGTATTTACTGAATTTACCCAGTGTACCAATTGGTTTGGGTTTTTTGTCTTATTCAACTCTACAAAGAAATTATAACATTGAATAGTCTGTGCCCAGTAAGCATTTGACCTGTAGCAGGTGTAGCTTTAAAGTCTGGAGAGTTGTAGCAAGTTTTTTTCACTAATTGACAGTGTGTATGTAACTTGGTTCCTGTTAATCATGTTCTTCAAGCTTTGAATGGGTGTTCTGACCATTGATTTTGCAGAGTTTTAGATCAGGTGTTACCACATGTGATCCTGCAGTGTCTCTGTAAACCCTGACTAACATCTGTACATCTGTATGCCATCATTAGTCATTAAAAATACAGCAGCAGTTGTACTGCAAGGAATTTTAGATGGCTGCTGATTTCACATGCAATTACCATTCATTATTAATATAATCATCATGTCAACATTGAGTTTGACATTGCAAAATAAAACTACGCAGCAATGTAAACAGTTTATGTTGTGTTGTATTGCAATATATCTGTTCTTTAACATTATTTCTTTTGCATGTACATTTTGAATATTGGCTGGGCAATATGGAAGTGGCTGGCTGTCATTTTCCAAGTGGCAGCAGTCACTTGTGAAGTGATACACATATTGGCTGTATTGCAAGTGTGTATATCTAATTTGAAGCTACATGCACTTAGCTTTTTTACAGTAACATGTATTGTAATCAGACAAGCAGGTTGTAAGGGCTTAATTGCCCATGTTGTTGTCACTTTACAACTACACAAGTAATAATTTAAGTCATTGTAGCCAGATAAAATAGCTGCATTTGGAGTTTTAGTATTACAGCAGTAGAGCTGATCAGAAATTTTTGTTCTCAGGACAAATCAAAGTCAGCAGTCTTCCAGAAGTTGACCAGTTGAAGTTAAGATTCAAATATGGATTCATTTGGTTCCTATTTTAAGTCAGTGGAGAGTTACAAATATTCCATCTCTGGTGACAGTAGATATGTATGATTTTATTCCTCTTTTCAGAGTTCTGCCTGGTTCCTACCTTGCTGGTTTTCCTGGATTTCTGAATGTTTATGTTTTTGGGGTTTTTCTTTAAATGTGTCTTGTCTTGCTTACTTTGTAGGTGATTGAATAACAACCTAACAGAATGTGAGGAAATTACTTACCTGTGTGCATATGTTTGTCTGGTGCTCTTTGATAGCTGATTTGCTGCCATTTGTTTGAAAGATTTATGAGTCTTTTTGGTTACGTGTGTATACGTGAAGTAACATGTTGCGAATTTTACAGTGTGTATTTCTGCTCATCTTGGATTATTTAACTTAGTCTTTATGCACTTATATTTTTTTCTGGCATAGTAGGGCACCTGTCCTTTTTTCTGCTTGGAAAGTGTGATGATCATAAAGAAATAGATAGCAATTCTATTTCTTTATGGTAAGGTAAGGTAAAGTCACTTAATGTTCTTGTTGCCAGCTCAGTTACAAAAACCAGCAGAATTAAGGAGGTAATGGTTTTCACTTCAAGACTATTGTAATTGTGTTTAACTTTTATTGTGGTAGTACGAAATATATTAACGGTAGGTAAGTCGGCTTTCTGTTGTTTTGCCTGCGCATACGGTAGCTTTGAAATGAAAGCTTCCTACTATTCAAACTTTAAAGGCTAATTAATTTTAAAACTGAAATAGTTGTATTGTATACCTTATGACTGAAACAAACTGATGGGAAAGTAGGGTTATAAAAAAACATTGGTAAGCTTCTAAAAATAACCCTTCCAAAAGCTGGAGGGAAATCTTTTTCTGGCAAAAGACCAGAGTAATACTGGAATGCTTTCCAGTATTTTAGCTGAGAGACTATTTTGCTTTGTACAGTGGGAGGTTTTGGTAAAACATCATGTGTCTGCATATTGAGTTACATTTGATTATTCATTTAAAAAATGTGTGAGTGCATATGGGTAAAACAGAGAACAAAAATGAAACGGAAAACAAACAAGGTTTCTAAAATCAAGCACTCTGACTGCTACCTTAAAATTTTCTTTGCTTTTATGTTCATGACTTGATCACATTTAATTTTTTTCCACGAGAGCGCTACACCATTCATTTCATAAGATAGATGGTGAACTGTAATTATTAAATATTTTGTGTTTTTTTTTTTTCTTCCTTGTTGTTCTGTGCTTAGTCTCTGGCATTATTACTCCACACTATTCAAAGTGTCATTGAAAACAGAAGGAATTGAGTTTCTGTAACATTCATCACTATAGTGCTTGAATGTTTTACAGGTATTGTTGACAAGTTTTCTCGGTATACAGTGAGATGAATAGGAAGAAGTATCACTATTCCATTATCATTACATTTCCACAGCTTTTATAGTCGTTAATTTAGAAATGCTTTCTTTTTTAACACACAACCCCAGTGTATTCTGAATTCTTACTTTCCTCTTGGGGGCAGGACAGAAAGCGTGACTTGCCTTAGTTTTTTTTTTGTTTTTCTGGTTTGGGATAATTATTTTTCTCTCTCTGTTTTCCCCTTCCCCCCTGCTTTTTTTTTCTTTTTAGCAGTTGCATTGGCTAAGATAGGAGCGGGATTTTTGCATTCTGTTTGGTTTATAAGGTGTTTGCCTGGGTAAATAAGGACATGTGTTTTAAACTGTCAGCATGTGTTTCCAACTGGCGTGTGTTTCATAAGGAATGCAGGATTGCAAATGGACTCAGAGGATGTGGTGGCTCAACCCCAACCAGCAACCAAGCACCCACACAGCTGCACACTCACTTCCCAGCCCTCAGCAGGATGGCAGCAGAAAATAGGAAGAAGAAAAGCAAGAAAACTCATAGGTCAAGATCCAGACAGTTTAATAGGTGAAGGAAGAGGGGGGAAAAAACAAGCAAAGCAATGGAAATTGTTCACCATGTCCCACAGGTAGACTGATGCTCAAGCTAGTCTCCCAACAACAGCTAACTTGGAAGGCAAACCCTCCCTTCATCTTCCTCTACCCTAGTTTTTGTCACTGAGCATGATGTTATATGATATGGAGTAGCCCTTTGGCCAGTTCAGGTTGGCTGTCCCAGCCATGTCCTGGCCTAATCTCCTGCCTACCCACAACCTACTCACTGCGGGGGCAGAGTGGGAAAAAGAGAAAACCTTGACCCTGTGCAAGGACTGTTCAGCAACAGCCAAAACACTGACGTGTTATCAACACTGTTTTTGCCACAAATCTAAAACACAGCACCATATGGGATGTTATGAAGAAAGTTAACTCCATCTCAGCCAGACCCAGTACAAAGGAAAACTGCACAAAGCTGGGAAAAGGAAATTGGGGCATTTATTGATTAAAACTACAAGGATAAAAAACCTTTATGAAGGGGTATATGAGAGAATACAAGTTTTTTGGGGCAGTGGTCAACAGGATTTCCCTGAAATACACAAGCACAGTGAAAGAAAACTTATTTACACTTTTCTGTTCAGCGTCTAAAAGCACTCTAGATGAGTTAATATGATTATAGCCCAGTTAAACCATGTCCTGTGTCTTGCATGTTGTGGACAATGCTTACTCGTGTTTGCACAGGTGACATGTAATTCCTTGTCAAAGGCATTGTAGAAATAAAACTGATCTTTTCAGTGATTCATGTTAAAAATTCTAAATTCTTGGCAGTAACAACAGGTATTTTCTTGAAGGTCTTTGTCCTGGCAATTATTTATACAGTACACATCATAACGTACAGCTGTCTCAATGTCATCACTGAGCTTTACCTGACACCACTTTGAAGTAAAGCACTTGGCTTAAACATGTGGGAGGTGAGACAGAAGGCATGGACTATCTCATGCTTGTGTACAGAATGGAGATTTAAACTTAGAGTGTCCAGTCTAGTCCCCTACATGCTTGTCCATACTTCCTAACCCAGGCAGTAGCGTTACCGGTATACTGCGTTGAGACAAGAGCATGTTGACCAAGGTGTGTTTACTTCCTATGACATTGTGAGTGAAAATTCCTGTCATTAAATATAAGGGTTGTTTTGTCTCTACTTTTTCACTTTATTTGCGGAGAGCAGTCGTTTTTTTTTTTTAATATATTTTAGTCTTTTTATGTTAAATTTATTTTTATATCACTGAGTTGGAATTACAACACAACTGAAGAATTAAATAATGAGTAGTCATCTGCAGGAGGAAGCTACTCTTCCTTCAAACCTATGAAATGAAAAAAAAAAAATGAAGTGGAAGCTTTCCTGGAGCTTTCTGTGAAAAGAAGTAGTAACTATGTAAAGCCTTTGCAGGCTTTCATCTCAGTAAGTTTCTGTGAGAGTAATTACAGGAAATGGAATGCGTATCCACTACAGTCAGTAGCTCTCCTTTTTGGGGTTGAATATCAGTCCTTTTAAAAGAGAAAAGGAAACTCAGAGGTAATGTGTTCATAGTCAAAATTTGACAGGGTTATTTGGTTCACACAGCATAAAACCATGGACACTTTTGAATGTTTCCAAGCATACTATGTGGTTTCAGTAATTTTTGTGCATTGAGTGTGTTCTATGGCCCATGACTCAGCTATCTCTTCATTTTTCTGTGAAGTAATATCTGGTGACTTAATGGAGGTTAAGATAGTAAATTATTGAGATAGCATTCTGCATATAAAAATCGACGTTGATTATGGAATTGAATTTCAGAATGGCGTATTTTGAATTGTTAATATCAGAACATTTAACACTTTAGTGTCCCCGAGCAGACAGGGGAGGCTGTATGCCGCCTTCTTGTATCAGATCTGTTACATGAAAATAGAGGTATTGAAAGGAAATTGTCAGCTCACATTATTTTGATTCTTGACACTCCACAATGACTAAGTGTGCAAAATCAATGTGGTAGCAATAATTTTCATATGTAGCATACTACAGTTTTGAATACGTACTTGTATGTGAGCAGATTTTGGATATGTAGAAGTTATATCAAACTTCACACAAACTATGCAGGATTGCAGCAAGCACCAATAGAACTTATTTATAGCCATCATAAAATATTCAAACCATATCTGATGTCCCATTTATTTAAATATTCACTATCTGGTCGTTTTGATTTGTTATTTAACAGCAGTGCTTTCAGAAGTGCTGTATGACTTTGAAATTTTGTTATTGGTCACATACTGCTCGATACATTCACACTTTGTACTGGAAAATGTGTATTTTTTAAATAGTGGGTATAGTCTATGTCTTCCATCCCCTGTCATTGGTTCCTCCCTGCCTTGAGTCAAAGTTAATGTTTGATCATTCACACTTAAGAGCTGGAGCAGGGAGCTGGTAGGAAGAGAAGCAGGAAGTGTACTTAGTTGAGTTGGTTATAAACCTTCACCTGCTAATGGCTTAATGAAACAGGTACCAGCTAAGAAATATAAACCAATCTTTTGTGTATTGGCCTGAATGTCTTTCTATATGTAGCCTATTTCTAGAAGTCTTTTTTTTTAAAAAAAATCAATAATCTAACTGTTCCTTTGAGATTTTAATTAGAATAATGGTTATAAGATATGCACTACAAGAGCATAGACTTTCTCCTGCGACTGAAAACTGTGTTTTTCTATTATTTTCAACTGGTTTCTAACCAGTTTATTATTATTTAAAATGCTGTTGCAGGAGTATAAGAAAGTCTCCCTCTTTCATGGTAAAGTTTTTAATTTTTTCTTCCATTGATTTATTTCTCTTTACTGGCTTCTAAGGTGGTGATGTAATCTAATTTTTTATTTCACATCCACCTCTAATTTCAAAGTTTCATATACTTTTTTTAATTTTCTCCCACTCCATTTGCAGAGGTTGGTTGGTAGAACTATTTTCTCTGTTTTTAACATCTACCGCCTTTCTGGGACTTCTTTTTACACATGTTTAAGCATTAAAAAATTCTTAATGTTTTATCATGCAGATTGTCTTATCAGATTAATTGATTACTGTGACTGCAAATTATCTTTCATGAGTGTCTAGTTTCATGTAGATTGTACTGGTTTGGAGCAGAATGCTGAGACAGGGTGAGATTTAATAAAGCACCACTCGATGTATTTAATGCCAAATGAATACATATATGCTCAGAATATTTTAATTGTTCATAGTTGATATAAATGCTTTCATCTCCTTAAAATCAAGCTGATTTCTGTCCTTCGGATCTGGTGCTTTGTCACTGTGTAGCCAATGGTTATAGTTTACATATTACTGTTTGTAAGTTAAGGAGCAGTAGTACCTTAACTTTTAAAATATATATTCTAGAGGTTATATACAGTAAACTGTGTGATTAGGACTGGAACAAAGTATAGGACAATATGTATATATACATTGAAATACTTACTGCATTGGTGGGATTGTACTGTTGATTCAAAATATTTGTGTGTGTGTGTATGTAATTGTGTATAGGCTTGGTTTTTGCCTGTGTTATATACCGAGTGCATTTTGTTGCTTATTTCTAGGAAGTGGCTGTTTTTGTCTTTGATAAGAAGCTAATAGACAAGTATCAAAAATTTGAAAAGGATCAGATTATTGATTCTTTAAAACGAGGTGTTCAACAGCTAACCAGGCTTCGACACCCTCGACTACTTACAGTTCAACATCCATTGGAAGAATCCAGGTAAGCTGCAGTAAAGTTGAGAACAGACTTTCTTAGTCATTGTTTTGTTGTTGGATATAAAATATCTGGAATGTTCAACACATACATCTGGTGAGATTCAAGTTTACTGTATTTACTCATGTGAGAATAGTATTCACCCCACCCTCAGATTATTTTTTTTTTTTCCTCCAAGCCATAGGATGCGTGTCTGGTGTGAATCTAGTGCATTTAATTAATCATCTATTGCATGATCTTATTCCAGTTGCAGCTATAAGGCTGCACATGACCCTTAGACCATGGAAATCATGTAGCTCAATTAATTTTGCTTTTCAAGAACTCTTTTAAAATTTGTTTTCTTTCAAAAGGTTGTTCATATGTTTGTTCCATTTATGAGATGTATGCACTTAGTGCATGTAAGATTGGAAATTTTTGGTATATCTGTTGTGGCCATGGATGTGTTTAAAAGGTCCGCAAGTGCCAATCGACGGAGACAAAATTCAGCGTGTTTTGGTAGTGGTAATTTGATTTATGTAGGGTTGGCCACTAGGCACAATAATGGATTAGTCTTACAGGTTTATCGTTCAACTGTAGTAATAACAGCACACTAAAATCTAACAAATAAAATAAAGGTTTCATGTTAAAATAGAAAGCTGATCCTGATCCTACTGAGTAAGATCTTGAAGGTTTTAGAGGTTTTTTTCCAAAGTAGTTTTTCTAAATGGTAGCCTAATAAATATTCATGTACATTACTTTTCAAACTTCTACATTTTTGGTTCTGTTTGTTAACCTGCATTTTTCCAAATGTACTGGCTTCTAGGAGCTGAGAATACTGTAGGAATGCTTCTGCATCTTTGTGATGCCTACTTTGGGAAAGATCTCTTGGATTAAATGACACTTGCATATTGATACATATCTTTCCTCCAGTACTAAACACGTTTCGCATTAACGAGGGCTCAAAGCTGTCATTGACCCTGTGGTTCAGTATGCCCCTCACAAAAGTCTAAGGAAGATTAATTAGGTAATTGACGGCAGCTCTCAGTACTCCACAACAGTAAATAAACTATTAAACGCTAAAGGGTCTACGGTCGTCTCTGTCATAGTGTATGCAGGTGAATCCCAGAGTATACCCCAGGCTTCTTTCTAAAATTGTCACAGTATTTCAGAGAATCATAGAATCGTCTAGGTTGGAAGGGACCTTTAAGATCAATGGGATGGGTCCAACCATCAACCTAACGCTGCCAAAACCACTACTAAACTGTGTCCCTAAGCACGATGTCTACGCATCTTTTAAACACCTTCGGGGGTGGTGATTCCACCGCTTCCCTGAGCAGTTTATTCCAATGTTTCCTTCCTTTCCTTCCTTTCAGTGAAGAAAATTTCAATTGTCTGAACAACTGCATCTGTAATTATTTTTTCCATGAACTCTGCACTTCTGAAGAAAAGGCTAAGGTTCATACCTTGGAATGTTAAGAAAGCTTTGGTGTTGTTCCTGTGAAGAATTTAAGCCTTTTGAGTAAAATTAAGTGTAGTTACATCAGAGTTCTCATTCATGAGCTTTTAGTAATGCCCTATGCTTTGCTCCAATTGTTCTTTCCATACTCGGCACGCTCAGCTACTGGTAGAAACGGCGGTAGCACAAAACCTGTCCAGTTGCTTGCTGTGCCAGAAACTGATGTAATGGTTTTTGGCAGGGTTTTGTAAAAGAAGAGTTGACTTGGAGTATTTGTGTGTGTAACCTCGTGCAGGCATGCTGTAAGATTTCTTTAGAATTGGAGGTCTTTCCAGGGTGCTTATTCTTGAAAAAAACTGTCATGGGCTCCTTCTGGCTAGACTGTACCTCATCTTTTTTTTGTCTCCAAAGTAACATGCAGTTGTGTTGAACTCCTTGCAAGTCACTCTTCCTCCTTCATTGGGCAAAGGGGTACTTGGTGTACCTGCATAGCCCAAGTAGATGTAGAAAGAAAGGCCATACTTTTCTCACCCTAGTGTGTAGGTAGCTTTTCCACTCTTAATAGAATGTTTCTACTCCAGATTATTGGTATTCAATATAATTATATGTAATATAAACATTTATATTATGATTTATACATTTTCACATGCATTTATATAATGAAAAACTTTATATTAAATATTTAGTATAAACAAAAATGCAATACGTTTACTTACAACTGGTCTTGAATTCCAGTAACAGCACAGATGAGCAATATTATTGTATATTTAACTTGTTATTGGAGAAAAGGATAAAAAAGCCAAATTATAAGTTCACTTATAATGTCATTGCTACCCATTAAAAATGGTAGTAGTGAGAAGAGTCCTGGATACTTAATTTAGTAGACGTTCTGTCTGTTGCAGTTTTTCCCAAAGCGTATGCATTTTTGGCCATCGCTTTCATTTTTAACTTGTTTTCTTTTTATCATGTTACTCTGAATTTCATTTTGATATTATTCAGGGAACTGTTAAAGAAGCCTCACTGTATGGCAGACATCAGCTTCTGCAATATTCAATTGCTTTAATTAGATTTGCCCCATCCTTCCGTTACTCTGGTTTGTGTCCTTATTTAATAAGCTCCTAAAGTAAAAAATAAACAGCCATCTTTTTATTCCCTCAAAACAACAGCAACTGGAGAGTTTATGTTATGAAAACCACTGAATAACTTTTCCCTAGGTATTTTCTATCATCTGTGCCTTAACTGTAACTAAATGTATAAGCTCTATGGTAAAGTTGGAGTCAGACTGAAAATGAAGGACTTTGTCTTTCCGTGCTCTGATTCTTCCTTGTGATTACTGCATGGGTTTTATAGCTCTAGTTGTGTTAATGGAAACAGGAAAGCGATGGCATTAACAGAATGGTAGGGAGGAAACCAAGCAAAGAAGTTCTGTCAGGTTGGCTGGCAGGATTCAATGTATTTTAGTTTTCAGTTGTTTTCCTTTCAGAAAAGCAATAGATAAAACTCAAGTAAAACTAAAATCTGGATGAGTAATAAAAGGTTTGCATGTTTCATCAGCCTGATTTTGCCTCAAAGAGCAAGCCTGTTAATTGCTGAGATACATAAAAACGATGTGGTAGATTTATGCCAAGGCGTTGTGTCTTCTGTAATGTTTTTATGGAATGAACAAAAAGTTAGGCTTCTGTCTTCTTGCCTATAACTTTATATTAAAAAATATATCTCTACATACATAAAGATATAAGGATATCTTTATATATATAAAGAATTATATATAATATACCCAAACCATTCTACGATTCTATGATTACTGTTACTCTGTTTTCTGTGTTCGTACTGATACAGTATTTAGTGTTCTCATGAATTACTCATCCTTAAACCAGGCGTATGTGCTATCAAACATGTAATGCTTTCTCCAAAAAAACTTTAAAACAATTAAAAAGTGAGGTGCAATGACTGTCCAGGGCCTCCAGCGCTGTGCAGACCGGTATGAAGAATGTGGATATAAAGAATGACTCTGTCTGTGTTACATGAAGTTTGTGACACTGAGACGTACATTATTTTCAGGACTTCAAAATTTGGATTTTTGAAGCACAGTGTTACAACGAGTCCACTTTATGTGCGGAAGTTAGCTTCATCTGTGCTTTTCAAACACTGCTAACCTGAAAATGCATAAACAAGACCTGTATTTTTTACTTGAAGAAAACAAAAGAAAAAATAATTTAGAAAACAGTCACTTCACATGTAAACTGCAGTTCATACAACAAGCGTATTTGTGTTTGGCCCTCATATTTTCTATTCATTTGCAAAGTAAAAGAATATTCAGGTGCTACCTTACATTTTATTAATTTTGTTTCTGACCACGTTAAGTATTGGTTCAGTCAGGGATGTGTCAGTTTTAGGCACAGCTTAAAAGCCTGATTTTACAAATTTTAATAGTAAGAATGATTTGTTTGATTTTCCTGGATCAGGACATGAAAAGCATTGTTTTGTTAAAACTTCTTATGAAGCATTGTGTGCATCATTAGTGATGTATGTGAGTATTAGAGAATAAAATAACTTAAGCTGATTTTTATATTCTAATATTTTTTGAATAGATACTTATATATTTCTCTCTAGTATAATATTACTTACAAGGATTCGAAACCTGAAATATAACATGTTTTTAGGTAGCACCAAGGGCTCTGGTAATGTATAATGTGATGTTTGTATGGCTCTTTATTTGCCGTCAAGAGACTTGTTACATTTATTTACAAGGAATGTTTTTATGTATTTCCTCTATAGGGATTGCTTGGCCTTTTGTACAGAACCAGTCTGTGCAAGTTTAGCTAATGTTCTTGGCAACTGGGACAACCTACCTTCTCCTTTACCATCTGACATTAAAGAATACAAACTTTATGATGTGGAGACCAAATATGGGTTGCTTCAGGTATGACACAGGTTGTCCTTATAATTTTCTTGTGCTTTTAGTATTAAAGATTGTTTTATAAAGTTTGTAAACTGCCAAAGTTTTGTCTGCCTGTAGTAAATCAAATAACCGGGAAGAGAGAGATGAATAGTGCCCTGATCACTGTAAGCGTAAGAGAGGATGAATGCTGGAGGCTCTAAGTTGCTACTCTTTTTGCTTATTCTGACATGGAAAATGAGAAATCAAATAAATTTTTATTTTCTGTATAAATGTCTGTGCTACAGTTGTCTCTCCCATATGTGAATCTGGTCTTTACCTTCTTGTTGATGAACAGTAGGTCCCAGGTTTTATTTGGTGAATATGTTATCAACTTTGAAAACAGTTTTTGTTCTTATGCTGTGATAGTTAATCAGCACTAGTAATCTTATCTGCTGATTACCCATCCATGTTTAATTTCCTTCATACATAATTTTTAAGACATAGCCTAAAATACTGGTGAAAAATTGTTTCTTAGTTAACTTATCAATTTAACTGTGACCACAGGATCAGAGTTTTTGTAAATGTCTTACAGGATATTTGGGGAAATGTTTAACCTGAAATAATAATCTTTTATTAACAGGTTTCTGAAGGCTTGTCATTTTTGCATAGCAGTGTGAAAATGGTCCATGGAAATATTACTCCTGAAAATATAATTTTGAATAAGAGTGGAGCATGGAAAATTATGGGCTTTGATTTTTGTATCCAATCAACAAATCCATCTGAACAGGAGGTAATGGATCTTTATATTTATCATCATTAAATTTTGAACTCAGATCTTTGCCTGAAACCAGTTTCATGACCTTGCATTTCAGTACAGAATCTTTTATTTTATATTCACCTCTATATTTTGTTGGCAGGAAGTTTGAACATATGTCACAGGTCTAGATTCAAGTGCTGCCTTTGGTCATCACAGAAAAAGAGTCTGAGTTGGCTCAGTGGAGTCAAAATAGACTAGTGATGGTTTCAGACGGAGGCTGAAGCCTGTGCCACTTCTGCTCAGCTGCCTGCTGGTGACATGCAAAGCTACTTAATTTAGTCTGTTGCATCCACTCAGTGCCTGGTTGCTGCCTCCTGAAATGAATTTCCATCATAGCTCATGTTTCTCTCTTACAGCAGTGCTTTGATTTTACGTTACGCTTCCCAACTCTAATATTCAGACTTAACTGCATCAGCTAATCACTGTAAGCTACAGACACAGATTCTTACCAGTTTTGCCTTACTGTGTTTCATTCATAATTGAATTTGAAATTTGAGTGGATTAATTTTTTGCTGCTTGGCTTTCTTATTTAAGATGTTCTTTAAAAATCCCTAATAAATGTACTGTCTTTTGCTTCTTTTGCAGCCAAAGTTCCCTTGTAAGGAATGGGATCCAAACTTGCCATCCTTGTGTCTTCCAAATCCTGAATATCTGGCACCAGAATATATTCTCTCCGTGAGCTGTGAGACAGCCAGTGATATGTACTCTCTAGGAGCTGTTATGTATGCAGTGTTTAATAAAGGGAAACCAATTTTTGAGGTCAACAAGCAGGATATTTATAAAAGCTTTAGTAGACAGCTGGATCAGGTACTTGTTCTATTTGTAACTATTATCCATTGGTTTTCATATTTGAAAAGTTACTGTTTTAAAATAGGTTTAAATATTTAGAACACAATACCAGTGCTCCAACGTAAACAATCTGATAATGGTATCTTACCTTCCATGTTATCTTTATGACAACAAAAAAGAATCCTAGCAAAATACAGGAAATAAAAATGTGTAGAGAAAGTTATGCGTACCAACTTTATAAACTACAAATTTCATTTTTCACCCAGTTTCTCTGTAAACCTGTTGAATGCTGGTCTTGTGGAATAAGTATTTTACCTGTTGGGGTGAACAGTGTGAAACACAAGGCAGTGAATGACTTACGTAGGACCACCAAAGATGGCTGAGGTTAGAGTGATTTGGTCACTTGACATGGCAATTGGTGTCCACGTAGCTGTCAGCTATTTCATATTCCTTGTGGACTATGAATATTAACAGAAGGCAGTTACTTGGATCAGCTGACATAATGTATGTTCATATGCAAGTTTCCTTGTCATAACTTCTTTGCGTGCCCATTGCCTTAGTTGTGTGTATTGTATTTTAATGTGTGTAGACAACACCTCAGATAATAACGTGTACCTGTTTAAAAATACTAGGTTTGTGTTCTCTGATAACCTGAACACAATGAGAAGCTGGAGATAGGGAAATGTGACCTGAAGAAGGTAGACTGTTGGGAGACAGCAAGAAGACTGTGAGGGATCAGAAGCAAATGGGTTATAAAAGGGGAGAAGGGAGGGATATCAAAGGTGTGGGTAGAGAAACCATCAAAAAGTCGAAGTATAGTCCTATTGTGTATTGGAAATAGTTATATGCAGGATTTTCTGACTTCATGGTGCATGTGCTTAAATTACTTACGCAGCTGAGCCGTTTAAGCTCCAGTACTCTTCAGAATATACCAGAGGAGGTGCGTGAACATGTAAAGCTACTCTTAAATGTAGCTCCAGCAGTCAGACCAGACGCAGATCAAATGACTAAGGTCAGTTCATGGAAAATACGGTAGCAACAGGAAAGAGCGAAAATAGTGTTTGATTTGTAGAAACAATAGAGCTATCTTAAAGTGTTTTCCTGTTAATCATTTTAGTTGAAATGTTAAATATTTTTTAACTATTTTGGAAATAATGATGTTAGTTGATGCCAGAAGTTGTCCTTACGCTGACCTTTATTAATATGGAAGAAGTGGGTGCTAAAACAGAATTTAGAATAATCATTCAATGCAGCACTATTTTGTTGCTTTCCAATACAGTTGGATGTATTTTTCAGGGTATGTTTTATACAGTTCGCTCTTTAAAACTGTATTGGAAGGATTTTAAAGCCATAAAATGATAAAGGGCAGTAAATGTAAGGATTAACTTTTGGCTTACGATTTTCGGTGTATTCTTAAATATGCAGAAGAATAGCTAAAAATATATTCAGAGCTTACTTGCCATAATAAAGCAAAAATTAATTGCAAGTTGGATAATTTAAATTCTAATTTGACAAACTCTTCCTCTGCTTTTCTATCTGAAAGTAGAACTTAAGCGTGATTCTTCGTTTGTCTTATACCCTGTTTTCTCGTATCTGATAGCCTTTCAAGTTCCTGCTTAGATTTGCTTAGCTAAACAATTTTCTTCTTTTCCTGTCATCTAAAAAGATTGTATGTAGAGAGAGAAATCATATCTTAGCAGTTGGAAGAAATAGTCAGTGAAGAAGGGAGGGGCAACAGGCAATGGTTCTGCCGACACATATGCTGAAAGATGGGAAGTGAGGAAATTGGCAAATATTACTCGGGTTTGAACTCGTCTGAAGGACTACAACAAACAAGTCTGTAAACGATTGTAGTAAGCAATATGGTTTATAAAGATGTTAGGTCTCTTTTCCCAGGTCTGCGCTGCAGACTGAATTGTAGGGTAGAGATATTAGAGCTTTAGTTCTAAAAGCAGTTTGTTATGGCCAGTGTGACATGAGTTAACATGGAGCTAGACATGGGCTAGTTTACTTTGCTAGTTTTAACTAGTTTGTGTTAACCTGTGTAGAATTCCATGATCACATACCTTTTGGTGTGTGAGCTGGAAGACGGAATTTAAGTCCACAGTGCAGACTAGCTTCAGTTCTCTGCTGGTAGATTCTTTTCTTCTGTATTGCCCTACTCCAGTCTGCTTTTCTGATTCTTTTCTTCTTTATTGCCCTACTCTTACTAGCTTCTCTTTCTGCCTTATAGCAGAACTTCTTCAAGTGCTTTTACATCCTTTCTTTTTGCACAAATTTTTCAACTGAAAGCAAGCTTCTAAATAGTCTGAGAGATCACACTTTGTCTTTAACTGTTGCAAGCCCATGAGTTTTGATATATCCCTCCCTAAAAATGAGAGCTAGCAGGAAGGGGGAGTCTTACCCATGCAAGGTTTTTGAATGGAGAACTTTTCATTCCAGTCCGTGTATGTTTTGGGTAGACACTCTTCTACTCTTTTCATTCATCTGCTAATTGAAAGCTGAATATTTGGGGATGGATTTTTATATAAACAATCTTGTTATCATCATGCATTTTTATCAATCCTTCATTAACAGTGAAGCAGCTCTACCAGTATTAATATGATATACCACGGCTATAGATGAAACACCCTGGTATTTAGTTGGTGCCATCTTTACAAGCCTGCTCTATGTATATACATTGTTACACAATACTTAAGAAGGCCTGTGCCCTCTTTGCTGAAGTAATGCAAACATGGGAGATCACATGAGAAATTATAGTGGATAGGATATAAAAGTGAGCCTGAACATTGCAGAGAAATTTATATAATTACCCATTTATTGCATATAAATTTTGTTGATTCATTGTAAGTTTCCAGGGGTAGCAGCCAGATCTGGATGGTGTAGTAGGTAATCCTTCGTTGTAATATTAAATAGTATAATTATTCCTAGGAGAACTTTTAATCAAGGTTTTTACTTTTTGTTCTTTTTTTTGTAGACAAAACATTATTTCATCTACAATAAGTTAACTTAGATACATATAACACACATGGCTTTCTTTAAAATGCTAGGAAAAGTCTGTCTTAATAATCAACCTTTATCTGTGAATATTATACTACTTAGTACGTAAAAATGCACTTTTCTAATTAGTTATAGGCATGTCGTTGTAAAGGTTTACTGTAATGCATTGAGAAGGTAAATAGGTGATTATATTATGGAATCTTTGTAACAGTGTCAATGTTGTCTCCCTCTAGATCACAAGCATTTAATCTTATTTTTAGATACCATTCTTCGATGATGTAGGAGCAATGACGCTTCAGTATTTTGATTCATTATTTCAAAGAGATAACCTTCAGAAGTCACAGTTTTTTAAAGGTCTACCAAAGGTTCTGCCAAAACTACCTAAGGTATGTCTGCATGATGTCTTGAAATGGTGAGTTTAAAACTATGTGAACATCTGTTAACGTTCTGAATCTGGAAATGCAGGACTTTGTGTAGCATTGTACCGTAATAGACTGCCATGAGACTGTCAGAATAGAGTAGTAGGAAAGAAGGGGAGATTAGAAAATAATTGGTGTGGAAATACTCCTCAGCTAGCAACAATTCTTTAAACAGAAAATGGCAAATTGTGCTATCAGTATGTGTAAGGAGCCATCATTTGCGTGTCCTCTTGCAGTTCATCCCACTTTGAAAGGGAGTTGTCTTTGCTCCACTTACAAGGCTTTCCCTTTGTTTTCAGATGTTATCATAGCTCTTTGAAGTCATCTTGCCACCTTTTCTTCCAGTAAGATTGCTTCAAGTTTTTTCATAACAAGGCAGTACTTTAATGTTGAGTGATGCAAAACTTCCTTCCCTCAACAGACGAAGAGCTCTCTTGTGCTCGCAGTGCCCAGAAACCTCAAAGGCAAATGTCTGTCATTACAGATTTCTCCTGTATAGTATTAGACACTATGTCTAGACTGACTCCTTTTCCTAGCTCAGAGATTCTCAGCCGTTGCATTATTTTGTCTTTATTTGTCTTTATTTTTAATTCTGTTTTGAACTACACAGTGCAAAATTCGGACTTCATGTTTAATACTGTCTTCTTTTTAATTTAGTAATTTTTTCCTTTGATCAGAAATCATTGATACTTTGAATTTGGAAATAGATGGGATCTATTTCACCTAACTTGAGACAGCCACAGGCTGACCTAATCATCTTCAGGGCATTCAGTTTTTCTTATGTCTTGAAAGTATATTTTATGAGGAAGGGGACTGTGCCCATGAAGTGTGTATTTCTCTTTATTGACTTTAAAAGCATTTGGGGATGTCTAACTCTACAGGAGACATCCACAGTGTAAATACCTATTTTATCAGCAGAATCCCATTTAGGGAATGTACCTGGAGTTTTACAGGGAGGTATAGTAGGATTATGTGTTTGTTCAGTGAGTGATGGGGTACTGAAAAACTGATTATTTTGAGGGGGGTGATGGGGTCTTTTTTAAGGGTCTCTTTAGGGTCTTTTTTAAGAAAGCATATATAATAAGGTTTTCAAAATTCATGTATGTGACTGAAACTCCTATTTTCTGTACAGTTAATTGCTTTTTGTTGACCTTCACAGTTGTTATAATCTCTACTTATGTTTCGAGTGCAAACAGAGAAAAGTAAGCAAAGTAGCTCAGTGTAAATTAACTAAAGTATACTGTGAAAATAAAAAGTTCAAAATTGAAAATTGTCTATCTGCTTTTTGTAAGTATCAGGTTAATACAAAAGCTGTTGAGCTGGCACAATAGTAACTTACTGCAATGCAGTATAATGTGATGCATGCTTGTTTTTTTTCTTTTAGCGGGTTATAATTCAGCGAATTTTGCCTTGCTTGACTTCTGAATTTGTGAATCCTGATATGGTACCCTTTGTCTTGCCTAATGTCCTCCTAATTGCTGAGGAATGCACCAAAGAAGAATATATCAGGCTCATTCTGCCTGATCTTGGTCCTGTTTTTAAGCAGCAAGAACCAATCCAGGTATGTTAATGTTGTTCAGATTACAATTTTTCTCTTTGGTGTTTTTTCCCTGAAAAATGACTAATTTTTCTATTTCCCTTTTCCAGCTTCACACAGATTTCCCAGCCTGCTCTGTAGTTGTCCAAGCAGTCAGTCTTGATTCATACGAAATAGATTTTTTCCAGGAAATTCACAAAACCACTACTCCTGCTTTTTAGATGGGTTTTGTGAGGGTATATTTGCATTTATAGATGCGATTAGATTAGCAAAAAAGGAAATATTTAATTTACCACTCAATTCTTATGTTTGGTTGATTGTAGAAGGTATATTTGTAAGCATTTTATCACTTATCTAGCCAATCTGGGGAGGGTTGTACAGTACAATATTTGCACATATTCTACCAGTAGCTGAGTCTATTATTTTTTTTCTTGTATCCAGATTGCTGACACTGGGATCACAGGGTGGAAAAGTTATAACTTTGACACTCTCTTAAAAGTGCTGTTTATTGATCATAATAAAATAGTGTTTGTTTGAGGGCTGTGCACAGATTTGTGGAATTTGTTTCATTTTATTTGGCAAATGTATTGTGTAAGTAAAATACACTTTTTTTTGTTGTTCACATGCATAAAAGTAGTAAGACATTATCATTACTATAAAGGAACAAAAAATTTGCATCCTTTTGTCAACATCATGTGTGTGGTGATTCCTGAGGCTTCTGCCACTAAGTTAGGCATTGTGCCTCCACAGATAAAAGGCAGTTATGCATTCCTTCTAGCTCACCTTGTTTTACTGCTGGATGCTCTTATTTCTCTGCAGAGCGCTTAAGGGGCAGGATAAACATAGGAATGAACAAGTAGACCTTTTATTTCTGAGTTTCAGAAAACTGGATCAGAAAACTCTCATTATACTGGGGAGGAGGAAGAAGGCACAATTGTGTAACTGAAAATACCTCAGAAAATTAGAACTACTTAATATTCTTTACTTTTGGTACACTGGGGCTTTATGTTAGCTTTGTTGTTGTCTTGAAAAAACTAAACGCCTAACCAACCTAAAGCCAGTGAACATCTTACTTGTGCTGTTTCATCCTAAAAGGTAACATTGTGTTTTGCTACCTTTAACATCAGATTTGTGAGACAATCCTCACTGCAAAAAATTTGTCTCAGAGTTGTGTCTGGAGCATAATGGGCACAAAAGCTGTTCTATTTCTTGAGAAGTAAGGGAAGCAAAATACAGACTTGGGGTCAGCTCATAAAGAGCGTGCTTTCAAAGTTTTTCTTTAGCTTTCTAGATACTCTATATTAAATTCTTATGTTGACATTTTTAATGCACTCTAAGTATTAGATGGCTTATTCAACTCTTATTTCTACGGTCTTTTTAGTACGGCAAAGTTTAAGTAATCTAGGACAGGTTTTCAAAATTAATATACTAGGAATTCGGGAAAAGAAATACAAAGGTTCAGAGTGCCAGAGGGCAGAATTCCAGGTCTGACTGTTTTTGTACAAAACAAAAATGTCCAGGTCCTGTGTGTTTGTAAATCATGGAGAGGACGTATGGGGAAGGTGTCAGTGTTTCTTCCAAACACTGTCCCAAGATGTTTTAGATTTGTATGAGACCTGTTACTTGGCTTTTGTAGGGTACTTGAGCTAGGAAGTGAATGTATCGTAGCGAGGCTCCTGTAATTCAGTGTGAAGAAATTGTTATCCAGTGTTCATTATGTCTTTGTATGAGGGAATTTATAATATGAAAACGGAATATTTAGTTAAACTACAAATTGTTACCGTACTCTTGGAGTTAGCATGGAGTAACTGGTATGCTGTAAATTACCATCCTAGCTTACTCTGACATAGCTTCCCAGTGTAGACAAACCCTTAATTTATTTCTAGGGGAATCCACAGGGAGTTAGCATATGAAGTACTATAAATTCGTATTCTAATACAGTACACCAAAGCGTACCCTGACAAGTACTGGGCTCTGTATTAATGAATGAAGTACATCTTTAGCATTATTGTTTAAGTGCAACTGCTGCTGCTTGCTTACTAGAGGGTGTGTTTGAATCTGTGACTGTGGCATCTTAGTCTCTACTGAAATAGATAAAAAGTATCAAATATGATCTTAGAAAGCTAAAAATAAAAGGACTTCATTGGAACAGTATGAACTACATTCAAGTTAAAGACAGGTAGAGAGAGAGAGATCAAAACTAATTGAGCTTTATGTTACCTTAGTTGAAAAGCATTGACAGCCAGTGGAAAATAGCTGAACTGCTTCTGTGAAATCTAAATGACAATATAGTGCAATTTTTAACTTAAAAGCAGTCTGTTATAAGTTCAAACATCTTGTTCTTATTTAAAATAAATTTTTCTAGTTGTTAAATAACAGGTTTCATTCATAGCCTTTTCAAATTTGCAAAAACAATCAAACGATCCTTCTCCAAAATATGTATTTAGCTAACATAGAAACTGTCACGCTACAGTATTACAGGATTGCTAGACAAATGAGCAATGTGCTCATACATCAGTGTTTCAAACAGCCAATTCTAGGACAAATGAAAATTCTTTGTTCAACAGTAATTACCAAATCTAACTTCAAAACTGATCTGGTCCATCTCACCCTAATTCTCCCAAATTTGGGGATATTGCATCAGAATCAGTCTTCATGGAATGAATGAATGAGTCTGTGTGTGTGTGTGTATAGCTTACGTAGTTATAAATATAGAATAAGAAAGCACACATTAGCTGCAGGTTAAAAGAATTTCTTTTTCTTCCCTGTAAGGGAAGCAAATGAAAGGGGAAACTTATATGTGGTCTTGGTACACTTGTATTTCTACACTCTGATGCATCTGTTTATTTGACATACAAGCACTGATTGCTACATACTTTTAGACTTAAAAACTGAAATATTTTCCTCCTATGAAATACTTGGCTTTTTATTATGCATGTGATACCATTCACCACAATTTATCCATCTAGTCTAACCTATTTTCTAAAAGGAGGTTAGATATCAGTGGATAGTCAGCGTCAGCTGTAGCAAGTTGTCTCACCTATCTGAGATGAGACATGAGTCCTATGAGTTACATAGCTCTCTGTATTGGAGACTGAGCCTGGATGAGTAATTTAGAATAGCAGCTAACTTATGGCTAAGCCTAAGCAAGGTGAATTCCACTATGTAAATTTGCTGTTCGAGTGTTGCTTTTTAGTTTGACATGATGTGGATTTTTTTGTTTGAGATTTTTCATTTTATAATCTATAATTTCCATATGAAATAGAGTAAAGCTGTTTTGTGTCCATATAGTAGCTGTAATATTCTTTTCATTGTGTCCCTATTTTGATTCTAGATACAGATGGAATGCAACTTTTATATGTGGAGTTGTGATCAAATGCTTTAAGGACAGCATTTGAGCCATAGGTTTTTGAAAGGTCAGCTTTTTCAATAGTGATTTGTGTATATAAAGATTTTCTGTGGGTGTATTTTAACAAAAGACTGTGTTGTAAATAGAAACAAGAACTCCCTCCTTAGTCATTATGATTTCTTTCAGGAGGATTAGTCTAGAACACACGTATTTTGTTTGATTTGTATTTGCTGTTTTTAAAATGCAATAATATGTCAAAGTGTTTTTTGTCTTCCATGCCTTCAGGCAAGCAACATGGTAAGTGATCACATTTACTGAGTTACAAGAAAACTTCTGAAGTTTTTATGATATGATACAACACACTTTAAATTGTAAGTATATGTTTCTGGAGTTAAAACTTTTGGCTTCTGAACTGTCCTTCTTTTAATAGATCTTGTTGATCTTTCTGCAAAAAATGGACTTGCTTCTAACCAAAACTCCACCAGATGAAATAAAGAACAGTGTTCTACCAATGGTTTATAGAGCCTTGGAAGCACCTTCAATTCAGATCCAGGTATAGTAATTGCAGCCTTTATTTAAAAGATTTTTTGTTTTTTCTCTTTTCTTGAAGCTGATGTGCCAACTTTTTGTATAACCCTGTGTTTGTTCACTTGAAAAAAAAGATAAAGCTGTGTAATATTCCTGAACGTTGAAAGAGATCAATATTTTATTAAAGAAAACTTGTTTTAGTAAAATAAAATTTAGTTCCCTTACTTTCTAGGGAGTAACCATTTGATTGTTGTTCTAATGCACTTATCCTAAATTCTGACTAGCCACAAAGCATCACCTGTGCCACAGAAACTATACAGGCATGTGTGCTCTTACCAGTCAGTGAGAGGTAGCTTATTCTGAAGTCCCACTGGTAAGAACATGTGTGCTGACAATTACCTTGGAAGACCTGATTTGCTGTAAAGTCATACTAATGTGCCTTCTGGTGACATTTTTATGTATCCATATTTTAATTCTTTTCTTTATGCTTTCTCTACCTTTCCAAGGTGGTTTTTTGTTTTGGTTTTTTTTTTNGTTTTTTTTTTTTTTTTTTTTGAGATCAGTCTTCCACTGGAATTAAATTCCAGTTAGCCAGAGACATTCAGGAGTGGGAGGGGGAGGTAAACAGGAAAAATATTTCTTAAAGAAGAATTTGGATAATCAAATGTGACTTTCACCTTTCAAAGCCTTTGCAGTATTATGGAGAAAGCTTTTTGTTTCTAAATACCTGGCTGGAGGTTTTTCTGCATCAGTAGTTTGGTTACTCAGGTCTTTACTTGCAACCTATACTTAATATTGCTGTCTCTTTTTTTTTTTTTTTTTTNTTTTTTTTTTTTTTTTTTTTTTTAATTGAGGTGGGGCTGAAATTGGGTATTTTTTTCTCCGTTGCTTAAGTATGCTTAATCTTGATATGCTCTTTTATCTTTCAGCCTATCATTGTGCTGCTGCAGCGTTGATAGTACTTACTCAGATTTGCTTAATTTATTTAGGAAAATGTTAGTTTGATGTAATAACAGGGTTTTTTTAAAGGTGTTGTGTGAAAATGCAAGATATTCTTGCTATCCAAATATTTTATTATAAATTTATGAATACTCTTTTTGAAATCCATTTTCCAGGGTTGTATCTGCATATCATGATGGTTTATTATTCCAGCTATTTTTAAGTAAGTCCGATAGGTTAAGGTCAGCTTAGTTGAATATGATATTTCCTTAAATATTTCCTTAAAAGGAAAGCTTAAGCAGACATTTTGAACTAATTTTTATGTTGAGTAATATTAGCACTAATTTGATAATAAACATGCATGTTTCTTTTTAAACTTATGTGCATTATTTTTATAGGAGCTTTGCCTCAACATAATTCCCACGTTTGCCAATTTAATAGATTACCCATCAATGAAAAATTCATTAATTCCAAGAATTAAAAATGCATGTTTGCAAACTTCTTCTCTTGCTGTAAGTATCCTAACAATTTTATCTCTTTCTTAGTCCTCAGCAAATGTTGTTACCCTTAATTACTTTGGCTTTTCTGCTGTTGTGTCTTTAAAGAAAAGCCCATCAGTGTGCCCTGGTTTCTTTTTCATCCTTTTTTTTTTTTTTTTTTTACAAATACAAAAGCACCATTTACTTTTTTACTCTGACAATTTTTACAGCTATTGGCAACTTATTGTTGTTAACAATACTGTAAAAATTGTTGAAGCCTGTTCCAGAATAACAGTGTTTGTCCTGCAGAAAAGCCAAGGTTTTGCGAGCAGTGTGTAACTATATATATTTTCCTTTCGTGTACAAAAGGGGTTTTTTTACTTGTCTTGAATTTTCAGATATGAAGGTCGTAGTTCCAGCAGCACCTGTTTCCTTCTGAGTTTTGTATGTTGTTTTTTTTTTTTCTTAGGCAAAAATATAGTAAAGAGTTTTTTTAATTCTTATACTTCACAGGTCCGGGTAAACTCACTAGTGTGCTTAGGCAAGATTTTGGAGTACTTGGATAAATGGTTTGTGCTTGATGATATTTTACCTTTTCTGCAACAAATTCCATCCAAGGAACCTGCAGTGCTAATGGGAATTTTAGGTAATTAATATTTTCAACTTTCTGCTCTTTTGTGCTTTGATGTTGTAAATCTGAGAGCTTTCTGTATGATCACTGATAATGTTTACATAGTGTATTGCTACAATGACTACTAAAAACTTCCTGTTTCTGGTTCTTAAGTATACCCCTGTTCAGCTGCCTTGTGTGTTGCTGGTACTTCTGAACACTAGTACATATATTTGAAGTCTTCAAGGCCCAATGCGGTTCTGAGTACTCATTGCAGTTCTTGGACTGTGACACTTCATGGACTGTATGGCCCACACAGAGAGGCTGTGTTCCTCAGAAGAGTGTATGATCTGTCGTCTTTCAGGTGCTGCTGAAGCTTTTAAGATGTTACTGTTGCCTTCTCTTAGCACTCTTGCATATCAGATGCTATAAATGATTGTCTACAAACCTACTGCTCTTCACTGCAGGTTTTATTAGGCTCATTTTGTTGGACATTTAAGCAAACATTGCTGCCTTTGCACTGAAATGGAGCATAGTCTGCGTGAGGTTTCAGAAAACAGCTAACAAAACCTAATGGCTTGTTACTTCTGGAATGGGAGGCCTCACTCCCAGTTGTGCTTTCCTGGTGCTGCTCTGGCACTAGCCTAACTCGGGATGTGTGATTTTAACAACATGAATGGGCTCGAGGAGACCAGATGAACAGACTCACTGCCAAGAAAGAGGTGTGACTGCATGGCCAAGTCTGGAAGACAGTGACCATTTCTCTTACTGACAACACAGTAGTAGACAGAAGACCATTTGTAACAAGCTGAGCTGTACTGGCAGCAGCCCTCATTAAACACTGTAATAATATGTGTTGGTAGCATTACTTTGATTTGCTCAAAATCAACAAGAGGGTATCTATCAGTACTAGTTAAAAGCTGCCTGTTTCCCTTAATTCTTGCAGCTTTGCCTTGTATTTGCTGTCTGAGAATGAGGGCCAGTGTATCTTTTACTTTAGTTGTATTACTCCTGAATTTTACTTGGATACAGTGGATAAGTGAACCCTAGTCTGGAAATGATAGGCTGAAATCAATTTTATATATTTGGGCTCTCCTTTTTTCCGGAATCATACTACCTTCCATCTTGTGTGTGATATCTTCTTTGGCCAGCTGACAGCTCTGTCCTAATACTAGCCATAGAAAGTGAGGAAAGCTGCTTCTTCTTTTGTGCTAGTAGGTTCTGTGTTTGCCACCAGAGGTGGACTGTTTAGGCAGAGAAATTCTCCTGTCAGAAACACTGTAGAACTTGTAGGCTTAACACTGGATCTCTCGTGCCTGCCAGTATTCTTTTTTTCAATGATTTTTGAATAAATAAAGACTATGTGTAACACAGCCCAAAACATTTCGGTAAGAATCTTTGTAAAATGCGATCAGAGAGCAGTGTGATAGTTACTCCTAGACACTTCTGTATGCCAGGAGAGAACACATCCTTAGGTAACACAGCTTAATTTCTCAGTGGCAATTTGTCAGTTTGTGACAACTCAGTTGCTCATGATCTGTTCAAAGATGCATATTCTCAGGTAATTGACCCGGACAATACATTGACTAATTCCAGGTTTCATAGCTGCAAAGTATTACTTTGGACATCCTCTTGTTCTGAACTTTAGCAAAGCCTCTTGCTATAATATGTTTGTGTTGTGGATTAGTGCTTAGCCTTTATGATTCTGTTTGTCCCTGCTTGCGCACAGAGCCAATGTATATTGAGATGATTGATACATACAGAGAGTGCTACTTTGTTCACATCCTTTACTAAATAATTTTTGCTGTTTTGATGTTCTATGTCAGGTATTTACAAATGTACATTTACTCATAAGAAGTTGGGAATCACCAAAGAACAGCTTGCAGGAAAAGTATTGCCCCATCTGATTCCTCTTAGTATTGAGAACAATCTTAATCTCAATCAGGTAGGAACATGACCGTTGCATGCTTTTATTTGATAAATTGGCAGAGAATAGGTTTAAACTGTTGTCAGAGAAAAATTCATGCATTACTGTATGTCTGTCTGTTGTAAAAGCAAACAAACAGAACCAAAAAAACCTTCCAGTATTACTGTATTTGCATGTTTAAAGCTTCTTATTTTTCAGTGGATTTAACTGATCTAATATAAAATTTCAAAATGAATACTATCATCTTCCAAATATCCTGCAAAAGCAGTTAGCTACTAACATAATTACAAATCAAATGAAAAGGTAAAGTACAAAACCTTAATGTTTCTTCCCTTGGTCTTGTTTGTAAATGTTGCAGATAATGTAGAAGTGCAATCATAGAATTTTTTCTGAAAATGAACCTGGTAATATTCATTTGTGGGTTTTTTTTTGTCTAGGTTGCCCCACTTTTTTTTTGTAGCAATATATATTTTTCACTGTTTCAGTACACTCTGCTTGTAGTTAGGTATCTAATGGAAGGTAGTGAGGGTGGATTATAAACTATTTAAAAATCTGCAGTTTATCTGATACTGTGTACTGTAAGTTTTATGAGGTATTACTTTTAAGTAATAAATGTCTGAATCCTATCACTGCAAAATCCAAACTTCATGTATATTTCTCTTACAGTTCAATTCTTTTATTTGTGTTATAAAAGATATGCTTAATAGATTGGAGGCAGAGCATAAAACAAAACTCGAGCAACTTCATGTCATGCAAGAGCAACAGAAGTAAGTGTTTATTGACGTGTATATTAGAGAAGGAACAAGTGAGCAGAGATAAATTTTAGTTAATTTTTTAGCAAATGTGAGAAATCTAGCTATAGAAATAAAAAAAATAGGTAATTTGTACTTCAGTAGTTGAGAATTACCTCAAATAAGCACAGTTGTCAGCAAAGATTTATTAGTCCTAGAATTATAATAATATTGTGATGTCAATGGTTTTATAGAGTAAAATCTTTTATACAGTTCAGTCTCAGTTTATTATTTTGAGTCAATAATTTTTAATTAATTCATCAAATGTAAAAGTTCATACTGAGCTCCACTAGTACAGTTTATGTCTTGCTTCTATATTCGAAGTTGCTTTTCTGTAGTTGTTGAGAACATAAACTATACTGGAGAAAGCTAAACATTGCAGCCTTTTAGAAGGTACTGGTATTTGAAGATATTTAGAGCTATTTTATGGAGTCTGATACAAGGTGAGATTTCTGACTCAAATTAACTTGGGCTATCCAAAGTCTGTGTCACCCCGTTCGAAAGGAGGAACTAAGACCATGTGAAATGATCATTAGGAAACCTTTGCAATTTAGAATTTTAACATTTTCCAGTCTCCTACAGGCGTTCTATAAAAATGGCAATGCTCTCATAATGTAATTTTTTTCATTATTTAAATGCAGAAGAATAATCTGCATTCCTGATTTAGTGTTGCGGATGTGACTGTAAAGTTATATTTTTGTAATATGTATACTCTATGTACTATATAGATCTTTGGATATAGCTAATCAAATGAGTGTGTCTGAAGAGGCAAGATCTAGCAATACAAGTAATCAGGTAAGTGGCAATATTTTATTGTGTTACTCACATATAGAAATTTGAAATTTAAAATTACGTAGTCAATATTTCTGTTACCTTAAATTACAATATTTCAAATAACTAAGTTTTGTTTCTTTGAACTTAAACAGATTGACAAGGTATTTAATACTAGTGCAACTGACCTTCTCACCAGTGGATCTGAGAGTAAAGAGAGTGACATGTCATCAACGCAGAAAAAGGTGTGTTTTATTTTGTTTTCGAATCGTGTTACATCCATGTGTCTAATACAAGGCTGATACAGTTGCATAAAAAGAGTATGTGTAGATAGTTACCATATTTAAAGCTTTAAAAGAAAAACTAACTGCTTTTGTATAGCACAGCACCATACATAGTCACATGTGAAGGTCCACTGAAGAATGTTCAGATCATATCCTTGAATTTCTATGAAAGCCTTTCCTTGAACATAGCTTTGTACAAAGTAGGCAGCAATTAGGATTATAATTTTTTGGTCATTTTCTTTCTCCTTAATTATAGATTTCAATGAAACTGAAACTTCAGCAGTGGATTTAGATAGGAAAAGCAAAATAGGCAACTTTATGATAAAATTACAAACAGAGATGAAAGTAAAATGTAGAATTTCATGTAGTAGCAGAGACTAACATTTACTGTACAATTCAAAGGTAAGTGAAAATGAAAAGTCGATATGGGGATAAATACAAGAAGCAAAGAAAAATCATGACATGGCATAGAATATTAAGCATTAACTATTGTAGAATTCTTCTCATGATATTAATTATGTAAATGGCTTCCCAGAATCTAGACATTTTATCATTTCCATTTCTAGTTGTCTGAACCCTCTCACTAATTTTAGACTAAGGGGGAATAATTTTCTGATTTTATCCTTTATCATTAACAAAAGCAGAGTTAAAATCCTGAAAAGCCTCTTAACCAATCTTAAAATAAAATTCCCTTTCTAACTCCATGGTCAGTTGCAGTTCTATTTCAAGTGCCTGTTGGTAACCATATGAAAACAAAAACTCTGAAGAACACTTTCTCTTATGCCCAACCTTAACAAGACAAAGCTAAAACGGTTTTGTTGTGATACCTCTTTATTTGAGATCTGCTCAAATTTCTCTTTATGCTACTTTTAAGTAGATTTCAGCAATATGATAAATATTGTAATAGATTTTGTGCTTATCCACTCTCCCTTTTGTGTAAATAATATATATTGTTCTATTTTTTTGTGTAAATAATATAATAATAAACAGTGCTATTTATGAAATAAAAATATCAGTGTAAGTTCTGTGTAACTTAGTGTCAGTACTTTCCCTTTTAAAGGCATCACTTACACTAGAAGAGAAGCAAAAGTTAGCTAAAGAACAAGAACAGGCACAGAAACTGAAAAGCCAGCAACCTCTTAAGCCACAAGCAACTGTAATAACACCTCCAGTGAAGCAGGTGAGAAAGAGCAAACTACTGCACTGTTTCTATTGGAGCTGTGATGCATTTTCCTTTCAAATGCTGCATGCATTTAGCATTTTTTTCTCCTGTGAATCGCCTTTGTTTTCACTGGTAGTACAATGGCACAGCTGAGAAAAACTGAATTTAATTTTAACCTGCCTTCCATTTGCATCATTAATAATATTCCCCACTTTTTAAACTACAGGAGTTTCCACAGGAATAATTATTATCAGAAGGCCATTGTTCTGTATAAGGAAAAAGCACAGATTAAAAAAGGTTTTGCACTGAAGAGTTTATTAACTAAATATATAAAGGGCCTGGGGATAGGAATAGGACATGTAAGCAAATGTCACAGTAGTACTTCGTGTATAGTCTTAGTTGTCATATTAAAGCTGCATAACAATTAGTTCTAAGTAGCAAAGAACAAAAATAACCTAATTGCTTTTGTGTATGACTACATTTCATCCCCAATTCCATGCAGTAAATTCTAATTTCTGAAAAACAAATGCCATTTCTGCAGAAGCCATGATAAAGACTGTTGCTAGAGTGTTTGTACAAGAGTAGCATTTAACTGCATTTTATGTATTTTGCAGACAAAAGACTTGACAGATACCTTGATAGATAATATGTCATCTTTGGCTAGCCATTCTATCAACAAAGCTAAAGCTCCATCTTCAAACAGCTTCTCTTCTGTCCCTTCTATGGGCGTTGGAATGGGATTTTCATCATCTATTGACAACACAAAGAGAAATATAACAAACGGACTAAATACTAACCTGGGTTTTCAGACTGCTGGATTCAGTATGGGAGCTGGTCCCACCACTCAGAATTTCTTCAGTGGTCCAAGTGCAACAACAGCAACCAAGATGAACATTGTACCGACTGCCAATATGCCAAACTACAGTCCTATGAATGCTGCATCTGCAATCTCTCCACTGACACAACAAAACAGACCCCCAGATATGTCTGCTTTAGATAATCTTTTTGGTCCTCAAAAACCCAAAGTTAGCATGAAACAGTTGGCTCAACAGAAATCAAGCCAGTGGGTTAATCAGTTTGTACCCCCGCAAGGGTCCCCAGGTGCGAGCACTTCAGTCTTGGGACCTCAGATGAACATGATAGGACAGCCTGGCTTTGGTATACAGGGTAATCCTTTCTTTGCTCCTCAGAACTTTGCACAACCAGCAAACACGATGACAAACAGCAGTTCAGCTAGTAATGACTTAAAAGATCTTTTTGGGTAAAATGTTTTGTTTTCTTCTTTCAAAGATCAATGAAATTTGGATCATGGGTAAGCTGATTAACATCTTTTTTTGATTAGTAAAAGCATGACTTGGGGAAACTTTCAACCCAGAAAACTAAAGACTTTTGCACTGGAAAAAAGACTTGATTTTGCATTCACTTGGTACTGCAGTGGAATTGCATAAGTGCAAAGTCATCTTACATGCTAAAGATCTCCTGTCTCTTTACCAAGCACCAGAGCGCTGAAGGTAGGATGCATATATTCAATCAGAAAAGAAGCAGCTAAGTATTTCAAAATTATTCAGAAGTGTTCTCAATCAACTCCTGAGAGATTTCCTACAGAATTTTGTTTTTTAAATTCAACAGGAATGCTTAGCGGGTAATACCAGTAGTGAATGCAGTCCTGCAGCCTAGTCCTTTCAGTGTCTGCAAAATTCTTACTGATGATTTGTCTTGCCTGAATTTGGCACAAACTGTCATTTTGCCATATGACAGTTTGCAAAAAGTAAATTCTTACGCTGCCTCAAAAAGTTTTGTTAGTCATGCTACGTGGAAAGATCTCTAATCAGTAACTGTATAAGAGGCAAAAAGAGAAAATATTTTGTATTTTTTCTCTTGTAAGATAATTAAAATTAATGTGGTAGTAAACTACAATAAGATTCAAGAGGCATAAGAGTTGTTTTAAAATCCTGTGCTAGTTTGGGACAAAGTAAGAACACTGCTGCAACGGTCATGCTCGTTTACATCCTGTTTTATAATGCCAGATCCTTGTTACCAGCCCCATAGCAAACGCAGCACACCACTTAAGCAGCATTTTAAAATGCATTTGGTGACATGATCGCATTTCTTATATATTCCAGTGTTTTGGCTAATTTGATACTGCTTCTAAGTGGTGTGAAAAGAGAATATGAGTAATTATGGAACCTCCTAAAAAGAATGTTCACTGTAAAATTCGGATGTTGACTGCCCCAACTGTTTAACTAAGCAGTTCTGTGTGACTAAACACACTCTGTTTAGTTGCACAGAAATATCTTGAATTACTGCATAGATTTTGGCTCCGTTGGGAAGATGGAAAAGGATTGCCTCATACAAGTTGCACGTGGTTGTGTGAAAAAACAGAGTGCCATAAATTGCCTTGACTAGAATAAACTATTTCATTTTAATTTTGTTTTAACTCCAGTCCTTATGAAGGATAGATGAATATGAAGTGAGTTCTCAAATACAGATTTGTAAGCTCTAGAATAGATGGTAAATACACAGGTATTTCAAATCCTTTTTATTGTATTACTCCAAATTTAATAAAGCTCTCCAGAAAACCAAACAGTAGTTTCTTCTACTTCCCAGAAGGTGTATGTTCAGCTTGCCCATGATAGAATCTCTGCTCTGTCAGATACTACTGTTGGATTTTAACTTTTTCTTTCCTAGGAATTTCAGGAGCTTTCTTACATAATGTTTTGAAGACTATAGCTGGCTATTTTGAGAAGGAAAGAACTAGTTACCTTTTTTATGGAAAGCCTACAAGCTTTATTTTTCAAAGCCTTTCACTGAAGAAATTGTTCTTTCATTTGCTGCTTAAGAAACCAAAGGGCCTTATGCTGTAAATGTGACTTGTATTTTGTTATATTTCCACGGTTCTAAGCGGTAATAGCATTAAGCATATTTCTTAAAGAATTGTTTATGTATTATAGCTGCTGCCTTAGTCCTATTATTTTAAAATACCTGGGACCAGTGAAATTGTGGTTTAGAAAACAATACCTAACACGTTGTGATGCTTATGTGCTGTTAATATTCACAGTAAACATTGTAGGTTATGTTAAGATATCTGTGTGAACTTAAGTACAATACTGGAACTGTTAAACTATTTAAGTTTCTTTACAGTTACTAGTACACTATGCTTTCAATTACACTAATGTCTTCTTTTATGTCAACTTTTGAAAGCTATGTTTTGTTAGGGTAACTTAAGGCAAGCCTTTGAAGAATTACTTGAATCTGTATTCCTCTAAATTATTTGGAAAATAAGTTTATATTAAAAATAATATCTCTTAGGACTCTACAACGTATTAAATTAAGATGTCCATGGTAAAGGCAGTCTCTTAAATGTCAGTGTCCTGATCTGGGGTTTCAGTCACTGATCCCCCTGGACTGGGGGCTTTTCAGAACTGGATTTAATTTAACCTATTGGAGGGAAAATTAACTGGAAAAAATTCGATCTGATTTTATAAACAAGACCTCCTAAACTGTGAGATTTGGGTATGTGCTTTTGGCATTGCCTATCTGAGAATATAATCTAAGAACAAAGTCAAAAAATATCCTACAAGTTTAAATTAAGAGATGCTCTTCTATGCAGTGGTAATGTGATGGAATAAGATCTTTATCTGGCTCAAGTAATAGGATTTTTTTTTCTACTTATATTTGAGAACATAATTTTGATTTCTCTTGTTTGCTGCAATTTTTGAAAGGACCAGAGTAGGAGAATAACAACAAAGAAAACTGAAAAGGGCGCTTGTGAAAGTTATAACAAAATTTTCCAGTTATTTAAAAATAAAAAAAGAAAAAATAACTTCACTTAAATTGAGAGGGTCAATTCCCTCTTCCTTGTCAATGCTTAGTGTGTCAGGAAACTGGGTTTGTGTGAAGTTCTCGAATGATTTCTTCATAACTTAAAGGAAAGAGGAATTGCAAGAGGTAAGTCACCAAGGCCATGTGCCACTTGGCTCCTTCCACAATAATTTTTCTTTAGGAAGCCCTATCCAGTTGATCTCTCCACTTACAAGCCGTCATTCTGAGGCCCTGCAAGAGGCTGGAAGACTCGTGTTGTGGCCAGAGCGAATACCATTGTTTGAGAGCAGCAGTTGTACTTCACATCCAAGCTGTTGTTTGCGAAAGAGTAGGAGGAAGGGACAGTGTTAAACAGCGTGGGCATTCCAGGGGCCTTCTGTTTCTGGACGTGGATGGAAAGCAGTGGTGCCTCTAGTTTGGCCTGAAGCAGCGGGACTGTCTAGCCCTAATGCAAAAGAAAACGGAGAACACAGGTTTGAAATTGGTATCTGATTGAGAAATTGCAAATTCTGCTACTGAAAAAGTAACCTGATGTAAAATAAGTTCATATGACAATGCCTTGAGCAATACTGGAAATTACACAAAACCTTGTATCCAACCTAATTTCAAGGAAAAAATGTGGAAGCCTGGCAGGTTGTATCGTCACCTTACAGCCTCCACCCTGTGCACTGGCTGTGCTCACCCACTGCGAGCAGATCTTCATTCCGCTGTGGAAATTAGAGCAGGATCTGGGCTGAACTGCCCAGCCCAGCTGGTTTACTCTACGTTCACTTGTAAAGAAGAGGTAAAGAGAAGGGAGTAAGTTCCTGTTCTTTAATTGATTTATCTATATTATATTTACTAAATTGATTTATCTATATTATATTTACTACAAAAGGAGAAAAGAAGTGGAGATAGCTGCACATCTTAAGTATAAGCATCAGTTGTTCCTTTGGCTGTTCTGGTGCTTGCTAAATGAATGCGGCTGTACCGAGACAGCAGTGTTTTCCATATTAGAACTGTTGGTTCCATTTGGTTTTAAGTATGAAAGTCTCTGAAGCATCCTCTGAAAACTCGGTCATAGAAAACAAACTAATCCTGCTCGATGGAAGGATTGTATTAAAGAGGCCTGAAAAACCTTCTCTGCTGGGGCTGGTGGAGAGGAACCTTGAAACTACTGAGTTAGAGATTAGCTTAGAAGCCCCTAGGTCTGCCTGTCTCAAGAGGAGAGAAACAGGGAGTGAAGCGGCACAAGTGTCGTTTCGAGGATGGAGGAGGGAGCAGATTTTCTGTTCCTTTTCACACAGGTGTGGTGTGAATAAGGCACAGAATAGCCTGTGGAACCTGCTTATGCAGGAGGACAGCAGTACCAGAGGAGTCTGCCAATTATTTGGGAGATGGGGAGAGAGATTTTACTGGGAACATGGGTAGAATGCCCTAGTTTTTTGAAATGAAGATACTATGTCTTCCTCTCTCAATGGTGATGTGAATTAGAAACGTCGTGGGAAAGTTGTGGCCTTAAAAGGTCTGCACAGATGCTGAGTACCCCAAGTAAAAGGCTGATTTTTTGGATGGATAGGTGCATGACATTTCAAGCCTTATTATTTAAAACTTTCCTTTTCTGTTAAGTTTTGTCTTTTTTATCAACACCTGTTTCACATTTGTGTAGAACTTGGATAAATACCCCAATGGCCTTTTAAAGTAAGTAAAATGTGCGTTAACTTTTGTATTATAACCCCTGTTATAATGTAATCTATGTCTGTAGATAGGTAAGTAAGTGTGTATATAGATTACAGGATTTTAGATTTGTCAGTTCGGTTGCACCAGAAGAGAAAAGATTAAATGAAAAGTTAGGTTTGAATAAAATTCCACAAGGCTTCCATACAGGCTAGCAATTCTATGATACTTTTGTTATCTATTATAAAGTCATATGCTTAGTCTGCCTACGTCTATGTGACTTAAGCAGAAAAGGAAAGGTTTTAAAGCGTAAGTTTATGAACACTGGATCTCTCATTGCAGATGAAGTTTTTGGACTTTAGAGTGACCTTTGTTTATCGATTAGGAGGTTTTTTTATTGGGAGTGGGTGAGATATAGCTGACCTGTGCCATTTTCAATGTAAGAAATAGGGGGGGGAAGTACAGAAAAAATACCCTGTTGTATATGTGACTCTTTTTTGTTCTTTGTTAAGAGATATGCTGCATTTTATATACTCATTGTGAACTTTTACTCTGAAATAGCTGTGAGGAAACATATCTGGAGAATTTCAGATGAGTTAGCTGATTTTCAAGTGAGGTCCTGCCTTGTACCTTACTTTCCATTAGGTTTTGAGTGCTTTACAAGGAAATTACACAAGGCAGTAAAACCCTGGATTCGTACACCAAATCCGCTTGCCTTCCAGGCCTCATACTTGTATCAACAGAACAAATAAGCCCCTGAAGTTGTATTGTCTTTTAAGTTCTCTGAAACAGTTCTAACTGCTGTACAGATTTCTGAGATGAAGTTGTAAATCAAAATGTGTTATAGTGAACTCAGGCCTTGTGCAAAATATTTAATACTTGTTTATATGTCTAATCATACAGTCTCTGTATTAGTGGCAGTTTTATGTTTTGATTGTAAAGCATTAAAATTCTCATGAGATTTATAAAGTGGTGTTACTGTAGTGTCAGCTGTGATTCATAATTAGAACCGTCATAGCATGGCATTAGTGTATATCTGGTTTATGGGACAGCTCTTCAAAAACAAATTTATTCTTGTATCAACTTTTAGATCAGCTACTTAAAAAATATGTAAAAGGTACAGCGACAATTTCAAGAAATTCATATCACTTTGTACTGTGAATGAAGTTGCCTATGGAAATAAATGAACTTTTCATATTTTCATGTTGGAAGATACTTTTATTCAAAATTTCCATAAAATTAACTGATAGTAACTTATTTAGAAAACTTTGTTTGAAATATATTTTATCCCATGTAATTTTGAATTCATTTTTTAGAGCAGTTGCTGTCCAGACGTCTGTAAAATGTGATCACACACTGCCTTCATGCAAAGAATAAAAGTCCTGGGGAAAAACTGACGCACTAGATGTCTCTAAAACTAGCATTTACATTTCTGAAAGCACACTAAGCCCGTGTCAGAATCTGGGGTTGTGATGGCACATGGTGATCTCTATTTGCATTTTCAGTGCTTATTTACCCAGAAACCAGCCCTGTCTCTAAACATGGGTTTCAAAATACACTGCTTTGTTAAGCTTAGAGTTTGCCAGCGCTCTGAAGGAAGCTAGTACTCACTTTTTGTATGGTATAAATTGATCTAGCATGAGACATCTGAGATCTGATCTGCTTAGGAGCATGATTGTTGGCTGGAGGTGGCATGGGAGGAGAGAGTAAAAGAAGAGCAAGCTGGATTAGGTGGAAATGGGAAGGTAGCATCGGGTGGCTCCAATTCTCTCTTGGTTTTCATTTGCTGAGGATGACAGCATCCCCATTCCTCCCACACCTGTATCCATCAAGGGAGGACAGCCTTACTATATGCCAGCTTTTGGTCAATTGTAGCAGAAGAGTGAAATTTCAGTAAGGTGGAGACATAGTTGATGGCACCCTGCAGAGAAAACCTCTGCCTTAAGTTGCTCAGCAGATCCCAGTCCTGATCTGACTTGAACATCCTTTACTGTGGTAACGTTCTTTTTTGTCCCCTCTGTCTCTGGACATTGTTAGGATCCATCCTTTTTCTGAAGGTTATTTCAGGTGCTGAAATCCACGTGTTCTGGATGGTTTGTTGTGGCTTAAAATTCATGATTTCATAAGCTCTTTCATGAATTCAGATAAGCTAAGACTTCAAACAGGAAAAGCTGGAGGTCTTTGCAGGTGATTGTTCTTTGCCTGGAATGCTTTGATACTGGCAGCTAATTGTCTCTGCTTCATCGCTTGAATATGTCTAGGTCCTCCTTTAGGTATGTCATACCCCAGAGCTTTAGATTAATTCTTTTTCTATCGGTGTTTGTAGAGCTGTGCTACCCTGTCAAGTTTGCAGTTGTGAAGAGTGCAGTTCAGTAGGAAATGAGCTGTTTGTGAGGAGTTATGCAAAGAGAAATGGTTCATTCGATGTTCTCCTCCTGTTGCTGGACACAAATGCACTTTGGTCCCGCATCTCAGAAACTCCCTGCGCTCGTGTCACCAGCTGGAGACCACTGCAGTTGCTCAGCAGATTGGAAAACTGGCTCTTAGGGTGACAAGGTGGATTCCAATTTGGTGTGCCGAACTTACCCCCAGACTTACAAACCAGGAATTCAGAAAGAAACTCCTATCCACGCTCCAACCCAAGAGCAGCTAAATAAGTACCAGTTATTCAAGCTCTAAAATAATTTACTAAGTATTCTAGGCATAAATTTTAGAGTTAAACTATAAACTTAAATATGTATTCCTTTTTTTCCCTCTGTAAGACCTCTGCCTATGAACTATATTATTATGGCTCTAGTGCATTTTCTTACAGCAAATTTAAGGCAGTCGTGAATGTGGAGCAACTTGGAAGTGATAGAGATTTAACCGCCTGCCTACATCTACTTACCAAATTTTGAAGGGCTTTTTGGTCAGGCTTTTGGTTTGTGCCTTAATCATTATTTAGCCTTTTTTTAACGGAATTTCTAAAAATGCATCACCTTTTGCACAACATTCAAAAGACTAGGTTTACGCTGTTCTGCAACAGTTAGCCATTCAAATCAAGGATAATCAAAGCAGAAGCTCCATTTGAAACTACATCAATGAAAACATTATTATCTTTGACCTGAAAACCGAAGGGTTTGGTGTTGGGAGCTGAAGTTACTACACAGGCAGCATTTGTTTGTGTCTGTCTCCGGGTCTCCTTAATGCTAGCTTAGGGCTGTGGTTTCTAAGAGTTAATGAACGCAAAACTTTGCATTCATTCCTTCCCAGCAGGTGGCTTAAGAACCAGATACCACAAAGAGGAATAACTGGCTCATTTTCCGAACAGAAAAATCAAATACTAGAGAAGAGAACTCAAAAAAATTAGAAATGAGAAACCAAAAACTAGAAAAGAGTTTGCCTTTGCCCCTGCCATGCCGATAAAATAAGTGCTTTCCTACGGCACCAAAGCTGTGAGTAAATGCTGAGCTGATGTCACAGAAGTGATTTCAAATAAGCAAACATGCTAACGAAGCAATCTGTAACTAGAGCAATAAATTTTATCTGAATAATCCAGATTTTTTTTAATTATTTTTAAAGAGTTTCTAAAAATAATAGTATCTTGCAACAATTGTCTCTTACAAAATCAGAGCAGGAGAATCAGGAAAAATAAAATTACACTAGAATGTAATTTCCATAGTTTTATTGTTAAACAGGAACTTTAAATGTAGCCTTTCCCCCAAAAGCCTTATGCTACAAACCCTTGCTTTACTTGGTTACAAAATAGAAAAAAATCTATCTAAAAAAAATTAAAAACAGGTTTAAAAATATTTGGAACACACTACATACAATTTTGATGCCAGTTGTGCTCAAAGCCTTGATCTGTTGTATAAAACAAGTAAGAGAAATAGGTTTTGGTGTGGATTTCTGACTTGATAGATAATAAATGGCATTTCTGCAATCCAAGTGATTTCAATATAAGTCCTGATATATTTTCATTGCTATCCCTTGCAAGATTAAATTATTGATTAATCTGTTCTTTTTTTATTATTTGGCAAGCAGGAAACTTTAAAATTAGTTGAGTTTTTTGTAGTTTGATCATACATATATGTTTTATGTTTCCTAAAGAATTCCTTGCTTGATTCTTACTGATTGACAACCATTACAAGAAAATGATTTACAGTGAAATATCACCTTTGCATTATACTCACCACCACATTTTGCAAACCAGAGCCATAGAGTTGAAGCTTTTTGATTAAACAAGCACTATAAATATTACTTAAGCTAATCAGATCATTAACTGGCTGCTGGGTAGGAGGTGTTTCCTTATTCTTTTCATGACACAGATAGTACAAAGCCTTGATTTTCTGCACATTGGAGAAATTAAATAAGTGGAGGTCTCTTCACACATAATTGCCAGTTTAACTGAGCTCAATCCCATGCATAGCACTTCTTTTGTCAGAATTTTCCATAGGACTCTGCGCCTGCTCCTTTTCCAGGCCCTTTCTGGTGCAGCCATCTTTTGCAGCTCCTCTCTCTTCGATTTTCTTTCCTACGTCAGTGCCCACAGGCAGTGTGTGGCTGTGTAAAGTGGTAAAAGGACAACAAAAATCAGAGCGCTTTGACAATTTGACAATTTGTGGGGGGTTTTTTTGGTGATACTCAGTAAGAGAATGCTGAATTTAAGGCAGTGTCAGACTGATTCTGTGCCTGTTGCTCTTCACAGAATCCCAGAATGGTAGTGGTTGGAAGGGACCTTCAGAGATCATCTAGTCCAACCCCTCTGCCAAAGCAGGTTCACCCAGAGCAGGTTGCACAGGAACGCATCCAGGTGGGTTTGGAATATCTCCAGAGAAGGAGACTCCGCAACCTCTCTGGGAAGGATACCATTGGCCTTCTTGGCCGCAAGGGCACATTGCTGGCTCAGTATCAGCAGGATGCTGATCTCAGCAGGAGGTTGTTGCTTTGCCGTGAGGGGCTGCAGAAGGCAACCTAACCCGAGGCTCTGCATCTCTGCTTGAGGGTCCAGCTCTGGCAAGCTGCCAGGCTGTGCGATGGAGGTGGCTGATGACTGGGCACGTGTTTCCTTTGCTACCTGTTCTACAGGCAGCGCAAGACCAAAGGAGACACGTTAAAAGCAGCTGCAGGTAAGCGATCCAGAGGATTACCGAATCCGGATCCTAGAGTGATACAGCAACCGCGCAGAGCAGAGAGGCAGCTTTCAGGGAATGGCTGAAAAAAAAAAGAGCAGAACGGAGAGCAGAAACTGTCATCTGCCAAAATGACAGAATACCCAGTGCCAGCCCCATAGGCATGGACCTGTTTTCATTGAGATAGTGGCCCCTGCCCACCCGCTCTGTTCTACTTCCAAAGTTGCCTGTGCAGAGGGTGCCGGCTGCTGCTGTCCCGTGACAGACCTTAACCGGTCCTGACAACTACTGCTGCTGACGGGCAGCTGCTTGAGCCCAGATTTCATTTAGTCGTAACACACTTATTGGAACGTTTCATTTCTGTGTGTTTATTTTTGTTGGAAAAGACCACTTTGTTAGATTGAATGATTGCGATCAGAAAGTTGAATGAGTTACTCTTTTTTTTTTTTTTTCCTCTTTTGCTGTAGCAGACATTTTCTGGTGAAAGGTAGCTAAAATATTCAGTATATAGAACAATGCAGAGATTAGATTCATAAAAAAGGAACTTTATTAAACCTGTGGGGTTTAAAACAAAATTATCTGAAGAAAAGTATTAGTACTAGTAGTTACAAGCACTGTCCGGAACTGTGCATCACTGGTCACCATGTCCTTCAAGATGCTGCAGTTGATGAAACACGTTCTTCTTCTGTTCTTTTTTTTATGCAAGCACTGTAAGGTAAGAGAAGGTTTTGCTTCCTCAGTGTTGCTCAGTTTCTTAACTTTGAAAAATTAGTGTTTTTAAATGGAAATAGAATCGATATCCTTTCAGCCCTTTCAAAAAAAACTGCAGCTGGTGCTAGGTGCTTAGCCAGTGATTTCAGCTAGCTTAGCAAGGTCCCTAAAAGTCCTGCAAAAACGTGTGGGTTTTGAATTTTCTGATTTATAGATTGTGTGAGATGACTTTATGTTTAGGCACTAACAAAGACTGTCAGCACTTAACATATTAATTTAAAACAGACTTATTTTGCTGAAACAAAAAGCTGACTTGCCGTTTTAAGCTGTGTCTCTATGCCATAATCCATTTTCTTAATGAGAAGGGGCTACATAAAATTTATTCCTGAGCTTATTTTATTCTAATATAAATAAGCCTCACCTGCAGTTCAGCATAAACACAAGTCCTCCTTCCAAGGAAACTGTAGCAGATGTAGATTTTAAGCTCTGTTTTTAAGACCAGTGTGCCTGCTCAGTCATCCTTCTCCCTCGTTCCCTCTCAGCCCTTTGCAACTTTGAACCTATTGCCCACTTTCAACCCTTGTTTGACGAGGGGGTGATTAAAATACTAAAGGTAAGGAATTCATGTAAGTTTTATGGAAACCATTGGCTCATTACAGGGACCAACTTCACGCTTCAAGGGAGGGAAAGGCAGCGGAGTGAGATTGCTCCTACTAGACGCTAGGAAATTAATGTAAGGCAGAACTCCAGGAAGGCAGGTTTTATGAATTCTCATCTTCACATAGCAGCTGGTTTGGATATTTACTTACATATTGGACAGGTTTGGTTTTTGACAGTATTTAAAAGAAAAGAATTTTTCCACTAACTTCTTTCATGATGTTTTCCTTAAAACAGTTCTGGGATTAGAGGGACACGATGAACTATATGGTATAATTTGGTGAATCAATCCAGTAAGAGACTGTATTCACAAGTCAGGTATTACCACAGATAGTTTTGAATAGCGCGTTATGCATATACTGCCTGGCATAGATTATCTGTTACACATGGAAAGAAGAGAGTACCAAAGACTATTCTCCTTTAAAATCTATTTTCCCAGTAAGGGCAAAAGGGAAAACAGAAAAACTGAAGGGATGAACCGAGTTGTTGAGTAACTTGTAACAAAAAGCTTTCTAAAAACATCAAAGTGGTTCCTTGCTGATAGTGACAGGCTTTACCAGGCTGTCAGAGATCTTAACTTTCAGAATGATCTATAAAATGTAATGAAACTACCATAAGGTGTCACTATAAGCCAAGCAACTTTCAAATAAATTGCAAACATTATAGAAATGTTCTTATCCAGCTACAAGGCTTTGCTTATACTGCTTTGTGAAAGTAAAAAAGGACCTATTTTTAAATAACATTGAGTATTCCCGTATGCACAGAAATCATCATATTCAGTACACCGGTTTTATTTTGTCCTTCCCCCCCCCCCCAGTAGGTGTATTTTCACCCTTTCTTGGCATTTAGACCCATTCATTTTTGGGAGAGCAGTGAAGAGTATTTGCAAAGTTAGTCACAAAAATATCAGATTTAGAAAACTACATTTTACACAGTGGTTATTTGCCTCATATATGGAACTTTTTTTTTTATCTTAGAGAGGGTTTCTATGGGAGAGGTTGATGCTTAACATATTTACTTGCATGAAACTGAAAATTAAAAGATGTTTTCTAGCATTAAATATATCTGTAGTAGTTAGTGCAATGATACAGAAGCTCTGTCCTTTTGAGGGGAAACGGATGTAGTCCACATAATAGCTTTCCACACAGAAATGCTTTAAAAAGCCCTCCTACTTACTGCGTAAGGTGCAATAAATAACCATTTAATTAGCAGTTTCCAGTAAGGAAAACTATAAATCAGAATTCCTATTTCCATTATTGGTTTATGTGTTGTTAGCATCCCAGGATCATCTGTTTTTATTTCTTGTCCAACTGTGATCAAATTTCTTTCCTATCAGCTACCTGATCAGGAAGCAAAAACCGTAAACTAAAGATGAATTTTTTAACCATTTGAAATTAATGCCGGTTTTGCCACAGACATCAGGGAAACATACATATTATCCGAAAATTTTATTTGAGCTGACTTGGCACAAAGCATTTTGACACGGTAGGAAAGGATTCGGTTCTCATATACGGTAAAATAGAAATCAGAATCCTGAAGTCTTTGAATCTTGATTTGTGGAGGAAAAGTGCAGAAGTTGTAAAGCTACAGATTTCAAAACCTGAAGGACCGTTTTGATCATTTAATCCAAACCCTTGTACAACGTGAGATGCCAGGTTACCCTTTTATCTTTGACATCAGATGCTGTAGATCTTGAAGGCTGGATTCCTATAGTATGCTTCTTTTATGTAATGTAACAATGATTCTTACAGATGCCAATAGAAACAGGGTCTCCAGTACACCAGGCACTATACAAATACAAAGGGAGAAATAGTTTCACCCCAAACTTTCATATCTCGTGATAAAATATGCTTGTCATCTGAGTGGACCTTTGCACGTGCAAAGTGCTGAAAGAAACGCCTTGGAGAATGTAATACGGAAACTCACCTAGGAACCCTGATCTCACCCTTGGAATCCTGTACTTATATCCCGATGTTGATAATCCCATGTTTCCAGAGAGCACGTAGCTGACGTGGGCTCCAGCAAGCACATACAGTGGTAAGGTTTGTGATTTGAAAGGTGTTATTGCTTAGGTTAGCTTTTAAAGTCTGCCTGATACTCAGTTTCATGATGAATGAAATGATCTTCACTCACACTTACCTTTACACGGCCACTTCTGCGACATGTCTAAATGTGTGTTCTTTTTATTGTGTCTGGACACTTCTTTTCTTGTTTCTTTTATTTACTGTATCTACACTTGTGATTTCTGCTGGAAGTACAAGGAAAGATGAAAGAGACTCTCATATGCAAACCACAGTTGACATGTTTTCTTCGGAAATAATTGGTTCCAGGAGAAAGCTAAGACTGCTGTGGTCCTTTCCCCTGAAGAAGCTGACCATGGACAAGAATCACGTGAGCATTTTTGTTCCCCAAGTGCTGTGCCCCAGTGTCAGAGGAAATGTGGTATTGCAACTCTTGTCTCCTACTGGAGGATTTTTATTTCCCTTATTTAATGCTCTGCTTCCTGAGGTGAGGTTACAATTTCTGCTTTGAGTGACTTTAATGCTCCCTGAAACATCAGAAAGGAAGAAGGTAAAATAAACCCATTCAGAGAAGAACTCTCATGCTTTCTGAGCTATAATCTTGTGATTTCTTAGAACCCCAAATGTGATTTTAGCTTTGCGTCCTGCTGATACAAAACATATGTGATCATCCTGTCTCTTCCTCTGTGTCATCTCTTAAGTTTTGAGCCAACTTCAATCCTCTTTACAGGAGTAAAAATTTCTAGGATCCTAAGTTGCTATTTTTTATAAAAAATAAGCAGCAGGGTAGCACACATTTGACAAGATACCAACAAATCTACCAGACAACTTTTACAAAGGTCTTGTCCATGGGAAAAGTGTTGTCAAACTCACACTGCTGTAGACAGCCTACCAGTTGTATGGCCTATGTGCAGATGAAACCAGTATTCATCACTTCTGCTTCATTACTTTGCTCCATTTGGAAGAAAAAGTGGGTATTTAAAATTTCCAGAGAGATGTAATTTGGAAATATAAAATTTTTTAAATTCAATTTCATTTTAAGGCATCTTAAGTTAGGCAGACAGGGCACCTAGGGTTTTCTAGCCCTTGAGCTGTTGGTAAGAGCTAAAAGACAAAGTTACCTGGGAAGCCCAGAGCCACAGATAAGTAACTCGCTTTACCAAAGGAAAGTTCCTCCAAAGAAATATCAGAGAGCGAACTGCGATCCAACAAGCAGCTACAAGCACCAGGGATGTGACCACATGGCCTTGAACTGAAAAGAAAATGATTAAAAATTAACAAGGTTATTCTAGTCTGACCTCGACCGCCCAGGCTGTGACAACGCTTTGCACTTGTGCTTGTTTCCACTGGAGGACCCCAGCAGCCTTTGGTGACTGTTAAGGCTGACCACACAGCGCGAAGTGAAACATCTTAATGGTAATTCAGTAGAGCCACCAAAAGGTTAAATTGACTTTGCCAGGATGTTAGTGTCAGGGTGTGAATGCCTATGATGATTAAATATTTGTAAAGAGTTCAAAATTTTATATTTTGCAAACACTGGGAGAAGCGGTCGCTCACAAGGCTGTATCAGGAATCGTAGCTCACAGAAGCACACTGCCTGAATGACACCTGCACACGAAACGTGTACGCTATCCAGTCTGCACTGAAACCGGTAGCAAAATTCTCCCTTTAACTGTGGCAAAGACTTTACCCCAACCATTATTTTGAGGAATCAACAGCAGGAGTAGCATATGATCTTTCCAGGCTTTTCAACAAAAGAAATAACTGTAACAAATCAGACAGCCATTAGGTGTACATTTACTTGCCCCTGTAGAAACTATTCTTTCAGGTGAGAGTTATGTTTATGGCTACCTCTGACGTTTTCATGCTCGGTTTTCTTAAGGGGATGCCACAATCCCAAATCTAGCTCCGTGTCTACAAGGCACAGCTATTGTTAAAATGGCACATCTCCTATACGTGCATTTGACCAGTTTCCAAGTTTTTTTACAACTCATTTTATCCTCGAACACCCGAGGTAATGATAGTATACGAGCCCACAGCAGTGGCTGTCTGCATGCTGGTTTTACGTCCATATTTGCTCTAACGTACAGTTTTAATACAGCCTTACCAGAGGTCTTTGGGGGTATGAGTCTGTAGTTTCAGCGGTAGCTACAAGTTGTATGAGCCAGGAGTAGTTTTAATTTTGCAAAATATTTCTTTGCAAGTGCAGGCCTAAATCATGCCGTGTCTTGGACCGAGATTCCAACTTGCAAGCAGCAGACTTACAATGATATGATATAAACCAATGTGTTTTAAGAAAGTCTGAGGCATCAGAAGGAGAATCGCAATGGGGTAATTCAGTTTCTGCAAAAGAAAATTAAGGCATAGGGTTAAAACAGGAAAGAAAATACCAGGAACAACAACAGCTGGGTCCATAAGGGCTATTATATTAGGTCTTGTTAAGGAAAAGAGATTTCCTCAGCTGATGCTCCAAAATGCATACTGGGATTAGTCGCATAGGGATTGCAGTGGCCTCATCCAACACATCCTTGTTGGGAATTGGTCGGTGCCCCAACAGGAGCAGGGTACTGCAAAGCCGCTGTGACACTCTCTGCAGCAGCATTTCGGAGTCCGGGCATTTTACTACTCTGTGAACCCTGGGGAGGAGGAAGCGGAGAAGCAGCTCTGCCCCTGTCGAGCAGCATCCCTGCAGAGAAGCAAGAGTGAGGAACACGCTCTGTTTAAGCCTTAGGGAAAGGGTCAGTGAATTTCAAAAGGGGCCACCGCCGCAGCACTGCAGAACTGCAGGCAGTGGGACGATTGCAAAGCGTAAAGAGGAGGGAGAGGTGAAACCTGCTGTGAGAAATGTACAGTCCTGCGAGTGGTGAGTTGGGGAATATTGCTAATGAGAGCCCCTCCACCCATGAGGGGAACATGCCCTGCCAGATGCCAACCAGGACATACCTCTGAGGGAGCTGCTTGAACCATTCTCGGACGCAGGAAGGACAGACTTCAGACTTCCATGCTAAATGCAATGAGAGAATGTGCGGATAAGTGAACAAAGCACAAAATTTTGAGCGTAGCTCCTTTCTTGTGTCTGCTCTGTGCTCTCTTTAACTGAAGCTGGACCAGAAATCCAGAAAGAAAGGCAAACTAAAACCCTCTGTTCCACAGCTGCTGGGAGATAGGGGTTTTGACCACCACTTTCCGATTTGAGCCCCAGTATTCCCAGCTGAATTCCTTGCACTGGAATTTGCACCGTTTCCAGTTTGGAGCTGGGTTCTTACATGGTTTCAGGTGTTCAGCCGCCTTAAGACCATTCAGGAAACTATCCCAAATGCTGGCAAATACATGTTTGTTTAAATGGAAGACAATTTCGTTATGTATTTCTACGTGTATATATTCCTAAAAAGAGGCATACCTCTGACGTCTGGCAGTTAGCCTTGCCAGGGTTCATCTTCTGTGTGCCCTCCGAAAACTGGAGACCCCGTTTTAATGCACATGTGCGATTGTGTGTGGGCTGTGCTCCTTTCCACAGCGGTGACCTTGCTGGTCTGGCTGTCAGCACGCCCCGGTGCGCCAGGGTGGGCCAGGGCCAGGGGTCTGGAGTGAGAACCCAGGAGGAATTGCCTCCTCTTGCCCAGCTGTGGAGGTGGCTGGGCTCAAGCGTGAGGAGGAGGAGGTGCAGCTGCTCCCAGGGCTGCAAGACATGCTGCAGGGAGAGTTCACCAGGCAGCCCTTGAGCTGGCAGGGAGAGCAGTTGCTGAACGGCACAACCAGACAGAAATGTACCCAGAGAAGCCCTGCTACAGGCGTACAGGCAGGCAGTGCTGGGAGCTGGCTGGCCCCATGGCCGTAGCTGCACTTACCGCTGTCGACTGGGAGGAGGGTCTGCTAGGACAAGTGTGTGAGTTACCTGGGCTGAGCCTGGAGTTTTCCAACACCGCTCTACAGCATATGAATTATTCAAAGAGGAGAAAGAAACTGTAACCAGTTCTGCAACAAATGAGACTCCAGCCAAGCAAAATTTCCTTAGCTCTCAAGGACCTCCCTCTCCCTCTCCCTCTCCCTCTCCCTCTCCCTCTTCTCTTTTCTCTTCATGTTTATGCTAGGAATAAAGGAATTCAGTGCAGGCTGCTTGCCTGCCTCACCTAACCATGAGGAAGTGATTTTTCCAATATTCCCTTCCTCATAGTGGACCTGGGACAATCCAGACATATGGTATTTGTATTATGGAGACACCTAAAACCCAGAGACTGGTGGCCCACGCAAGGAACCAGAGGAGGAATGGAGGGGTCAACAGTCCTTGCCCTGCTTTGGCCCAGATTTACATCCCACTCCATCGTACTCGCTCAGTTCAAACACCCAAATGAGGAGTCTGTAAGTGAAAACAACTTGGATGTGGTTTATTTCTCTGGAGGAATCACTTTCTTGCTTTCTTGTTCTTTCCCTCTCTCTCTGTAGAGTCTGGGTAGACCAAGCTCAGAAGAGAAGTTGGGGAGGGAAGCGCGGCCCCTGTGCCTGGAAGGATAACCGCAAGGGAGCGGAGCCACAGCAGCGCACTCAGGGGCAGCAGACGGCCGGTGGCAGAGCGGGAGCCGGGCTTGGTGGGTGGGCAGCTGCCTGCCACCCCACCCCCCCCCACACCCCCCCCAAGAAACAGTCGGGGGCTTCCAGGGGAAACCAGTTCTCCTGCTGGTGGCCTGACAAGGCACTGACAGGGGCTTAATTTAACTTTCCTTGGGAGAACAAGGGGAACGAAGCAAACGCAAAGCTCTCAATTTTTCTGGCAACCTGGAAGATTTCTGCCTTCCCCTCCACCCAGGGAACAGGGAAGGGCTGACAGGAGCCCCAAACCAATATGAAATGGGTGTTCTTTTTTTTTTATTTTCTTGTCGCCCGTAACCCAAAACCAATATCTGAGGCCTTGCCGAAACCAGAATATCTTCATTTGACTCCAGCCCACATTCAGGCCTGACGAGGGTACTGGCCAGCTGCATTTCCACAAGTGTTTTCATTAAATACTTTCTGCCATGCTAGGAAAAGTGTGTTGTCGTCATGAAGTCCCGCTGAGTTGGACCGGTTCACCTCTTTCAGCCACTTTGTGTTTCAAACACGCAATGCATTTAATTTAAAGCCAGTCTTTCATTGCTTAGCCAAACAGCATCGCACCAATGCACCTCTGCGTCTGTCTGCCCAAGGGCCCGGGAACATCAATAATAAATGACCAGGCTGGGGACGGTGGCTCCGGGTTCAACCCTGCAGGTGCACTGCGGGCTACAGAGCGAATGGGAACCGTAGCTTGCAGTAATCCCCTCCCTGCAGAAAGGACTCATATATGTTTAATAAACTTCTTGCCCTTGCCATAGACGAGGTCTTATTAACGAACTGGAGTGGCTTGAGGACAGGTATTGTGTCCGTTACTATAGCACCACCTTGCACAGGATCTCGGCGTGAAAGAAGCAGAGGAGGGAGAGGGAGGGAGGGAGGGATGCACTGAGGATGAGCCCCAACGAGCCAGCCTGAGGTTTGCCGGTGGAGCAGGCAGCTGCCTCCTGCCCAGCCAGGGACACCGGCCCTCAGCAGCACCTTCGGCGCGCCAGCTGCAGCCTCCGGACTCGCTGTCCCCATACGGTACCCGACCCTGCATGGATGCGCGGCAGAGCTGCTGCAAGTGCACTGCCGAGTCCCTGAGCACTTCCCAGGGGGGTTCGCTCCAGAGCTTTTCCTGACTGACTTTCTGACTTTGGAAGATTTGGTTTGATTTTTTTATATTATTTTTTTTCCCTTCCACGCTCCTTTCTTGAGCAACTGGTTGTAATTGCCAGAGGTCACCCGGGGGACTGGCGGAGGCTCCCGAGTCGTGGCATCGGGAAATATGACAGCAGAAGTGAATGCTTGTTAACATAAGGGATTTACTGAAGAAGAAAGACAAAATGCCTTTCAAAGGGTTCAGTTCACTGAAGGAAAGATTTTTTAACCCAGGAAAGGAAGAGGTGAAGAACACCGTTAGTGACTCGCTGGGGAACCTGAGAAGGTAAAATACAACAGAAAATTCCCAGACATGTCCATTGGTTCAGTTTATTAAAGAGAAATGAAGTATAGAAAAATGTAGAAACATAAAAGACAGTTTAGAGTTGCAAAATTAATATCTGAGTTCAGATAGTGAGAGACACCTTGCTGCAAGACACAAGATGTAAAAGGAGCACTGTTACAACAGTATATGGCTATAGATGATAGAGTGTGTCTATTAAACAAAAAAAGGGTGAAAATAAGTTATAAAATAGTGTTCTAATATTACAAAGAGCATGAAAAAGTGTTTTAATTAAAAAACTTCTAAATAATTAAATGTGAATAATTCTGTGGTTTAGCTTGCATGAGAAAAGCTGATGATTTAATGGGAGTTAACACTCCCAAATGATGCCACTCTTGAAATTAGACTTAATGTTCCTGAATTACAGAGGCTTTTATGAAAATCTTGTTCCAAATCATTAAGAGAGAATGTATTAAGTAGAGATGTGTATGTGTGTGTTTACTGAGACTAACAAATTAGGAAGAGAAACAGGAGAAGCAGCTGTTTGCTAGCAAAAAGAGAAAAAAATTGAAAATTTTTATCTTAATCTGACAGTTTATCAAGCAACAAACTGAAAGATTTTTATTTTTTGATAAATTAAAACAAAATGTAACAAATGTCCAGTTTCATAAAGGGGAAGAGATTTCTCATTTAAATGGAAGATTATTTCTATTAGTAATGGCCATTGACAACATTTATTTGTGTAATCAATAGATGAGAGTCAGAGGGTTTAGTGGCATTTTTTGCGTGTTTGATATTAAGTGTTTCAAATCTTTGTATGGATCAGGCCAACATTTTAACTGAATGTATTTTTAGTGATTGAATTGTATTTGCTTTCATGTCCGCCCCGTTACCTGCTTTTGGGAGTGCTATTTTGAGTCAAGACACAGTTCTTGGCACATCTGAACATGCCTTTGGTCACAAGAAAATATATAATATTTTAAATGCATTATACTACAGCATGTATATGCAAGAAATTAAGCATGTATACTTCTAAAGAAGTTACTAATATGCCCTGGTAGATTGCCAGTTACACTATTTCTATACCATGGGAACACAGTATCTGTGTTCCACACAGTTTCAACTTATTTTTTCTTCATTTACAGTGTTATAGATGAAGTCTGACATTTTGCTTTTTTTACTTTTAGGATACCCTACAGTAATTCCAGGGATTCTGTTTTTCTTTTAAAACATCAAGTTAAGTCATTTATTCAGTCATAAATTGTCTTTGCTGTGGGCTCTGCTGGCCAATTTGACCCAATACGTGTAGGGTTTGTATTTAAGGAGTATATGATGTGGTAGTACACTGGGTTTGCTATGTGGAAATGGTATGCAAACTTTAAATTATCCAGATTACGCTCCTCTTGTAGCCGTGTATCAAGGATGTCGTGCTGGTTCTTACGCAGTTGATAGTACTGGCATCCAACTTCAGCAACATGGCTACTGAATCAAACCGAACCAAACCTGAGTTGAGATACAAGAAAATTTGCTAGACTTAATTATTTTCTGTTTTAAACATATGTATACCAGTGCCTTCCTTAGATGTACTAGCCAGTGGAGGAAATAATCCAAATAAAAGTTTTTTTGCTGTCAGATCTAAGTAAGAACTGCTGCAAGGTGAGCAGTCTCTCAGGAAATATGCAGTCATATTTTAAGGTTTCTGTAAGGAATGAAACTTGCATGTTTTTAACTTGAACTTCATTCTCTACAGCTTAGCCTACAAACGAGAGCATAGTACATACATATATGTACCAGCTGCAACCTCAACTTTGCTCTTCATCCAATCCAATTGGCTTTAACATGGTGTAAATCAGCAAAGAATTTGGTTTCCCTTCTAGCATTTGATAGGTGATTAATTATATCAATGTGCATTCTTGATTAAGTCTCCAAGTGGGATATCGGTGGCTGCCATGTGTTGATGTGGGATCAAAACTAGCAAAGTGAGTAGAAAAATATTTTTTTAGCTTTGGTAAATATGGCGAGTCTATGCCTTCCTACCACATTTTCCTCTGTCTTGCAAACAACAAACAGAGTGGATCCAGAAGCCAGTGTCCGGCAAGACCAGCTGCCAGATACCGCCTGCTCCATAGTGATTGTCCACAGACAAGTTCAAGTGCTAAAGCACAAGCAGCATAAAGCAACGTACTGCCTCTTCACAGGTGTGTAGCAACCTCAAATTATTTTGTGGGTGCTGCAAAACAAGAGTCTGCCCACAGGAGGTTATTTTAGGGTAGCTGGATCCTGGAAGGGAGGCAAGGGGGACCAAACTGGCAAGACGCAAGAGGTGTCCTCTCTCTAGGCTGTTGCCAACAGTGTCATTTGTGAGATCTTCGAAGATGTTTTGCAAAATGTTTTAGATATTTTGTACAAAATATTTTTAATGCAAAATTGGGTTTGTTCTTGACTAGTTAAATACAGTGGGGCAGCAGAAAAATATCAGAGGATTCAAGGCTTGGGCGAATGGATATCAGAGCTGGGGCTCTGCGAGCCTTATAAATATCCCAGAAAAGAAAGTTTTTCCTGCAGAGCTTCTCCGCATGCACAAACACTTTGGGCTTTCTGTGAACTTAGTGTAGTCAAAGAAAAATTCATGAACTAAAGTAAAATCTCAGTCTTCATGAACTAAAGTAAAATCTCAGGCTCTGTCTACTCTGAGGATTTCAGGAGTCTTGGACCAGCTAACGGCAGCTGAGGGCTTACTGATGAGGTGGGAAGTGACTAAGTGGGTTTAAAACTCAGTAACGTCTCTTAATGTGAAAAGTCATATGGGCCATGTCACACAGCTGCTGTGTGTAGTCTGGGCCCCGATATGTGTAGCTCTGGCTCCTGCAGATGTCCCTTGATGAATTAGGCTAAACTGCCAAAAACTGCAGCTTGAAGCTGGGTGATACACCCTTGCGTTGGACTGGGCTCACCTGCCTGCGCTGGATCATAGCCTTAGTCCTCTCAAATTTTTCCTTTGAACACAAGTACAGCGAGTTCAGTGCGCCACAGCCCGAGCAGCACTGCGAACACGCTGCGGGGTGCTCAGACTAAACTGATTTGTGAGTCGTGCGAGGCCCCTTGTGCAACAGTGCTAGTGCAAGGGCACAATACGCATATGCAGGGCTATGCTGCAGCACCCAAGGGGCATCCCTCCAGTAGATTGAGGCTACGCTGAGGAGAAATTGCGAGGCTGCCCTGCAGCCTGGGAGTGCAGCGCCTGTGAGATGCAGTCCCGTGGTGCGTACGTTGGAGACGTGCCATGCGTTTCATGCAAATACCGTGCAGAAACCAGCCAGAAAGGTCCCACGCACTGAGCGAGTTAAGAGGGTTTGCCTGTCTGTACTGGGATTTTGTACCAATGCATCAATTGCAGGATTTGGTTTGAAAAATTATCACCTGGGCAAATCCCTAGAGAGTAAATGAGATCTCAGAAGACTGTATCGGTTCTTGGATAAATGATATTTTTCAATAGTCAGTGCATAGGTTTCTGAAGTTACGCTGGGATCACCCGTAATTGTTCCACGTGATGACTGATGCTGGATTTGTAGGTGTGAAGTTTGGACACTGTGTACCATTGTGCTGCAGCTGCCTGTGAAAGACTGTAATATGTGGTAAAAGTCATTCTAGAACGTGTTCTAAAACGTGGCAAGTATTACCATTTGCCTGCTATTGTAGGATCTATCTGTTTTTAATCAAATAAAATGAAATGGTATGATTTTAGTCCACCTACTTTATCATTTGAAGAAATAACTAATTCCTATGCTAAAATCCCATAAATACAGATTTCTGAATGTATGTGTGTTCTAGGGATTTTATTTATTATTGATAGGAATTTTTGAAATTTCTTTCATTCTTCCAAAATTCTGTATATACCAAAGTCATTCAATAAAGAAGAGAAATTTTGCATACAGTTATTATGACATTTGGGCACAGAATATGGACACAGATATCTTCAAATAGCTTAGCTCCTCTTACTTGCCAAGCGTTGTATGTTTGCTGAAAAAAGGAAACAGGTTGATGTAAGGACCGAACATTTCCCATGCAGCTAAATGCTCTCCTGCTTCAGTCAGACAATTAGAGAGCCCTGGCTCTGAAGCAGTTTTCTTCTAAATGATCGGTGTACAAGAAGTGAAAATTTTCAGTGGCACTACCAAGTGCCAATGGATCAGTTGGAAGACATATTTCTCATTTTTTCATGGTATTGCCATACCTTCATTATATACCTGTTCAATAAAATAAAGCCCAAAAACTAGGTCAAACACTGGCTCTGTGAACGTCTGCACTGGTAATGCTTCGTCCTGGCTCCACTTGGACTGCTATTGCAAAACAGTTTTTTCCAAGACAAATCTGCTATAGAGGGGTTAACATTAAGCTTTTGGGGATATGAAATATACTGTGTGGGTTTAGGGCCATGGACCAGTCCTCAACTTGCTTTTATTAATGAGTAGTTGAATACAATAGCAAAACAATTAATTTCTCTGCAGAGGCAATGTTGACCCATAGTGCTAGTCCTGGCTCATCACTTTTAACAGTGAATTTGGAGCAGAAGGATGTTTTCATGACTATCTGAATTGACAGCCAGCTGAAAATGTCCAGATCGGAACAGAGGTTTTGGCTTTGCATGATGTGCCTAATCTTTGCTAGCTGCCCAAAATAATGCACCAATTAAAGTCTAATGTCTCTCTTACAAATAGAGAGCCTGGTAAAGGTATAAAAATTTGAGAAATTGTCCTGTGATTTAATTCATTCAGTATCTTACATTGTGTTAGAGAAAGACAATTAAATGACTTCTTTTGGTTTGTTAATAACTCCTTTGGGATTACAACCATTCCAAAAAACAATTATTCAATTGTCTTTTCGCTTCCTGAAGTCTTTAGTTTTGATATTTTATTCAGTTTACACCTACCTATATTGGCACACAAAGCATGAAATATATGGTGTCTTCTTTTTAAAGTGCCTGACTGCGTTACTCTCTGTACTCTCATTTCACTAACAAATGCTGTTTCCCTGCCAGTGAATCATAAGATCTCAATCACCTTCAATAAGACCACAGTAATATCACGTTTCCGGTGTTACCTCGCTTTAATGCAAAGTCTTCCCTCCAGCCTGACAATGGGCTAATGATCTAACTTTGCAGTTAGCACTGCTTTGAGCAAGGGATTAAATCAAATAATCCCGGGGGTTCCCTTCTGGCCCCAAACACTCTGACTCTAGTGTTTCTTGGAAATGTGAGCTGATGGACTGTAATATGCTTTTTTTTTTTTTCCTTTTTGCTAAGACTAAGGCTGAACTAATGGTTTTATGATATGATGTGAAAAGAAATAATATAGTAAATGATGCACCAGTTAGCCTGTAGCTCTAAAGCCTAGAAATGCTGCGATTTTTAAGTGAAACTTCACATTGGAAAGATAAATTTAAGTTCACAGGAAGCAACCCACGAAGCCATACTTACCACCTATATTTGTAAAACATTTAGTGTAGAGTACTATCTATCTGTTAGATTATGGGTAGTACATTAGATTTACAGCAACTGGAGAAAGCTGTGATTAAACCAACACTGCTCTCCCAAAAGGCCCAACCAGTTACTGTGTAGACCAGCCAGGTGTAGCCCATCCATGTATGGTCTGTCAACATTTCTTTATAGGCAGTTTTTATATGGAAAACCGAAGTGCCTTAGTTTTTAAATACACTCAGCCAGATGTGTGAAAGAAGGAAATAAGTCACTCCTTATCAGAAAAGAGTGAATGAAATCATTTCATCATCTTATACGGGAAGCTGGGCTGCCTTTAGATGAAGTAACTTCATATTTGCACAGTACCGAGAGTAACTCCATGGCAGACACAAAAGGGGCTGGATCCTGAGCCCACTGCTTCACAGCAATGCCAAAACTGAAAGGCTTCGTAATGCAGCTGCTGATCGAGGTCTCCCTTTAGTAAACACTTAACCTTAAGCTCGTGGGTAGTGTTCAGTGGGCTTGTCAGGTGTTCCCAGCTAACCATGTGCTTAAGTGTTTCAGCATGTCAGAAACCCCATATTCTGCATTTAAAACAAATGCACGGGAAGTTGATGTTAGGAAAAGAAGTATTTTGCTCCTCTCCAGGGATGCATGTTCGGTTCTTTCTCTCTTCATCTTGTCTACCAGAGACATTCCCTGGTCCCGCAGCACGGGATGTTAATAGCTCCAATCAGATTGGGAGAGCAAAGTAATTTTTAATTGCACTCTCATGCAATTCCAGATTATGTGGAAGCGCCATTTTGTTTAATATGAATCTCTTAGGTGGGGTGCTTGTAGGAAAAGGAAAGGCTGGATATGCAAAGCCGGACAAGCTGCACTCCCATGTTAGTTGGTACCTGGTGGGCAACCTCTCACAGGCTGAAATGTCCGGATACCATTTGCTCCTATCCCGAGTAAATGGGAGAGCCCACATCCCTGGCATCTTCCCTCCCAGTTCCTCCCAACCGCACCGCAGTCGCCACACCAAATGTAATCCCAGGCAAAGCCCTTTCAGCCTGCACTGCTGAGGAGTGGTGAACCAACAGCCCAGAAAGTCACTGCCTTCCTTCAGATCTCATTTAATATTAAGTATTTTACACAAAGGGCAACGCATTCAACAATAGGAGTTGCAGGGGTTCGCGTCGCAATGACCTAAGTCCTTGTAGTGAGAGGATGTTTCAGAGAAGGGGGGGACAATTGGCTTCAAATCCCTTCAGGCTGAGAAAGTCTGGGCCTGGCTCTTTTACATCTTAAATAGGAGCTCTGATGCCAGAGCCTTTTCTCCTCTTCAGTATAGCCCTGATTTTCGTCTCACAGGAGAAAATAAATTCACAGGGAATTTTGGGCTGAGCAAAACCGTGCTCTGTGCTGTATTTGCCCTTTTCTTGAAACCAACTGCCAGCTCTGCTTAGTGGATCTAATTAGAAATTACGATTAATTTCTTCATATGTATATTTTCCTAACAACCAGCAGAATTTGTCACAACAGAGCACAATTTAGCTCCCATAATTATGCTCATGAATAGCCTGTGAACATTTTTCCAGCTAGCTGTCGGACTGGGTGGCTCAGATTTACAAACTTCAGAGGTCGTTCATGAAAAAGTGCGGTCTATGCTGATCTTTCACAGCCTGCCCAGCATTAACTCATCACACCACCGAGAGACAAACGCCTCACAAAGAGATGATTTAGCAGCTGACTGGAGCACGTAACTGCCCATCTACGTTTCAGCAAATTTTACTGAGATGGTAATTTTCATTTTCTCTTTCTTCACCTGTTTAGGAAAATCGATGGCACCAACGTAGAGGAGGATCACATTGAGCTGACAGAAGAGGGGCGGCCCGTGCAGGCAAGCACCCGCAAGCCGGCACCGTGTGACTGCTACTGCTGCGGGCTGCCCAAGCGCTACATCATTGCCATAATGAGCGGTCTGGGCTTTTGCATCTCCTTCGGAATTAGGTGCAACCTGGGTGTTGCCATCGTGGAAATGGTGAACAATAACACTGTTTACGTTAATGGGAAACCAGAGCTGCAGGTGAGAAAACGTCTTCCTTTCACTGTTCTGAGCAGACCCCATTGCAAAATCATCCAAGTGCCATGTATCAAAGTATTGTGTATACATAGGTCAAAACCAGAGACATGTGAATCTGGATTCACACGGATGTGTAGGTGCTTAATTCCAATTTAGGTCTCTAAGTCACATTAAAAATCTGTAAGATCTGAGGGTTTGCAATATCATAGGGGACGTAAGTAGCAGAAATGAGAACTGAAGTGGCTTGCATGCGTCTCAGGTCCCTGATCTTTCAGTCATAGACAGATTTTGTTGTGGTGGCAGAAACTTTTACTATTTACTGTCTCTCAGGGAAGCACGCTCTGGTGCTACTACAGAAGGAATTATTAATTGCTGTATGTAGTGCTGCACTCACTCTATTCAGACCAGTAGGTGACTTTCAAGACCTTAAAGTAGTCACTGGTAATAAGGCGACAGGTTTTTACAGGTTGTTGACAATGTGGGCTGCTGTCTAAAAGTATTCAGAGCTAGGTGCCAAGCTGTTTTCAAATTTGCAGTAGATGGCATGTGGTTCACAGCAGATGCCTACAAACCTTTAACAACGCACCTAAGGAACTGCAAGTTCAATGCATACCTTGCATTTTTCCCCAGTCCTGCCTTGGTATATGGCTGTGATATCATCCATCCTTTTATGGGCTTTATGAACTTGAACCTTTACATTTGCTCTACTTGTACACTTATTGTTGGATATTTTGGGGATATTTTTGTCCTAACAAATTATTCACAGGAATATTGACTGTTACCTGATTATTCCCCACGTGCTGAGATCTGGGAGAAAAGGCACTACAGAGGAACGAAGTATCATCTGACCCTCCCAGGGAATGGAGGTTTCCCCCAGCACTTTGTTTGTCAGCACATTCCCTAAAACAAAACACACCTCCCACAAAGGCAGATACCTTCTGTCATGTTTCCAGAGACGAATGAAAAGTTGTGCAATTATTCATAAGCTTTTCTCCCAGATGTTTTACTTTTGGTTAAAAAAAAATGCAGAAAGCATCTATAGCAAATTTACAAAGTTAACAGAATGCCTGTCTGCATGACTTGTGGTCATAGGAGCTACTGATCTGCAAAGACCAGAGATGATGTTTATGATTCTAGTGCTGGGGATTAAATAAGTCTTCCTTCCTTTCTCACATTATGTCTTGGCCAGTGCTTCAGTGTTTTTCTCTCCCCTTCCTAGCTATCAAGCAGAGTGTTTCTTATCAGACTCAGTAAATCCCAGAAAGATTTATCAAAGTGAATTAAGAGTTTCCTAGTGGGGAGTACCTCTGTGGAAAGGGACTTGGGGGTCCTGGTGGACAAGCAGCTCAATATGAGTGAACATTTGTCCTGGTTTGAGCCAAACAAGATTAATTTCTCTTTCAAAAATTTTACTTTACAGTAAGATCTCTTCTAATGCTTGGGAAAGCTGCATTTTTAGAAGGCTTTAGTGGTACTTTATAGCCAGCTACGGTATGCGGGTTTCAAGATCTCAGTGTTTTTGAGCTCGCCAGGTGCGGGGACAAGGACGAGCGAGACCCGGGCACTTGACCCAAGTTGGCCAACAGCATTATTTCATACCATCAAGGTCACATCCAATATAAATTAGAAATTTTGCTGCGAAGTGCTCTCTCTCCCTTGATGACTGCCATCCTGAGAACTTCATGCACCGGTGCCAGACCCCTGAGTCCTTCCTTTCCTCCTGAAGCCGTAGTGCTCGCAGTGTCCGACATTTGCTATCACTGCTGGGAGTGCACAGCTTCCTACTGGTAGAATTGGCTGAGTAGAATCCTTGTGTATTTTATATTGGTACTGGTATCAATATTGGTTCTTTAGTGTTATTAATATTAATTATCTAGCATTATTCTACTAAATCTGTTTATATTTCAGCCTTGGGGTTTCCTTGTTTTTTCTCAATTCCCCTTCCCGGGTGGGGAGGGGTCATCAGGTGATAGAATAATTGTCTAAACGACAATAAATTATTGTGGGTTTTTCAAACCATAACAACAGTGTGCTGCAGCGGCAATGAAAGCCAACAGGGTGCTGGGTTGCATCAACAAGGGCATCACCAGCAGAGATAAAGAAGTCATTATCCCACTCTACTCAGCGCTTGTCAGGCCACACCTGGAATACTGTGTTCAGTTCTGGTCCCTACTGTACAAAAAAGACGTGGACAGGCTGGAGAGGGTTCAGAGAAGGGCCACAAAAATGATCAAGGGACTGGGAAGCCTGTCATTGGAGGAAAGGCTGGGTACTGGGTTTGTTCAGCCTTGAGAAAAGAAGTCTTAAGGGAAACCTTACCACCACGATCCAGTATTTAAAAGGTGGCCACAAAGAAGATGGAGATTCCCTTTTTACAAGGAGTCACATGGAAAAGATGAGGGGTAATGGGTACAAATTACTCCTGGGGAGATTCTGACTGGAGAACGATCAGCCATTGGAATAATTTCCCCAGGGAAGTGGTGAGTTCCCCAACATTGGAAACTTTTAAGATTCAGCTGGAGAGGGTGCTGGGCCATCTTGTCTAGACTGTGCTTTTGTCAAGAAAGGTTGGACCAGATGACCCTTCCAACCTGGTATTTTATGATTCTATGATTCTAGTTCTTCCTCACCTGCAGTCTCCTCTGAGCTGCTCCTGCCACTTAGACTTGCTGCTGAATTTGTGTTTATTCAGTCTAATTCCTGCTCCCTGTGGTGCTGCTGGGACTTCCTGGTTCTGCACTTCACCCTGGAGCAAGAGAAAGGCCTGCATAGGCTGGGAAGCTCAGAAGAGGTAGTTTGGGGAAATTCTGACAAACTCCTCTCACAAATCTCAAATTATTCTGTTTGGGCATGAGCACCTCCCGATACAGGAAATTTTTCCATGTCTCATGGTGTTTCTGACTTTATAAATTAACACTACCTAGGAACTAAGCTGGAAATCCCTTGTAGAAAATTAGGTATTTAAAACAGAAAATGTAACTCAGCACAGGAAAGTGGGTCTCTTGTCAGAATGCATATTGATGGGGAGGGAAATCCTTTAGCCCTTTGTAAACAAGCCTGGCTAATTAATGCCATCTTTCCCCCTGCAGGTCAAATGAAGAGCTGTTTTTTTAGTTTGCTTGTTTGGGAAAAAAAATCAACCTACTGGGGAAAACTGGTTCTTCTTTTTACACACAAAAAGTAATACAGAAAAAAAAGATGTTAAGGTTTATCACTCTAGTTTTCATTTTTCTGTAGTGTTTCAGCGACAATGTTAATTCAGAATCTAAAAGACATCTGTGCTACTTCCTCACATGATGCTTAGCCACCTTTCCCTGCCACGTGATTAGCATAAAAATGATCATGATGAAAAACATCATGGTTTCTCTTTGCTGCAAAACAGCTCTTCTGAACTGAGGGTTCAAGGAGGAAAAGTTGGCACTGACCTTACATCAGTGTAATTATACTGAGCCAAGCCCTGTCTGACTTCCCAGAATGGAGGGCAGAAGGGGCACTTTGGATCCACCTTTCTTTTCCTCACTTCCTCTATGTTTTGCTCTGGGCTTTGGCTATCCCTCCTCTGAACAAAGTATGTCAAACAGGGTCACGAGAGGACAGGAATGTCTTTATTCAGGGAGAGCCTTGAGAAGACTGAAACTGCTTGGTATCCAAGGATGAGGTGCATGGTGAAAGCGTCTCTTGGCTGCAGGCATTTTTGGCTAGGAACCATCTATGACCAGCCTGGGGGTGGCCTTCTGTATCCAAATCCAGCCCTACAACTGGCATCACTTTTCTTAAAAGATAAACTAGTCAGCTAGACTGTGTTCCCTAGTTTTATTTCCAGATTACCTTGTCTTCAGATGTTACACAGTTATGGTTTGAGGAACCCATAATTTATTGTCATGTAGACAATTATTCTATCACCTGCCACTGTCACCCTCTCCCTTCCCCCTTTTGTGCTCCCATGCCACTTAATGAAGATGGTGGGTGGTCAGAGTTTGACTCTGACAAGGAGAACCATGGATAAGCCTGACCAGGAAGGTCATCAACCCAAAGGACCTAAGCAACCTTGATAATCTTGGGGAAATGGATATGTCCATTGAAAGGCATCAGGTCCTTGTTATAACACTGAGCAGGCTTGAAAACAAAGGTTTCAGGACTAAGCAGCGCAGGGGGAAGCAGCAACAAGTGGCAAAGATGAAGGTCCAGCATTAGCTGCCTTCTGGCTGAAACCTTTCCCCTCCTATCCACCCCACTGAAAGCTAAGAGCAAAAGCAGTAATTTCACATGGGAATCTGACATCCTTTTGCCTTAACTGGGGGGTTTCAAGCTCAGCAACACCAGCCAGCATAAAGAGGCTGCCTTGATTTGGAGCATGAGGTGACTTGTGTGTGACTTCCAAACAGTGCTTGTCGTACAATGCATATGCTTTACCATACAGCATTTTTTTTTCTGTTTCCTTTACAGAAAGCCCAATTCAACTGGGATCCAGAGACGGTGGGACTCATTCATGGCTCCTTTTTCTGGGGTTACATTGTGACACAAATTCCAGGAGGGTTCATCTCAAACAAATTGGCTGCTAACAGGTAAGAAAACAATAATCAAAAGAATTAAGCTTTACAGCCTGGTAACTGTTGTACACTTTTAAAATGATGATTACCAAAATACTGAATTAATGTTTCAGAAATACACATCTGAAATGGAACATGCAGTATTTATGTCTATAGCCAAAAATGGGGCTATATTTCCATTATAGGTCTATTGCTGACTCTCCCAATTTTCTTTGCTCATCTCAAATATTTACACATTTCTTCTGTAAACAACAATGCCTTCTGGAGAGTGTCAGGTAAATCACACCTAATGCTTCAGATTGTAGCATTTGTCTTTCAGAAGTTGCCTTAGCGCTTTTTAGCTCAATTTAACACCAAACAAGAATTTTCCAACAAAATTTGACCTTTCTCCTTTAAAAATTCTCTGTGGACTAAAGATGGGCGTGTAGGAATTACAGAATGATTTATGTTGTGAAGACACAAATCCATCCTCGTGCACACAAATATCCTCACCATGGCTGATACAGTACTGGCTGTAATTAGGATTGCCTAAAACTTCTGATAAAGTCTCATGATTTCTGTTTGGTGAACTCTGAGCATCTATACAGGTTTCTTCTATGCTCATTGTGTTTGTGGGCTGATTTTATTTTTTTTTAATTCAACTACTTTTGAAAATGAGAGTATGAAAAGTAGCTAATTTTGCCAAAGCTAGCTTTGGTTTTGGGCTTTACTTCAAAAAGTCTTCAGAACTTGGAACATGATCACAAGAGAGAGGGAGATTGTCTGAAGACAGCTGGTTGTGAATGAGCTCATGAGATGTGCATTTGGGATCTTCAGATAAAAAAGATGGTTGGTACTCATTTCATTCTCTGCAAACAAGATGTGACATCTACAAATGCTTCCAGAACTGGAAAAGGTCTTTAAGACCAGTTATATATTGTTTTGCTCCAAATCAACATACTTTGCTCTCTGCATTCTGCAAAGAGCTGTAGGGATTATGAGACCGCCTATGAGTTCTTCCCACCCATACGCCTTTATGGAAATGACTCCAGGACAGAGAATTGCCCAGAAGTTCAGTCCCAACTCCCCTCTGTCCATAACCAAAAGTTACTCAGAGTTCAGTTTGCACTGCTTCTTCAACACTACTAACATCCTCAATTATTTATTTCTCTACCACACAAAAGTGCCTAAGCGGAGTATTTTTCCATCTGCCGAATAAGCCAAACAAATTAGCTAAGCTTAATCATTTTCCCAGCCTTTCTAGCCTTGCCACCAGCTTTTGCAGCAGAAGGGCCCCAAAACACAGATGTGTACACTGTTGGCTGAATAATTCAGCATATTATTAGTTTGGCTTTTGTTTCCTTAATTTTCTTGCAAACAGTAAAATCAACCATATTTACACTTTAATTCAACGTATTCTGTCAGCGGACTACTTCCTTTGGTACATGTTGTGCATATGCACAGAAAGCTATATTTCTGTCCCCATGAGAGTTTCAGACTCGATCTAATGCTATACTACAGCTTCATATTATGGATTTGACTATCATAACTGGGTTTAGGAGTAGAATTTGCTGAGGAACAACAATATCCCAAAAGCTGAGCTGAAAGAGAATTTCTGTTTGCAGTAACAAGATTCACAGGTCTGGCTAACTCCATGTTTTCCCTTTATTCCTTGCTTACCCAACCAATTTCAGCTTGGGTAAATTCACCAGTGGTGCCGAGTCTCTGTTTCAGAGGGGTCGCTTGCTAAGACACAGGGCAGGAAACCAGGAGATCTGGGGCCAGTCTGTGAACCCACCACCCCTAGAAAGACAAGTGCTTTCTGTTGTCCCAGATGCACTCTGGCAATGAGATGTATTATTCTATCCTATTCCTGACATTACAGATTTAGGTACAGACTCTTTTGCCACCTGTTTAAATCCTGCTCAGCACTGTGCAACCCTGAATATACGTGGACGCCCCCGCCCCAGGCACTTCTCTAATCCAAATAATTATCTGTAATAACGTGGGGTTCAAATGGATCTCAGAACAGCTGAAAACATCTAGTGCTTTATGGTTTTGCACCAAAACCATCTAATACCATGTAGTTTGCTTTATACGGTTGTCCAAATTTGTGTAGGTCTGCATTCCACCAAAAAGTTCATGAACCATTTAGTGACACTATCCCTTTAACTTGCTGCCTATCCTCAAGCATGTATCTAAATGTAATTTCATCACTGTTTGGTGGTGACAAGGATACATGAAACATAAGGCACCTCCTGATATTGATTTTCAGTAACAGCACCATGCTGGGCAGAGGAGTCCGTTGCTGAAGAAGTCTGTTTTGATCCCAAAGCGGCAGGCGGCCAGGGATAATGGGAGTGAGGAGAAAAGAATATGCGAATGAATTGAAAAGAACTAGGCTATTTTTAGTCATGGTGGGGACCAACATCTTGGGATAAATGGCAGCGAACTGCTGGAAAGATGCTGCCTCTTTGTGAAAACACTACTCAACCTCTTAAATAGTAGCAGAAGAGTGACTGGTTCTGACTCAGTATAAATGATGCATTTACAACCTAAGCATATTAAGAGTTGGTGCCCAATGGAGTAGCAGAGACTGGAAACCCAGTCTTCAGAGCTAGTTGTTTGGATAATTAAACACATTCTTTTTCTTACAGCTTACTCTTTCACGTGCATATTAATTTACATAATTTGTTGTAGTTCCCTGAGACTGTCAATAGCGTAATTATAACAGACCTGATATTTCTATTAGTGGCAAGGAAGCAAAGTGCAAAACTCTTTTCTTCACTGATCATAATAGAGAGCTAAGTAGTACTTATTTCTCAGTGAAATGTTTACTTGGCTTTGAAAGCAGCCTCCTAAATGTCAAGATACGATCATAGGCTTTGTATTCTAGTTCAAATTTTCAGACTGCTTTCTATATAAATCCATTCCTTTGTCACTTCTCTCCACTAGTCTACCCACCTCCTTTGCTTTTGTCTTTATCTGTTGAGTGCTTTCTTGTCATTCAGATTATGAGCTCTCTAGGGATGGACTGTTGTTTTTGTCAATAGGTGCAGAGAATTTAGATAAAACAGTGTTCATCTCTGACTGTAGATTCTTTGCGCTATAATACTACCATTAATCCTACTGTGAATAATAAGACCAGAATCAAAATATGAAGTGACGTATACTTCCTGTGAATAAGTTTTCAAAAACAGACTGAAACGCAAACAATTGAAATCCTNCCAGAAAAGAATTAAAATCTCAAAACCTTTAAAAAAAAAAAAAAAAAAAAGACGAAGAAAAGCATGGCAACAAAAGGTTTTAAGAGTTCATAAATATTTTGAAGTGGAGCATGATAAACAGCTATGTGTAATAAGATCTGTGTATGTCTTTGGCGGAAAAATAAAAAGGGAGATGCTGTTGTTGTCCAAATCACATGATTTCTGATCAAGTATTTGCCTAATACCATTCATTTATCAGAAGGCAGCCTAATGTGTCTTTCTGAAATGCCACACACATAACAAGACAATTGAAAGCTTGTTAAGTGTCACTGAATTTGAGTAGTTTGCAAAACGAACATAAATTATGGTCCACAAACAGCAGCGTGCTGCTCGCTAACATCAGTGTAGCTAGGAGTTGAGGGCCTTGAACAAAAGAGGCTGCTTTATTCTCAGGGTGTCACCCTGGGCCTTGGAGCAAGAGAGGGCAGCTTTGGGCTGACCTTCCGTATCCTAAGTGCTGTGGTCCCCAGGGCCACCAACTGCTGCAGGTTTCCATCTGCAGAACGAAAGATCTCCCACACAAAGGCAGTCCACAGGGATCCAGACATGGTTGCTCTGAATTGCAGACAACACAAAGACGACAGTAAACTACTGAGGATTAGTAGTAATCCATTCAATTTAAATGGTGCTTGGCCATTGCGGAGAACTCCTACTGCCAGTCCTGATATTTTTCAGTGCTGTCACAGGATCTTAGAGGGGATCCTCATGTATATCAGCTTCCACAGACACTCTTGATATTCAGAGAGCGCACGACACAGCTATTGCACAGGAAGGAAACCTCAGGCTTCAGTCAGCCAGATGTGAAGATATACGAAATCTGATCAATCAAGTACAACTCATTCCTACTAATGACAGTAATTTCAATGACTGTTCCAGCTGGTTGTTCCCAGTCTCTTTCTTGGTTTCCAGCAGTGTTTTTTGTGGTGCATCAGCCTCAGTTTTCAAATGAGCTCCCGAGATGTCCTTTCACGACCTGAGCACCCAGGGACGCTTCTCTCTTGCACTGCAGCATCAGTGCCTGGCAAACCTGTAGCCCCATGCCATACTGAAATGACTGCCCCTGTAGCCCAGCTGCCTTTCATGTCTACTGTCACTGTTGTTTATTATTGACACAGGGCGGTGAGTGTGCACCCCCCCTCAGTTAAACGTAGGAAAGCCCATGTCTGTGTTAGGAAAAGCTCCCACAGGCTGCGGTGAGTGAGGCAGACATGGCTTTGAGTGCTACCCCAGGGCCTCTGAGGGGCCTGGACTTTCAGGGATGCTGCTTATATCCATTACCACAACACAGAGGTTCCTGCTGCCTGTTTCTCTAATGGGTGCTAACATTTGGGAGGCTGCAAACGATTTCCCAAAGGCACTGGGCCCCAGATGCATTTAGAGCCTCAACTGACTTGTTCCCAGCTGCAGCAAGTGCTCTTCCCAAGCAGAGTAACAAAATGTTCATATCATGGTTTTTCACAGAGGTTGTTGTGTAGAAATCCCCCTTCTATGTCATAGTCACAAAGGACACTTGTAATTTAGAGAAGTGACGTTGGAAAGGAGTTGATCTTAAGCAGCCCTGTTACACATTATAGCAGCAGCTAGTAGAACTAACCAGCACACACCCGTGTTCAGAGAGGCACTTAAACCTGATTTAAGTTAAACCCTATTGATATAACCGAATTTAAGTACTTTCCAGGACAGGAATACTTCTTTCAGGTCAGGACTCATATAAACAGCTTAGCCTCCAGTACCAGCACCCATATCTATTCCTCTGATACAAAGAAAAATCCAGCACCTTTATTTAAGTATGTATAAATCCTCTGTTGCATTCAGAGAAGAAAACGTATTGACCATATGAGGATTTACCCCCTTTTGCCAATAAGGGGTGTTTACAAGTATTTGGGTTGGTGAGCTCGTGGTATGCGAGATTGTCTCTGCTGCTGTACCCAAGAACAGCATCACTTCTGAAAAGTGGACAATAACTCTATTCCCTTTCATGCTACTTTTTTTCCACAGGGTATTTGGAGCAGCTATCTTTCTAACATCTACACTGAACATGTTCATCCCTTCTGCAGCAAGAGTTCATTATGGCTGTGTGATGTTTGTAAGGATTCTGCAAGGGCTGGTGGAGGTAGGAGCACTCACCACTTTGGTCCTTTCATGTATCGTTTGTTTTTGGAGATTTGGTTCTAAAAAATCATAAGATCTTTTGGTCAAGTTTTCTGATCAATCTACATTTTTACCTGTTGCTCACATTTAGGATGACAATTTTTTAATCATACCGATTTATATTTTAAAGTTTACTTAAAAAGAAATAAAAAGTTTTAGTTTCTGGTACCACAGTATTGCAGTTTACTTTTGCCATCCACTGCATGTACCAAACAGCATTTTTACCCTGTAACACATTACCATTCAAGTGATTATTCAAATTAGTTTTGACATCTTCATACCCAAACAACAGAGCTCTTCCAGGCTTACCTAACCCTTCCTACGTCATTCCACGGTGACAAACAGCTAGACAGGTTGGATAGTGTCAGCAACTGCTTGAAGCAGGATTGTAGTGGAAGCGAATTATATGATGTGTGAAATGTCTGCCAGGGCGTCACCTACCCAGCCTGCCATGGGATGTGGAGTAAGTGGGCTCCTCCGCTGGAGAGAAGCAGGTTGGCCACCACATCATTCTGTGGTAAGTTGATAGGCTTATATGGTTTATGTAAGTATATAATCCTATTAGACGTATTTTATTAATTTCATTATTTAAGAGAAATGCAAACCCTCTGCCCTTTGCTGCATTCAGTCTGTACTCTGAGCTCAAGAACCTGAGTCTTTTTGTTTAGTATGTCACCATTTTATCATTTAAAGCCAACCCGCAGAATGACCCTCACAGTAAACTAAAAGGGGTCTAGAGGTGCACATGAGAGAAATCACACTTTTTTTCTTCCATTTGCTCTATCTTTAGGGATTCTATTTATATACATACTGAATTGACCCTCCTAAGCAAACATGCACTTAAAAAAATTATTTTAAAAGGACTTGAGTAGTTTAGGCTGACTGCTCAATATACTGCAGTGGAGGTGATGCAACTTCTTGCCACTGGATGTTCTGCTTCACTTTGTTTTCAATTACAATCAGGCTTGAACTTTGATCTCTTCTCTGGGTCCCTTTCCAATGCTGACAGCTGGCCTTCTGGAAGATGGCTTGTGGGAAATTTCAGAAGACTTTGGGGAGACAAACGCAGTGGAAAGATGGGAGAAATCAAACTCTTACTCCCTTTGGAATGTTTCTAGCCTCTGGCAAGAGCCTTAAACCTTGTTATGAAGCATGGAGCAGGAAAAAGACTGAGGTTTTACACCTTGTTCTTCAAGGAAGATACCCTCTTTTTGCTTACAGCCGCACTAATGAAAATAAATTAAAAAAAAAAAAAGGTTTTCTACTATTAATTCCAGTCTCCAGGTAGCAGTTTTTGCCACGGGTGACTCTGTGCTATCACAATTTCTTGCCAGGAAAGAGTACTGTGAGTGTCACACCTGCCTAGCCCTTTTCCAAGTCTAGTTTGAGCTGTCCCCTCCTCATACACCCTCCTACCTAATGTCTTCACCTTCTTTCGGTAAGCCTGCAATCTTCAATCAGCTGCTAATTTCAGGGAAAACAGCAAATGTTAGTATCTCCTTACCATCTCCAGGGTGGGTTTGGGTAGATGTAAGGAAGGTAAGGCATAATCCAAATGTACTCCCTCTGCTGTTTTTACCCTAAAAAGTCCAGATATGCAGAATACACAGCAGGAATGGTTCTGCTGTAATTTCAAATGCGCTGTGTTGGCAGTGAGGGAAGAGACTCTGTCATTACCCTCTAAGACATCTTCATCATCTCTATTTGGTGTGTCCCTTCCCATTTGTACCAGGGAAATTGGAACAGTGAGGGGACGTCTAAAAATACTGGAGAAAACTCAGAAATAGTAGGACTTTGAAGAGTAAGCATTTGGGAAAGGTGGAGGAGAAAACAATGAAAACAAATGCAGGTGGTGGTGTAAAGCCAGCTGAAGATGAATGTCTGTGAGAGAGAATATTCAAGAGAAAATGTAAAAGTCGAAGGAAAAAATGGTCTGTCCATTGGCAGTGGAACTGAAAAGCTAGGGAAAACACAGCACTAAAATACAGGAGAAAGGTTAAGAGGAGGAGTGAAACATGAGGAAAAAAGCAGCTTTTCATATTATGGGAATTTTATTTTTACTACGGATGACTCCAGGATTTGGTGATTATTTAGCTGTTTCCATTTTCTGCAGAAGAATAGACCAAAAGAGAAGCCCCTCCACCCTCAATGCTTTCTCCTTGAAATCCTAGCACCCGGTAGAGAAAAGATCCATCCTGCAGCCCAGCACCCATTTTAGTGTCTACAGATCAACGATTCTTGCACTCGAAAGGCGCACAGGAACAGTGGAAAAATTAAGAAACCACATGTTAACCAGGCCCCTGGTTTCTCTGACTGTATTCTTGCCTGGGGCTTTACTATTGCTGCAGGAAAAATGAATTACACAGAGACGAGGGAGAAGGGTCACTGTGAACCATTGCAGAGAAGTATTTGTTAATGAGTAGAGCATTAACAAATGTTCATTAACAAAGTATGTTATACTCTCAAAACTACAAGTATCTCATTTCCTAGAATAATGCAAAGCAGCACTTCTCGCATGTGAAGCCACTGGCACCGTCTTGCACTGAACCTAAATGTCCATATTACCTGAATTCTCCCTGTGGTCTTCATGGAAATGCCTTTCCAAGCACGTAAATACTCATCTCTTTCCACAAGTCACTCGGAAATATATTTCACCAGTATTATATATTTCCCAATCAGAAACCTTGGCACAGGCCACTTATTTTATCCTTTCCCTGTCAACTTTTGCCTATTTATTCCAGCTGTTTGTTCATGCCGCTGATATGAACTAAACACGGTTAAACAGACTCAGGGTTGATCTGAACACCCCCTCCACCAGCAGCACTTGTGGGGACATGGGATTAGAGCCATGACAAGAGCGTCCCAGCATGTCTGCAACCATCAGGATTTCCGGACACCAAGAAGGCTTCTGAAATTCAGGCCATTAGCTTCTCTGGAGCTCACCTCATATGACATAGGTCTAGGAGGGATTCCCTACTTCAGTGCATACATCTTATGCCTGCGTGGTGGTTTACCATCAGTTTCCACTTTGCAAATCCCATTTACCTACAGGGCACAGCCCTTCTAGCTGCAAAATGAGATTGGTGATCCCACACCAGCGAGAGCCAGTCCTTCCCGCCACCCCAAGCAAAATTTTACAGTTGCCATCCCATTCCCCATGTTCACAAGAAACCATGGTGCCAATCAGCTGGAGGCATCCCTCCAGTTCTGCCCCCGTGAGTACCTGCCTAGATCATCTGCATTGGAGGGTGGGCTCGCCTATCATAGCTGATGTATTTTCTTAATCCTTTTTTCTCCCCAGGGTCTTATGCAGGAGCAGTCGTTGCCATGCCATTGGCAGGTGTGCTGGTACAGTATATAGGATGGTCATCAGTCTTTTATATTTATGGTGAGTTGCTCAACATAAAGGATCTCTGCAGCTAGACTGGTGCTGCCAGCAGTTTTGTTAAACCTGTATAACAAGTACAGATCAAAGTTGTTTTGGGGAATGAAGATGTTGCAAATGGGTATTCCAATTTATTCCCTATTTATTGCAGCTTCTGAAAGCTTTTATTTTGCAATCATCTGTTGTAGAATATTTAAAAATTGTAATTAACCAGCTACAGCCCATGGTCACCCAGTGACAGGGTGGGATGCAGTTGTAAAGGTTGCTCAGTAGCACAAACACCCATGTGATAGGTGTCCCGGAGCGCACGCTAGCAGTGAGCGCTACAGCATATGCTGCTGATGGGGAGATGAGTGCCTCTGAAACCTTCTGCCCTGAGACATCTGTCCTGTGCTGCCCACCCTGGGTTAAAGCAGTGCCACCTTTACAAAGTGGTCCCATCACACAAGTACGGCCTCATGGCTGATCTGCGGTGCCTCGTGCTTCCCCCCGCAGTACATGGCAGAGCTGGCTCAAACCCGGCCTTGAACACCAGCAACCCAGTTAGGATGGGTTTTCTCTGGAGACACAGAAGGCACCATAAGATTTGCCATTGCAATCTGATTGTGAAGTTCTTTTAAGCAGATTGTGACCATGTTACGACCGGTCTGCTTTTTTCCTTCCCCAGGTCCCACATAATGCTTTGCTTCTGCCTTTTCTCTGCCCCGTGCGTATCACATAATGCAAGGGACAAAGTGCTCAAACGCTTTGCAAGCAGGCATACAATATACAAAGAGTTAGTTATATTTTCTTACTTCCCTGGGCATATTTTCTACACAGATTTGGCTTAATTGACTCTTGAAACAAACTTCAAGGCCTGCAGGTACCGACGTGTGGCTTCATTGGTTTTTAAAACTGAGCTCTGCTTTTCCTGCCTCTCCAGGAATGTTTGGGATTGTTTGGTACATGTTCTGGCTGCTTCATGCCTACGAGAGCCCTGCTGCACATCCAACAATAACCAGCGAAGAAAGGATATATATAGAAACAAGTATCGGAGAAGGAGCCAGCCTAGCTAGTGCAAGTGTAAGTAAAAAAGGCTTTTCTGGTTATAACTTGTGAGCACTTTAAATAAGATTAGCCTATGACTGGATGGATAATATTACCTGCATAAGAGCAGCAGAACTGTTTGCTGTTGATATTTAGGGGCTTTTCCTATTACAAAAATTACAGGATCAGGCTTACGCAGCTGGACAGGACAAGTTCAGCAAGAGGCAAAACACATAGCGCTGTTTCAGCTCTCAGTTTATAGGGCTTCCCTAATCTAGGGAGGGGAAGCTGCTGGGGAGAGAGGGGGAACCACCCACTCCGCTCTCCTGCTCTTGAGTGACTATATCATGTTTGTTCTAAAAAATAGTAATGGAAATAGCTAAATAAGAAACTGGCTGCAGATGTTAAATTATCCACCTGCCTTTTGAGCACGTACTAAAGATGATTGAAATTCTGAAAGGTTAAGGACAGAGTTTCTGCCCTGCTCACCCTCACAGCAGGTCAGCTCATTGTTTTAAGACTTCTCTCGCTTCTCTCTCTGAGAGGGTCCTGGAAGATCCTGGAAACTTAAAACCAAAACCTTTTTTCCTACCAAACTTCTCTCCATTTCCTTAGATAACTCATTTTTGCTAGTGGTGAAAAAAAAAACTGTTTCTTGATAAAATGTTCCTTCTTGGCTTTTACTCTAGAACATTCTGGAGCGAAAGAACTCCAAACTCTTTCCTCTACATGTTTTGTGTAATAGCCTTGCTGAGAGTATAAAGTACCGGACTCTCCTTTTGGGCGTGCTCCTGAAGTTTGGCTGAAGCCACTCAGGTCTTGGCTGGAGACACACACACGAGTTCCAGGTCATGGTTTTCCCCTTGCTGTACAGTGGTTTTACTGCAGAGGACCCTAGTACCACCACCATGTGTTCATAAACGACCACAGGCATACAGTTGCCTGTAGAACACAACTACCATTTAAAAAAAAAAAAAGGACAATGTCAATATATATTGCCATAGTTACATATTTCAGCTTCTGATTTGAATTCTAAGTGAATAGGGCTCTGAAGTGTTTTTGTTCCTGCTGTATGGAGTATTGAGGCATAAATAGAAACTGGAAATGCCAAAAGCAAGTTATAGAAATTAAATCCTTTACCATAGACTTTTTTTCACTGAATGGAATGAATTGGGTTGAAGCAGGTACCTGCCTGTTGCTGTGCTACCAGATATTTCTTAGCTTGGATAATCCCTTTTTTCACAATCCTTTCAGTGGAATGTCTCAAACTGCATCATGCCAAAAAGTGAGGAACGGCACAAGGTTTTGTCTAGCTTTCTTTGATTCTGCTATCGATGCTGTTATCCCAATAGCAGGATTCCAGAAGACCTTGTGTAATTTCAGTAAGAGCAATAATAGTACAGTAGTCAACAATTCTAAGAAAGTTTCTCTACTTGTCTTTTGCCGCTAATCCAGGAGATATCTTTCACTTGCATTGTCAGTGATTTGCAGTGTAAATTGGCTGCAATGTACTGGATAGTCCTGATACTAAAGATACTGGGCTCTTTATTCTGCCGTCTGCCTACTCAAGAATGCCTTCAATGTTTTGTTGTTTTGTTTTTTCCAACCCCCTAGAAATTTAGTACTCCCTGGAAGAGATTTTTCACTTCAATGCCAGTTTATGCAATCATTGTGGCAAACTTTTGCAGAAGTTGGACCTTCTATTTGCTCCTTATAAGTCAGCCTGCTTACTTTGAAGAAGTCTTCGGGTTTGCAATAAGCAAGGTAAATGTCTGAGATAAAGCAGTGACCTCACCTAGGAGATGCAGAGTGCTTGAAGATCCCTAGATCTCTCTGGATTCATTACAGTAGATTATTCACAGTAGTTGGGATGATAGACTTCTGGTCATCTGAAAGAAATAAAAACTTGCTAGCATCAAATTATTAGCAAAAGGAAAGAACTGAAAAGTTGTTTTGGGAAAGAGTTGATGAAGAAAAATGTACATCATGAAAACCACAAGGTAAGTAAATAGAAATGCACATTTTGTTTAGTGCTGGCTGTTTAGCATTACTTGCCAGGCAATTTTTATCCTCCTCTTCTTTTTTTTTTTTTAATTTCATTACTTTTCATTGACAATCAAAGGTCAAGTTCTGTATGGATTGATATTCCCTGCCATTACCACTTCATTAAAGCCAGTATTGTTACACTCCCTGTTCAGAGCATGAATGAGGACTTCAGAATATTTGTTCCAGAAAAGTTTTCCCGACATTCCTTTAAAAAACCTACTTGCTATATTGTAAATTATTTTCAAGCAAGTGTAATCTTGCAAACTCACAATAAAAACCATCATTCTGTGTGGTCTGGGACCACCAGTGTGCCCAGGTTCTGCAATGCCGTCATGGTAGCAATGACACTCTGAATGGCCAAGCACAGCATGGAGGTGAAGAACAGGAGTACTAAGACAAAATAGGTTTGTTTATTATGAGTTACCTTTTATAAATGCTAGAGTTGCACTTCTGTGTACCTCACTAGTTAAAAGCTAATGTAAAACCGACTCAGTGTCGATGTGAGGAGGTTGCACAGCCTAGAAAAAAAAATAATCTCAAACTTCTCACTAAGTTACTTCTTCAAAGAAAAGCTTCTAGGAGGTGACATGTTGATCACTAAAACTCTGCAAAATAGTCTTTTTGTGTATCTGGGATAAGTACCAGAGCTAACAGTAACAAGCCTTTGGCAGAAAACTCACCCAGGGGAAGTCATACTTGACCAACTTGATGAACCTCTAAGATGAAATGACTGGCCTGGTAGACAAGGGGAGAGCAGTGGATATTGTCTACATAGACTTCAGTAAGGTCTTTGACACCATCTCCCGTAAGATCCTCATAGACAAGCTGTTGATGTATGGGCTGGTTGAGCAGACAGTGGGGTGGACAGAAAACTGGCTGAATGTCTGGGTCCAGAGGGTGGTGATCAGTAGCATGAAGTCTAGCTGGAGGCCAGTAATGAGCAGTGTACCCCAGGGGTCAATACTGGGTCTGATCCTGTTTGACATCTTCATTAATGGTCTGGATGATGGTGCAGAGTCTACCCTCAGCAAGTTTGCAGATGACACAAAACTGGGAGGAGAGGCTGATACACCAGAGGGTTATGCTGCCATCCAGAGGGACCTCGACAGGCTGGAGAAATGTGCTGACAAGAAACTCATGAAGTTCAATAAGGGGAAGTGCAAAGTCCTGCACTTGGGGAGGAACAAGCCCATGCACCAGTAGATGCTGGAGGGCCACCCAGCTAGAAAGCAGCTTTGCAGAAAAGGACCCGGGGGTGGACACCAGGTTGAACATGAGCCAGCCATGTGCCCTTGTGGTAAAGAAGGCAAATGGTATCCTGAGCTGTATTAGGGAAAGTATTGCCAGCAGGTAGAGGAAGGTGATCTTTCCCCTCTACACAGCACTGATGAGGCCATACCTGGAGTACTGTGTCTGGTTCTGGGCTCCCTAGTACAACAGAGACATGGACATACTGGAGAGAGTCTAGTGAAGGTCCTCAAAGATGTTTAAGGAACTGGAGCCTCTCCAGTTCCTATGGGGAAAAGCTGAGAGAGCTGGGACTGTTTAGCCTGGAGAAGAGAAGGCTCAGGAGATCTCATCAATACCTGATGGGAGGGTGCAAAGAAGACAGAGCCAGGCTCTTCTCAGTAGTACCCAGTGACAGGAGCAGAGGCAATGGGCGCATTCTGAAACACAGGAGGTCCCATTTGAACATCAGGAAACACTTGTTTACTGTGAGGGTGACAGAGTACTTCCACAGGTTGCCAAGAGAGGTTGTGGAGCCTCCATCCTAAGGTCACTCCACCCTAAGGTCACCCAGATCTTGGTTGCAGGTTCTGTTGGAAGAAAGGTCTGAAATCCTCCCACGCAAAGATCCAGGATAAAAATATGTCCAATGGGTGTAGGGGGGTGGGGTAGGGAAGAGTTGAAGAAAAGGTATGGTTCCTATTGTCTTCCCCCTAAGTCCTGAGGAAGGACATGAGCAGTAAGCACTCATTTGTTGAATTGCAGGTTGGCCTTTTGTCGGCAGTTCCTCACATGGTCATGACAATCATCGTACCCATTGGAGGGCAGCTAGCTGACTTCTTACGGAGCAGGAAGATTTTAACCACTACCACTGTAAGGAAGGTCATGAACTGTGGAGGTACTATTGGATTCTGAAAATATGATATTTCAATGGTGTGCTGCAGTTGATGCAAATATCATAGTTTGGGCCACGTTCAATTGTAACAGGAGACAAACTACTCTAGATTGCATTTGCAGCTGGTTAATCTGAAGCATTTAATGGAGAGCTGATGTTAGATGATGTCCTCATGGTATAAAACCTTACTCATATGAGCATGCTTTTAAAAAGGGAGGAGGCAAGAAGCCTGGTTAATAATTGAAAGGGCAATAGGGACTGGCCCAGAAGATTAGTGTGATCAAATAGGCCCCATCCTGGAAACTTGTACAAAGTTAACCATGTACCGTGGTGCTAGAGAGATCCTTTCCCAGTGGATACAACCCTGCAATAACTGGCCATGTTCCCATGTGCTGCTCCAGCAGAACCCACTGGCAAGTTTACGCTGGAAGGCTTGGGTAAAAAAAAAAGACGGGGGACAGACAGACTCATTTTCACTCAGCACAAAATAATTTGTTTCCATTTCAGTCACTGAACTGAAAGATCAATGACATCTACATGTAAGGAAGATACTAAATTAGAGCAAGAATTTCAAGCCAGATAGCCTGTGGAGTTGCTCTCCTCTGCCAGTTCCTCGCTTACATTATTTATGGACTTCACAGGCTGCCTGAAATAGAGATGCCTGCAGTCAGAAACGCCATGCAGCTTGGCTACGCATCTTCACAAAGGATTCTCAGAGTCCTTGTGTTCTCAGGGTGCATTTTCAGTGCCATTCAAAAAAAAAAAAACCAAACCAAAAACCAAACCAGAAGGATTGTAATGTTACATACTAGAAAATGCTAATTTGCAGTAATGGCAGAGACTGGAAGCTCCCTGTGGTAGTCAGGGCTGTCCTATCATGTTGGTGGCACACTTGTCTGAAAAATGCTCTTTTGCTCCATTTGCCAAGAACATCTCAAATCACTACAAGCATAAGAAACTGAAGACAATAAGTATTTTTCTTCTTTCCTTTTGTGTGTTTGTGAATTTTTCAGTGCTTTGCACAGAGTTGCTTTCTCATTGTTTCCTTGTACTGCTCAGTGAGTTAATGTCACCAATTGCTTGGGTCACTTGCACAACAATGAAGAGAAAAAAGTATATTCTCAAACAATAAATATTCAAATATTTCTGTGACTCCACAAGCTGCCAAGTATGTTCAAGAATAGCTGTAAGACACAAAAGAACTTAAGGTGCTATTCTGGCTAGATCTTATTGTTATCTCTGTGACCAATAGTAATTTGAATGTAACTTATTCCCATGTGTTTCATTCAAAGGCTTTGGGATGGAAGCAACCTTGCTTTTGGTGGTTGGTTATTCTCATACAAAAGGTGTGGCTATTTCCTTTCTGGTGTTAGCAGTAGGCTTCAGTGGCTTTGCAATTTCAGGTAAGAATTAATCTTATTGTTGCTTTTACTATTAGTGATAAAAGTGATGTTATCCTCACTGTTGTTACTGTCATCATTTCTGTTATTCTGTTTGCTCTTAATGTGGCTGCTTATGGGGTATTCCCTATTTCTTCCCATATCAGAAATCATTTACTATGAAATCTATGAAACGTGTTGCACTTAGGACATGAAACGTTGAAAGAACCTGCTCTTTAGTGATTCCAGTTTACATCAGCTTTGTGCTGTTATTTTCTAACATACTTGTACAATGTCAACCACTTTTTCTTCTTGCACAAACAGTATCCCTAAGAGGAGAGAGAGGGAATTACTCTGAAAGTAATAGTTGCTCAAAGGTTATCAGTTGCAACCCTGCTCCCAGCCCTAGCTGCCAGTTTCTGCTTTCTAGGTCAGTCCGCTCTCTGTTGTGTCCTATAACCAGCCCTTCTCCAGAACAGCTGTTTCGAACACTTTCATGGGTCTCAGTGGTTTCAGACTGACTTTTGTAGCTCCACCACTACCATCGTTATTAAAAAAACCCCTTTTGTTATGATGGTGGAAGGCCATCAGCTAGTAGACTGCCAAGAAGATGGATCTATTGAGCAAAATTGACTGGAAAAGTAACTGCTGGTCCTCAGTTTTTTCAGGATTATGCAGTTGGGAAGTAGTTTTGTTAATCAGTTATGAGGTGCTTGCATAACAGACCATTTCAATCAATCAATTTTTATTGCAGAATTTCCCCAGTACTCAACTTTTTACTGTATTTAATCTCATGGACTTGGTATTCATCATCCTTTCTTGTGATCATCCATAGCTCATATGACTAATTTTCATGACCGAAAGCAAGATAACTATCTGAGCTGATTTTTACTCTTTGTTTTGTTAATAAAATATGTACCCAGAAGATATGCTACAGTAAGGGTAATTATTTTTCATACTCGTTTATATACTGTTTTTTTATCATGTTGTTAAACTGCTACTTAAAGTACTGGAAAACGTATTAAAAGCCACTACTACCTAAATCAAAAGATATCAGACATTTGACAAATATGAGGCATTCATTCCTTGATTAAAAATACTTGCTGAATGCATTGTTTCAGTATGGGAATATGGGAAGCACAGATACTTTAAGCGAGGCTGAACCAAAACTATATTTTCTATACAGTATGATCCCCATAGGTGGAGAAAAAAGGGGTTTTCAAAAAGAATAAAGAGTTGCAACATATCTTCCATCTTTATCACCAAGAAAATACTACCTTTCTTTCTCATACATATATACAGTAATGGGGTTTCCTACCTTCTTCAGGCTTCTTCAGCCAGAACGGCTGTAGCCAGGCCCTGTTGGCCTGGTAGCGCAAAGCTGCATAGTTGACTGTTGTCTCTTATTTGTTGTAGGATTCAACGTGAACCACTTGGACATAGCCCCACGTTATGCCAGCATTCTGATGGGGATCTCCAATGGCGTGGGGACGCTGTCGGGCATGGTGTGCCCACTTATTGTTGGTGCAATGACAAAACATAAGGTAACATTTCTCCATGTTTTCTAGGAAAAGGATTAGGTAAGACAACAAAAGTTAAGACATTTTGAAGTTTCCTGGGAATTCCGTTTCATCCTCGACCGCTGCAGGTGTTTTCTGTTGTTGTTTGTTTTAAACATTCACTTCTATAATATCATGGGGGCCAGATTGTCGGCTATTACAAATTAATTATCTGTGTAGGGAGATATTATTTTATACCACCTGAGGCTGGGTCTCTGCAATATCTCCATACCACTGGGTAATGCTTATAGGACTTGGGAAACTCCTCTATAATGGTAGGGTTCCTAAGCAACCACTGATCTACAGTAAGCTTAAGTTGGTTGTTAGAGAAATCCCTGCATTTCCAACTCCATGAATATTTCACGTGCAAGACAGAAACTTCACAGTGAGAAAAAAATCCCATGTTTTATTTTATTAGCTGTTGTTATGAAAAAAAATCTTTACAATGACTCTTATAAATTGTTCTATCTGTAACATGAGGAATCAAACCGTCATCACGGTCATTGTTGAATATGTGCTAATTCATGGTCTAATTCATAGACTAATATTTCTTTTTACTGCAAACTTAATGAAACCTGCACTATTCTTTCAGACCCGGGAAGAATGGCAAAACGTCTTTCTGATCGCAGCCCTGGTGCATTACAGTGGAGTGATATTCTACGCTATCTTTGCCTCTGGGGAGAAGCAGGAATGGGCTGACCCTGAAAACCTCAATGAAGAGAAATGTGGGATAATTGATCAGGATGAACTAGCTGAAGAAACAGAGATGAACAATGAAACTTTTGTAAGTCCAAAGAAAATGTATGGTGCTACCAGTCAAAACAGCGAAGTACAGAGAAGGGAATGGAGAAAGCAAAAGCAAATAACTCAAGACATGGAAGAACAGACTTCTTACCATTATGAAAATGGAAATTTTCAAGATTTGTCATAATACTTGAAATTGTAAGGTTTGTATAGCAGCTACTCCATTCCCCCTTCTGCCTAGGTGCCCCAAATAATCCGGTATCCATATTTATTTTCTTATTCAATTGTGTAACATCTGGCCGTGTGGATAGATACAAGCGGGGGTAGCTCCCTTCTATTAGTATGGAAGAGGGTTAACAATAACGGGACTGGCAGAAATTATACTAAATCCTCGTTCAGCCGTCGTATCCCCTTGGGAGGAGCTCCTGCACCTGTTAGGAGATGAGCAGCCGTGGCAGGGCTCCTGCCTGGTACAAGCCTCTGACTGCAGGAGCAAGGAGCGCCCTCATCTTCTCACCTGAAGAGAGAAATCACAACGTTGAATCAGATGGTGGGTCCACAGTTACATAGGTAATACTGGGGCTTCAGTAGCATGGAAGTCTGCCCTGAGTGGCCCTGCTTTGCCTTTTTAGGATTCCTATAGGTTGGCATTTGAGCTGCTTAACCCATGTCAAACCGCAAGCTCATGCTGAAAGAAAAGCAGTTTTATGGCAATAGGCTGTAATTAATTACTAATAGTCACTCAACAACAGGAAGAGAAACATGTAGCAGAGATGGCACAGTATAGCTTCAACAGTTCCATCAAACTGATCGACTGTCTGCTTTATATGCATAGGCCACGGAGTCTGGATAAGGCAATAAAATGGATACTTGTGAGATTTCTCCCCCTCCAAAGATTTTGTGCTGGCATGAAATAATTTTGAATACAAAATCATCGTTAGTGATGCAATATTATTAAACCTTGTGAAAGGAAATCTTAGTCCTGTTGGGATTAGGTTTCTCACTCAATTCATTATTGTGAAGTAATTTAAGTATATTTTTCTAGTATTACACTGATAGAGTTCCTGGCCTCATCCCCAACAGTCCTCATTTAGGTGAATGAGCTTACACAACTAAAGTTTTTAGTCCTGGATCTGTAACTTTTCAATGCCTCAGTCTTGCTGTTGCTACAAACGAAGTATTGTACCATTTGAGAGTTAACAGAGTGTCTATGTCTGAAAGTAATTTTCTTTTGCCATTGGTATATGTTTGACAGTATAAGGTGGCTTTAGCCTTTTTCTACCATTTTTAGAATCAACCAGTGGAGCATGCTATATCATCTCAGGCAGTTAGCTGCAACTCAGAGACTCAATGTGGCATTAATACTCTTTTCAGAATGGAGAACTTCAGTAAGCTGTGATTTAATTTGTCTTTCATTATGATTACTGCCTCATTAAATTCAAGTGAAAGCTATCCTGTCTAGCCTACGATGTGCTTTGTGATGTTTCAGTATTATTGTTCTCATGTACCATATACAGCCACTGTGATGCACGTGAGATTTGAACATTTCTAACACGCATTTTGCTATTTTGTTGAAGTGCAATTGAATACCATGAGTGGAATTACACTTGTACATTCATTTGAATCCATGGATGATTTATCTTCCCTACAAATGTAATTAAACAGGGAGACAAGGAAGTTAGCTGATTCTCTTTTCATGGCTCTGGTTCCTTTTCTACCCAGCAAAATCCAGTCTATGACTATACACAGATGCGAAGTAAAATAAGGTGAATAGATGCATGCCTAATTTGACTCCAGTGAAGATTTTTTAATAATTATCAGCAGATAATTTAATGATATGGGTATTTTTATAGTACAGCTCAATCCTAACTTGCAGTTTCTTGCAGTTTATTAATGCACTTATGCAGTTTACTAATAAGCCACTCAAAAAAAAGAAAAGCTTTATTCTGTTAGGACAGAAAAGAATATTTTTTCAAAATTCTAAAAGTCATTTTAGACTAGAGTAGCTTATTTCACTACTGATGTTTAGAACAGATATAAGACAATATCTTCTTTCGCGCAGGTTATAGTCAACATTTGGGGATTTAAGTGGCAGGAGCCTGAGTCAAATGTTCTCACCAGTCTATCAGAAAAGCTGGACCGGTTGCTGTCAAATTATTTTGCAACATCCACCACATCTTATGAAAGAGAGAAGGCCATTTTTTTGCATACGTGCAAACTAAACAGCTTCTTCCTCCCTTTCCAACCACGTAGCCATGCATGTAGTTACTACATGAACTCTTAATAGGGAAAATAATATTATGAAAGGATTTAATATAAGAATCTGTGTAAGTATAATCTGGCAGAGAGGAAAGAGTAAGAGAATCAGCTGGCCTTAGTGAAGAGAAGACCAGACAATGGACTATTCTAGAAAGAGTAACGTTTTCTGAGAAGAAGCATAATTTTTTTCCAGTAAAGATAAACGGTAACTTTCCTGTCTCTCTAGGAGGAACACAAAGGGAGTGAATGTCATTGTTATGACAAAGAATTACAAACATCCCGAAAGTTTGGGAAATGGCCAGCTGGCACATGAGAGCTCAGTTGCCTCTGTGGTCAATGCAGCTGCTATTTCCTACTGTTACAGATATGCGCCACAGCTGCCACAAGTGACACGTGATACAGTGAGTAGCTCAGTTTAGCAGGATCATTTTGTACCCGCAAATAGACTGCACTGATTTGATTCAGTGGAAGTTTGACTTCAATGAACATTTGAGCATTATTTAATGCCCTGAAAGAAATGGTTTAAAAACATTTAGATGAGCTTTTGCATTTAAATAAGCACTTTCTTTCTTTTCTAAATTTAAAATTTTAATTTCTAAATAGAGGCAGAATATCTTCTCTGACCAGTTGAAGTTATGCACAACCCACAACGCTTTTCCAAGCCATCGCATTCAGATGTTTGGGTTGCCTTCCTCCCTTTCCTTTTCACCTGTTTAAATTGTTCAGGTGCATTGCATGAAGTGTAAACATCAGCACTGGACGGAAATTAGTTTTCTTTCCTGGAAATCTGTTACTTAATCAACTCTTTGATCTACACGGTGACTTCCACAATACTGTATGACCAAGAATAAAGCCAACTTACTGGGATCAAACAGGCTTTGTAACTCCAGTTTTTTTGGATGTCTCTATCTGCAGTCTGTTCCAACGGCCTTTTCTTGTGGGATCTGAGAAAGCACAGTCACCAAGGGTGTTTCTGCTAAAACTGTCTTCTTAAAACATGTTAGAATTTGGAACATTTAAACAAACAGGCAAACAGCTGGCATATCCCAACCTGATTCCAAAAAAGTCACAACTCTAACACCAGTGGATGAGAAAAACTGAAATGATATTTTCCAAGGAGATTGATTAAACTTCATTTATTGCATTATTTGCATATTTTTGTGTCCCCATGTCCAAAATAACTTTTGCATATTTTCAAATATAAGACAGTGCTCATACACTCAGAGTTTGATTTGAAAATGGCTTTCTGATTGCAGAAAGAGGCAAAATTTAGTTCATATTGGGAAAGAGATCTTAAGAAAGCTAGTAGAAGAGTCAGCTTTCCATAATGCAAAATGGTAGAATAGATAGGCCACAGAATATTAATTTAAGTCTGAGGACAGAAAAAGTAGGACAGTAAGTCCTAGCTATATGTTGTTCAGTGTTTTTCAACGTTGTTATCCACTGATCGTTCTTAAAAAAGAAAGCTGCAGCTTTTATTTCCTTGACACCTGATGTTTTCTAGGCACTACTAGCAGAAGTTTAATGGTAATTAATATTCCTCTTGTATTTATGTAAGAGTTAAACAAAATGTTCCCTGTAGTGAGAAAGGAAAAAATAATGACAGAAATAATGAAAATTCACCTGAGTAGAAACTTATCCAGGGAAATAATCACTTGGTCCAAAAGAGTATACAGATTTTTGGGTAAAAAAATATAACAAGGGCATCCAGATGTTAACCAAGTGCCAGGAGGAGTCTCATGTGTGTAACATAATTAATTTGAAAGTAGCAAGGCAAAAATTAATTCAAGGTCACGCAAAGAGTATCATGGCTTCACATGAACGTTTCCAATTGACTCCTGTTGTCAGACAGTTACAGGGATCTTTAAGATTAGTCCTTATTTTAAGGATTTTTTTATAAGGAAAAATTTGTGAAAAAACAGATTTCTTATCTTATTTTTCTTCCCATGTTCCGTTAAAGATCTTAACTTGAGAGTGCTATTAATTATTCATATTTTAAGAGAGAGGAGTCTATTTCCTGTGGTTAGTAGAACAGAAAGGGAAAAAGAGAAAGCAAGTTGCAGCTAAGAGTCAAAGCAGACAGAGGGCTGAGGACAGACACGAAATCAGCTTCCAAATCCTGGAAACAGAACTTGGAGTTCTCTAGATTTTTGAGTTAAAAACCTACAGGGTGGGTCAAGACCTGATATTCTGCATCATCCCAAGGTTCAGGGAGTTCGCTCACGTCTCATGTCAGAGCTTAACTCTCATGAAATCAGGAATAAAAATATAGAGAGATTAAAAACTCCTCATTCTTTTGTCATCCCAATGCTTATGTTGGATTAGATAACACTACTAGGGAGATCACACTACAAACGCTACTGCAGCTCTATACGTACATGCAGAACACAGTCTGGCAGGCTTCTTTGTAAAAATGCTTTTAATTACTCACATACTGATATCAGTTATTTCTTAACTTCCATTTGATAACAATGTTTAGCTGTGACAGGAAAAATTGTCCCTTTTTTATCTCAGCCTTTTTTGGTTTGAGTGTTTATACTGCTTATCATTTTTACAGCTCTTCTATATGCAAAATTACATAAGTAAAGAAAGAAATTTATGTAAGAAATGTAGTAAGATTGTACTTCTTTGTGCTGACCTATCTTTAAAAATAACATAATAAAAGCCAACACATTTTTCCCTCAAAGCATACCATTTGGATATTTTAAGTCTCTATCATAATAAAAGCTTGACTCATTTAACTCGTTTCTCCCCCTCGTTTAGTTAGTGTATTGGATATCTGCAGCAGCCATCAGACTACATTTATTTATGTATAGCCACATTTATCTGCTCAATAAAGTTGGGGCTCAGGCTTTCAGCTGTAGTAACTTTTGGCATCTACTTTGCTCCTGGCTTTAGGCTTCGTTCTACCTGCATGCCAAACTCAGAGCTCCTTTGAGCAGGTCATGGCTGTTTTGTTAAATATGTGTTATGAAAACACTGGAACTCATGAAAATAAAATCTCCATTGGCTCAGAGCTGTTGTTGCCCAGAGACGTCTCACAAATCTTTGGAGCACTAACCTCAGGTAGACAACAGCTTTTGCAAACCAGGAAATATTTAAGGTACCTGATAAAGATAGGTCCGCTCTCAGGAGCTGGCAGTCATCACCAGAAGCACCATGCCAGGTGCTTTCTCTCTACTGGGCATAGCTGTAATGAACAGCAAGGGAATTAGTGGGAGAAACTTGCTGATGCCATGATTAAGATAAGGTGAATGGGACTTTCTTTTGTTTTAGGGAGGGGACTTTGATCCCATCTGCTTGTTGCCTGCGCCTTCCCATGTGTTATCAAAAGAAAGATGTCTGCGTGTCCTGAGAGGCCCAATCTGTGTCCTGACAGTGGTCAGTTCTGTAGTTTGTGCTGGCAGAAATCTCCAGGGGGAGGGAACTGGCTTATGGGTCCCTGCTGATTCATGGTGGGCAAGGAAAAATCATAGTAGTGATATGCAACTTGAATTTAGACGTGAAAGACACTAATGTTAAGGACAAAAACAAGTGAAGGACAATCCACCGGAATGCGTGTAATGTTCCCCCTGTGGAATAATGCTGCTGTATGGGGCAGGCAGAGGCAGCTGGGAGTAAACCCAGCAGGTAGGGTTTCCCTCAGCAAGGGAACACAACACCCTCTGTCCTACACTGTTCGCTTCCCATTTCCCATTGCTCTGGACTGGCTGCAGATTTACCTGTCACAATACTTTGGGCACAGTATAAAAAAGAACTTGCGCTGGACCCTTATCTTTACTCTGTATTTTCTTGTTTTCATGTGTGACTTCTCCTGACCCTTGCTAACTCATGGAATGGTACACAAGACCCCAGGGCAACACAGTCAATAATAGCAAGGNCTTTTTTCCTTTTTTTTTTTTTTTTTTTCTAGAAATAGGGACATTTTGTGCTGAGGTCCCTGCTCACAGCAGCAACTGGAGCAGCCAGGCTGTGGCGGATAGCAGAGGTGTTCCCCTGGTTGCCCAAAGGCCAAGGCCACGCTGGCCCGCTCTGCACCCGCTGCTCTGCCAGAGCACAAGGGGAAACGTCACGCTTGGAGAGAGCTGGAGGGCAAAGTCGCTGATGAAACTGGGAGGGAAACTGCAGTCAGGATCTCTGTCCCCTGCCCTTGCTGGCTGCATCGGTTACAGGAACTGTCAGAGCATGAGAAGCAGACGGTGTTTCTAAGTAATTTTCTGCACCCCTCATCCACATTTTTCCTATTTCCAAGCAACCACCTCTATCCCAATTTCATTAAAAGTTGTGAGCTGCTTAAACTGCCCCTTGCTGATGGGTACCCTCTGCTATTATAGAATCATAGAATCATAGAATTGTTAAGGTTGGAAGGGACCTTTCAGATCATCTAGTCCAACCATTAACCTAACCTGACAAAACCACATCTAAACCATATCCCCAAGTACCACATCTACCGTTTTTTTAAACACCTCCAGGGATGGCGAATCCACCACCTCTCTGGGCAGCCTATTCCAATGTTGGATAACCCTTTCAGTGAAAAAATTTTTCCTAATATCCAACCTAAATGGATAATATGTGGATAAACATATAATGGATAATATATGGATAAACCTTATGTTTGATTATGACAAGGAGTAGCCCACAGCTAATTCCTTCTGTCTCCTAAACTGCATGAGGAGCTGAGCCCCTATTCTCCGCAGTGCTCCCAGTCCATCCGTCCTTCAGCATTCTTGAGCTGTACCTTTGGCCCAGGCACCCCTCTGCACCTAACCCCCACCACATGTGGAGCAGGAGGACATATTTTTATCCCTGCTATGCAGGAGCTTGAATGACTTCAGCCTGTTCTGGTGGCTCTTCTCCTCCTTAACATTGCAGGGTGCCTACAAATCGCATCATGTTCATAAGGCAGGGGGGAGGGCAGGCTCAAAACCCACTAACCTGCTCGCTCTCTCATGCCATGGCTCAGGCAGGAGCATTATCTAGCAGTTTTTCTTGGGCAATTTTATATCTTTCAGAGAAGATACGGTGCTGGCTCGTGCCAATTATTGGGAAAGACTTCCCCAAAGTTTAACAAAAGAATCTGCCTCTTCAAAAAAGGCATGTAGGAGAAATTTGCTAACAGGTTGTTCTCTGGTTTCTGTCAATGGTTGGGATTGGTTTTAGAGGACACAGGCACATGTTAGTTTGAAAAAAAATCACAGGATGTTTCCTTGAACCATCAAATAACTGCAACAGCTGAAGGTCAGCAAACTCCAACCCAACACATGACACATGCAGATTTCCTCATCAAGAACAGTCGGTACAAACCCTCCTAGGAAGCATAGTGTTTCCTTCAGTAATATTTTCATTAGTGCTTCTCCCAAGAAACTATGAAATAGTTAAGGATGAGCAACTAAAATCTGCTAAACTTGTGCAGAGTTTGAGTTTCCGTAGCTGGTGTGCTCCCCAAAGTGTGAGTAGGCTTAACATTTTAATTTATTTAGTGATGCTACATTTTCCTTGGGGACCTAGATTTCTGTAGCTAGTGAAAAGTGTCCAGCTCAATTTGGTTACTCCACAACACATCACTTCTTCCAGCATCACGGAATAGTTGAGGCTGGGAGGGACCTCTAGAGGTCATCTAGTCCAACCCTGCACTGCTCAAAGCAGGGTCAGCTAGAGCCAGTTGCCTGGGACTGTGTCTAGCTCGGTTTTGAATATCTCCAAATGTGGAGACTCCACAGCCTCTGTGGGCAACCTAGTTCAGTGTTTGACCATTCTCACAGTGGAAAAAGTTCTTTCATATGATTAAAAGCTTTTTCCTGTATTTCAGTTAATGCCTGCTGCCTCTTGTCCTGTCACTGGAGATCACTGAGAAGGGTCTGGCTCCATTTTCTTTACTTCCCTCCATCAGTTATTCATACGCATTGATGAGATCCCCCTTGAGCTTTCTCCAGGCTAAAAAGTCCCAGCTCTCTCTGCATCTCCTGTCAGATGCTTCAACCCCTTAAACTCATCTTCATGGCTCTTCGCTGCACTCACTCCAGTAAGTCCATGTCCTACTTGCACTGGGGAGCCCAGAACTGGACCCAGCAGCCCAGATGGGTCTCACTGGGGCTGAGCAAGGGGGAGGGATCACCTCTCTTGACCTCTTGGCAATGTTCTTCCTAACACAGCCCAAGGAGCTGTTGGCCCTTTTTTGCCATGAAAGCAAATTGCTGGCTTATGTTCAACTTGTTGTCCACCAGGATGCCCAGGGCCTTCTCTGCTAAGCCACTTTCTGGCCCACCAGCATCTACCAGTGCACGGGGTTATTCCTTCCCAGCTGCAGGACTTGAATGTCCCTTTGTTGAAGTTCATGAGATTCCTGTTGGGCAGTTTCTCCAACCTGTGAAGGCCCCTCTGAATGGCAGCACAATGAGCTGGTGTATCAATTACTCCTCCCAGTTTTGTATCACCTGCAAAGCTGTTAAGGGTGTGCTCTCTCACATCATGCAGATTATTGATATAATTATATTGGTCACAGTACTGACCCCAAGGATATACCACAGATTACTGCCTCTAGCTGGGCTTTGCGCTGCTGATCCCAAAACTTTAAGACCAACAGTTTAGTCAGTTTTAAATCCAACTCACTGTTTACTTATCTAGTATGTACTTCATAATTTTGGCAATTAAGTTGTTATGGGAGACAGTGCTGAAATCCTTGCTAAAGTCAAGCTCTCCCCTTGTTCACCGAGCCAGTCTTCTTATTGTAGAAAGCTATCAGGTTCATTGCCTCTTTCTTAAAGATAGGAGTGATGTTTGCTTTTTCCCCAGTCATCAGGAACCTCTCTCAGTTGTTATGACCCTTCAAAGACAATTGAAAGTGGCCTCGCAGTGACATCAGCAGCTCCCTCAGCACTCTCGGCACATCCCATCAGGGCTGATAGACCTGTGCATGTCCAATCTGTTTAGATGTTACCTAAGTTGATTCTCCTCCATGGTGGGTAAGTATTTCTTGCTCTGGACTTTCACACTGGTCTCAGGAACTTGGGATTCCTGGAGGCTGGTCTTAACAGTGAAGACTGAGGCAAAAGCAGCGTTGAACACCTTGGCTTTCTATATGTCCTTCATCATCTGGTCCCCTGCCCCATTGAGCAGCAAGCCCAAATTTTCCATAGGTTTCCTTTTGCTGATGATACACCTGTCGCAGCCTTTCTTGTTGCCCTTCACATCTCTCACCAGATGCAATGTCAGGTTGGCTTTGGCTTTGTTAAAACCATCTCTGCATGCTTTGCATGCTTTATATTCCTCCTGGGTCATGTGACACTGCTTCCACCACTTTTATGCTTCTTTTCTATGTTTGATTTAATTAGGTGCTCCTTGTTCATTCATGCAGGTGTCTTGATGCTTGATTTCCTGCTTTTCAGGATGGACTGCTCTTCAGCTTGGAGGAGGTGATTTTTGAATGTTAACCAGCTCTTCTGGGCCTCTCTTGTCTCCAGGGCCATACTCCATGAGATTCTTCCAAGCCAGTCCTCAACAGAACAAAGTATGCTTTCCTGGTGCAGGATTATGATCCTGTTTTTTGCCTTGTTTCTGCCTCTTCAGATCTTAAACTTCACTATCCATTGTCACTGCAACAAAAGCTGCCCATGACCTTCATGTTCCCAAGCAGTTCTTCCTTGTTTTAAAGAATCAGGTACGGCACAGCATGTCCTCTCTTCACCTCCTCAATCACTTGTTATCAGTTATAATCAGTTATCAGTTATCAACAATGCACTCCAGAAACTACCTGGATTGTTTGTCTCTGCTGTGTTGTCCCTCCGACTGATATTGGAGTGGGTATAGTCTCCCAGGAGGACCATAGACTGCACACATGAGACTTCTTCCAGTTGTCCGAAGAAGGTCTCATCTACTTCTTCCTTTTCAGACAGTCTGTAGGAGACACCCAACACAACATTGCCCTCATTGGTCTGCCTCTAATTCTGACCTGGAAACTCTCAGCTGGCTCAACCTCCATTCCCAGGCAGAGCTCCATGCATACTTGCTTCTTTCGTGTACAGAGCAATTCCACCTCCTTGCTGACTTGGTCTGTCCTTCCTAAAGAGCCTATATCCATCCAAGGCAGCACTCCAGTAATATGAGCTATACATTTATGTATCCATAATCCCAATGAGATCAAAGTCCTGCACAGACCTCTAATTCTTTTTGTCTCCACCCTTCCATGCTGCATTAGGGACCAGCTAATTTTTCATCAGGAAGTGCGTGAGTATCCACTATCGAAAGGCAAAAAATGGAGGCACACCGAGTTTTCAATTAATTTCTAAAACACTGCACGAGGAAGTAGAGTGCTAAAATACTGTTAAATTGCGATTATCAAGTGGAGGGATCAAGGGTGGGTACAGGAAAACAGTGCTTTTTCACACCTCAGTTATTCCCTTGAAGTAATCCAAGGTCAGGTGTAAAGGCAGTCAAGGTCTCATTTCATTTTAGCACCTGCTGGCTGACATTCCTATTACGGAAACCATTATGTCTCTGCCCACTTTTACCGGCAATCTCAAAAAAGAGAAAGGGCTGTATCCAGGCCATTATAGATCAAGCGTTTCCACATGAAGAAATGAGGAGCAGTATATTTACAGAACAGAGTTTTATGACATTCAAGAAGCCTAAAGTATCTGGTTAATTACAGTTAAATTCCTGGAATAAATTGACAATATTCCAAACAAGACTTTATCAGCTTCTTTGCAATACAGTCCATTTTACTGGCATGCCGTTCAAAGGTTTCTGTTGCAACTCATATTTAGGAGAGTTACGTAAAACTTGATGTAGGAATGAGTGACAAAGGTTTTATTTATTTCATATTATTATCTGTTGACTTTTAAAGACCTAAGTAACAAGACAGGTTAAGCAACAAGTCAATGATTAAACTGATAAAATGAGTATCAACTATGCTAGTTTTAAAAGAGCTTTAGAAAGTATGAAGTATATAAAATATAGTTCTCTGAGTTACAAGTTGAAGTACTAAGATTTTCAACTTCAGTTATATTTTTCTGTTCTACTGCTTATTTACAGTCTCTGATATATATTAATTATCCTCTTTCTGAGGCAATTTGTTTTGTATAATCTTTAATGTCGGAGAAGAAGCATATGTTTGGTAAATTTCAATTTTAGATCAACTTTACAACACGACTGGGTTATGCTTTGCCAACTTTTCCTAAAAGATTAAAGAATCAATGTTTCTTCAAGCAAACATTTTTTTTTAATATAAAGAGAATCATGCTATAGCAGTGACATTGAGGTGTTGCATAGTGCAAGGTTACAGTTCATCACCTACTTGAATGGCAATTCTGTCACTGGGAAAATAGCAGCTCCCTCACATTTTCTAATTTTGAGTTATCTTTCTTGGACTAAATTGCAAGCAGTAAGAGGTAAGTATACCCTTCCTTGGTCCTCTCTGGAATGAACTGGATGTGCAGAAAATAGAATGCAGTTCCAGGGTTTATGTACATTTCCAGGTTGATATCACATATCCAGGAGATAAATATTTTCTGCTTTTAAAAACTGATGTTGTTACACGCATTTTTTTCCCCTCTATCAATCTCCTATTTGGCAGGATGTATGTTCATTGGCTGCTCATTAATAAGACACAGTCTGAAACACAGAATCATCTGCTAGTATCTGGGTAATTTCCATGCATACAGGAAGGAATCCCTTTTGTTGTGCTTATATGAGGATGCCTTTCTGGTAGCATGCATTACATGTGGGAAGTTATCAGTTTAAATAATGTTAGAACAGCATCAGTTGTACCTACTAATCATATTATTACTCCACTATTTGGTACCTTTGATGGTCCCATCAAATTCTACTTCTGTGTTTCTCATCAGCAGGTATTATGGGGGAAAGACTACTGGAAAAACAATAGGGCACAAGTTTTGCCCCTCGGCAGTGACATTAATTTCTTCATGTTAATCACATGTACAGATTCTGTTTCCTTTGAGTAGAAATAGCAACACTTGCACATAGGCACATACGTCTGCTTCAGCCAAAAAAAATTTCACGTGTAAGTTTGCTGCAGCGAAGACTCAGCTGTAGTCCAGATGATAACCAGAACAGCAGCTTCCTGATTATCGATCATTTGTGCTGTCTTCTTTTAACTTTTCACTTAAATTTAAGGAATCAGAAACTGGAACTTCATTCTTCATGCTACATTGGGACTGGTTTGTGTGGGCTGGGGACGTTTTTGTTAAGCAGCTCTATACATCAAAGTGGTTGGTAGGAGGGCTCCTGATTCCTGCTGGAGCCCATTTCTCTGCTAGTTCCTGCCAGACAAAAGAGTTAACACCAGGGCTGGCTGCTCGGCCCAGCCTTTGCTCCGAAGAACTCCCTAGCTGTTATTTCTGTAACAGGAACACCTTCCTCTCCCCATTTGCCATTGTGGTAATCAGTTTCTATGTCCAAGAAATGCAAATACGGCTAAAATGTGCTGGTGAAACACAGGGACCGACCTCCACCAGGCTCTTGAGGACTTATTCCACCATGGGTTAGCTGCTGAGAAAGGGCTGTATGAGCATGGCTCATCCTCTGGGTGGGCAAGTCCATTGCTCAGAGGAAATACCAGTTTTGAGGGAAGGCTTGTACATTCAGAGAGTTATAGCCACAGTCCACCACTAACTTGATGCAATTTTGAGGAAACCTTGAGGGAAAGGATAGAAACCTCTAATTTGGCTCCATATTTGTGAGGAGCCAGAACAGAGGGAGGAACAATGGTTTGTCCTGCTGAGTAGGTGAACTGCCATGCTTTGAACTGATTTTTGCCCTTTTTCACATAAATTGTCTCATCCTGCACACCTATTTAGAGAAACAGTTAAAACCTAAAATTTATGAATTTGTAAGTTTCCCTTCCTCGTGAAGGTTTGGTAGGAGGTGTCATTAAAGACAAGAAACAGAACTAGACTAATTTCCCATGCACGTGTAATCTACTCTATCACTATTCTCTAGATAAGCTGTTTTTGTTATACCTTTTCTGTTGTGGGATGAGATGGGAACATGAAATGCATCTGCCAAGTGAGATTTGAGATAAATGAGGGATCTGCCAATGCAAATGATTCATATTTTGGGATAGGACCAAATTTTGGACAAAAAGGGTATTCAGATTAGGTTTTGATAAATGAAGCTCTTCTTCAGAGTGAGCCCAAGTTAATATTTCTACGAGATAAGTAACCTCCGCATTTCCTGATTTGTGTTATTTAAATGTAATAAACTTTATATTGCATTTAATTTCTTTCTTCCAAAGAGGGAAGTAATCTGTTTTCAGAATTCAATGATGTAAACCAAAGATTAGGAAATAAAGGAAAATAAACTAAATCCTTTCATTCTCCCAAGATTTATTGTTAACTTCCTCTTCAGCCACCCCACTTTCACCTTCAAATCACTTTTTCTCCTCAGTACCAACTGTTTTCTAGGTGGAAACAAAGAGGATGATCTAACTGACCTAGGCCCTAGTATAAGAAATAAGGATCCCCTGCCCAGTTGTCTGTGCTCCCCCTCACACTTCTCCATTTCCCCCTTGTGTTTAACTCCCACTATATGGGCACTGCCTGCTCACTTGCTCGTTACTGCTAATTATGGCAGTTAGTACCTCGTGCTTTGTTTGCACCTGCATGGCTAAGGAGAAAATTGTCTTCAGAGAGACACAGACATTTCAGAGCTCTTTGCTGTAATACGCCTAGAAGCTGTGCATCAGTTTCACAGGTCATGCCAACATCATCTTCCACAATGAGGTGGGAAGGGCTCCACCAACACAGTCACATGGCTGACTTTGTTGGAATTAAGGTGGAGGTAATCAAAAGATAATATGATGTACTTTCTCACTTTTCTGAGTTTGGCAATATCTCAGCTATGTACAGGACTCAAATGTTATCTAATTTCCAGCCCCCTTCATTTTTCCTTAGCTAGGTGAAGTCATGCACAAACTGGAACACAGGAAATTCCATCTCAACATGAGGAAAAACTTCTTTACTTTGAGGGTGACAAAGCACGGGAACAGGCTGCCCAGATAGGTTGTGGAGTCTCCTTCTCTGGAGATACTCAAAACCCACCTGGATATGTTCCTGTCCAACCTACTCTAGGTGAACCAGCTTTGGCAGGGGGGTTGGACTAGATGATCTCCGAAGGTCCCTTCCAACCCCTACCATTCTGTGATGAGTACTCTTCAGCTGAACTCATAATATTGACTTTTTAATATCTCAGTCTTTCCAGTGCAAGTTGGACATTAGGGGTCTAGTCCTGCTGCTGCTGCTGCTTCTCTTGCCTGCCACAAGTGGCCATAACCGTGTTTATCACGTGTCCAAGTTCCCTGGTAGGGAACAAAGAAGAGTCAACAAAAGCTTTGAGAGCTGCTCAATGTCAGGTTCCTGAGGACGCTAATAAGCTTTAACAGCCCTGATCAGCCTCACATGGGGCCTCCCACACACCCTGCCCATGGGTTTAGGATGCTATTTAAGCTCAAGCTGGGGACCATAGTCCTGGCCTGTGTTAAGCTAGAGGTGTGCTTGGTGCTGACTCCTTGTGTCCTGGCTCACTGCTGGATTTTTCCCAGGTGGACTGCAGTTGTAAGCTGTAACCTGCATTATCTCCAGTCCTGCTTCTGCTCTGCCTCTGGAGTGGACATCAGGCTGATGCTGCAGGTAGTGTGTCTCCAGTCCTGCATCTGGCCCTATCTCTTCCTGCTGCTCTTGGCTGATCCCTGGATGGCCTGTGGTCCTGATTCACCACTGTGACTCCACTAGGCCTGTTGCTGTCAGCACACGGGCCCCACTCAGGTACTGTGGGACTATGCCCTGTCAGTGGGGCTATCCTCAGCTCCTGGCTCGTGCTCTTTGTGGAGCAGTCCTGCTCCTCCCTGATGTGCAAGTGTTTTTCTTGCTGGAGGAAGGAGGCAGCCTCCTCCAAACTGAGTCCTGTGTGATTCCTCATAGCCAAATCTGATGTTCCCCCTCCTCCTGGATGTACAGGCAGGTGTAATGAGCTTTCCATCAGCTGCTGAGTGTGTGACGTCCCCCTGTTCCCTGGGTGGTCACGGACATCTTGGGGCAGGATGGGGCAGTTCCCCTGGGCTTTGCTCTGGGTACTTGTCTGGGGTCCTGTGCCTGCTCTGCAGCCCCCTCTCTCAACAAGCAATGAAAGCAGACCTTTGTAATGCTTCAGAGCATGGTAGGACCTCCTCTAGAACAAGGAAGTATAGAACTGAGGGTTTAAAGGCCTGACAGTGGCTCTGGCTTGCCCAACAGCGTTAGCAGAGGCTCCTCCTGCACCTCCAATAGCTTACACTGTCCATTCCTGTGATGCCTAGACTATGTTTCCTCTCCCATCCTGAAAGAAATGATTTCTTGTTAGTGATTGAACAAGTCCTTTTAAACATCTTTCTTTTTCCTTGACACTAGATGCAGTAGGAAAAACAAGTAGAGATTTAAATGTTTGCAGAATGAATTTACTTAGTGTGAATATTTTAGTGATTCAAAAAGCCCATCTAAAAATATTTATTTTATTTATTTATTAATAATACTTCACTCATCACCTTTGACATTTAGTTTAAAAGAACTACTTATTAATGAAAGCACAGTGCATTCACTTACTGGAATAGATCAACATTTCATAATATTTTTATCTCTCCAAATATTTATACAAATGAAGGCTAACTCTTGTTAACTCAATCACTATCATACTGTATAACATCAAAATGTCAAGAGGAAAACACTGAAAGAATAAAGTATCTATTTACTCCAAGGCCTCTAGGAGAACTTCTTATCAGCTAATACTGTACTAATATACTTAACTTAAAGCTGTGATTCCTCTAGGAACTCTTAAACTTGTAACCCCTAGCAAGAGGGGGAAAAAAAGAGCATGTAATTCCAGTGCCTTAATTAAAATTTAAAATAATGAGAGAGAATCTAATGGGGGATAACCAGAATTTATTTATAGAAAAATACTTCATTAATTTCAGTTGAAGTCAGCTACAGGGAGGGAGACCAAGTTCCCCATACTGAAGTTTAGTATCTGATACCATAGCTGATTCCACATATGCTCAGCTCTCCTTTTGTGCCCAGACAGCTGTAAGATGGTATCTTGTTAATAACGTATATGCTCTTGCTAGAGCATCTTGGCTAACTATTAACTGCCTGCCATCAGGGAGGAATTCCCCCTCCCCTTAGGACAGATTGTTCCATGGTCATTTTACCCTTTCATGACACTCCACTTTAAATATGTGAGTGATAAAGACAGAATATTGGATTTCATCAGGGCACAGCGTAGGATTGTTGGACAAATTCTGCCCTGTTCAAAAAAGGAATGATCAGAGAGCAACTTATAATGAAGGGACTCTGACTAATGAAAGACTTATTCAATAAGCTAAAATAATATTAAAAGTGGAGTTATTCCTGCACTTTTGAAATGCGGGAGGGAAAAGGTAAATAGCTACTAGAGTTAACTCACTGAAACTTTGCACCTCATTCCTATTTTTTACCCTATACAGAAGCAGCCTTATCTATTAAGATTACTTAATTATCTTCATATGATAAAATTTATTGTAAGCTGGTGATAATTTTGGCCATCCTTCAAGAAATGAAAGCCTCCTTTATTCATTACAGCGGTGAATAGTGATATTTCTGGGAGTGCCTAAGAGTAAGGAATGGCCAGTCTGAGGAGACAGACATGACCCAAAGCGGGGTAGGTGATGTGTGTCCTCTGTGTAGCAATAATAAATAAGGGGTGCTGCAGGGATGAAAGAAAATGTGCAGGTGATTCCTGTTTAGTGCCAACTGTTTATAATCAAGGGGGGAACACTTTACGAGAGGTAATGGGTGGCTTGTGCTGAGGCGCAGTTTGGTTTGGATGAACCCTCAGGTGTCTGCTGTACCATTCAGGCTGGGACCTTGTCAGCACAGGGGAAAGACGTTCTTCAGCACAAGAAGATCTCAGTCAAGACCCATGTCTCTTGGCCTGTCAAACAAACACAGATCCAAGATCTCTCACTAGTTGTGACTGGTTATCACCTGTACAGTGCTGCTGGACCTCCAAGCAACTGGCTGTGAGTAGGCAGAAAGCACCCGTCATTTGTGGGTGTATTATTTTCTTTTTTTTTTTGATGTGTGGTGATGCATTCACAGGGGTGTGAAAAGAAGGAAATGTTGAAGATGAATGCCCAACGTCCCTTTTCTTTCTTTCCCCCTATATCTTTCTGTGCTAGATTTTCCCATCCACACTTTTGATGACAAACTACTTTGTTGCCAGGATTTGTCTTGCCTTTCCGTGGCTGAGGCCATGGAGCTATCTTGTCAGTACAAGTGTGGGATGGCAATTATTTCAGTGGAGAAAAGGCAGAGTAGCAGGAAGAGGAGCAAACAGGACCTACGACAAAACTTCCAAGTCTTTCATGGAGTGTGGATTTTATGACAAAACTTCCAAGTCTTTTATGGTGCGTGGATTTTATGAAGCAGTATTTTCTAGGCAGACGGATTTCTAGCCCTGAATGTTGTATATATTCCTATTTTTGTAGCTGAACATGAATTTGCACTGATAATGGCATGGATGTATTTCAGAACATGTGCTATTGGTCAGCTACAGAAGTAACATTAGTATTGTCTAGAGAAGTTTTAGGATGTCAATTAATTTTCTGAAATTTTAAAAATTATAGCACATAATGCTATTTTAGAAAAGATAGTCTATTTATAGGTAAGTGGATTTGTATCTTTTCTCTTCCTCTTCTCTCCCTTGATGCTGTGTAGGTAGTCTCTTGTAATACTACAGAATATATATTTTATTTGTTCTAATTCCTTTCTGTTCAATTTTCCTTTGCACATCAGCCGCAATAAAATATGAACACCTGGCTTGAAATAGTAATGCCACATGTTGTTGCTACAGGCAACTTCTCTTTTGATCTTGTGGACTCTTTCTTTGCTTTTTCCAATAATGTCTTGGAAGTATTGATTAGTGGACAAAGCACCACTTGCCACTTGCCTCTTTATTATTGTAGGAAAAGGAAAAATGTTTTAATGCAACAAATTCATTAGTGAATAGGGGTATTAAATTCTGCTTCCTTTGTGGTGAGCTCTTCCCTTGTCTGACAAACAGCACCCACACAGAGAAAAATGCTTTCTGGGGAAGAACCTTTATGGAAGGTTGGTCTCTAGGGGCTTCTAAACAGTAACTGCTCTGTGCCACCAACTGTCTAGGACCAATGCTGCAGGAGGCTGAAAGCTGAAAAAGGGATTTAAGGTCTTCAGAACTAGCTGAGAGATGGAAAGCTCCATGAGACATTATACAACTTTTGGTGGACTTCTTGGCTCAGCCTCCACTTCTTCACCTGGTAAGGGACAAATCCCATCACTGGCCTCTGGATGATCAAAGAGAGAGGGGTTTTTTTTTGACGTGTGTTTCCTAGGCACCACTGGAGGGGGCATTTACTGGAAAGTGTCAGATGAGATGTTGGCATGTTTGGAGTCGTGGAGACCACCTGTCTCCTGTGGGTTAGGGTTGCTTTGGAAGAATTCTCTTATTTGAAAGTACTTTGTCAATTTTGCTACACATGAATTTGTAAAACAGAAATTTTGTCGTTAACAGTAGTGATGGCTTTCAGAAATGAGGACTGAGAGGACCTTAGTCTTAAATGTACTTATCACATGTCCAGTGCCTGCTGGAATGAACTGTAGGCATAAAACACTGAAAACAGTACCCCCTTGGGAGTGTTAGTATCCAGTGATAGCCTTATGGCATCATTCTCCCATTGATATATTCAGAAACCTGTCATACCACATGTGTGTGACTGGCTACCAGGTGAACTTGCAAGGGCTAGAACACAGGAGAAAGACCCATTATTAATTATATTTTAAAGAGAAGGATAGAGAATTTCAGTTTCCTTGATATAAACTTGAGGATGAATATACCTTTTTAAATTATTTTTTTTCTCGTAAACTGGGGGAAAGTAAGGGAATTGTACACTGTGTAATTTCAGGGCCAGCAGCTGTCACCTTTCTCCTAGAGAGGACTGTGTTTGCTGCCCAATGCCTCTCTTTTCTGGAGCAGGAGGTACAGCTTGTGTCTCTGTGTATTCACTCTTGATCAGACAGTGCAAATATGTGGAGAAGGACGGAGAGCGTATACCCTGTGGCAGACTTGAACTCACCATGAGTGATGCTGCCAGCTGTCCCCTCTGGCTGAAGTTTGCCTCAATACCACTGCCAGATCAACTCATCCTCACTGGATGTGTTTAGCAATGCAAAACAGGGAATTATTACCCTTGCTGTGCAGGTGGGATGTTGAAACAGAACGGCCTGGATTCATTCCAATTTACTTTAAATTCCTCAACTGGGTAAGTGGGGGTGTAGTGGTTCAAGGCTCCCTTTCTGTCACTGACAAAGAGATCAGCGTTTTCAGATGTAATGCAGCCCACCCGGGATGTGATTCACCACCTACAGGTACTAATTTCATCCCCTTATGCACAAAAGGTGCATGAGTCTACTAGGTTTAAAGTTAAGGGCCTCAGTGTCATGCCTAAAGCTTTATGAGATGAGCCCAAATCAAAATGATGCCATTTTTTAGACAGTGTGGCAGATCCAGAAACCAAACTTTCATGTCCCCAAACCCTGTAATTTATAGCCCATTCTGCTTCTGTAGTACTCAGCATAATTCTCAGTTCCCCTAAAAAGTATAGAGAGTAACAGAAATACTTGAAAGTCAAGTATATGTCTTGGAATGACATCTGGGCTCCTTGGGTGGAAAAGACAAGGAGGCTGAGAGTGTCACAAAAATGTACACGTGCAAGAAAAGTGTTATAATCAGCAACAAGGTACTACCACCCCACTTTTTGAGCCAACTTCCCCCCTGCACCCAGCCAGAGTATTAATGAGCATCTCAAATCTCTGTGCTGATGGACAAGCTGGGATTCACAGTGTTTTAATACAGCCTGTGTTTGGAGAGTTTTGCAAAGAAAGAATTGTTAATGAGTAATCCTTGTCCATTAGGGCACTGAGCCAATGAGTCCAAGCTTTGATTCATTGTGTTATCACTACAGGCTTCTGCTAAACCTAAAAAAAAAAGCAAAACAAAAATGTTCCTGTGTGAGAATCATTAGGATACTGAACTGAGTGCAGAACTGTTTTACATCCTGCCATCCGCGCTCTTCCAGAAAAGAACAGTAAGTAATAATTCCTTAAACTGATAGCTCTTGCTCTTGTGTAGTATAAAAGCAATTTTCTCAACTGAATTATTTAGTGGATGTTAATGGATTTTTGACCAGAAAAAAATTTTTTTAAAGCTAGTATTTTATTGAAGAATAATATAAGGAGAAGTAATTTCATCTATAAAACTGGTGCAACAGCAGGAATTCCCCTTGGGAAAAATGTTAAGGTCATGAAAAATAATGACAGTGTCGGAATTTGTCTTTAGGAAGCTGGCTTCTGTGTCTGCGTCTCACTGGAAAAGAAAGCATAACTTTGACACTGAGTCTTTCCTGCAATAGCACTATCTAGTTAATTATGTGCAACAGCTTTAAAATTGTACCGGTTTATTAATTTTTTTATACTTTTAGGAACAGAAAATATGTTAAATGTCGTTGATGGGAGAACAGAGGACAATCCAGAAAGGGAATAGTTATATTTGGTTTATGTAATTACTTTGTTTGACGGTTTTGTGTACAGACTCTAGGTGCATCTTCTGAAGTCCAGGACTTTAGCACTTATTTCACGTAACTAGCACAAGCAAAAGGGGTTTTCACATTTCAAGCAATTACTATTGAATCCATTGCCAGTTTTTAAGAAAATGTCAGTTTATTCCGAGTGTTCCTGCTAGCCATTTATCTTCAGAAAACTATAGTCATGGTGCGACACATTTGGCTTTTGTTATTTTTCTTGCTATTGCTTGTGTTACAGAGGACCTAGAGATCCCAAACTAGATTGAGATTCCACTAGGCTAGAAGGGAGTCCAAAAACAGGTTAAGAAAGGAGGTTTTGCAGTTCCATCAGTTGAGATATGATGCTGGAGAAAGGAAGACACAGAGAAATGATGTTCAGCAGGTCATCCCAGGGACAGTCAGGAGCTGCCCCTGCTCTTTGAAGTTACTTGCCTACCTATGGAAATGCCATTGAGACTTCTGGTAGAGTTTTCAGTTCTACTTGTGACTGGCTTAAAGATATTTATTTTTGCTTCAGAAGTAAGCTGTAAGAATATCCTATATTTTTTTTCTGTGTTCTGTGTCTCTTTGCTGCTCTGATTGGAAATGTCATGTTAAAGAATCTAAATAGTAAATTTCAAACACACACAGTAACATCAGTCCTGCCTCTGGTTCTCAAACTCGCTTATATCGTTGCTTGTATTTTGCATCCGTTGTTGTGTAGCTGCTCGTGGTGCCATGCGTGCCAAAATGATCTCGCAGCAAAAGGCTAGAAACAAGGAGCACAAATCTTCCTAAAGCTTTCATGTCTCTTTGATACACTTTAAAACAAACAAGCAAGCAAATAAAAAAGCCTCTCAAATAAATGAGGCACTGCATTAAATATTCTGCAAAAAGGCTATGAGGCCAGATCAAAAGCCTGTGAACTAGACGGGAATCTTCCCATTGATGTTAACAGTGTTTGGATCGGGCCATAGATTAATGATGTTACTGAAATTTCTCTTTGAGTAATTGGCAGCCAGATGTGTAAAGAATAGGACAGTATTATGGGACAGAAGGAGGGAAATGTACCTCACTAATATTTGTGAAAAATTTTGCCCGTGCTTTGATATATCTTCCTTTACTAATTGAAATAGATTCAATCTTTCTTCTTCTGAAGGTAAAACACAATTAGACTATCATGGAGCTTTCCTGATGATCAAACGTATTTTTGCTTTACCTGAAACTATGGGGCTATGATGCTTTTGTCTTCCAGTGAGCCCAGTTGATTCAAACTTCAATTATTTCATTAAGAGGCTTGGCTTTGCTTACACAGAAGCCAGCGGAAGCTTTACTATTGACTACAGTGGGGTCAGAGGTAGTCCACTGATAAGAGTCCTCAATAAATCTGAAACCTACACCCATGTGCATATGTGTATGCATATATATTTGTATACTCCCATAAAGCTGAATAAACATGCATGCACATACATATGGTGAAAGAACAAGCTGCATATATAATAATATACATCTCAATTTTCTCAGTTAAACATAGAATACATAAATATGCATTGATTGACTGTTTTGAAGTATGCCAAAGGATACACATAACAAAATTTTATGTAATTCAGAGCCTTTATATGCAATTGATGAAAATAATCTCAAGCAATATATTTTACTTTATACATATTGATCTCTGTTTTTCTTTGCTGTATATTTTTGGCTTATGAAAATAATGTCAAAAGATGGTGGAGTAAATAGGTTTATTAACAAGTTAATTAAAATAATTATGGGGGGGGGAAGCTTTGTAGCTTATCCCATGCCTCTTAATTTCTCTTGAAGGGTTCTTATTTTGGAGAGCAATATTGATTTTCAGTGCACCTATTGCCTTTATTTCAGCTTTTACCTATTTATCTAATGCATGTTTTAGTTACGCCTCAGGATGGAATATCAGTCAGTTGGCTAAGGTAGTCTAGGTTCATCTTGATAGCAGTAGCTAAAAGATACACTTCATATAAGGAAGCAAGCATGAGGTTGAAATACCTATGAATGTTTAGTCATACCAAAGATGCCTGCGAATATCAAGAAACCACCATTATGTGGTTTTGGCGGATAGAGAAATCTGAATTAAGAAAGCGGTTACTGATCCCAGTTAATGTAGATTAACTTATTCTAGAAGGTGAGATGACATAGCTTTATGTTACCAGCCAAAAAAAAAAAACCCCACCCCAGACCCTCTATGTTTGGAAGGAATACTTCCGCCAAGAGGTTCTGCGCACAGGTGCTACACATGGTTTCCTTTGTCACCTGCCTGTGTTGCTAGCAATTTGGGCGCCTCTATACGTTTGCGGGGTGTGAGTATCCCACTGGCCAGAGCAATGATGCTGGAGTCACTCCATGGGAGTTGCAGCCAGCTGGAACCACAGTTGTTTAACCGCAGCAACAGCCTAGGAGGATTAGGCTGAGAAGAGGCTAATGACGGGATATGTGTTGTGGAACCGGCTCTTCGAAAGTGGAGTCCACCCCTGGGTCTGCGGTGCCTTGTGACGCTGATTTATGGTGACCTATACTTTTTCCCAGAACTGAACAATGTGTGGAATAAGTAGTGCTTAAGTGGTCTATAATGTGTACCTGGTGTAGCTCTGAAAGCTGGAAATCAGTAGCTGCTGCTTTTAAATACTGGTGAAATTAATTGGATAAATCTAATATAGGCTGGATGGCTCATGGCAGGCTGGATTCAGGGGCAAATCCAAGCAAAATGTTGATCAGTATTTAACGAAGAGCTTGACGTTCAGGCAAGTTTACAGTAGCAAAGCTACATGTAATGGAAAACATATTTCCAGCCTTTTTAATGGGGATCATGTCTTGTGCCTTGCAGAAATCCCAGAAGACAGGATTAATTTCTTCCATGAAATCCAGTAAATGGTCTACATCAGCTGAATATATTAAAGAAAATGAAGTATTACAAAAGGTGGGAAGTGTAAAATCATGATGAACATTGATACGATGAGGGGGAATGGCTTCAAACTGGAAGAAGGTAGATTTAGATTAGATATTAGGAAGAACTTTTTCACTTTGAGGGTGTAAGGCACTGGAACAGGTTGCCCAGAGAAGTGGAAGCTCCATCCCTGGAGGTGTTTAAGGCCAGGCTGGGTGGGGCTTTGAGCAACCTGGTCTAGTGGGAGGTGTCCCTGCCTATGGCAGGGGGGTTGGAACTAGATGATCTTTAAGGTCCCTTCCAACCCAAACCATTCTATAATTCTATGATTTTACTCAAACTGAATCCATCCAGATCAAAATTAATGTGGCAGAAGGGGCAGAGTGACAAACCTGTAACGTCCTATCGTACTGGAAGGTTATGACAAATATATCCTCAAGTTTCTTACTATAAACAAGGCAGTATTAATAGCACCAAGGTGATTTTTTTTTTGTGTATATGTAAAGAATAATAGATTCTAAGACTATCTTGAGGTTAAAGAGTGACATTCTCTAATGACATATTAAAAAATGGAAAGTCCTCAAAGAAACAAGGAAGAAGTGTATACATTTCAAAGAGACTGTAAAAACACAGACATTATATTAGCATTTAAAAATATAACTTGCTTGCTTTCTCCTTTATTTGCAGCACAGACTAGACAGCTGCAGGATATATACCTTACAAACTAAAAAGCTATGCACTGGAAGTCTGACCATATACTGACAGTCTAACAAAATACTTTAAAACGGCTGACATCTTGGGACTGTCTTTAAAGTATTTTGATATAACATCCAACATTCCCTAAGAAGATAAGTTCTAGGCTCTGTATGAACATACAGAAATTCACAGTCCCAATGCTGACATGTTAGCTGTTGCAGTGTTAGCCTCTCATATAGGGTCTGAGGAGGAAACACGAGAAGTAGTAGTAGGGATGGAACGTAATCTTCAAGTCTGGCTGCAGGGAGAGCAAATCCTGCAAGGAACTGCAAGGGTTGCATGCCTGTGGGCTGTAAGCAAGCTATGGAAGGTCTTGGACATGAGAAGAGGTTGGAGATGGCTTCTCTCCTCCGGTCTTCAGCAAGAAAATCCAGAGAAACATTCAGGAGCCCTCTGATGCCTCATTTTGATGTTTCTCTTACTGACTATTATAAGGGTCCTGACTGTGCTGCTGTCTTCTCCCGTCACAGAACCCTTGTAATGGGCTGTAAGAGGAACCCCTTCCCAAGAGTCTGTCATGGGCAGTTCATGAGAAAACTGGCTGTCAGGAATTGTAAGACCTTTGCAGCCATGTGAGCAGCCCCACCTCTTGAGCTCAGCAGACACCTTCCCCAGCAAATGTGGCTGCAAGGCAGTAAAATGGTTGGAAGTAGACATGGGCCTACTGGGGTGGCTGGGCTGGTTGCCAACCCCTATCCCAAGATACATGGAGTTTTTTGTTGTTGCAAAACTGTGTTTCTGTGCTAGATTTGAGACTGTGTGTTTACATGTTATTTGCCACAAGAACCCTATCTGGTCTGCGATACAAGTAGCTTTTGACATTTCTAAGTAAACTGTTTAAATTATCTGTGGGCAGACATTTAAAATGCATCTGTCTAATTAGAGGGCCTTTGTTTATGTTAAGAAAGAACTTAATGACTCCTTACAGACAAATCTGAATATAATTACACAGTGTGCTTGCCACTCTCAGAAGCTACTTCCTAGTCTGCCCAGCACTGGGGCCTCCTGCTGCATTCACGTTTTTGTCAGATGACTTCACTTCTGCTCAAGAAACATGCTGAGCCCTCACTGGGAAGCAGACTGGGCAATAACTCTCAAACACCTTCAGTGAGTGGAAACACAGTCCCAGGGACGGTCCCACGGGAATAAAACTGAATAAAGATTTAAGACTATAAAACAAAGAAAAACAGATTTCTGTCAACTTTATGCAGAATCCTCTTGGTGACCCTTGAGACCTCATAAACCCTTGAGACATTTCCTTGTTGGAGCTGTATGTTGATGGTCCTGCCTCAAATGCAATCTTGAGTTGCCCTATCCCACCCAGCTGAGCCAGACCTGGGCAAGGGAGCCTCTTGCATGCCTTCCTCCTGGATGAGGTGATGGTCTAGCTATGGCCTCTGCTTGAGTAGGAGGCAACGGCTGGCGTCTTGCTTCTTATTTAATAACCTAGTGGTTGGAGTAAGAAGGAGAAGACCTGGGTACAGTGCCACTGTAAACCTCAGGAGATGAAAGCTGCTCCATCTGACCTGCTAGGAAAGTACACTAGTGAGTGGGCACAAGCATCTCCCAACCTCCCCAAGCAAGAGTTATAGGGCTGCTTGAGACCACACAGGCAGTGGGTGAGTGAGCCTGGTTATTAGACCAAGGCTTTACTTTCTGTTTTTGCCACCATTTATCTTCTTCAGACAGTAATTACTGAAGGCAAGATAAAGAGCCAGCTGCTGGAAATTAAACTCAAGTTTCCTGGCTTCGTTCTTCTGATCTAACTATAAACTTACACTTTTTCAGTAAGTGAAAACAATGAAATGATGAAAGGGTGATGAAAAAATAATGCAAACAACTGGTATTCCCTGGAAGGGGGGCTGGGCAGTATGCCCTCAGCAGGTCAGGCCAGTGCTTCAGTCTATGAATATTTGAATAAGGTTGAGCATAAACTGCCATTAGTTTTAAATGAACAGCAGAAGGATGGCAAATAAAATATACCACAGCTAGGAAAAAACAAACAAACTAGATGCAGCATTTTATTTAAAGGCTGAATTAGGTATTGTAACTTCAAGCCAATGTTTGTTACAGTAAATATTGAAACGACCTCCTGATTCCTGCCTTACAATAGGTACACAAAAAATAGTTATCTTGTTTTAAATATTCTTTTTCCTTTATATCTTTCAGGGTCTCCTTTCAACGTATTTCTTAATTAGCGTATTACTCCTGAACTGAAGAATAAATGGGATCTGAAATGAATTTAATAGGACATCACCAGCTAGCTGCTGCTGATGGATTTTCTCTTGCTGAAGGTCCTCATTTGTTTGGTAAGTCACCAAATTAGGTTAAAATAGCAAGCTATCCTTTACTCAGAAACCTAGAAGGAAACGCACTGAAATCTCAAGTCAAGGATGTGTGGCTGACATGTACCAACCTTCTTGGATCTTCAATACCTATGGAAAGAATAACAAATAACGGGTCTGTGGTGTTCATGTAATCCTGCACACTATTGCTCTCATCACTGCTCATAGCAGAGCTTTTAGGTTATTTTTATAACACTATTCTAATACCTGAAACCATTCAGCAAAGACAGAACTTTGCATGTAGGCTGGATGTTATCTTCATGCATGTCATTTAAATCAAGCTGAGCAGATATATTTTCAGTTAATTTGTAATAAAATTATACTGCAATATATTTGCATTGCCATATTATGCAAATTTATGAAAGTAATTTCACCTAAATTAAAACCATTGTCTTATTGAGACCATTAAAACCTTATGCTATTAACATCGATGCACAAGAATATTTATAATGCAGGCTGGAAAAAATTCTCCTTGCTTCTGTTCCACTGAATTTTTCAAGGCTAAGCACACGTTTGTTAATGAATGAAGAATTCTTGGTCAATATTTTATAAGCATGGGGAAGCTATCTTCTGTTATATGTACTGCTAAGGAAAAAAGATAATACATTTTTTTAGCCTTTCTTTTGGCAGCAGAGGGGGACTTTCATTGAGTAACATGATACATTCAGAGCCTCACACACAATACAGACCCCCACAGAAAGCTGCAACACTTCAGAAGTTTCCAGTCCAAATAAGACCAGAAATCTGTCTTTTTCAGTGCTGGAAAAATTGAAAACAGTTCAGTTTGTCTGTCTGAAAAAAGAATAGTGGCTAGGGCATGGAGGGTCTCTGACACACGAAGCCACTCCTGCTGCAGAGCTCTTAGAAGTCAGGAGCATCTCTCCAAATCAGATCACTTCGAGTGTTCTGGCTCCATACAGCTAAACTAAATCACTATCACTAATGATAAGCAAAACCGATGGAATTACCGCGTGTTATTGTTTTTTTTTTCCCTAAATGTGCTGGGTTTTGGTGGGAGAAATGTTTTTGCAGTTGTTGAAGAAGTATATGTAAATAGCTAAAACACTTCCTTGCTACCTGTTAATTCCAATGTCAGGCCATGATATACAAAGAGGAGAATCATGTTCAAATCTAGGGTGCCAAATTTTACATCCAGTCATCCCTTTAAAAGTCCTGCATAACTGAACTACTTCAGATTTTTGTAAAGAAGATTTTCCCTCCTGATGTCTGCTTTTTCACTAATTATTTCTTTATTTTCAAAGAGTACTGATCAGGTAGCTTCAAAATACAAGAAAGCATGTTAATGTAAAATACTTTCCTTCCACACTGAAATCTTACTCAGAAATTGTGAGGTCCTCAGAAGAGGGATTGTGCCTCCCATTATAGGTATTCAGAGCTTAGCACAATGTAGATTTAATTCACACTGACATTTCTGTAACCGAAAGAAATAATGTATTAAGGGGTTGAATCTGGGGTCCCATTAGGAAGGAGAGTTAGCACTCCTGCTGTGTTTCACTTAAGCTGACTTATGTTTGGCATGGCTGCTTGGTCGTGTTTTCTGGGATGTCACTCAAGTCTCAGAAGTGAATTCTTTACAAATTTGGTGTATTTTGCTTTTATAGCTGGAAAAAACCATCAGAAATAATATGCAACTGAGTCCACAGAGAAAGTTACTTATTGTGAAAATATGACTCCATCTCTTCAAAATCCTTGTTGGAAATGGTTTTGCATCTCAATTTGATATTTGTAAAATACTTGCATTTTTTTGACATTCAGTTTTGACAGGTAGAGACGTGTGAACCCAAGGAAACAGGAAGAAAGCTTTACTTTTGAATGACCCGTAGAATATACATTTCTCCCAGGACTTCTCACACATTACAGCTCTGATGTAATACAAATGAGAAAATGCTGGCTTACAAACATCAGCCTTTATACAGAACAGTCCCCTTTTTCAAAGATGCATACTCACATTCTGTAAAAAACTTGAAAATATATTATCTTTTCATTATGTTTCACTCAGTCTAAGGAGAGAGTGTTCTTAGACCTTCAAAAACAAATCTAAGTGCATCTCCAAACATTAGCAGCAGGTCCAGGTCTCTCAAAAGAAATGTCAATCGTGAGTTGCTTGTGCTGTGAGCCTCATCACCATGGTAATTCCAGGGCGCTTCTACGTACTCACTCTCAAGATTTCTAGTTGCAGCAGGTTTCAGAAGAGCTTAAAGAAAAAAAGGAAGTTTTTCTGCCTTTCTGTAGTTGGAAATTGTATGTTGCTGTTTTAACATTATATGTCTAAGGTAGAGTATCTCATTATGTTTTTGGAGTTAGCGTGTTTTAAGTGTAGTTTTTCACTTCTGTTGCTGTAAGTCCCTGGAAAAAAGGCGCTCAAAATGCAAATGTGGAAGGACCTTCAACCTAGCAGAAGTGAGGGTCCTCCCCTTCTACCCAGTCTTCCCAGAAAACTGCTTCTATTTTTCTACCTCACTACTTAGGTGATTTAGAAACATCCTAGATCTCTTTACAGAAAAAATATTTTTGAAGAAGTGGCCAAAACCAGATACATAAAATGATACATCCTCCATAGCACCTGCATGAAGATCAGCTTTTTCTTCCTTGCAGCTCTGGTTTTCCCAGTGAGGGAAAGGGACTCTTGATGACAAGAAATCCCAGACGTGCATGGGTCTCCATAGGATTTGTCCTGTTGAGACACTTCTCTTCCTCAATCAAACTCTGTTTTTATTTCACAAATCCCATTGAATTGAACAGAGCCAGCTATGCGAAGACGGGTGCAATTTCATATCCTGAATTAAAAGAAAGTGTCACACCTACCAATCTGCATTTTTGAACCCCTGTAATTTAGGTGTGAAATCCTGATCTCCTTTAAAACCTTTGGAAGCTTCGTAGTTCACTTTAGAGCCATGAATTTTTCCTGTGGACACTTCCACCATGACAGACGTAGGCTGATCTGAGGTCCTTTGCTTTGCTCTGAATTGGCTGGACACAAGCTGTGACATAGAAGATGCTGAGGTGCCTCGGAACAGCACTGTGCTGAAACTGAGAAGCCTTATTCTAAGGCAATAAAGCAATTCAACTGGGACAGCAAGACTGTTGCAAAAAGGTACTTGATAACATCTTTCAACTGCCTTTGAAATTTTTTCATATTAGGGCCAATACATATGTTAAATACCCGTATCTCCATTATCTTATTTCTTCCAATGGCTCTCACTTGCCCTTTTTTGCAAGGGACTGAACCAATTTTCAGATATCAAAAATGTCTCCGTCATATTTTATATGTGGAGAGTAAGCTTATATATTTGTACGGCATTTGAAATATATACGGCATTTGAAATATATACAGCATTTGACTCAAAGTGTTGCTTATACGATAAGTAGTAGGCCTTTAAAATAATAGCCCCATTCTATTTTCTGTGAAAGCATCTTATATAGGAGTTACTAATATGCCAGATAATAAGTGTCAAACTACAGCTATCAGAGATGGAATTATTTCTAGGAAGCTGTAAAGATAAGTCAGTACTATTATATGTTTAATTTGTGTAAAGACCTATTTTAAGTATTTTTTGGTGGCCTGACAATGTTTTCTTGTAATTTCACATCAAAATATAACCAGGCAAGAAATGCCACCCTCATTGTACATGTCCCTAGCTGAGAAAGAGGTTTTTTGGGGTGAATGTGCATTCTTAAAAGCTGTATTGAAATGGACAAGGAAGAATGAACTAAAAATGAAACCTAACAAAAGGGAAAAGAAAGCAATACATCTGAACTTGTTTTAAATATTTGACAGTGTAAGAACAACAAAAAGCCATTGAAAATTTTTGTAGGCGTAGAGCAGTGCGTAAGATGAGCTTAAAACACTGACTTCTTTTNTCGAACTAAAATCTGTTCTTTTTTTTTTTTTTTTTTTTTAAAAAGAAAAAGTAGTAGAATGAAGTGTCCAAACTGATTAAACAGCTTCAAGATCATAAGATATGTTAAATAATGACTTGTCTTTAGCACCACCTGGCAGATGATGCAACATCTGGCTTCATCCCTGCAGAGAAGATAATTAGGCCTGTAACAGACCCCCAAATCAAAAGGAAACAAACCAACACAAATTAAAACAGAAAATTGTGTATGTATAATAATTATGAAGAGAGCCAAACCAAACAGAGTGGCAATCTGAGAAAAATTAATGAGAAGGAATGCAGATGAACGGGGCTCTGAGGGTGAAGGCTGCACCACCGAGCAAGGCAAAAGAAAAAATGCATTTGTGCGATGCTTTCTTTTGTGTGTGTGAGTCATTTCTGGATCTTAGCCTGGAAAGGAGACTTTTGTTAAATAAGGGGAATCTTGCAGTCTGGGGCTTGATTCTCTGCTGATTTACTTCCAGGTGTGATCCTCAGACACACTTCTGGTCACAAATCTGATGTTGGGTCTTAGCGGGCTCATCCACAGTGCTATGAAGGCGGCTGAAGACTGAAAGAGGCACAGTACCCTTGACTGTCCATCTTGACACTACTCAACTCTTATCTTGCTCTGGGCCTCTGTTTTGGATTGCTTTAGTAGGTGTCTAAGACATGGCCTTACTGCAGGGACTGTTCCCAAAAAGGCAGTGTGGTCAAGACTGCAGTAGGTTTGGCTCCCTTTACCCTACACTGTCCTCTAACACTGTTTCAGTGGGGTTTGTACCTTCATACCTTAGCTGCCATCGAACCGAGGCATGCCACACAATCTTCTGGCTTCACGCTGTCCCAGTACTGCCGTGGTGGCATCCAACACAGCCCTCACAATGCTACAGATGCTTTGAACCAAAATGGCATATATTAAACACTAAAATCTGAGAGCCACAGGGAAGCTACGTGGGTCGGGAACAGTAAGGTCAGCAACAAAAGCTGCATAGTGTAGATGCATCCTGCCCCCTCTAGAAAGAGTTAGAGTTATCCCTAAGCTACACAGATGAGAATCAGTCTTTGACATTTGGGCATGGGGCCAGGACATCTCTCTGGCACTCTTTTATCTCGTCATACAGATGTGTGTCCAGTGTGGCCTGAGAACTTTGGCCTTTTTTTGAGAATACAACATTTCTGTGCTTAAAAACATCTGTTAATCCAGTCAGCTAAAACCTGTTTCTTGTGATATTGAAGTGATTAATTTACTGCACAGAATCACCTGACATTACTATATACTTATTGATAAAAATTTTGTTGTAAATACACCACAATAGGTACAAAATTACAATGGCTAGGCTACTTGGAGGCATCCCCTTGAATGGTAACCAAATTTTATCCAGGTAAATCCACACTGGGAAAGGACATTGCTATTGTTTCAGACACTCACAAACAAGTTTCTCTGTAATGAAGTTAATCAGTAAACTATATAACCTCTGGCCTGTGTCACTCCTTTGATAGTCTTAAAGAAAGTTCTCACAGTAAAGAAGTCAAAAGGATACGGACAAAGGAGAATTAAGAAGTTTTATTTATACGTGGTCTTTAGGGGAAAAAAAGAAAAAGAGAGGAGAAAGAGGACTGAATACCTTAAGGAGAGTATTTTTTTTTCAGGAAATGATCAGACCGAAGACAGCCTAAGGTAGGATATTGTCGTGTTCTTGCTTGGACATGTTTGTCACCTGGTCTTGCATTCTTCCTCAAAATTGTAGGATGCTAGAAGGTTGTTTGAACCACAGGATATTTAAAGATCTACAAATAATTTGTTCAGAGTTAAATCAGGATTTCATTAATGGTTATGTTATGATTTCCAAACTACTTAATCCTGAATCTTTTTCTTATATCTTTAAGTTCCTTCATGAATATCCTACCGAGAGCCAGAAGTTCATATTTTAAACCTGCTTAGAATTCTTTGCCTTTTAATTAGCTTTATATTAATGGAACAGTAACTTTTACATTGAAATGTGTTCTCATTGTAATTTCTGTAATATTCTGAAAAAAACAAGTTATTCTTCAATCTGCACGTAACCTCAAGTGTAATTCTGCAAATTGAAAACACTTCACTTCCCACAAAGAAAATTCCATTTCACTTCTAAAAGTGGTTAAGCCTACGTCAAATATTTTTTCAAGTCTTACATAAAATATTCTGTGTAAAATTTAAAGGAACAAAAGCAAAAGTCTCCAATGAGTTTCAGTTGCAAGTGGTATTGTGGAAAAATATTTGTAAAATGATGACCTCCATGTGAAGGTTTCACTTTGTCATTGGTAAGCTTTCCAGATTTTTGTAAATTATTTGCAAAACATAATCTAAAAGTTCTACAGCTGTAAGTAACATCACATTTGTGTATGCTTAAGTAGTCTTTCTTTAAAGATGTAAAAGGTATGCTTCCAAAAGGAAAAAGAGATAAAAGTTTCAAAATAGTTAAGGCCACACAAATACAATATATTGCCGTATTCCAGTGAACTCGTTTCTGATTTCACTTTCACTGCTTTATACTACTGCAACTCCAGCAATTTCAGTGGGCTGGCTCATGCCTTACAGTGGCAGGAGACCAGCCCGTCTCAGACTTCTACAAATATCTGGATAAAAGCGTATGTACATTCCGGTTGGCAAGATAAGATTAGTTTTCTTTTGCAATAAGAAACTATTTGTTCTGGACTCGGGTGTACTTTGCAAAGCATAATTAAAAAAAATCAGCGTGGTTTTCAAATATCACGTAGGACAGAGCAGTGCACTGTATGCCTCTGAAAGCAGAACCCCTTCAGCTTTTGTTGGAAGCCTCGTGCATGCAGAGGGCTGGCGAACACAGCTCAGGCCACGCTTTTTGGATCAGGTCATAGAAATACTTTGTTCCAATAATTTCAGGGCACCTAGTTTCTATTTCAAACTCATCATTTTTTTCAATTTTTTAAGATAATATTTCAGAGTGAAAGGACTTTTCAACTGAAAAAATGAAACAGTTTCTTTTTGAAATCATATTTATGGAACATCTCCACAGTTTTAAACAATTATTTTTAGAAATGATTTTAAACCAGTAATTCTTTGGAGCATACCATTTCTTGCAATGTTTAATTCTAGACTTATTGACAATCTTTTTGAAAAAAAAATTGAGAACTGTTTTTGGTCTGCTCTGAGAATGGTGTCTCACTAAGACAAAGTTGGCTGATTTCTAAGGATACCCACAAACCCCTTCAAACAGGTCTACTTAAAAAAAAAAAAAGGAAAAAACCCTTTAAGCTAAAGTGGGAAAACCTACATAGTTACAACCTACTTCTGATTTTTAAAAATCAGTCTGGTCTCCATAACTGTAGTATTCAAGCACTTCCGAGGCTTTTAGCTGTAAACCTGTTTTACATAAAACAAGACCGTGTTCTCTCAGTCTCTTTCAACCCTGCCTGTTCTTCCTTTTCCCTTCCAGTGCTCTAAGCATGGACTCAAATCAGTTGAATTGTCTAACTATGTGCCTGATGCAGAAGGAAAAAGAAGGAGATACAGGCTGGTTGGTTTTTGCCCCCATACTTAATTTTATACATTAAGATTCAGTTTTTTTTGTAAGATTATTTTTGAAGATTTTTCTTGAAGATTTTTCTAAACATATCTGTAATCCAAATGGATCTACAGTGGTTTAAATAAAGACCCAATATTGTCTCAGCATGTGCTGCAGTTCTTTAGCCATCCTGAGTTTTTTAATAAGCCCTGAGATTATTTTTTAGCTGTGGAAGGAGTGTTGTCTTCTCTTCTTACTCTTTCAGAAGCCCAAGCAGTTCAGGTGGCTGGTATAGAGCTTTTGTGGAATTTCCTGTGGAGGGCATAAAGTTAAAAATCAACAGTATCTTCCTTATCATTTTGGGATCATCCCACTTTCCTTTAGCAAACTCAATCAACTAAGTAATTACTAACTAGCAAATGACAACTTAGATCTCCATGGCGAACAGATTCCTTTCCAAAGAGACACAGAATGATAGTGATTGTGTATCTCATAGTTAACACCAGTTTTTGTACCTGAAGTACCTTGACCAGCCCTAATGAGCAGCAGTCTCAACAAATGGTAAATATAATTAAAGAAAGACCACCCACTCATTAAACCTATACCAAACAATAAAGGCCAACATCAAATCATTGCTGTCCTCACCCTTTACATGTTTTGTGACCGCTGCAGCTGGCAGGTATCAGTGACAGTTTGCATTTGATGCATGAAGCTGTAACTTCACCTCCAGGCTCTTCCACAGAGTCCCCAGATGCCTCCATTTTGTCTCAGGTCTCCGTATGTCTGTGCTGGTTATTTAAAGGGCATAAACTTGGGTTTGTGGAGTGCCTTCTGCTATTCTGCCTCTGCTAGCGTAGTGCTCGGGGCCCTGGCCTCTTCTGGAGAAACTAAATGCAACCACAGGCTGGGCAGAGGTGGAGAATGGATTAAGAGCAGCCCTGAGGAGAAGGAATTGGGGGTGTTGGTTGATGAGAAGCTCAACACGAGCCAGCAATGTGTGCTTGTAGCCCAGAAAGCCAACCACATCTTGGGCTACAACAAAAGATGGTTGGATGGAGCTTTGAGCAACCTCGTCTAGTGGAAGGTGTCCTTGCCCAGGGCAGGGGGGTTGGAACTAGATGATCTTTAAGGTCCCTTCCAACCTAAACCATTCTATGATAATTAAACTAATTGTTAATAATAAATGGCACCATTATTCTCACTTGGTTTTGTGTCACATTTTCCAGACATACATCTTGCTGCTTTTTCTTAAACTGGGACCTCAACATTTGCTATTGGCAAAGATGCGCTGTGGACAATACAGCAATCACACAAATCCAAACACCTGTATGGCTTCTGCAGCATGGTAAAGTAGGAAGGGCAGAAGGCTGCAGAGCAAAAGCGTGAGACCCTGAAAGTGAAAAAGTAGGTGAAATGAAAAGGTTAGATGCTGGCACTAACTGAACTGAGGCAAAGGAGAGGGAAGAATCCCCTGCTATACATTTTAATTATTGTTGTCATTACAGATGTTCCCTCTTCTTAACTGTTAGCATTTCTTCATTGTTTCTGATTCCTCAGAAGTGAAGGAGACTTGCCAGGGAACCGATTTTATGTCAGCAACAATGTTTTTGGAGTGCTTCTGAAACACTGTTAAGTAATGGTCACCAATGAACATTAATCTATGATTTCCTTGTAAATATTGCTGTTGACTCCAATAAAAGTGGGACTCAGCATCTTCCTGGAAATATGCACTATTTTTCTCAGATTCTCTTCTTGGAACAAATGAAGGAATTGTGTCAGTGTTTTCATGAAAACAGCAAGACGCGGCTTTCTCCAGCAAAAAATAGGAAATAGTTTGCAAATAACTTTTAAATTACTCTTTTCAGCTATTTTCCATGGGCTTGATTTTAAGTACACCACCCAGGGACTGCTAGATGTTGTTGTACTTGTAGTACAGAAAAAAAATGAGACTTAAGTTGTCGGCATTTTTAAACCTGCTGTTTAACGGGCAAAGTCAAGGTAGCCTCCAGATACTGTCTCGATCCTGACAGGAAAGGTTACCATTCCTTGTACCACTGCCAGGTTTGTTGTTGGCTCAGAGGTGAATAGTGCTGGCTTACAGAGGTGCTTCATATGAGAACCGCGCAACTGCACTGAGTGGCACAGGCTCGCAGGGGCCAGGGACCAGGCTGCAGAGGCTGGCTGGGTGGCCACTGGAGGCTGGATGGCAAGGACGTCGCATTTCACCACTTACATTAGGAATATCTTATCTGTTCCTTCATGGTAACCTCACTTTCCCCTTTCAGGCTTTCCTTGAAGGTTTATTTCATGTGCTTAGTCTTCTGATTAAGCCCCACTCTTGTCGTCTTTCCCCAGTGCAGTTTTTCCCTGTCATCATGTATTCATTCAGAATTAAATAGAAATTAACGTGATGTTTGAATCTTGATCTAACCTTCACCAATACCACAGGATTTTTGGCTTTTGTCTGGATTTCTTCTGCTGTGAGACCAAATTTGGGTTGCTAGCTTCTCTATGGTGTGGATTGCTCCTTCTTGTAAACTGAACATTTATACGATTAGCTGCACAGTATCTTTCAAGATTTTTTTATGTAAATGCCAGTGCCGGACATTTCCACCAATAATAAAGGAGTGGCTGAGAATGGCTAAGTTACTTTTAAAATATCTTGCAATATGTTTGTGTGGGACCAGGACCACAGCAAATCTGAACTTGGATAATGCAATCTTTATGATTATGCCTTGTTTTTGAGACGAAAGTCTGGAAGTGAAAACTTCTCTGCCAACTGCAGTTTCATGGTAGTAATAGAAATTGGTTTTGCATTATTATTTTCCAGGTGTCCTTTCAGAGCCAATGAGTTCTCCCGTGCAAGAGGCAGATGTGTCACCCTACACACAGTACAACAGTGTGCCATTTCCCCAAGTTCAGCCTCAGATTTCATCGCCGCCTTATTACTCCAACCTAGGCTTCTACCCTCCGCAGCATGAGGAATGGTATTCCCCCGGGATGTACGAGCTCAGGAGAATGCCCTCAGAGAACTTTTTCACAAGGGAGACAGAGATAATGGATATCCCTGCAGCCAAAAAGCCCAGACTGGGTCACTCCACGGGAAGAGTGAAAGGAGAAGAGCTCTGTGTGGTCTGCGGTGACAAAGCCTCTGGGTACCACTACAATGCTCTTACTTGTGAAGGATGCAAAGGTAGGATGAAATCAATTACAGAATACAATTCAGCTTATTAATAAGCACAGGGGTTTCTGAATATTTCTTTTCTTACATGTTAATTTTATCCGAGTCATTAAGCATTTTAGAGATTTATGTTTGCATCTGGTGTATGCTATTCTGTATTTTCCCGGAACAGATTGGCAGTGTCTTTTACCATTGTCCTGTGCTTCCAGAGCACAGTTGGCCAAACTACGGCTTATGAGCCATCATTAGCTCTTGATAAACTGAAGAACAGCTTCCATGTGGGGGTCTGGCAGCCTGGCTCTGCTGTCTTGGAGGCTGCTCGTGCTGATCTCTGCTTGTGAAAGTATCAAACCCATGGAGGTCGGTGGGAGTTCAGTGCTAGGCTGCCCTAGAAATCAGGTGCAAACCCAGGCCAAATGCCTCCTGTAGTGGGCGTTGAAAGGCAGCGAAAGGTGTCAGTGCCCACCTGCAGGCTGTTCCCAAAGAGTCTTTTTCCCCCAGCTCATAAAGGATATGGTGGGTGTCTTCAGGTTTGTGAAATGAAAGGGTTTCTCATTCTAGACTTTCTTCTAGGGCTAGCCCCTCTTCCTAGGGAGGCAGCTTCTTCAGGAAACAGATGGTATCTGTAGGATAAATATCTTGCTTCTTAGGAGAACGGTATTCACAAGTTGGTGTCACGATAAATGGAATATAGAAAATCACCACCATTATTGGAAACATGATTGCCAGATATTTTAGCAGAGAGGGACAAAAGCTTATGGCTATGGACTAACTATTATACCTAAAGGTGGTTACTCTGTGACAGGGCTGAGGTACACTATAGAAAGAAAAATAATGCACCAGTTTTTCATTCTATTTTCAGAATAAATATTTCATTATTATTTCAGTTCTATGGATTAAGGCTATAGCATGGACATTACTGAAGCACTAAAATATCTTAATGTGGAGCTCACTGTCACTGAGAGCAGACTTTGAACTTATTTGGGGTTTTTGCTTTATCTATTACAAATTCATTTCTGAGGGCACAACAGACCACACTGGTCAACCACTCTAAACATGAATACAGTCAAGGGTCATATCATTTATCTCAATAATTCCAATGTAAGAGATTCATTGTCCATGTGAATAGTCTCAAAATCAAAAAATATGAATTAACTCATATGAATGCTGTCATTATAAACCAGATTAAACTCAGTTTTAATGTGAAGATTCCAAGTAATGTTACATTTACTTTGTTAGTAAGGTATTCCTACTGTTTATTAACTTCATTATTAAATGTCTTAGCAATTTTTCAAAGATTTACAATCACAAATTATGGAATTTGTAAAGAAGTTTCTAGGAGAGTGGTTAATACCACCAAGCAAAGACTCAGACTAAAACCCATGGTGAATGGAAATATGTATTCATCTCTCTACTGATTCAGTTTGAATCACTCTATGTAACCATAATTTTACTGCTTTATTGGGATAATTTATTTTATGTTTTTGTTCTGTTTCATGACTGCAACATCATTGCAAAGAATAGTAGCCTTGATCAAACATAGTAAAACTTGAATTATTTAAAGATAATGCAGTCTGTTTCTACAATAAAGTTTAGAGGTGATTAAAGTACCAGCTGATTCAGTAGAAAGATGTGCTGAGGACAGTAATTCTGTTTGACAAGGTGAAGGGGATACCATGTTTTCTAGACCTCTGATCATTCCTGTCTATCTGTGGAATTTTGCACATGGGTATACATTACCCTCAAAGCATGGTGACCAAAACTGGGCTCCGTACTTCACTTGTGCTCTTATCAGTGCAGTAGGAGAACTACCTCACCTGTCTCACATCCAAGTATGAGACTAGCCCTTCTTTTTGGCAACAAGACTGCTAATTCATGCTAAATGTGTGTTCAAAATAATACCCAGATCTCTTTCTGCAGGACTAATGCTCACCTTGCAGCACTCCTGCTCCATTGATGCTGTGGACATTCTTATTCAAAGGGGGAGACTTTGCCCATATTTTTATGGGATTCAGTCCTCTGATGAATATGTTAAACATTTTTTCATTTCTTTCTTGGGTAATGCATTCAGCAACACCCTCCATTATTTTGTTTTTCTTTCTTAGGCAGAAGGAATAATATTAAGATCTTATTTATCATCCCTCATGAGAATATTAATCTAAAGATATGGGCAAGAGTACACACTTCTATATATTTTTTTAATACATTGCCATCCATTAACAAATAATTAGGAACTACTTCATTTAATATTTTACATTTTATGAAAAAACAGATTAAACAGAACATTTGCTGTCATACAACATTTGCCTGTGGTACTATAAAAAAACAGGCTTTCTCAAGGTTTCTCTCACCTCTAATATATCACTGTAGGGAATGCTGCCTTGACTAACAATAATAGCATCACAGTTGTGGCTCATAAAGAATGAGGCAGTTCAGGCATTGTTACAGCACAGGGAGCAATATACTGTGCTTTAAAGTCTGATGCTGTAGAGGGCATTTCTGAGAACCTTCGCAGACCGACATCAAAGACTTTTTGGTATAGCCTCGGCCTGTATAGTGATACTGGGTTTTAAGGGCCAAAAATGATCAGAGGGCTGGAGCACCTCTCCTATGAGGAAAGGCTGAGAGAGTTGGGGTTATTCAGCCTGGAGAAGAGAAGACAAGGCTCCGGGGAGACCTTATAGCAGCCTTCCAGTACCTAAAGGGGGCCTACAGGAAAGATAGGGAGGGACTCTTTATCAAGGAGTGTAGTGATAGGATGAGGGGTAACAGTTTTAAACTGAAAGAAAGCAGATTTAGACTAAATATAAGGAAGAAATGTTTTACAATAAGGGTGGTGAAACACTGGCACAGGTTGCCCAGAGATGTGGTAGAGGCTCCATCCCTGGAAACATTCAAGGTCAGGTTGGGTGGGGCCCTGAGCAACCTGATGTAGTTGAAGATGTCTTTGCTCATTGCATGGCAGTTGGACTAGATGATCTTTAAAGATCCCTTCCAACCCACATTATTCTATGATTCTATGATCTTCAGATGTTACAGGACAAGTGGGACATGGTATTGTACTTGTTCAATAATGCCACAGAATGAGTTCTGCTAAAAGAAAAACTAGTTGTGAATTCCCTCTGCACAGGCTGGCAGTATGAGTTTTTCAGATCTTCAGACCACTCCTGATAATGCTTGATGTCTCTCATGCCAGACTGAGAATATTTCTTGCAAAGAAGGGTCCTGCTGTAATCTTCTCCTCACACTAATATCCACCACGTGGGCACAGGGGGAAGGAACACTGTAGCACACCTTCATAGTCTGATAGAGCGGAGCAAGTGCTTTGTTAGCAATTGTGAACTTCAAAAACCTTTAAATTGAAAAAGCCAAAGTGGTTGTCATCAGGATGGCAAACGGAGATAGGTACAGAGCTTCCATCTACACTTTTAACATCTGTCCTCCATCAACTTTCATAATTGCTGTAAGAAAAATCAGCATCAGTAACATTGGAGGAGCTCTAGACATTATTAATCATATTCATGACTAGCTAAGAGAACAAAGCAAATTCAACATTTCCAGCCAACAGGAGCTTTTTGTAATTCGGCAAGATCAGATAAAAGTTAGATTGTGACAGAAAAACCTTCAGCTTTTGGGGCTACCCCTTCATTCATTTAACAGATGCCATTTCTGATTTACCTCTGAATTTTTGTAAAATTCCTCCTGGTATAGAAATTCACACATAAAATATCTCAGGTAGTTTAAGTTCATTTCGAATTATTATTTAATAATACATATAGAAATTTCATTCCTACCAAAAAGCTAATTTCAAAATTAATTATAAAGAAGTCTGTTCAAGAAGACAATGATTCAAGAGTCACTTCATGATAAAACTGAAGCAAGAGTATGTTTAAAACTACTTTTTCCAAAAAAAATTATTTCACTTTTCATTTCACATCATTTCACTTTTTCAAAACCTTTGTTTTCAAGAGCAAATATTTGACTGCTTGAATCTTGTTGGTTCCTAGCTCTTGCATCCATATTTTTGCATTCTTCTTTCACATTCTTACATACTTAAAAAAATTCATTTACTAAAGCTCTTTTTCTTTGCTTCTCCATGAATAAGCAAATGCACACCTTGTGGGTAGGGTGAGTGATAAAGTCACAAATTGGACTTAGAATGTCATAAATTTTTGTGCAGAGCTTTTCAGCATTTACTACTAATTAATGTGTCATAAATCACAGGATGTAAATTTAACAAATAAGATGCATAAATGATGTAAAGCAGATGCAGTTGCTTTTAACTGACACTGAGAACCTACAGCTTAAATCCAGGCCTCTTTCTCCCTTCCCTGACCGGTAAATGGTAATGTATTAAACACCACGTGAATGATGAATAAGAGTAATGCCTGGGGCTGCTGGAGGTTCTAAGCAATCTGCATTTCAAAAGAGACTGATGCCAGTCAACTGTATTTATCTGAAAAGCAGCCAATAAAACAGACAGCATGGAAGAGATTTCAAGCAGGAATTAGAGCAGATTCAGAGAAATGCCAGATTTTTTGTAACCAGATAGTGGAATTATTTTACTGGTAGCTACACATTGGTGCTTGGAAGAGATTACGCAACTATAAAAACATGGGCCAAAGTTGGGGAAGTGTCATCTGACAATGGCAAAATCATCACATCATCTGTTATCTCGCCTAGATTCAGCAGGACAGTATCTTAGCTGAACGCATTCTGAAAACAAACAGACAAATCCTGCAATGGACAAAAAATCAGATTCACATCTGAATTTGCCCTACAATTTGAGTATGGGAGACTGGCTCTCATCTGGTATGGGAGACTGGGTCTCATCTGGTGTCTGTCTTAGTGCATCAAAGTGCCAGGTTAGAAAATGATGGTGGTTTTATTGTGGCAACCAGTGGTGGGAAGAAAGAAAAAGCTTTGTGAATAGGCCTGATTAATGTAAATTTACGCAGAGCTCTAGTTGGAAGTCCACTATAAATCAGTGATGTGCCAGAAGAAGTTCCCAGGAGTCTGTTTCAGAGACCTGCCCTCAGGTGGAGAGGAGAACTGATTCCCTCTGTAGTTGATGCTAAATAGTCTCTGCCATACAGCGGACAATGTAAAAAGATTCTGGTAGTACAGTGAGTCACGTTAAAAATTCAGGAAACCTTCAAGTCATCATTGGCAGCAAAGACTGTTATTTTGTGATGACTCTTTTATTCCATTACATTTAATATCTTGAGCACTCCACATCTTGCCCACAGTGCCACCCTCGGAGGTGTGCTAGGTAGCAGCCAAATAGGAGATTTAGACAGGCTGAGGAAAGGTCCTCTCAAGTTCTTGGATCAGTTGCTGTTTGCAGAAACCACTGTGCAACTTTGGAGTGAATCCAGTAACGATACCAGTAGAACTGCCTGCGCAGCTGAAATTAGGTGACTGCTTAACCCATCAGGTGGACAATATTTAGTGAACGAGGCTGGAGTATCTTGTAAACAGGGAAGGAGGCCACATGTACGATAGGCAGATACGATGCAGCTTCCTTACTAAGTTTTGGGGCGGGCAAGCAGATCAGTATGTGGAGTTTCTGCAGACCCCAGGAGCTGAGGGAACGGTGATGAGTTACTCAACTCTCTTTCTGTGCGTCTTGTACCTCAAGAGACTTAACAGACTCATTTTTTTCACTGGCTATTTGTACAGTATCACCCTACAGCTCTAGTGCTGGTGCTCAACCTGTTCCTGGCAGGTTTCAAATTTGGGTCTGAATTTTCCCAACATTCACAGTTCCAGGACCTTACTTTGAACTAATGTCTTACGTTTGGGCCCATGATTTATCATGTTGATTTATTAACTTATATGACTTTGATACTGTTGCCAATACAAGTATCAAGAACATAGTCATCCAGGCACTGAAAGAAACTCGCGGTGCAGCAGAACATGTGTCATTCAGAAAACCCAGTGGGGATAGAGGTGCTCTTCAACTTGATTACTTTGCTGCTTTGAATGTTTTCTTTCATCTATGTCACTGTTGTGTTGTGCAGGGTTCTTCAGAAGAAGCATCACAAAAAATGCAGTATACAAGTGTAAAAATGGAGGCAACTGCGAGATGGACATGTACATGAGGAGAAAATGCCAGGAGTGCCGTCTAAGGAAATGCAAGCAAGTGGGCATGTTGGCTGAATGTATGTATACAGGTATTTGCATCATATAGTCAGAGTGTGCATCTAATACTGTGTTTTTTAATTAGGCTGGTTTTAATAATAAAGTCAGAAAAGATGTCATCTGGCAGGTGGAAGGTGCATTAAACATGATGCCGTGTCTGTGCATCAAATCCTGTAGAAAAAGACTAATGCACCCATAAGCAATGGGATTTATTTGGTGGTCAGGGACACAAGGGTGTAAGAGCTGAGCAAATACTGAAGGAAGGGCTGTCCTGCACTAGATGACAGCCATTAGTCTGCTTGAGCAGGAAGGAAAAGCAGTCAGCGGAAGCGAGTCTACAGGAGACTCCCCAGGAGCGAGGAGTTTGCAGTGTTGTAGAAGCCAGAGCAGGAAAGTCCTGGCACTTCCCTTTGCTACTCTTTCTAGGGCTCTCCCTGTCATGTTCTTGCTAGCCAAGTCCAAATTTTGCCTTTCAAACAATGCCATGTTCAAGAAAGGAGGAGGACTGCTGCTAGCAGGAAGTTTCTGTGGACTTGCCAAGTGTATGTTCCCAGACCTCACCCAGCAATCAGGCAAAGCCTGCTAAGGGCTAGCCCTTTTTTATAGTATCATTAGCTCTTCTTGTGGCACTATAGATTTTCCTGCCTTGCACATAGGCACATTGGTAGAATTGTCTCCAGAAATGAAGCTGGTGGACTCTAATAATGTTTCATATTAAAGTGAATATTCTATTCAGACTGACAGCTTATAAACTTAATTGAGCTTCATGTTGGATAACTTAGAACAACAGGGATATTGGAGTGCAACTTTAAACACGTTTAAAACTCCATTTTGAGTAAAATGTTGGCCAATCCATTATTTTTTCAAGCTTGTTCCTGAAAACAGTCTGTAAACATCTGCTCTTCTGCCTTCCATGAACAGGGCTACAATTTATTTTTCTTGATGGCTCCAATCATTTTAGCATACACGTATGTGTGAAACCAATTTAGGTTCATACAGGAAATTAATCTACTTGGAATTTTTAATATACTTCTATCCCTCAATCTGATCAGAAGATGCTATATTAACTGTTGGTTTTGTAGGAAACAATAAGCTCCATCAATATTTGGAATGCCTTGCCAGCATAATGTAATTAATCTTTCATTCTGCAAATTGAACAGGCTACAAAGATCCTGAGATACGACATATTCTCGTGCAATACGTAAATATATGAGCAGGCATCGCCACTGCGATGACAGCACTCAACGTGTCCCTCAGTGTCAGAGGAAAATAACTCCCCTGTGGTGCTGATCCCAGATCCATTGTTCCAAAATTTTGAGGGTTCAAAATAGCCTGAGTGACTCAATACAAAAAAAACCCCAACCCATCACTGAAAAAAAATAGGTCAGCGTAAATAATACTGACTGGGCCCACATGAAACTTTTAAACCAGGCTATCATTTTCACAAACCGGCATGTGTGAAATAAAAGCCAGCGAGTGCCACTGCCATCTGACTCTCTCTCTGCAATGGAAACACTGGGTATCTTGTGTTGCTCATGACTTAACCATAAGCATGCTCTAATGCACTGCAATGAGGATGTTAGGCAAGGTACTATTTAATGGCTTTTAAGTAGGAGCGTGCTGTACAATTGCTTTTAGTTCAAGGCAATCCAGGACAGTAAAACACGAAGCTTGTAGTAGTATAGAGCATTTATTTGGAAAGAAAAAAGGACTAGGAAATAAAACGTTACCTTGAACTTTGTTTCACTTACTCATTTTGTAGGATTGTAATTGCAAGCTCTGTGGATTCTTTTTTCCCTCTGAACAAGGAGGTAAAGTCTTATAAATATTTATGGCACGGCTACTCAACAATCCTACTCCTGCCCTTTATACACAAACCACAGACAGATCAAAATTACTAACCATCAATTTCAGTCATTTGCTGTCATTTTGATATAAATGGCAGGTTTCTTGGGTGAAATGTCTGCCTAGGGAAGACCCAGGTTCTGCCACTCTTCCTGGAAGGTAATACCCATTTAATACCCACTGAAACCCAGCTATCTCAGAGGTAAAAAGTAAAGTCCTGTCTCTTACATGAGTTTTCCAGCTAACATAAATGGAGCCAGAATAAGATGTCAAGGTCCTACTCAGTAGCAGGAAGCATGAGAAAACTATGTCTTACTGCTTAAGGCAAATATAAACCAAATTTTCCCCTAGGAAGGTAGTAAACCCGATCCTAAGCTGGTGGAAAACAGTACAAGCCCATTAACACCGCCAAAGGATGCACTGAATAATTTAGAAAAAGAAATCTATGATGCTGTGCGGCAGCACAAATCACATGGCTCAATACCAATTATTATCTCCATCATTCCTATTCCCCCCTTTCAAGGTATTATTTGCAGGTCTTATTTTAATCATGTAAATTTCCTCTTCTCTCAGCAGTTCAGGTAGGTTATTTTATATAGTGCTTAAACAGGAAATTAAAAACATTCACAACGAAAATCACTGTTTTCACGGTATCTTCCTCCACCATCATACTCACTGAATGAGCCTCTTTTCCAGCTCTGCATTTTCAAAGGTGAAGAATGGGAAGGATACTTGAAAAAAAGCTA
>RSEF01000001.1:57941300-57958224 GCA_003993805.1 Himantopus leucocephalus
AAAAAAAAAAAAAAAAAAAAAAAAAAAAAAAAAAAAAAGTCCTGTGCTGATAGGTTTATTTTTAGATGAATACTTAGCTGTTTACTTTTTCATTTGTGCGCTCTGGCTGTCTTCCACAGGTTGTGCAGGGTATCTATTGTTCCTTCCTTTTGTTAGCAGAAGCACATTGCTAGTTTTTATGACATCCACACAAGGATGCTCCCTGGTTCAAGGTAGTGAAATGTAGTCTAGACCAAAAAATCCACAAATGCAAAAATCCTTTCATTAGGGCAAGTGAAACTCTATAGTAAAACCAAGGCTTTATTCAGTCCTCTAATACAATGAAATGCAAAATAGCAAGACTAACTGGATAACATTTTAAATAAATACATTTTAAAGGTACATTTGCCAGCCTGAGTTACTTCTGAGCCTACATTTTCAGCTGTTGGTCTGTCTGTATAGTGGCACTATAATGGCTAAAACCCTGGAGTCCTGTCTTCTGAGTGGGCTTTCTGTGCGAAGATTCTGCATTACAGCATAATATTGCTTAAAGATTATTGAAAACATCCAGTGCCCTTTGTGTAAGAACAGCTGCACCTTGATTACCATTTGGGATTGGACGAGGAGCACACTTTTGATGACAGTCTTCCAGTTGTCCCCATTTACTGCGCTTTGGTTCGGGTGTTGGAGCATATGGAGGGGTTGTCTCTGGTTTAGTTTCATCCAAAAGAAACACTCCAGCGCACTCCCATCACTAACGGGTTTTCTGTCTGTAAAACCAGATTAGAGCTGGTCCAAAGCAAGATCCCAGACATTCACACTGTGTGGATGCTGGGTCACCAGAACCAACTGGTTTGCTCTGCAGATGGGCTCCTGCTGGGCTAGACTCCTCGTTAGTGTGTACTTGGTATGTCTCATTAGATTCCCATCCAAAGATAATGACACACTGAGGAAATGATCTGCGCCGGTAAGTGGGTTTGCTAGTGTAAAGGGCATTCATGGGCATGTTTATGTACCTATTCAGCGCCCAAGGCATATATAAATCCAATTGCTATCTGTTGTATTGTCTGTTCTAGGTCTGTTAACAGAAATACAATGCAAGTCAAAAAGGCTACGGAAAAATGTGAAACAGCCCCCAGATCAGACAGTCAATGAAGATAACGAAGGCCATGACATGAAACAAGTGACATCTACAACGAAAATATATAGGGTAAGAAAATTCTTGTAATGGTTCGTACTGTAGTGGTGGTGTTTGAGCTCAGTGTGGTTAGTACAGTGAATATAGAGAACTCGCATACTTGCAAACTCTCTGAAGCTGTCTGTATTAATTAAAACTCCCACCAACTCAAGGAAATACCTTGTGTATAGAAGTAATTCTGATAATTTTAGTCAAAACTCAGTAAAGCATCTATAAAATGCCCAAAGTATTTTTTCTGTGATAAACATCGGACATATGTCACATATAGGTGAGGTGTGATATTAAAGTGTGAGCATACCTAGTTATTTGCTAAACATTTCTTTATTTCTTATAATAAACCACACAAACTAATGCAGTTCAGAAGCATTATACACCTCTCTTCTGTACACTTCTATAGAAATCTCAGTGACAAGCAAATCTCTTGTCTGCTTGGTCTCCAAGTGTGAGAGAGAGATATATAGCTTTTACCTAAAGCAAGAGATGCTAGATCATTTCTATGACTGCATTTCATGATGGGCTTTTTTTTTTGCCAGTATAGGAGAAAGTAGAATTTACCCCAGAACAGCAGAACCTTCTTGATTACATCATGGATTCATACAGTAAACAACAAATACCACAGGAGGTGTCAAAAAAACTAGTAAGTACATTGATGAATTAATTTTGGAGATGCGGATAATGAAGCTGAGGATTACAGAGCAGAAAATATTTGTACTCAGTATAAGTCGGTGTAGTAAGAAATAGAGCAAATTATGGATAAAAGCTTACAGTTAAAACATGCTGCAAGTGGGGCAGAATCTCTCCCATTCAGTCAGCAGTTAGATCACATCTTTCTTTATCAAACTCTAAATGCTTAAAAAAAAGCTTTCAACTCTGGTAATACACTTTTATGCTCAAATCTAACCTTTGCTGATTGGAGCTTTATTTTTTGCATTGTCAGTAGAAGCAGTGTTCAACTTGCAGACAAGCTTCCTTTCTATAAAGACACAAGTCTGGAAGCTTGAAAAATTTCATTTTTCTGAACCCAAATTCCCAACATTTTCCAGGTTTGGATTTTTTTTTTATCCCCTCTTCTTTCCTTTTCCTCTCTACCTTCTAAAAATTCCATTTTCCCTTTAAGAGCTCCCAGTTTTCATGGTACGATGAAAAATAGGGAGAAGAGGAAAAAAGTGTTTAAAAGCAATCTTTTATCTTCTATCTTTTATCTTTTTTTTGCAAAACTGTTATGTTTATCTTAAAAAAAAAAAAAAACCAAAAACAAGACCAAAACAACTGTGGAAAATTATTTCCTAAGTCATCAACTTTGAAAACTAAAAGGAAGACACTTGCAGGTGGAGGGTTGAATAACCCATAACTAATTTGTGTAACTTACTTCCATGGGAGGCTGAGGAAGGCAAAACCAAAAATGTATTAAAAAAAGAAATAGACAAATTCATGGCTAACAAGGCTTTTGGTTAAATATTATGGTACACATAGAACTTCTAGCTCAGGAAGTGCCCAAATCATTGATTGCTAGACATGACGTTGAAAGTGAGACAGATATTCCAGAGGAAAGGACACTGTCTACTTCTTTTACTTCTTATGTTGCCTTTCAAAATACCCGTTTTTGGCAACCATTGGAGATAAATTACAGTGTTAGATAGACCTCTTGCCTGATCCAGTCTAACAATTCTTGTATTTTATGTTATTATATGTGAAGTGACAATGAATATTAACAGAGGTTGTTTGGTTTGATTTTGAACAGTTACACGAAGAATTCAGTGCTGAAGGAAATTTTCTGATCTTAACAGAAATGGCTACCAGTCACGTGCAGGTTCTTGTGGAATTCACAAAAAAACTACCAGGTATGTCAAGTGTGTTGGGGCAAACGTTGTTATTGCAAAGTTTACGTACCTTTCATTTGCCATTTTGTGATTGTTGTGTATCTTTTGAAGACCATATAAAAATGCCTCTTCCTCTGGCACATATGCATTCTTCAGACACTGCCTAAGAAAAGGAGCTTTGTGCTCGGAGGAATAACGTGTTGAATAATTCAAACTCTGCCACCCTGAGACATGTCACTCTTTACCTATTGACAAACAAAGTGTTCAGAGAAGGGGTTGTATCTCTAGACAGATTTTATTTTCATATATCGCTGCAACGCCAAACAGTCTGCCTCTAAATTACCACTAACACTTGCCAGACTCTGCTTCACTCGCTTTGCTGCCTTTCTAGCAGAGCCTCTAAGTCATGACATCCACTGAATTTTCAGTCCTACACAAGAACTTCCCCTAGTTGGTGACACCAATATTTACGGTCCTTGCACTGTGTGCCATGGACAAGCACTGAAAACCTGAGTTTATCATTAGTATTTTTTTCAAGTCCCAAGTTGATGTCACCTCAAGAGTGAATACTAGGCAGGTTCCTTGTAATTGAGGAAGGTGCATTGTAACGCTTAGCTGTATGAAAACATTATTTTCCTGGCACTCCCATCACATTGACCCTTCCTCTGTGCGTTACAGGCTTGCTTCAAAGCCTACCACTGCAGTTGCACCTGTATTTTTTTATGCCCACTGGGATACTGGCTCGCAGGAAATGAAGAAGGGAGGAGCTTTGTAACTGAATAATCTATTTTCAGTGTTGACTTAGAGTACATCTGGCAGGGTTTATCACCTTTTTGATTCATTCTCTACCTGTTCTGTGCTTCCTCACAGAATCACGGGGTGGGTATAAGGTGGGCACCTGCACTGGCAAGTATGAGGAGAGTTTCCCATGATCTTCAGCTCCTCATTCCTCTTCAGAGGAGCAGCTGTGTATTCACACAAGTTACCAAATTTCTCCTGATTTCTTCAGTGGGTTTTAGAGTTTTTTTCCTCCAAAAAGAGAAAGGCATATTTAAAACACAGCAGGAAGCCTCTATGTAAAATAGTATATTAGTCCAAAGGCAAGGTGAAAGATTTAAAATTAGATGGTTCAAATGCTGATTTTTGCCATCAGAGCATGGAAAGGGCTGAAAGCAAGCATGGCTGTGGAAGAGTCCCATAGAGAGCTCTGGTGGAAACATGGCAGAAGATGTTAGGGGCGCAGCACCAGGCGAGACAAATTCTCCCCTATTGGTAATGCTACACAACTAGATTTTGCTTATGGTGTTCCTCTTAAGAGTACTATGAACACTGAACCGCAAGTCTAATTCTCATAAACTTCAGTGAGGTTCAAATCTGTGTCATTTTCTGGAACCTGGGTTTCAATTTCTGCAGCATTTGGCAACCCCGCTGACATCAACATCCATGTTACACAAATATGTAGCATCTCACATGCAAGAACTTCAGGACAGAAAGCAGCAGGGACTTTTCTGTTCTTGCCTTACTTATCTCTAACATCTCCCCAGGCTTCCAAACCCTTGATCATGAAGATCAGATTGCTTTGCTGAAGGGCTCAGCAGTAGAAGCCATGTTCCTGCGTTCAGCTGAGATCTTCAGTAGGAAACTTCCTACAGGACATACCGTCCTTTTAGAAGAAAGAATTCGCAATAGTGGTAAGTCTCTTGTTTAACGAGGGAAAAACAAACACCACCATTGCACTTCTGTGTCAGTATTTTGCCCTTGGAAAGCTAGTAAAATTGTTTATTAGCATTGAAACAGGTTTATCTGAATGTTGTTCTTTATATTAACTAGAACAAATCTAACTCAGCCTTGAGTTGAAAGGTCATAAGGTAAAAGTTTATTCATAAATACATTGCAAGTATTATGAATAACACTACCTCAAATAAACCCAGTGCAAGTCTCCAATGACAAACATGAAAGAACGATGAAGAAGAAATACCACCATGTTAAATTATTCACATAAAATATCAATATTTATGCTTTCAAAGGCAATCACTATAAGACTGAAAGAAAAAAAGATTTTAGCATGTTACTGGAGATGACTGAAGGGAACCACTTATTCTTAGAGTCAGTTTGGTAAAATTGAATCACACTACACAAGGTTCATAGAATAATTATAAATATGGCGTGTTAAACATAAGCAGTACGTTTTCTGCTTCTAAAGGTCCATCAAAGGCTCAGTGGCTATGATAAATTCTACTGGTTCTAGACGTAAATCTTAACAATTATGAAGAGCCAAACAGGGCTGGATATTATTTGTTCCTTAAGGCAGGCAAAGACATGTTTTGCATTGTTAAGTTTTCTTTGTGCTCCACTGATGCAAAACTGAATGTTTTGCCTTTTTCTGTATTGACCAGCAAACTTTGTCCAACCTTCAGCTACCTATCATGAAAAATTCAAATGTAAAAACAATTCTGAATCAGAGAGTCTGTCTTTAGATTCTGACTTCTGGCCTTCCTTTTCAATGGTCAGAAGGAGAAGAGACAAGAGAACGTTTAACCTCAATACTACTCACAGAAATGGGCTTGAACTCAGTTCTGAAACGTGAAGGTACTACTGACGTATGCAAAAATTAGGCCAATACTTATATATGTGAAACCCTGAAGAGGAGTTAGGAAACTTCAGGGTAACTCACTTGATGAAGGTATGCACTTAGTTTGGCTTAGCACACTCATTTCTCAGTTTATATTTTGTAGTTTTTGTATTTCTTTCATTTCGATTTATTATAAGAGGCTATTGTTTGATGGACTGGAAGTGGTGACTTCCAGAGTGACACGAATGGCTTCTGGTCCTGGTTCTGCAGTCAAAGAAGTATGCCAAGAAGGCCAGAGATATTTCCTGGAAACTGTAGTGAGTTGTCATGGATCCAAGTGTCTTCATTAAGAGATTTTCTATTGGATTATAACCTAAATTTTTGATAAAAATAGGACTTAGAGAAAGGAATCCATATGAATACATGATTACTGAAAGCTTCTATCTTCTAATCTGTACAGTGAGTATCAATCTTCTTGTTCAAGGTGTCAACTGTTCATAAAAAATAGAAGCAGGAAAGACTTTGATCCAGAACATTACATAAGCAATTATGTCATACCAATAATTTTTTCCTTACTCAAAATTTTAAAATAGCCTGTTAATTCTCTGCAACTATTGAGTCCAGATGAGGTGAAATATTATTTTTTGCAAATTTGAGCTAGACTTAAAGATAGCATCTCATATCATAACATGACTAGCTGGAATACGACATTGCATCCTGCAGTAATATTATTTACCTATCATGAAGCAGATTAAAAAAAATAGCATTTTGTGTAGAATAAGATTTCAAGACAAGTGACGATTTCAAATGTGGCATTATTTATTCCAAAGGAAGATTTACTGCAATTCTTTTTTTCTGTGGGGAAAAAAACCTCCAAGGTAAATTGAAAATGAGTTCCAGATCAGAAGAAAACCTGGACTGAATATTTCCCAAGAAATGAAACGCAGTAACTTTTTTTTAGTGTGTATATATACACATATATATCTTATTGCTTTTGGAAAAGGCTCTCTAAAACATCTTCCCACAAGGTCCCCAGGATCAAGTTGGGGACATAAGAGGAAATACTGCTGCTAGAACTTCTCCCTCCCTATATTACAGGAGGATAATGTATTATCCAGCTTACTTGCTGCTGGTTGCATTCTTTCCTTCCATTAATAGCCAGAATACAGGACAAAATACCTTTTTCCATGTATTTTAATTCTCCATTCTGGGCAAATTCAAGCCTACTTAAAAACATTTTCCTCAGCTGCACTTAATGGGGCTGTGACAGTAAACAACAAAAGCAGCTTGTAAATCTGCAATTGTAGCAGTGTTAATTGCTGGCACCAATGCTATTTAACTGTGAGCGCTACTGCACAGACCCTGAAGTCACTCAAAATTTCCAGAGTCTCTCATTTTGGACTGACATTGCTGCATGCCAGGGTGTATCTCCCAACCTGGCAATGTCTCTTGCATGAAAAGGCTGAAATATGTTTTTTAATTGCCCCTCTACCTATGTTTTCAGTACTGGTAACTGCCTGTCAGTAAGTGGTATCACTTCCTTTACACCAAAAATTCAAGCAGATTGGTTTATAAGAGGAAGACTTTTTCCTAGGCTGGTTTGGCTCTCTCAGGCTTCCCAAGTGTATTTCTCAGTGTTCACTGAAATTTCATAGGAATCCTGTTTGTCATCACTCAAGCTACCAGAGATTTTTGTTTTGACTTCAAGACCTCGCATTGGCGCATTTTTTTCTGCACGTTTTGTCTTAGTTTAGGATAAATTCCAGAATAATACATTTAGGCAAATTGAATAATTGCTGGAAAATACCTGCTACTGAAACATCTCATTTTTGTGGTTTAAATTGTGGTCATTTTCAGGTGTCCCTAGTTTAAAAAAGATGAAAGAAAGGCATCCAAATTCTTCTGTTATCATTACTTACACATACAGCTTTCAAGAATATTAAATATGCAGTTCACACCCCTGCGTGTCATAGGACTCAACACCAGGGCTCTAGGTTGACTAATAGCCTGTACTAAATGTGGTATTAGGATAGAAACTTAAGCAACCTCTTCCAGCCTTAACCAGTAAGGACACATGCTACTAGAAACTGCAGCTGGCCATTATCATGTTGTAGACCGGTCCAAGAGATAAAATAGCCATAAGAGATTAAACCCAAGTCAAATAAAGAAGAAAACCCAAGAGAACTACACATGAATTTCGAGATAGGGATTTTTATTTTTTTTTTTGCATACACCTCACTGAAAAACAAGACTAAATGCAGCAAACTGAAACACCCTGCAAAGACAATAGAGAGGAGCAGAGGAAATGCAGTGATAGCTGAGGGAGAGTCTAGAAATTAAATTTATAGGTAATGAATGAAGAAGAAGCATCAGGATTATTCGCGGTTCCTAGTGAGGTCCTAAACACCGTCAGGCCATCAGCCATAAATTATTGCTGTTAAGTCAGAACTTCTGTCCACATATTTTTAGGTGCAGACAATTGTCTGAATGTCACATAAGTCCTATTGTCAAGCCTTGACACCTGTATCCATAAAATCAGGGGTGGGCATCCTGCCTAAAAGTCACAAGCTGTCCAGACTTCTGTCACCTGCCACCATGTCCACTTGGAAGCTGCTCTCATCTATTAATATTTATGCCTTCCCCAGTCTGATTTTATGGAACGGAATTTTTTTTTTTTCCCTGATAAAAAAGCCAGAGATCTGGTGGTGATGACCTTTGAGCATTAGCAGCTTTCGTTTCTATTCTCATGCTGATGAGGTGTATTTTTATTTCTTAGCTTGAGCATATTGCTCAAGTCCTGGTACATCTCAGTGACTGCCTTTGTTCATGCCCTGATGGTCTTTCTCCACAAGGTGTTATGGCAATTCTTCTCACTAGCTGCTCATGAGACTGAAATCCTCTCCTACTCACTCTAATATTGAGACTTAATAAGAAATACAGACATTTTATTTTATGTTAATTAATGAGACCTTGTGCCACTTACTCATCTTATTTGATGCTTCATTACACGTACACCAAGTTGTGACTGATTGATTCATTCTGTGAAAGGCTGACATCATACTAATTGAATGTGCAGTTTCTTTCTGTTATTTTGAAAGCAAACTCTCCCCATTATCTAGCAGTACAATATTTTTAAAAACCATGGTGAAATACTGAATATTTTCTCAGTGAGCATTTAGAGCTTGTTTTCGTAAGGACACCTGCTTTCCCCGGTCATGAAGGGCCACAGATTTTTATTTCATCACTCTATTCTGCCAAGCAGTTCTACTAATTTCAGTATCGGGGAATAAGATACTATCTGATATGGACACAAACAGAAGAATCTGGACCCAAATTTTCGGTTGGCAGCAGGACACCTGACATTGTGAAACAGACTGTTGTCTTCCTGGACAGGTTACAGGTGCTGAAGTACAGTGAGATCCAAGAAAAAAAAAAGAAATAGCCACAATTTCAAAGCATTGGCAAGAGGCCACCTTTTGCCCTTGAATGTGGGATACAAAGTTCCCATTGATTTGGACAAGAGACTCCTGCAACCAAGGCCAAAAATTGGCACCGGAACAATGGATACTTAATCACTTCCGCTGCCTTTGGCTTTTATTATTTGATTATTAGTATTGAGTAATGGTATTCCTTCAAAACCCCATTGTGCTGGGGCTTGTGCAGGGAAACAAAATGAAATGATCTTCACTGCCAAGTCCAAATAACCTAATCTAAGCGAGAGCAACCTGGTCAGTACCTATCAGCTTGTTTCTAAGCATACCTGCAAATCATCGGTGTCTGACCCCCCAAACGGTCATATGCATTCACGTGGGAGACACTTACCAGCCTCTGACTCGACCTGAAACTGGCACACTGCCCAAAATATTTAGAAATTAGGACTACTTTAAATTACAGAGTATAGGAAAGAGCTTTTCTGTTTGTACGCGGTACTGCACAACCTACCACACTGAGTTAGCCAGTGCCACGTCCCTGAATTACAAATAAAATTGATAAGATGTTAAAATTGTATCTACAGAGTTAGTTTATACCCATGAAAACAAGAACAGATGTCAGAGGACCCAATCTCTTTTCTACTGCGTAAGTGTGCTTCTCCAGGCCAAAACCTTATTTAAATAGACTCAACCAATGAAGACCAGCTCAAGGCAGTGCAGATGCCGCTGCTGTGTGCCAGACCGCACTCCTCTCCTGCCTGCAGGCACTCAGGCCACCGCCGAAGGATGGTGTGTGGCAATGTCATTTGCATCCTCCTTGCAGGTTTGGTTTGTTTGTTGTTGGTTTTTTTTTTTTTTTTTAACTGAGGTTTCTTTGCTTGCAATGGTGGCTTCACAGTGGTCCTATTGATTGCTTTTGAGATGGATTTTTGCTGTCCTGATAGTGAGTTCTCCTTGGCACAGCCTAACCTCTCATTTAAGTTGGCCATTTAACCTCTGCGAGATGATGAGAGAGGAGAGGCCACATGAACATGCTCTGGTGTATCTTCTCTACTGCCTAGATTTTCCCCTTTTCAGCTATCAGCATCACCACGGTGAATCTGGTCAGTGTGTAAAGGGCCACTGATGCATTTGAACAGGTTAGAAGGCAGAGCTCATAAGCAGCATGGAAAGCAGTTGCAGCAGATGAAACACTGTGAAAGATAAGATGTAATCTTGTGAGTAATTAATATATTTTATTTTCATAAAACAGCTACTAATACACCCTTGGTTTAATATCCACTGGCACCTTCCTGTTTATCAAGAAAAAAAGATCTCTTTATGCATATTAATCACACAGTGCTAGTTACTGTTAATTAGTACTCACTCTCAAGCTTTCCTCTCGCAACAGATTAATCTATTCATTTTAATCAACAAACAAAATAGAAAAGAGAATGCTGGTCTCAAAAAGCTGGCAATACTGACTCAATATCGCAGTAAAAATATTTATTGCAGAATTATGTTAACCAGACAATTACTTACGGCCTGAAACCGCAAACCTTATGAAAGCACCAGCCCTCTTACCTTCAGAGAGAAATCACAGGAACAAAACCCTAAAAAAAAGGCAAGGTCTAAAACAATGCTGTGTCTTAAGCTACAGATAGGAATGAAATGGTGCAAGAAGGAAGGGGTGCTGAACGAATAATGCTCATCGGTTTACTTCTGCTCCGGTCTAATGCCGCAAGTCTGTACTCAGTAAAGGCAGTGTTTCCCATTGACCACCGTGGGGTTTACAGCCAGTCACGCATTAACGTACCCACAGCAATCAAATGAATTCCGCAGATGATAGAGTCAGGCTGGTGGTTAGGTAGACATCTGCGTAATTCAGAATGGTGCAGAATGCAACATGAAGGAGGGCCATGCTCTTATCGTTGTAATGCTGCATGAAGCAAAGATTTTGAAACCTTTTTGAAGAAAAGTTAAGAAGGAGGCACCATTAACACTGCCCAGGAAGCTCTGCCTGTCTGACACAGCGCTGTGCAGGGCTCTTGTCTGATCGAAATAATGAGGGTTAGACAGAGCTAACTTTTCTGTCCTCACTCATGCCAGAAATACAACTTTATCTATTTGATTTTTTTTTTTCACTTTTGGAGTGTGACTTGTAACAATGACGTTTGAAGTCATATAATTCATTTCTCCTCTAGCCTTTCCAGTTACGAGCACCAAATCGCCTTTAATTCTTTTTCTGATAACCTGAATTGAAGTGACAACATCTTGCACAGTAGATAAGAAAAAAAAGAAAGAACTATAAACATCTGTTTCCTGCTTTTTTTTTGCTTTCTGGAGGAGCTTATTAAATCCGAACTGAAGCGTTCTCAATCACATTAGAAAACAGCCCCCTCTTGTGATGGAACAGCGGTTTGTGTAACGTGCATACAGGATGATGCCATAACCGGGAGACTCCAGCACAGATGGGATGAGGGCAAAACTAGTAACTAAGAAAAAATTCCATTATCCTAGTCTCAGAATTGCTCATTTTGTATGGTTTCATTCATAATTGTCTTGTGATGTATATCTGTTTAAAGATTTCAAGGTTCTGTTCTCTTTAGTAAAAGCAGTAAATCAGTTGCATTGGTATAACATCCCTTTTTACTCCCTTTCACCTCTTCTGTTTTGTTTTATTTCGCTGTTTGGAGTACAGTAGTGCAGAGAAGCTCTCTGCCGTAGTTTCATTTGCTTCCACATTCCTCATTTTTTGCTTTAGTTTCTTAATATTGGATTATAAGCTTTCTGGGGCAAGGATTATTTTACCACGTGCTTATGCAGTGCCTGGACCAGTGAGGACCTGAATTAGTTATTCCGCACCCTGTTCACCAACATCATTTTCATCCCACTTCTGCTATGTTGACAGCAGGACTTGAGGAGCTTTGTGTTCAGCAAAACAATGAACTCATCCAGCTGAAAACTAACCTGACCCAAAAAAAGGAGAAAAAAAAAATTGCAAATGATGAATATGAGAAACAAATGATGGGACTCTTAGTCACAGCCCGCTTCCTCCCATTTCCTGTCTGCTGCCAAGACGATCGTGCCCAGCGGCGTGATACCTTGTGCAGAGACTTCTAAAAATATCCAGTTTGTCTTGGACTTTTCTCATGTCATTGCTGAGCTATTCGCTTCCACGAAAGGAATTCATTTGCTCTGCTTTAGGGCTCAGCTAGACTGATTTTTTTTCTCCTGGTTCTAGATTCACGCAAACTTCAATAAGACTTTGGTGTGTCATATGTATGTTCTTTACATACATCATATTGTAGGGAACTTTGGCATTTAAAACTGCCTGGTAGAGAGACAGGCGGTTCCCCAGAAGTTAGCAATAACAACTGCTCAAAATTTTAAATAGTTAACGCTGATGACTAATGACATAAACCTCACCGAAGATTAGATGCTATGACTATTGTTTGCTCTGTATAAGCTCCAGCTGTGTTCCTAACTGCCACAGGACGAGCTGACCCACATCACATACATCTGCTTAATTCACTTAGACTCTTCTTAATAGCGTTGAACTTGTTACAAAAACAAGATTTGTGGCTTGTAATCTGACGTGCACGTAGGTTGCTCGTGTCACATGTTTAAACGCATCATTCAGCCACAAAATAAACCACACCCTGCAAGACCATACTTTCACTGTTGGGACACAGAACTATTCCACTGATTGAAGTAAGTTCTCACTGTCACAGCAAAATGTGACTTGTTCGTAGTTAAGTCAAGTGACTTCGTGTTTCTTTTGAGTTCCACCTGCTGAGTTTCATTTTGAATTTCCCCTACTGGAGGCACTCCAAACCTTACCAGTCCTGGATTTCAGCTTCGTGTTGTATACAACACTCAAAATCACATGATTTCATGCAGTTTCCACACCCAAGTTATACAGTCTTCTCCCAGAACAGCTCAAAACTAAAAGTAAAATGACAAGAAATCCTATGGCCCTCGCCTGTGGGAACAGAGGCGGTTTCCATCCTTTCAGCCAAGGAAGACCAAAAGGCTTCTTGCTGCAGAATCACTGGTTCAGATCTCTACACCTTGTCCGTGCCACGGCTTCAGAATTGCAAGCAGCCGTTGTCAACAGTCTACTGGCTGCTCTGTGTGACTCACACACCAGTTTAAAAAATAAAATAAAATTGATGTCGCAGGACCTACTTCTCTTTTATACCAAAAAGCAGAATGAAGTACCTCTGTAATTTCAGGCTAAGTAAGAACATCGTGACCCGATGACAAAGTCAGTAAGAGGAAGCCCAGTCGGCATGCCCCAGTTCGGTAACCCCAAAGGGTTTCGCTGATGGCAAGAGAATCACATGATCCCATCCTTAAACTGGCCTGGATTTTAATTATTTATGGCTCTGTACTTTATAATACACTAGCTTATGCTGGAAGGTGGTAGTAGTTGCAAGCGAGTTGATCTTGGGCTACAGGTAATCCGAGACCTGGCTAAAGTTTCAGGCTACATAAAAGGAGCAATTAAGACTCTTTATGGAGACAACTGAAGCAACTGCCCAAGGCAGTTGGTTGTAGAGTAGAGTTGGGCTAGAATTAAACCATACACCCTGAGAGCTTTCCATATAACTAATGTAAAGATAGGGAACATGGGGACTGTTTCGCAAACTGTGTGTACTGGAAACAGAAGACAGCTAGAACATTGGCAGGCAGCGAGAAAACCACTTAATGAGACTTGTCCTGAAGAGCGAGACAGACAAACCTGGAGAGAAAAAGGACTTGCTTGAAAGAAAGACTTTGAAACCAGGTGAAAAGAAGTTGCCAGAGCTTGCCTGTTTCTACTCTGATCTGGAAAACAAGGATGCGCTTGCGTTTTTGGAACTAATTGTCTTGCATCAGGCCTGATTTGTGTAGTATACTTCTCCCACCAAGACAGTCAAGGCTTCAAATACTAAATAATTGCTCTGTGGCAATAAACCAGATTATTTCAGTTATTAAAAAAATTTATAACTTTTTCTTTTTCTCACAGGTATCTCAGATGAATTCATAACTCCCATGTTTAATTTTTATAAAAGCATTGGAGAGCTGAAGATGACACAGGAAGAATATGCGCTTCTCACAGCCATAGTTATCCTGTCTCCAGGTAACTTCTAATCCAGAATTAAATATTAGTGGTTTTGGAAAGAAAGCGTGAGGAGTGTGACCTGAGACTTGTAAAAACTTACATTCTACATAGAATAAGCGAGCATACATGCTTATTCAGTATATTCTGTTGTTAAACCAGAAAACAAGCACACAAATCCAAACTCCAAATATCCTGCTACACCATCTAGTTTTGCATACAAGGAGAAGAAGTGTTTAAATACCCCGCTTAAAAAAATTACTGGTATCTCTCCACTTCTTAGCAGGACAGGCTTCTTTCTTCAGAAAATCCCAGATGTGGTTACGTGTACAACACTACAGACCATTGCGGAATGTCACATTTTTTAGAAGGAAATTGTGAAACCCTATGACTTAGAATAGAGAATGGCAATGAAGGTCTTCAGCCTTTATTGAACAAACGCCAGGCTGGCAAGAGCAGAAGGACAGTAGCAAGTCACCCTCTTGACTATAAAGTGTTGGAAACTGACCTTTCAGAAGTATCGGCGTAATAGCGTCTGATTACAGGCTTTGCTGTAAAAACTAATTCTTTGACAATACAAAACTAACTAGCTCTACCTACAACATACGGAGAAATTGTAGAGTGCCTCAAACAAACTGACTATCATAGGAATGGTAGAAGAGAAGCCTGATGCTTCAGGACAAAAGACAGACACTGAGGTTTCCAAATCAGGTTTCATGGAAGATGGGAAGGTAAAGCAATTCCATCGCTCTTTGTCTCAGTGTGGCTCAGGGAATTTTTTTACACCAAAAATTTCAGTGACCAAAAAAACCCCATCCTCTTCTTTTCCACCCTCTCCAAATACCCAAACACATACTTCCATATGAACAAAATAACAAGACAAATATTTTCTAGAAAGGAATTTCATTTGAGGATGAAGATGTTTGATTTCTTCCTGGTGACCTGCATGTATACTCTTCTCCACTGGCCAAATTCCCCAGTTGTACTAGACTTCCAAGAACTTACACGGTGCTGCTCAGTTGTTGCAATGCATCACGGGATGTACTCAGGTGCAGAACTGCATTGGGAGATGATGATACAACCCCAGAGAAACATTACTGAGTTAAAACTCTTCAGTTTTTGAAAAAGTTGAAAGTTTTCCTTAGCTAGAAGTGGGAAGCTTACATGAAAACCCCAAACCAAAAATACAATGTTAAGTACTTTTATTCCCTCATAATTTGAAAATAAATGTTCTTGGTAGGTGTGAACATCAGTGCTCAGGGTAAATATTTGAATATTTTTATATTCTTTTATCAGTGTAAATATTTACATTGTATCAGAGCATATATTTGCTAATTACTTCTTTTCTTTTAAAACCATACCCAGATCGACAATACATAAAGGACAGAGAGTCCGTGGAAAGGCTTCAAGAACCCCTGCTGGATATTCTACAAAAATTCTGCAAACTTCACCACCCAGATAATCCTCAACACTTTGCATGTCTTCTGGGCCGTCTTACAGAATTACGGACATTTAACCATCATCACGCAGAGATGCTGATGTCATGGAGAGTGAATGATCACAAATTCACACCTCTTCTCTGTGAGATCTGGGATGTGCAGTGATGGATACTTTTTATTTTATTTTAGGAGAAATATCTTTTTAAAGGACCACACAGCATTTATTTTAATAGGAAAATATCCCACGGTACATTAAATTTTCTTTACTGCATTTTTATAGAAAGATGCCATGGGTTCATAAAAGTCATTTTGTTCACTATACACAGAATATTGTATAGCTATCAGATCTTCACATGTGAGTATAACTTTCTCTGTATTTATATTCTCTAATCAGAAAGAGTCCACCAACTCCTCAGAGGAAAACTGTTAATTCACGCTGCAATTAAGCTGGCTGCAGTTACGGTTCCTCTTGACAAATGGGGAAATGCAGGTTTCCATTCATCTTTTGTCGTTGCAGAGTTTTTATGCTTGGCCTCCATCAAAGAATATATTTCAGATATTTACAGTAATAAACCAGCCGAAATGGTTAATGCCCCACTCATTTGCTGTTCAACTGTGAAATGCGTTCACGTAAGACTTGCAAGATGTTATTTCTTCAGAAGATGAAAAATTACATAATGGAGAAAAGCCACACACACACAAAAACACTTCTCATGATATAAACATGTAGCTTCATTTGCATTATTATTTCAAAGTAAAAATTATACAGTACCTATACTTTGTGAAAATGCATCACAGGTTATTTCGCTTTATGACTTTTGGTGCTTAGTGAGTCTGAAAAATACCATCAGCAACATCTCTGGAACAGGTAAGCGTGTTCGAACGCTGCGCGAGGCGGTGTGGGCTCCCTGACGCTAACAAGGGGCTGTAGGCAGGGTGGGTGCTTTCCTTGTGCCTGGGTCTGCTCCCAGCGACGTGCAACCAGATGGCTGGGACACCCGCGTGCCCACCGTGCCGTCCTCCGCACCGCGGCCCCACAGTGCTGGCAGCACGAGAAAGGTGTTGGGTGCCGAAACGCCTCTGGGCTCTGCTGCGGAAAGGCTTCTTTGGGTGTGAGCTCTGCCATGGGCAGGCGTGCACCCCTGTTATGGTTTGAAGAACCCACAATTTATTGTTGTTTAGACAATTATTCTATCACCCGATGACCCCTCCCCACCTGGGAAGGGGAATGGGGAAAAATAAGGAAACCCAAGGGTTGAAATGTAAACAGATTTAATAGAATGGCACTAGATAATTAACATTAATAATACTAAAGGACCAATATTGATCGCGATACCAATGTAGAATATACAAGGGTTATACTCAGCCAATTCTATCAGCAGGAAGCTGTGCACTCCCA
>RSEF01000001.1:57958324-57992518 GCA_003993805.1 Himantopus leucocephalus
CCAGAGTCTTCTAAAAATGCAGTTTTCCCAAGCATTAGAAGAGGCCTTACTGAAAAATAAAACTGCTAAAAGGTAAATTGATCCTGTGTCGCTCAAGCCAGGACAACCCCGCACCCTGCTCCCACCGCCAGTGACCGAATTCCCGACCACCGCCCCAGGGAAGCAGAACTGCCTCCCCACAGCTTCCCCAAGAAGGAGGGCACGTTGAGGCCCCCGCTATCGCGACAGCGGAACCGGCTGAGAGGGAGGGGAGGAGGGCGGGCCGGCCATCTGCCGCAGCCCCCGAGCGAGCAGCCCTCCGGCCGCGGCGCCGCAGCGGGTGGGACGCCGAGGCCTGACCTGGCCTCCCCCGGGGGGGGGGGGGGGGGGGGNGCGGGAAGAACCCGGCTGGGAGCTCCGGTCTGCCGGTGGAGCCCCCTGCTAAACGGGAGAGGGACCGCTCCGCCCTCAGCCCCGCGGCGCCGCCGCCTCAGGCCAGGTGCGGCGGGCACGGCCCCGCCCGGCCCCGCCCGGCCTTGCCCCGCCCCGCGGGCGCTGATTGGTCCTTTCGAACGGAGCGGCCGGCGCGGGGCGGGCGGGGGCGCCCTGGTGCGCGGCGCGGGGGGAGCTGCCGGTGAGTACGGCGGTGCGCCGCCCGGCCCGGCGGCTACGGGGCTGGTGGAGCGGCAGCAGCGGCGTGTGGCGGTACCCCGGCTCCGCGGGGAAGGTGGGGGGGCGCCCGAGCGGCGGCGGCGGCGGCGGCGGGGGGGCGGGTCGGGTCGGGTCGGGCCGGGCCCCGCCTGGGGACCGGGGCGCTGCTGCCGGTGAACCCGCTTGCGGCGGTGCGTGGGGCGCGCAGTTGCGGAGCGGTGGCACTCGGTCGGTTGCTGCACGGCTATAAGGGGCAGCGCTGAAGAGGTGTCGAGCACCGCACGTCGCCGGGAGCCCTGTGCAGCGGGGACAGACCCCGGTAGTGGGCGAAACCCGTTACCGGGCTGGGCTCGGTCACCCTTCCGGGGGCAGCAGCTGGCGCCCGGCCGGGATAGCCTCCCTGTGGCATCGGCGTTGGAAGCGAAGTGCCGCGAAACTCACCCAGGGGATGGGAGAGGGGAGGGTTTTTGCATAACGCCCTTCAAGGCAGTCTGTCCCGCGCCTCACGCCAGCGTCTGAGGATGCGGTGCTGTTCTTGTAGGAAACTCGCCGTAGTGCTCTCGGCTAAAATACTCCTTCGCGTTGCTTAGTAAGCCGAAAAGCGTCTGGCTCCTTCTTCTTTGCCCAAAAGCTGGCTGCGTTCCAGGGATGCTGTGTGTCACCTTTGGCATCGTATCAGATCAAGACATGGGGAAAAAAAGTACGGGTATACCTTTAGGGACCTGTCAGGCGTAGCTGGCCTATGCGTTTGGAATTCTAAGTGTACTGGGTGGATCTTTTTCTATTCAGACAGGATTTCATATTTAAATATTTTATATTTATGAATAGTAAGTGCCTCCTGACTGGGGCCAGCCGGCAGCCTGCTTCTTGGACATCAAGCGATGCTCCCCTCAGTGTTACTTTGCTGGAAGAAGTGTGGGGTGTAAATGGGAGGGAGAGAAGGGTTTGTTTGTGATGGTGAGCGAGCGGCAGGGGTAGCGTGTCTCCTGTTATCCAGCCTCTCCCCAAACTGGATGCTCCTGTGGTAAAGGAGCCGTCTGCACGTCTCCTGCGGAGGTGCCAGCTGTTGAGATGTAGTGCTCCTCCCTGATTTCAAGCGGGTTTCTCTGCCCTGGCAGGTGAATCCGGAGCCTTCGCTGCCTTTTGGAAGGGGAGAGCAGGCTCGTTGCCGTGTGCACTGTCACGGAGAGGCACGGAAAGGCAGTCCCCGAGGAGAGCAGTCAGCGCGCCTTAATGTAAGGAGTTGGTTGCCACCTTAAAGCCCTTCACTTTGGACCGACTAGTCAGGTTCTTTCTCTTTCGTGCCTCTGAGGCCTCCCCAGGGAAGCAGAGCTCCTGCTGACTCAGTATTGCAACAAAAGGGCTCTGTAACTGCTGTAGTGACATGAGAGAGTAGCGCTCCGCTCCTTGGATGTCTCTTGTTGTGCCTACCTCTTTTCTTCTGCATGTTAGGATATGTGTACCCAAAAAAATCTTGGCTGTCCTGTTGTAGGTTTCAACAGCTACTGACTTGACAGCTTCTTTCATTTCAGAGTGTTTAAAAACATGGGGTTTAGTAGGTACTGTCAGGACTAATCTACAGTTTCCAGCTGCTCGGGGGTAGTCTGTTGTGACTGCCTTTGGGTGTTGATGGAATAGAAGATGATGTGTTATGCATCTTAAATATAGGGTGAAGATGTAAAAGTGTTTCTACCCAAGGTTTTTTTTTTTAATAAGTCTGTGAAGCCAAGCCTTTTTAATGAGTCTGTGAATCTCTTTAGGTTCCAGTTAAGCTGGGTCAATGGCCGCTTCATGTATGTTTTAGATATCTGTGGAGTTGTGGATTTTTTTTTTGTGTGTTTTGTTTCCTTGCAAACTGTGCAGTCAAGTAAACTGGGGCTTGGACTCGGTTCATCTTGTGCTACAGAATGGCTTGTAATTAGTGTAGCGTGTCTTGCTGGTTGGGCCCCACTGAATGATCTATAAAACCTGATACAACTGATACTGAGCAGGCTATCTTGGGTAGCATCTAAGAGCATGTGTTCAGCACCCTGAAGTATTCGCGTAAAGTGCTTTAGCATTTGCTGACTTTGCTGTTTCTCAGACTGCCTGGGGACAAAGTGGTGGGCACCTCTCTGGGGAACAGAGGCAGACTATGGTCTTGTGAGGCTGTCCTGTGCGGGTCATGTCTGGGGTGTGTCTGCACCCCATGTCCTGAGAAACGCCCGTCCCTATGCCACGTGTCAGTAGATAGGTACGTTTTTCTCACCTCTCTTTCCTAATGTTGATCCATAGCTCTAGTCCTTTGCTGGAGGTTTGGCAGTCGGCCAGCTGAAGGCAGCTCCTGCCTTCCCCAATATATCATTTGGGGCTGACCGCCTGTCTCGCAGTAAATCAGTGTTGCTGTATTGATCCAGCCGGAAGGCGCTACTTGGGCGTACTACTCCCCTCCCATCCCACGGAGCCTCTTGGCAGCAGAAGCACCAGCAGAAATAAGGTGTTTTCTGGGAGCACTGCTGGTGGTGGGGGACTCTACGTTTGCTGAGCTTGGAGCTGGGCTGGTTGCCGCCCCGGTTGGGGAGCACTTGCAGGTTTCTGGTTTAAGGGATGAAGCAGGTAGAGAACCCTCTTAGGGACCTTGGGGATATCAACTGGCCTGGAAATGGGAATGGCATGGCCTGAGGCTGTGTGTGGGACGTGATGCAGTGCATTTTCATCTTGGGGTCTTTTCTTTCACAGCTGTGATCCCTGAACACCAAACGCTTGTTGAATGAAGGTGAGTTGATAAAACTGGCATGTGTAGAAACTGATAGAGTTTGAGCTGAAGCTGCCTGAATTCAATATCAAATGCTTGCTTCGGTCATTATGTACAGCTTTTTGATGCAGGGAACCCAACTGGTTTTAGAAGAAGTCAGATTTGGTTATGACTCCACCTGGTACTGCAGTATTCACCTCACCACAGCACCTTCTGTACCTTTGCAGGCTGACTACTTGAAGGTGGCAGACCTCTGGGTCTTCTCATCCCATGCCTCTCCCTGTAAGTGATAAGGCTACATTAATCTGTATTCCCTGCGATCTCAGAGCTGGACTGTTTGGGATCTGAACATGGGTAATTGTTTCTGTATTAATTTTTCAACTCAAAATTCGTGCAGGGTAGTCTGTATCATCAGAGGGGTTTTTTATTAAGTGTTATTCAGGTGCCCTGATAATAAGTGAAGCCGTTTGACTTTCTAGAGAGCCCTTTGGCATTTAGGCTTACAAAATAACTTGCGTTAGAAGAGCAGGCCCTTGAAATTCAAGTGCCACAATTTTCCTTTTTCTTTTCTTTTTTTTAGACTAGTTTTTGTTAGACACGCCACAAAACTGCAGATGCTGAGCATTCTTGTGATAGCTGCTGTGTGAATATTTTGCTTTGTTCGTGTTTTGAGTGCTCCCTGTGAATTAGGCTGCCTTTTGTTTTCCCTTGGCAGTTACTATGCTAGAGCTCTTGTTAGCCTATATGGAGCTCCTTATTTTAATGAGACCAACTTCTCTGCTGGCTGTTCTGCTGTTGTTTTATTTATTTTTTTAATCAATGAAGCCTCTTACTGCGACTCTTTTGGGACAATAGCTTTCTTATGCTAAAGGAAAATGTATTCCCCTGGACAAAGCTGTGGGAAGCATAACATGCTCATTAGTAATGCTTGGTATATACACTGCCCTTCCCTTGTTCATTCATAGAAGGAAAAATGACATCAAGGAGAGGATGTCTCTTTTTTTTTTTTTTCTTCTTCCCTAGAAATAAAAGGAGGGGCAAAGATATCACTTGGAGTGTCTCTGATAAAGTTTGAGAAGTGCTAGCGGTCCTGATAGAAGGAAGTGGCTTCAGTCTGAAAACACACTGGTTGCTCGTTTGCTGGTCATAGAGGTAAGTTTTTTGAAATGCCTGACATGTGCGGTCTTAAGTAGCATGGGAGGTTCAAGGCAATGGGAGGGGAAAAAAGGGAAGGAAACAGCACACTTCTGCTTTCTGGGTAGGAGGAAGGGGGAGAATTTGTATGAGAATTGGATCTTCTGTGATGGGTTATTTGGTCTTTTGCCATAGGAAGGCCAGGTTGTCCAACAGATCGAGGAGAGAAGAATACTGCCTATGTATAAAGCTTAAACATCTGGGACAGGAGAGAGGAGTTACTAATTTTTAAAGGAAAACAGATGAGTTAAAATTGTCTGGCCATGTCTGCAGTCTGGTTTCCAGCCTGATCAGTAAGATGAAGTTTTATTGCAGCTATTAAGTAATGGAGCAAGAAAGTTGTTTTTAACTGGTTTCAAGACACAGATAGGTACATTTTGAGGTTGTAATGCCCTCCGCTACCACTGTGGAGAATTATGCTGAGGAAATTCCTTCTGGTGCGTGGGTATGCAGCTGACCTGGTAATACCATGCATCTCTTGACCTGGAGTCTATGTGGAGAGACTTACTGATCCCCAGCCCAGCGTAGAGTTTGTGCTGGGTTTTCCCATGATTGAAAAGCATTGCTGGAAAATACTGCCTTGGCTTCAGGAGAGGTGGTGTTGACCAGATTGCCTTTAAAACTTTCCTTAAGCGTTGTTTGGCCAGAGGATTGTCCTGATAACCGTATTGCTGCAATAGTTTGCAACATTCTGTTGAAAACTTGGGCATGTGCTAACTGCCTGGAAATCTAAGTCAAAATCCCAATAGAAATTAATAAAAACATTGATTTCTCTCATCTGTCTATGCAAGAAGAAACCTTATTTTTCAAGATTATTTTCTTGCTTTTAAGATTTTAATCTTAAAAGTATCTTCAAAGTATTTAATGTAAACTCAGGATGCTCATATGTGTATGCACACACGTACAAGATACACTTGTGATAGCTGAGAAGGAAAGAGTGAATGCCAACATTGTTAAATCCAAGAATGGTTTGAAGTATTTATATTTCTCTTTTGCAAAGTAAATGCCTTACAGCTCCTTAAAATCATGCAAACCTTTGAGTATTATTTATGCATATGAAGTTAGTTGCTACTTTGTGCTGTAATAACTGCTGCTTTATTTAAGGGCAGAGAACTGAAGTTGACTGAATACTGGATCAACAGCTTAGCTACCAAGAAAATTCCCTCTTTCCCCCTCCATTCCTGATTAGACTCACTTGTATTTTGCCAAAACAGCACTGATGGGTTTTTCTTGGGATTTTCATGAAAGCAGGAGGGACCGTATTAAAAATTCTTTTCTCTTTCCTCAGGGGAAGAAACTAATGTAAATGCAGATGACCATGCAGAATGCAGTTCAGGTAAATGCCTTTTGTAATGTTTGAATTCTGTGTAATACTTTTTTTTTTTTTTATTCACAGGTCTGCCCTGAAGCAGATGAAATGCTAGAATCCCCAGAGTTCTCTCTAGGTTTTTTTTTAAGTAATAAATTAAATAAATTAATTAAATGTAAATTAATTTAATAAATTAAATTAATAATTTTCTCACTTTACAAATGGAGCGATGTGACAAGATAGATAACCCAGTGTTATATCAGATAGGTGATCCTTTCTCTTCCTGAGTGCTGTTACCCAAGAAGGTTTTGAAGTCAAAGGCTGAGATTATTCAAAAACTCGCTTGATGATTAAGAGGTGTTTTTAAAACCCCTATATTCTAGTTAATCACTTAAAATATATTTATTTATATATACTTATATACGCACCGAACTGAAGGAAAGTAGTTAAGAACACCAGAAGGACTCTGTCTGTGGGGATTTTGTACATGAAATTTCAGTGTGGTCCGTTTCTTGAAATGTAAACATGCCTCTCACTTTGAAAACATGCAATTCTTAGGAGAAATGCTAAGGATTCATGTTCAAGGAGTGTGTTATGTTCTTGCATAGGAATATGTTTCCTCTTTTAACACCATTTTAGTGATTTAAACACAAAATGCCTCTGAAATGTTTGATCAGAGAAATCGGTAGCCCGTAGTGAATTATACAATAAACTGCAGGTTTCATTACTTAAAATGTGCTGAGGAAAAAAAAAACAAACACAAATTTAATGCATGTTTTCATTATTTAATATTCAGGAAAGTATGTAATCTTAAATCCAAAGAAGTCAAGAGAATGAATGCGGTAGTTCTTTTGATGCAAGGGTTGCTAATGAGAGCTGCACCGTTCGTGATTACTGTTGTGTTGGTTTGGTGTATCCGTCTGAAGGGGAGCGGACACTCTTTGAATAATAGACCTTTAGCATAATTCAGAACCGCAAGTTTTCGTCATCTGACTACAAATATTAGAGCTCGCTGTCTTCAGCTTACTGAAATCCTCTGCAGGTGTGGTTTGGCGATGACCTTCCCTTAAGTCCCCGGAGTCCTCTGACGCCCAGACATGGGCCAGGTTTGGCAGATGTGTGCCTGTATGACCAATGGATATCCGTGCGGCATGAAGCAACTTTGGTGCCTATGCAAGAAGATCTGTCCATCTGGCTGTCTGGCTTGCTGGGTGAGTTTAAAAATAAATCGCTGTGTAATAAATTCGAAAGCGTTTTCCAATATTCCATTCAATGCTGACGCTTAATATTTATAATACTATTAACGATCTGGTGTATCTGAGCCTGAATGGCTAGGAGGATTACATTAAAATGCACGCTTTGGTTTCATATTTTATTAGCTGCCACCTCTTAGAGGTAGGATGATTAATTGTTTAATTTATATTTCGCAATATTGTTAGTGTGATTAAAATCTAATGAAGTGGATATTTGATTTTACTTTCCTTATATATTTCTGCTAATTTTCAATCTTTAACACTGGAATGCTGTTTGAGTTGCCTCTAAGTTCACATGAAACTTCTTTACCTTCTGTTCAGTAACTCTAATGTTGATTTTTTTTTTTTTTTTTTTTTTTTTTTTNTAGAAGTCAAAGCAGAACAACTGCTTGAAGAACTTGATAATGGGGTTCTACTCTGCCAATTGGTTGGTGTTCTTCAAAACTCAATTAAAAAAAGCTGTAGCTCAAATAATTTAAGGGTGAGTCATATTGTGATTTATTTTTGTTTTAATACATATATAACTCTTTAATTGTAGGCAGTAGTAAAAGGAAAGCAGGTGAGTGAGGCTTCCCAAAGTGGCATCCTGTGTGCTGTGTATCTGGAGACTGATTAACAACAGTGTGGTGTTATACATGGATAAACCGTCCTTATGCAACAAATGACGTATTCACTTTGTTAATCAAATCCTAAGGTCCTTACTAGTTTTCTTAGTTTGATTTCAGTAGAAGTCTTGTCAGAGGAAGATCTAGTCTAAGTCTGGAGTTTGTTCCCCGATAACATCAGTATGGGTGGGTTACAAGATACGCATTGGCACTTGGTGGAATGTTTTATTCCAGAAACTGGTGGCTGAACTCTAGGATATTGGTTAGCCATGAAAATACCCGTATTGAGATGTACCTGAAGATGGGCTCCGGAGTTTTTGTTAGGAACCAAGGCTGAGTTGAAACGTGAATCTCAAGCAACTTCCAGCTTGTGTTTGTACAGTGAAAAATACTGATCTGTTACTTTGGAGTATAAAACCATATAACGCTGGTGCACGTATAATACGTTCAATGTACAGGTCCCCCATATAGCTACAGCAATGCTTAGATTTGTCAAATAGTAGATCACCAGCTGATGTGCTCTGGTTGGTAGTATTTCACTTGGGGGCAGGAGGAACTGTTTCACCATATCCAGACCATTTTTTTTTATGTTTACCTTTTACTGCTTTATCTAGTAAAACCATAGTTTTAAATAATGGATGTTTATCATTAAAGTAATATAATTACTAATATTAGAAAAATTATTAATTGGGGGGACAAGACAGCAGCCTTAGGAAGCCAAATGGTATTTATACAAGAGCCATATGAATGCGGCAAATTCAGGGTTTTTTTCAGGAGGACAAGATGCACAACTTGTGTATCTTTGAACTGCTTTTTTAGTTTTGAAAATACCAATTTAAAAACAAATAAGTACTGAATTGTTTTAAAGGAAGCTGTCCTTTGCTCCTTTCTGATTCCTTCTGCTTTCTAGAATGGGTTCTAAAATGTTGAAATCTAGCAGCTAAGTATAGTTTAGTTGATTTGGGGTTCTCTCTGCTCATTCTGCTGCTGTGAACAGAACTTGGGAAGCGGGAATAACTGTCTAGACTGGGAAACCACCAGTAAGACTTTTACTCCAGCATGCAGGGAAATGAGGAAGAAACTGTCTGGGCGGTTCTGGGAGAGATTGCAGAGCTAAGGATGGTTCACGCAGTGACTGTTCACAATGTTAAGATGGGATGCCTTCTACATTAGCGTAGCTTTTTTAATAGAATATGTGGTGGGTCGAACACAAGATAGTTACTAACCACTGTTTATGTACTCTGAATTTATGCTTTGAAATCTGTTGGCAATGTTGATGTGCACAATGTACTCTTTGTTTTCTTCCTTTACCAGAATTTTCCTATGAGAAAAGTTCCATGTAAGAAGGATGCTCCATCAGGATCTTTTTTTGCCAGAGATAATACAGCCAACTTTCTTAACTGGTGCAGGGCCATTGGAGTTGATGAGACTTATCTCTTTGAATCCGAAGGTTTAGGTAAATCTATCTTTTTGTAAGACTTGCTTTGATCTGTATGTGGATAACTACCTGGTCATGGAGATCTCTTGTGTATGGTCTTGTGAAGCCTTTATCACAACTGTACCTGTCTTGTACAAGCTATTCATGCTTTTATTTATTTTAAGGCAGTGTTCACATAAAAGCCTGGAAAAATCAGTTCAGTGACTGCTCTCACTTGCACGATGCTTTTCCAAACTTCTAAAAGTTGCCGTGTGGGAGGAAGGCAGGAGTGATAGCTGTGCAGCAAACTCCTGTGTTTTCCTTCAGTAAAAAGGCCCACTGAGAAACAGAGGAGAAAAGTGTGGTTTCGCTTTCCCTGTGCGGGAGGACCACAAGGCCATGGAGTCAACTCACAATAAGATCCTTTATTTGGTATTAGAGCTCATTCTTGTTGCAGAAAGCTCTCAGAATAATGCATTCATGACTGCTAAATTTGGTAACTACATCAGGGCGTTGTGCCTGAAGTGGCAACAGCCTGTTGGTAATTAACATTTACTTCAGGACCTACTTAACATGACTCTAAAACATTTTTATTTTCCCATTTAATAAGATAGTTATAAAAATAAATATTGCCAACTGTGTGTATGCCTGCCCCAGTGCACAGTCTGCCCATTATAACAAACAGCTTCTAGACTGATACTTTGAGGTGGAATAAAATTTTTTAGACTGTTAATTAAGAGGAGCTGTGCTTTCATCACATGGTAAATAATGAAATGCTCTTCTACCCACTATTATGTCAGTAAAAATTAATTAATACAAACTTTTCTTTGGCAAGCCAAATACTGTTTGGGGTGTTTTTTGTGTTGTGCTTTTTTTTTTTTTTTAAAGGCAAAATATCTGCCTGTTAAGCAGAACAGCAAAGAATTGTGAAGTACCTTTGTTTTCAGTAACCAGATGAATTTGTCACAGTATTTACTAGATTTTCTTGACGTCTTTGTGCCATTTAATGCTATTTAAATGGAAGGCGCTGTTTTTATTAACTGCGTTTCTTTTAAGCTCTCTTCCCTGCTAGTTGGACTGCCCATGCCTTCTCTACTGGATAAGTAATCTTTTAAAATAGTTGAGAAAATATCCTCATTTACATCTGTCTCATTCTGATTTAACTAGGGAGTGTATCTTTTCTTCAGTGCCATGAAATACAGATGAGTAGGAAAACTGAGCTATTAGAAAACTAGTTCTAATTTTTTTTTTTTTCAGTTCAACTTGTATGAATTGCATTGCTTAAACATCTTGGTTCCTGTAAGTGGATGGGTAACTAGAACCTGTTTAACCTCCCTGAGATAAGCAGACAGGATTTCCTAATGTTGTGGCTTTTGCTCGTAGCCAAGAAGTGTTTTGAAGTCTGATTGTAACTCTCGACACAAGCTTGCTTTGTGGCATAAATATCTTCTGTGAGCCTTTTTGGCAGCTGAAATGAGCAGACTTGCAGCCTCCTTGATGAAACAGTCTTCCCGGTGGTGTTCTCCATCAAACTTTTGAGCTATTCTTTATGAATGAAATAGGGGAAAGATAATTTGACAATTGTCCTTTTTCTGATCAGATACATATAGCAACACCTCCTGAAAAATGTGGATGGCTGTGAAGGAAATAAATTAAGTGGCTCCTGAGGCAGCAGAAAGGGAGAGTAGCCATCATGGGATGCCCTTTGACATCAAGCCAAATGTCTTGATCTCTGCTAGGGATTTTTCTCTTCTGGATTCAGCCAAATTACACCTCTTCTGTTACAGCTGACAAAAACACTTAGGAAAAAAAAAAAAAGAAAGATGAAATGACCTCTAGTACCTTTTAGATTATGGCGGTGCCAATTTTCTTTTCTAGATTTACCCTTCATAATCAGATCTCTTAAAAAGTAGACTTACAAACTGGAGTAGATGATGTAAAAAAGAATATCTGACTTCATACTGGGCTTATACTTTAGGAAACACTTCAGTTGTCTTTAAAGCAAAGTAATTTTACATATCAAATTGAACGTTGGAAAGATGTTAGATTTCATCTGTAAATATAGAGCTGGCTCATTAGGCTTCTCTTCAGAGTGAATTTCCGGTTTCTACTGAATATTGTTACTGCACAGTATAAAGAAAGTCATACTTGTTTATATAAATGTAACACGATATGAAAATCGTATCTACAGCTTTTCACATTTCTTATACTGGATGGTACCATGTGTGCAGGTGGAGGGGAGTTGAATCACCTTTCTCCCAGCCTTTGGTTTCTGAGTTATTAGGCAGTATACCTACTTGGCTAAGAAGTCACAGGCATGGTTTGTTTTTCTGTAGCATTTATACAACTGTTCTTAGAACATGTTGAGAACATCTCAATTTTGAGGCTTAAATGGGGGCAGGGGAAGGAAGTAGTTCCTTGTGTGTGAAACTTTTAAACTATTTTCCTTCTCTGTTCATGGCCCTTGTTTCTTTTCCTTTTTCTTGCACCCCTAAAGATGGAAGTTGCAAGAAACCAAAACAGATATTGCTTTTCTTCTGCCTTTTGTATTCTACAGTGCAGCAGTAAAAATAATTGAATGTTTTCATTTCAAAGCTGTCAAGAAAACCCAGAAGAACTGCCACAGTCACCTACACACCGTTTGGCAATCACTCCACTCTTCCACCTCATACTTCAGCTCTCCTGATCATGATTTAGTGTGTCTACGCAGTCGAGTTTATGCAGCTGTTAGAGCTGTTCTGAACTGAGGGGTGCAAAGCAGCCTCTGCGGTGGGCACTGGCTGGGTTAATGTGGGCACAGTCCTTGAGAAGCAAAGCCTAGTGCAAAACTCTGTGCTACTAACATATCTGAAATTGTTGCATCTTTTCTGTGATTGCAGCCCATATCTGATGTTTGCATCTGAGAGTTTGCCTCTTAAACCAATGTCATTCTCACCTCCTTACGGTAACAGGTTTTGACCCTTTTTCTCAGATGGATGCTCGCAAAGATACCAAATTCTGAAAAAAACCTTTGGGTGAACGGGGCAGGAGGTGGGGGCTGATAGAGGAGGTTGAAATGAGGGTGTGTTGTGGGGTAGGGGAGCTGCCAGTGGCAAAGTGGTATCTTCTAGTGCAACTGGGTGCATCTGCCATATGGATGGACCCTGCTGGCACCCAGAACTTTTAAAGTGATAAGAAAAAGGATCCATTGCTTACTGAAAGGGTAACAATTACCCAGACTATTCTTTCACAGCCAAGGGTTTAACCCAGTTAGGCTGACTGGCTGCATAGCCATCTGCTTGGCAGCTACATCCCTTGCAGTGAATTCTCCTACGGTTGTTCGCCTATAGTGTGGGTGCATATCATAGAATCGTTATGGCTGGAAAAGATCTTTAAGATCATCAAGTCCAACTGTTATCTGTCTACTGGGCCCACTTCTAAACCATGTCCCTGAGCACCATATCTAGACAGCTTTTAAATACATCCAAGGATGGCGATTCAATCACTTCCCTGGGCAGCCTGTTCCAGTCGTTGATAACCCTTTCAGTGTAGAAGCGTATATCTGTCTGTATGCACAAGCATGAACAGATGGAGTATGTTTTCCTATTTGCAGTTGTTGAATGCTTTTCATCTTTAAGACTGCTATAATATATTTGGGGATAAGGAGGGAAAAGCTCTCGGTTCTTTCAAGATCACATCAAGAAAGAACAGCATAAAATCAAATAAAGCATATTTCTCTTAGGAAGGGGGGAAGAGTTTGATTTCAGGAGTGCCAGGATGGGTTTAAACACCTTATGGAATAGAAAATTAGAGTTGGAAAACATATAGTGCTTTGTCCATTTGTAGCTTGCCTCTGGGTAGAATGATGGCAAAGTTATAGTAACCTATTCCTTATCTTCCCTTCTCTGTACCTAATTGCACAGGTCTCCCCACAGTAAATATGAGCTGCAACTCCCTTTTATTCTCTTCCCTTTTAGTTTTGCACAAGGATCCAAGACAAGTGTATCTTTGTTTGTTGGAAATTGGACGCATTGTATCCAGGTATGTGATCCATACGCACTCTTAACCAGAAAGTGAAGAATGTATTCTATTAAGTAAAAGCTAAGACAAAGTTAAGACAATCTGCTGTCATTAACGTCTACTGCATTGCACTTAATTCCATGTGGAAAGTAATGAGTAGCTTTTCTAGGACCACCATACAATATAAGTATTTTTTTCCAAATATTTATCAGACTCTTTTCATGAAGAAGGGCTGACCCACACTGTTTTTTATAGCTGTATGTTTAAATACTACATTCAGCTTATAGATATGTGTATATCTTGGAAGAACTCATTGAACATTAAATACAGTTTTAAAGTCTTCATTTTCTAAGCTTTTTGGCAGGTGTCTCTTTATCATTCTCTAAATTTAGGTTTCTAATTTATTTATAGTGCAGAGCTGGAAGCTTTAAGATAGTTGATCTAAATTGGATGTGACCTAAATTATGTAGTTTTGACAGTATTTTTACTGCCTTCTCTGGTAGCTCAAAGACCACCTTTGGGAGGGCTTCTACTAGAAACTCAAGACTTGCTCCTTCTCTTTGTGTTATCAAGGCAGTTATTCCTCTGACTGATGTAGTGCTGTTCCCTGTCAGTCAAGCTACTCAGAATTTTGCGTGTTTGTTATCACCAGTTTCTTTTTGTTTTCTTTAGCAATTAAATTCTCTACTTTTGTATTTGTGTTGAGGTATGGAGTTGAACCTCCTGTACTAGTAAAACTAGAGAAGGAAATTGAGCTAGAAGAAACACTGCTGATGACCTCTGGACCACCATCCCCTATTAGCACAGCAAAGTCATGTTGTCACCATGGGGAGCTACATGAGGCTGTAAGTACTACTTACTTATTGTCATATGGGCTTTAAATCAAACTCTAAGTTTATTACTTGTATGATGTGGCTCAGTAATCATAGGCTGGTTTTCATCTAAGATTTGTGAGCCTCCTTAAACAGAAAGCAGAAGGGTATGCACCTCTTTTGAACAAGTATTTTTTTTGAAAATGTAAGCAAAATGCTGTCATATATATATATTGGAGTTAATGTGTCAGTGCATATAACCTGCCTTTATTTCCACCCGCCCCCCATCCCTTGCCTTTCATTGCTTCTTTGAGTATAAGAAAGTATTTGAGTATAAGTATATACTCTTTGAGTATAATACTCTCATTCAATTTTTCTGGCATGTCAATATTCTATGACTGTAACGTATGCTTCTCTTCAATTTGATGTTTTCATTAAACTTCATCAAATATTAAAGTAGACTTTGATAGCAAACTTTGATGAAACTCTTTTTCAAAAGACTTTAAATAAAACCTCTGTAGCTGTACCAATTGGAAATGAATATGTATGCAGAAAAGGAAATAATTTGTACATCTTGTGAATTGGTCCAAAAGGAATGATGAACAACTTTTCTATTTTGCTTCAAAGTGCATGTTGAGACTTTAAAATTCATTTATTTTAAAGGTCTTTTGTGTTGTAATGTAAAACTTCTGCTTCTTTGGGAATGTCAGCCACCAGATCCTTGCTCTCTCTGAAAAGTCTATTGCTTGGCAATAGTCTTGACCTTCCAATTTGTTAAGCTTCTAAGTGGCTGTAAGAGGCACATCTTCTCTAACTGTGGGCTTATTTGGGGACTACCTTTTTGGTTTTTTTCCCCCCCAGTGGTTTCCTCCTTTGGTGTCACATAGAAGATTGACTTATAAAAGACTTACAAAAAGCTAAGGAGAATGCTGAAATAGCCCTGGGTCCCTGGATCAGGTGTAGCAATGGATTTGGTCACAGGAGAGACCCAGGCACTTGTTTCAATTTCTAGAGACTATAACAGCGTCTTACAAGTTTGTGGCTGGAATTTGATGCTACTATGCACAGTGTTAAAGAAAAATCTTAAAAATTAAAGTAGAAATAACATAAAATTGAAGAAGTCATGAGAATTGGATTAGAATGACTCAAAATATTTGTCTGTACATTGTTTTTTCTTTTAATGTTTTATTCTACATTTTGAAGCTCTATGTAGCTGAGATTTTTCTTCTGAGGGAATAGAATTCTAGTGTTTTCTTAGATTATGAGATGAAGATATCAGTATCTTTTCTTGTATTAACTACCTCAATAAACTCTTAAACACGTGCTTCTGTCAAAATACAAACAAATGCTTTCAAATTTAATAACTAGGTTAAACATATAGCAGAAGATCCTCCCTGCAGTTGTTCCCATCGATTTTCAATTGAATACTTATCGGAGGGACGTTACAGACTGGGAGATAAAATACTCTTCATACGAGTAAGTAGTTTCTCAGAATTCCAACTTATGTTCATAATGGGGAGAGAAATGCTTTTAACTGGAATACCTCATTTTTATGGTATTGTTTTAGAATTACGGAGTTATTTAGGTTAGGACACCACATCAACCAATCTCCTATTCAAAGTAGGTGTAGCTAATTAGATCTTACAACTATTGATTTTACTACCTTTTTCTGTGGTGGTTCTAAAATTTCAGTAGCAACTTGCAATATAAATAAGGGTAATGCCATAGAATATCTGAGTATCCTGAGAACGGTGCTTGTTCAAAATCTGGATGCTTGGGGTTTATAATTTGTAGGATAGTTGAGCACTGTCTGTCTTCAGCAGGCATAAGAGTTTCTGGGATTAAAATGTTATGAGGACATCCATAATTTGAACAAAACCGCTATCCAAAACTGTATACTAAATAAGGATGCTGACGGAATTGTTAAAATGTCTTCTGTGTATATGCTTTCATTATTTCCTGATGCATAATGACTGTCTCTGCAGGAGAAACTAGCTAATAAAAGAATTGGGAAGTATATCCCTTATTTATTACGTAATTTCTCCTTTTAAAAATGTTTCTCTGTAAGAAAGGAGATCCTATTTTTAGTCAATTTCAATAGATTTAAATGTAAGATGAAGACACAGTGTTGCATAAAACAAGATAGAAGTTTCTCTTGTTCTTCTCCTGCTCCCACCCCCTCTTTCCCCACCCTCAGATGCTACATGGCAAGCATGTGATGGTACGTGTTGGTGGAGGTTGGGACACTCTTCAAGGTTTTCTGCTTAAATATGATCCGTGTCGAGTGCTTCAGTTTGCGACTCTGGAACAAAAAATCCTGGCGTTTCAGAAAGGGGTCACCAGTGACAGTGTCCCCAGCTCATCAGCTAGAATTCAGGAGCCTCCCGTCATGAATCCAATGTCAGCTGTCAATATGTTTCAAAAACAGCCATCGAAACCCCCTACTCCTGTTTCAGCTCTCGGGGCCAGTGCCAAGAAGGCTTTGTCTAAACGTCCTCAGTCCCCTGCCCTGGCGTCACCGAAAGTGCCACTGCCCCCATCCTCCACAGCCAAGTCATTGTCAGTCAGGTCCAAATTACAAGAGTCTTCAGGGACAGGCGTGCAGTCTCCTTTCAAACCGTTAGCTGGCACCTCAAAGAAACTGGAGTCTCCTGCACACAACTTGCCAGCTTCTGCTCCTTCGCAGCCTGTAAGCAAAAGCTCCTCATCTAGAGGAACGAGAACGGCTCTTGTTCACTCCGAAACATTGCGCAAACGTATTCGGTCCCCTGATGCTCCCAAGGTGAAATTTGCCCTGGCTCAGAGCTCCCCGGCATCAGCACCTCATCCTGTCCTCTCATCCTCTAAAAAACACCCGTCTCACTTGCCTGGGACAGCTGAAACGATGGCTTCAAAACAGAAGCGTGTTGCCGCTAAATGCAAACCGGTATCTGTCACTAAAACCAAAGCGAATTCAGTTGCTCCGAGGGCTGCCCGGCCGCCTGTTACAAATCTGCCTGCTGTTGCCAAGTTTGCACGTTCTCAGCAGCTCCTTGCAAAACCTCCTTCTGAAAGTACTATTCAGACTTCAGGAACTGGGTCTCAGCATCCTCAGAAGGCTCCACAAACAGCTTCTGACCTGGCAAGGAACCTGAACACTGCTTCAGTCCTGAAACACTCAGCTTCTGCACCTTCCCTTGCAGTTAGCAAAGCATCAAAGTCACCGCCTACACTGGTATCTACAAGCAAAAACGTATCATCAGCTGTCAATAAGGAGCCAAATGTCAGTAAACCCCCTCAGGTTGGACCTGCTTCATCTAAACCTCCTGAACGCACTCCCTTATCTGTTGTACGGCTTCCTCAAACTTCAGCCAAAGCAGCAGTGACCAAAAAGCCCATGCAGCCTTCTACAAAAGGTCAGCCTTCAACCAAAAACTCGCAAGCAAATGAGAGCTTGGCCCCAGCAGCCAAGAAGCCTCTCCCTAAGGGAAAATCAGCAACGGCGTGTAACAAAGAAACGCCTGGCGTGTCAAAAGGTCCTCTTGTGAAGAGCAGGCAAGATGATCACTATTTTGTTATGACAGGGAGTAAAAAACCCAGAAAGTAAACTTATTTATTACTTTCTGTGGAAATCTTAGTTTTATCAAATGGGCTTCTACTATCTGCTACACTGAGGACAAGGAAAAAAGTTAAATAACACTACATTTACCATGAAATATTAGGTATAACCTACATTTTTCTGCATAACTTACAGTAAGAACTGTATTTATTTTGAAGTTTAGAAAGGTCTATTGAACTATATTTAGAAGTGAGCTTGCTTGCTGTGTAGCACTGTGGAATAGAGAATATCCCTGTTTGCTGCTAGCCTGACCTGCTGTGGGGAAGGTGGGAGAGAGGAAAGGGGAGCTAGGGCTGCTGCTTTTGCTGCCGCTCATTGCCGAGTGATTGAAGCCTGCCCAAGAAACATCTACCCAGGGCAGAGCCTGAGCAATTCTGGTGGTTCTGGCACATCTGCGTTTAGGCCTCTGGCAAGCGATAGAGCTGTGCACAAGCTGTAAAAGTTCTAATACCTCAAACAAAGCTATGTTGGGTTTTGGTGGTTTTTTGGGTTTTTTTTTTTTTTTAGTTCACCAGTGTGCCAGAACCCAAATTTGGGTCACCTGCATGTATTGGAAAGAAATCTCTAGTCTTGTTTAGATTTGACAGCTGCTATTATAAGTGTTCACTGTGCCCCCTATATGCCTTAAAGTGGCTTCAGGTCTCTTGGAAGTGGAGCCTTCTTGGTTTATGTTAAGTAGGACATGGAAGATCATGGCCTTGATCGCTCTCACTCGTTGTGCCTTAGCCTCTCAAATTCATGACCGATCTCTTCAGTGAGCAATACTACTTTTAAAACCCTGGGCAGATAACCTTGCTTAGTGCACGTTCAAATCTGACTGTAAGAGAGCCCAGTCTTTCCAAGAAAGCTCTCGTTGCGTGGAGAGAAGCACCTGAGTTGCTGGGAGGGCGCTTTTCCCTGGGATGGAGCCCCCAGAGCAGCTCTGGCTCCAGCGATGCAGAGCTGCGAGTACTGACCTGCACAGCCTTACTGCTCCGCAGCAGTGGCCTTCACATGTAAAACTGAATCGCTAAATACTTCTCAGTGCTACAGGTTTATTTTTGTGGGCAGTCTTAGTCTGCAGCGGCCTTTTTGGTTTTATTTATGGAGATCTTCTCGTTGGGTGTCCTGTATTACTTTTTGGAGGTGTGGAATAGTTTACCAAAGAGGTAGTGAGGGACTAATTTGCCTTTAAACATCTGAAAGTGCCAGAAAGCTATACGCTGTTTATGCTCTCAACTCCTGAAGGCTCTTAGTGGGTTAAACATTGATGGTGCTCAACACCTTTACCCTTAACAGAAGTGAGTTTTGTGCTAGATAAATAAAAACTACTGTCTTTTGGGGGTGGCCTTGTTTGAAATATTTTGGGTCTAATGAACAGTCGTTCCTACAAACACCAAGGATCTCTCAGGTTCTATGAAGATACGCTGCTGACTTCCACAGACCATCACTTCTGCTCTCCGCTCCCAGGATATTTACTTATGGGCCAGAGAAGAGATGCATGGAAACTGCGGCTTCTGATGTTGTATACTTAATTTTTATTTTTCTCCCCCTGGAACTAGAGTAAACAAGCATCATAAACTAATGATGAGTTCTCACGTGCAGTGGCAAAGTCATTGAGCTGCCTTTTTGAGCACCTTGTTAGCTTTTTTTTAATTTATGATTCTATTTATGCATATCTACTGTACAATACTGCTTACAACCTGCTGAGAGTAAACAGTAAATACCAATATCCAAACTGTAGGAGGAATCTGTTTTAGTAACATGGACACAAGTCTCACAAGCTCGCATACAAAGTTGTATGTTTGGGGAAGGCCTTAGGCTTACTTGTTTTACAAATACACTGGTGAAAGCCACTACCGCAAATGCTAAGAATAGTATTGACTGTAGTGGACTGCCTTCAGGTTTGATAAATTTGGCACACAGTTTCATATGCTGAAAGCATTTCACAGTAGATGACTTGCTTTTGATTTCAGGCTTCCAAATAGTGAGCTACAATGTGATATATCTCATGCAGATTAACAGCTGAATTCTTTCTTCATAGCATCCCATATGGTGCTGCGTTTCAGATTTGTGACTAAAACAGTGTTGATAACACACCAGTGTTTTGCCTGCTGCTGAACAGCCCTTGCATAGGGACGAGGCTTTCTCTTTTTTCCTGCTCTGCCCCCCCGCAGTGAGTAGGCTGGGGGTAGGCAGGAGACTGGGAGGGACATGGCCAGGACAGCCAACCCAAACTGGCCAGAGGGCTCTTACATATTGTGTACCATCACCCTCCGCAATAAAAACGGGCTAGAGGAAGAAGTGGGGGTTGGGGTTGGCTTTCCGAGATGCCCATTGTTTGTAGACTGGTCTGCCTGTGGGAGGTAGTGAGTGATTGCCTTTGCATCACTTGGTGGTTTGGTTTTTCTCCTCTTTCCTTCACTTATTAAACTGTTTTTATCTCAACCTGTGAGTTTTCTTGCTTTTGCTTCTCTCTTCTCTCCCTCATCTTACTGGGGATGGAGGGCAGAGAGAGTGAGTGTGCAGCTGCGTGGGTGCTTGGCTGCTGGCTGGGGTCAACCCACAAGACTTTTTGAACCGTTTACAACATTTTTAGTAGTAATTTAAACACTGAGACTCATGGATCTCAGTGTAAAGCTATCTCGACATCTACCTTTTTGAACTATAACTTCAGAGAAAATTAAGCAGATGGTTTCATCTTTGTGATCCATTATCTCATGTAATGGACTGAATTTTATGGTTTAAAATGAAATAAAAAGTGTAAGCTTTTACAGTTGAAACCTTAATCTGCTAATCTAAAGATGGTTCACCTGTTACATGTGGGTAGGCTTGGTTTGGTTTTATTATAAAAATAGTGTATTTGAGCATGGTCCAATTTCTGTGAGTATTGCAGTCTCCAACTTCACAGCCATATTCTAACTACGGGTGTCATGTAACGTGAGGTGAGCCAAGAATAAGATGTAACAAAGTACCTCCTAATGGAAATATATACTGGTTTTGCAATGTTTACATTGCCAAATATCAAGTCTAATCTTCAGCTTGTATTACTTTTTGTGAGGGAAAGATAACTTGGAGCAAGAATCTGACTGAATTCTCCACGTGTTATCAATGTCCTTCTCTATGAGTACTTATTTTAAATAAACATCTACTGCACCTTTTTTACGTGCACACATTTTTTTTTTTTTCTACTGTCATCTTTTTGTGGGGAGGGAAAGAGAATGTATTTGAGAAGGCTTATGTTTTTACTCTACCACCACATAAATAGTAGCTTCCATCTCAGGCTATTATGAAGACATAAATAGCTGCTTCTAATCCATTGCTTTGTTTGGAGTTCAAGACCTCTTTACTCTGATCCTGGTTTCAGTATGACTAATTGAGTAGAAGATGCTTTCTACTCTGTCCTAGCTGACGACGTGCCTGAGTAGTTTCAGCTATACCTCTGAGAGTTTTATTCTTTGCAGCTCTACTTGAAATATAAAGCACTCATGTGTCAATATTTTCCATGCTTACATCTTGTCAACAAACTTTAGACCCATGTCTGTGTCTGTTGGCAACAATAATGGAAACTTAATTGGTTTTACTGAGAGGAGAATTGGGTCTTCTCACTGGAGTCACCTAATTAACTTATTTTTTTCCCCTCCCTATTTGATTTTTAAAAAAATGTTTTAATAACTGCAGTTCTCTGCCTGTTCCAAAGCGGCTTCAATTCCTGCCTGTCTGATGCTGGTGCCTAATCATATAGATACACCTGCCCTTCCCCTTCAGCTTTGTCTAGTAAGTGCATTCTTGCGGCATCTACCATACTCGTTCCCATAAGACCAAGCTCTGCAGAGATGTTGGTTACGGCTTTCTCTTAAGAGATAGTGGCATTCCAGCTGGCCAATAAAATACAAAGGCACCCAAGACTCTCTCGGGTAAGTATCCTAACCATCAAACTACAATGTCACGCCTCCTTGTCCCAGGGAATCTTAAATCACTTACTGTCCACCAGTAAAGCTTTAAAAGGAGATAGGGAAGATGGTTTTTCCTCCTACTGCAAAACTGCCTTCATTGCTGGTAGGTATTACACGTTCTGGTGAAATTGCATGTTTTATCCTGAATGAGGATAAAGTGAGGTCTCCTCCTTCCTGGGTTAGCTTTCTTGCCTTTTGACCTTAATAGAAAAGATGGGATCATTCACGCTTTTTACAGGTAGGTATATAGGATTGGTATTCACCTTTTTAAAAAAGGGGCTTACTTCTAGTATCCACAGTCCAAAGCCGTTCTCCTAACTCAGTGGAGAGGTATTCCTGAAGTCTTAAGCTCTCGCTTCTCAAACTCCACTGAAGAGTGTAATTTCAGGTTGTGGTCCTGCTCACCCCTAGGCAATGGGAAATGCTTGTTCCTCACTAAACCTATAGGTGCATCAAAATCAGAATAGCATCTCTGGTGCATTCTAGGTGCTTAATTTAGGGCTCCGGCTACTAATCCTGCATGGTTTCTGATCTGGGGAAGCCAGGCACTTCTACCTTGTGCTGACAGTGTGCAGCTCCCCAGCAAAATGTCCTGCAACCACATTTCCCTTTCCTTTGCCGGAAGTATATTGCTCAGTGCAACTGTCATGCTGTTGACAAAGTTATCCATACTTTTCTAGTAATTGCGTGGCTGTTATATTGTCTTGTACTTAACAGATTTTCTACAGTAGTCACCAAAATCCTCTATTCCTCATTAAGATACTGTAAGTCTGGCTGTCAGAAAAGCACAATTTTTTGTATTGTGACAATTTGCTCCATGTACTTAACAAAAGTCCAGCTGTTCAGTCAACAGAACACCTTGCTTTTCTCCCTCTTGTTTTCATCATGATCCCTCTGAGTCCAAAATAAGTCTAGATCCTGTATGACCTATGGGTTTTGTACATCTAACTGCAGCCCTTAAATCTGTTTTTGGATCTGCTGTTCTGAAGAGAAGGAAGGAAGGATGCTTGAAGTTGCATCTGCGCTCCCTTCATTTGCTAGCATTTAAGCTGGAGAAGTTCTGCATAGAGTGATCCTGTTTGTCACTACTTCACGACAGTGTAAGTTAGGTAAATAAAGTTTATTATATGCTTTAGTTAGACCAGATTCCCTTTGGTACAAAGAGAAATCCTTGCAATATTCCAATAATATTTGCTTCTGGAATTACAAGCTGGATTAGATTGTGTTTTTCATGTTGATCAAGTGTAGTTAGCAGTGATTTTTACTGTACTAAAACTTGAGGGAGCCTAAGCATACTCATGCTAAAGGTTCCCGTCTAGTTCTTTCGGCTTATATAGGTCCCTCATTTGAACCAGCGGAATTACTTTTGTTGATGCTGTTGCTATCAAAGTTCTTTGGTAGCCTATGTCTACCACCCATTACAAGTCTATGAACTGGATCAAGTACCCTGAGAATATATTCCAAAGCCGTACTGAAGTGCGCAAAAGAGTTCATGTGAAGCTACCCATCAATTTCTCTGTTTTGTTTTGTTTTTACCCCAAAGCCCTACATATTTCACATAGTGAAGTCTGGCTGTGCTACTAATGGGTGTTTTACATATAATAGAGAAAGCCAACTGGACCATCCTGTAGGCAAATTCTGTTCAGAAGGAAATGAGCAAAAGGCAAAGGCCATCCAAATGGATTTTGGGCCCCACGGGAAGATGCCTTCAGATAACTAAAATGTACCTCATTTAGGGCTGACAGCAAAAAGCTCAAGAAACAGCAGGGAAGTCACTGAAAACAGTAGCTGCCTTGGACTGTTGCTGCTGCTGATACAAGGCCCCTGCAGAACTGGGCTGCTCTGTGACACCTCCAAATTTCATTCTCCTTTCTATGCCAGTGTCTGACATAAAAGAAGCCCCAAAACTTGAGCACTGTATACCTAGTAACATATGGAAAACTTCTGAATTTGGATTGGTGAATACATGCACAGTAAAATATGTATGCAGTTCAAAGAACTTCAGTTATGGCTCAGCAATTTCATATATACACACACATATATGGAAATCTGATAACATTCGAGGCAGTTTTTCTTCTAAAACTTCAAGCAGCCATAGCTTCGAATATCAGACTATACAGCTCCTTCTCTATTTCCCTGCAGGGAAACTGAAATCTGTTTGTTAGATGAGTGAGTGCTATGGGGCCATCTGGTGTCTATGAATTTAATAGAGGCTACTTGGGCAACGTAAGACCTTTAACTTCTCTTAAAATCTGCAGGCAAAACCTTTCTCTTTGATTCAAATTAAACCTTCTAGCAAGCAAAATCCAGATGTGGCATGCAATAAATAATGCAAGAGACGTTTCATTTTGTAAGACGCTTTCATTTCATGCAAATACATTTTTGAAAACCTCCTTTTCATTATTTTCTTTTTTTAAGAGCCAAGATTGAAGATTACTTCCTTACAAAAAGTTTTGAAAAATAAATTGTGTGAAATGTAAATAAGCGCGACACTTTTATACATTTCAGGTATCTTAAGAAAAAGTAAAACATTAAAATATTTGAGAGGTGAGATCTGTGCACAGCACAGATCTAGCTAGCTGGTAATCCCCATTAACTCCAAAATGAACTTTCAGACGTGTCACTCGGTGGGAATGCCAGCAGCAGAGGGCTTTCCAGTTGGGGAGGGGAACTGCTGTTGTCTAAATTAGTGCTGTTATGGCACTTTGTGCAAAGTATTGCATTCCAGATGGAAGAAAAACCTTACAGGACAGGAGCAGCTGGCCATTTCTCTGCGGAATGTAGCTAGGCAGAAAATATTGACAGATTAGTTGTGCTAAGAGTTTGTAGGAGGTAGGATTGCAGCACAGAACTTGGATATCAAATTGGCCTTTAGTGCTGAGTCAGAGAGTACTGTGCAAAGCTGAAGTCCTACAAGACAAAGCCAAACTTGCATGTTTCCTCAAAAAAAGACCATGTTTGAATATTCCCACAGGAAAATTAACATGTCTTAGTGCTTGTCAAAGTACTCAAACATGGCATCTCATAAGAATCATATTAAGATCAGTTACATGCGTATTTACAATGTGAAAGCATATGCTTTACCTCTCTTGCATTTGAAAATAAAAGTAATTGTTGAAATTCAGGTCTAGAATCTTGTAATTTGCTGATCTTTTATATAAACATTATTTTTCACTTTTCTGAAGAGAGGTTGCTGTAACAGAGAGTTCCTTGTACTGGAACCTATATTCCCAAAAGAACATAAATAATTACCATTGTGTGTCATTCTGATGAATGGTATGCTTCTTCACAGCCTGCCTTTTTTTTTTTTTTTGCTGAGTATACTATTCTATAGACACCTGTGAAACAAGACCATAATAAATTACTTTTATTGTGTACACACTGCAGCATTGACCCTTGCAGTACCTTGACCTTATTTATTGCTGCACTCAAAGAAAAGAGCAGCAGAATTAATTTATTAAAAAATTAAATTCAATATACATGCTTTGGGTCCTGGAATTAGGATCCTGTATAATACATTAGATTTGAGAGATTTTTGTGAATACACAGTTGTATTGACTGGATTTTAATACATCCTCAGCTACAGTAGGATATTCAGGTATGTCAAATGATTTACAAATATATACATGAAGAAGCATTTTTGATATTCAGTGATCTATATGGAAATTGTCATAGGAACTTCTATGCTAGATTATGGGTGGTTTTGATTGTGTAAAGAAAAATATTGGGAAGTTTTTTTGTGATTTCCTGCTTAAAAACCCACTAGTTTCCTCCAAGACCCGGATCCTTAAGTCATAGTCCATTTACATTGCGATGTAAAAGTAACATATTAGGACTGTAAAGTCAGACATTCACAGTTTAGAAAATGTTATAATTCAGATGGTAAGTGCAACTGTTTCACTTGCATGCATGCAAGCACACGTTTTGACACGCACTTTCATTATAAGTTATAATTTCATTGGGATGCTGATGGAATTCAGCCCCCAGAAGAGACAGCTCTGACTGCATAAGCAGTTCTTCAGTATTGGGGATTCTCCCTATACTTCAGTGTGTGTAACCCCTTGCCAAATCCTCTACCCTGTGCTGAAGAGAGTGATTCATTGTCATATGAGTCCTTCCAGGATCTCATCACCAGCACCTGAGTGTTTCTTGAGGGGTAAAGTCAAACAGGTTTATCTCAAACAGAAGGAAAATCAAGGCTGAAAGTCACTGAGATTAAAGCATCCACTCAGCTGAGTTAATTAACTCAAGTTGTTTTGCACTTCACCATTCAGAGTAGTTAGTGTGATACAGGACTGAATAACTGAAAATCTTCAGGTTACCTTACTTACAACTGGGAACGTTTAGCAGCATTGCAAATTTGACTAATAGGCTTAAGTCAGACACAGACAATGAGAAAGAGTAGTGGTCTCTCGTGAAAGGGTAAGATTAACTTATTGTCTGCTATCATGCCGGGAGAGAGGGAGAGAGAAAGAAAAGAACATATAAATCTTCTTCCTAGAGCCTGGAATTAGTTGCCTGAAGCAAGAGATGAGAGAATCATCCAGCTTTCCTGTGTTACCTAAGTGTGTTCATCCCCATCTATCAATCCCATGGAAGCAGAAGAGTCTTCAGGAAGTTACAGCTCAGCTCATCTTAAGTGCCTGTAAGAGATCCGAGTTCAGGAGCTACAAGCAATTCTGACCAATTTAGTTTTGTTATTTCTCAAACTTATAATGCCTGACTTTTCAACATTATTTATATTTTTTAATATGGTTTTGCATGTTGCTCTGTAGAATAAAACCTGAAGTATCTCTGTTCCACAAGCTCTGGATCACGCTGTAAATATCGCTGGACTAGATGATTGTTATAAGTCCCTTCCAGCTGAGCTATTCTACTCCATATGTCACTGCCACAAGTGTTCCTGTGCAAATCAAGCAAAAGTAGGTGCTTGTGTTTGTGAAAGATTAAGCTAGATTCAGGCAGGGTTTGAGTTACTCAGATGGGTTTGGGCTATAAGGGGACAGTACAGTCCCTGTGCCAAAGGTGAAAGAAAGAAAATAATGAAGAAAGAGTAACTGCATGCAGCATACAGCTGATGTTTTATTATTGACCTTTTTTGGATCATTTATCTTCTTAGTAATTACCAGCTAAGTCAACAAACTTCTTGTGGTGGGTTGACCCTGGCTGGACACCAGGGGCCCACCAAAGCTGCTCTGTCAATCCCCTCCTCAGCTGGGCAGAGGAGAGAAAATATAATGAAAAGCTCACGGGTTGAGGTAAGGACAGGGAGAGATCATTCACCAATTACTGCCACGGGCAAAATAGAATTGACTTGGGGAAAATTAATTTAATTCATTACCAATCAAATCAGAGTAGGATAATGCGAAATAAAAACTAGATCTTAAAACACCTTTCCTTCACCCCTCCCTTCTTCCTGGGCTCAACTTTGCTCCTGATTTCTCTACCTCCTCCCCCTGAGATGCGCAGGTGGACGGGGAATGGGGGCTGTGGTTAGTTCATCACACATTGCCTCTGCCACTCCTTCCTCCTCACAGGGAGGACTCCTCACACTCTTCCCCTGCTCCAGCACAGGGTCCCTCCCACGGGAGACAGCCCTCCATGAACTTCTCCAATGTGAGTCCTTCCCACGGGCTACAGTTCTTCACAAACTGCTCCAGCACGGGTCAAAAGTCCTGATGGCAAACCTGCTCCACTGTGGGCTCCCTGGTCCACAGATCCTGCCAGAAGCCTGCTCTAGAGCAGGCTTCTCATGAGGTCACAGCCTTATTTGGGTGCATCCACCTGCTCTGGTGTGGGGGCGGTCCACCACGGGCTGCAGGTGGATATCTGCTCCACCGTTAAACTCCAAGAGCTGCAGGGGCATAGCCTGCCTCACCATGGTCTTCACCAGGGGTTGCAGGGAAATCTGTGCTCCAGTGCCTGGAGCACCTCCTCCCCTTCCTTCTTTACTGACCTTGGTGTCTGCAGAGTTGTTTCCCCCATGTATTCTCACTCCTCTCTCTGGCTGCAGTTGCCATGCAGTTTTTTTTCCCCCTTCATAACTATATTATCCCAGAGGTGCTACCACCATCATTGATGGGCTCAGTCTTGGCCAGCAGCAGGTCTGTCATGGACCCAGTTGGTATTGGCTCTATTGGACATAGGGGAAGCTTCTAGCAGCTTCTCACAGAAGCCACCCCTGTAGTCCCCACACTACCAAAACCTTGTCATGCAAACCCAATACACTTCTTGTGAACATTCTAATGGAAAGGGGAACCTGGAGAACTGTAATTAGCACGAGAATATTGCTCTTACTGTGCCTGTGCAGAGAGGCATTGTGTGATTGCTTTTCCAAGAACTGGGTTTTAGAGTGATTTATAAAGCTTACAAAAAGCATGTAAACTTATTTTAGGTCTTGTACTGCTTCTCTTCCCCCCCCCCCCCCCCCCCCCCCNCAGTTATATTCATCAGTCACAAATTTCATACCTATCGTCTCAAAATGCTACGTTGAAGTTTCTGTAACAACATTGTTCAGACCTTGCCCTCTCCCTCTTCATCACCAGAACAATGGTCGCAACCTACAACCACCTAAGTCACACTTGGAAGATTAAAAATCTTTACCTCTATAGCAACTCTCAAACCCCCAAAATAAGAAACTAAGAAATTTTGACCAAAACCAAGCTGGTGACTAGGTGACTGCCAAAGGGTTGGATTAGAGGGGTGATGTCTTCGTGGTGCTGGATGACTAAGATCTCTGTCAAGCAAAGGCATGCAGTTTGCAGGTGAGCTCTTTCCTGCTCTCAGCTCAGCTTTTTACTTCTCCAGGAAGACTCTTCTTTGGAAATGCTCATCACCAAATGTTCTAGCAGGTAATGAATTAAGGTAGCATTTGGCTTAGTTTGCCTTTCACTTGACACACAAACACAAAGGAATTTTGTAAAAGTAAAGTAGAAATCCGGGTTTTTGAAAATATTGCCGTGTTTGTAAAAACAAATGAGGCAGAATTGTGACAATAAAGCATTTGGTTTTAGCTGAACAAGTACTGCCCTCTGTAAAATCTGATTCTGCACAGACAGACTAATAAAGATTCAAGGGCATGTGCTGTTCCACTGCCTGAATTTTCACAGATTTCTGCAATTCATAAAGTGTAAGACAAACATGATATGTAATGATGTGTCTTGATGCTAGGTCAACCCAGTGTTTTCACTGGAGCTGGATATGCAGGGGTGGTTAGATAGGCTTTTTGGAAACAATGCTCAGGCTCTTTGTCTGCATGTTTTATTCCTACACAGCAGGAATTCTCCAGCTGTGCTCAGGCCAATGGGATCCTTTCGTGCATAAAGCTAAGCTCATGCTCAAGAGGTTGCAAAAATGTACCTTAATGAGCAATCTGCCAAGTGAGTCAGCCCCTCCTTTCATCTTTTTCCTAGGAGTGATGCCTGTGCAATAAAATGTAGTGAAAATTTAGGCTTGCCACTAAATTCAATAGGTGCAAGTCAGTCATAACAAATGAGGGTTTGTTAAGATGAAAGAAGGTATTGTATATACCTGTTCTTTTGTTCATAATCCTATACCGAGAACTAGAAATCAGTCCCTTGATTTTTTTAACAATTAAAACTGCCTAAGGCTCAGTAATTTGGGGCTAAAAGATGGAATAACAGGACAGAAATATGTGTTTTGGGATAGAAGTAAAAACTTTAGGAGTCCGTGTCTGGGTGTGTGCTAAGATCAGGAGAGGGTTCAGAAAAGCAGAATAATCTTTCAAATTTGGATGAAATTTCCAGTTAGACTGCATTCCCCAATGACAAAGAAAATCAAGCTGCTCCATTTGCCAACTATCAAATTGTTCATTTTACCTTGACAAACCTGGGTGGTACCTTATGGAGCCTGCTACATTCAGATGATGCTCCTCTGCAAGAGAAGCAAGAAAGACTGCCCTGCATTCAAATGGCAGGGTCTGCAATGTGGAGCAGACGTACCTAAGCCTTTGGAGGCAACAGAGACATTTAGGAGGTTGTAGAGAGCCATGTGGTGTCTGTTGCAAGCCAGGAAATCAGTAAAAGCTGCTGAGCTAAAGAGAGGACCTGTTCTACACTGGGCAATAGGAAGGCTTTATTTAGTCTGTCTCAGGGGTAGAGCAAAGTGGTGTCTCTTTAAAGGCTTGGCTTCAGTCTCTTGCATCTCCTAGGAGGAAACCTTGCTGTGCAATTCAAAGCCCCTCCGTGTCTCTGGGTGGGCTCACTTTCAGGCAAAGGTAAGACCTACGGTGCCAAGGCTCTTGGGGCAGGAACCATGTCAGGAAAATGACTCTGAGACACCATAAGGGATGTGGAAGAGCCTGAAGTGTGGAGCAAGTGAAAGGAAAGGCGGAGGAAAGAGGACGATGCACAGGCAGCTGACTGTATTTCAGGAGCTGAGAAAGGAAAAAAAGGAGTCACCCTTTCAAGCAGTAGATGAGGAGACTCACCCATTTGTATACACAGATAAATTTAATGTTGATATTGTACCTTTAACCTTCCCTTAAAGGTACGAAAATAGGAAGGGTACTTAAAAAAAACCCTGTCTCCCAACACACTTTTGCCCCTCAATTTTAAGGTGCTTAAACAGGTCTGATTACTTTCTAAGCTTTTACTCTTTATTTATTATTTTTAAACACCTCGGGTTATCAGTACTGGGCTAAAAATGTGAAGGGAGAGCAAATCTCAATGAAAGGGGGCCAGAGGGGAAAAAAGTTCAAAATAATTACTCAAAGTACACAAGAATTTATGCTGAGGTAGAATTTATTTTTCTTCTCTTTAAGTAAAAAATTAACTTTAAATTGATATTTCAATGATCTCCGATGATGTTAGGTTATATATTTCAGGCAGCTGGCACTCTGCATCTAACTCTTCATTCCTGTTGACTGAGTGCTTGAATTAGGGAGGTGCATTCATAACTTGCATCTAATCCACAGTGAGATTTCCCAAAGAGATCGTAATTGATCTTCTCTTTTATTTTTTGTCAAGGTCTATAGCAAAGCCCGTGTTATCCATTTGTCAGCACTTGCAACAAGGTTGTTTTCTGAACACAGTTCTCCTGTTTCTAGATATGAAAACTTCCTCAAATAGAGAGGCTTGAGTGAATTTCATGCTGCTGCAAAGTCTAACCTTCTGTTCTCCACTTCCATAGTAAAAAGTAAAGCTTCTAGGATTTATTTAACTTTTTATTTATTTATTTATTTTTACTTACATTAAGCTAGGATATCCCAGTTACTGATGGGAAGAAAGGCTGTTAGGCTTGTGCATTTCGGTACTGTTAGATGTCAAAGCATTTAAAGGTTTCTTCCTGTACAGACTACAGAACGCAGTAAGCCTGTCTCTTCTTGAACTACGTGTCTTTTCATTAAAATGTTAATACGTATTGCCAACAAAGTATTTTTTTTTAACATTAATACAAATTACTTAAACCTTTACAACCCTTTTTGGGGAAAGAGGACAACTAATAACTCCTCATCGTGAGTCATCTAGGTTCCAGACTCTCTGAATACTTCCTGCTAGAGCCTCTCCTTCAGTGCCTTGGCCTTACTTGACTGGGCCTAGCAAATATATACCACGTGTGAAAACATGAACAAGAGAGAATTATAATAAAATTAGCAGAATGGTTTTTTTCCTGTGAAGGACTTGAAAAAGCTACTGAACTACAGGTGGAGTGATGACCAGACAAAGTATTAAAGAGCTCTGTTCCTGCCTGGGCTCTAGCAAAACGCCTGGGCTTGTACTTGGGACTATAGGTCAGCAAGGGGAAAAGTACTTAGGAGGAAGCAAGAGTCAGAGAATATTTCATACTGCCTGCAGTGCTGGAGACTTAAGTAGATTTTGGCTCTCGCATAGGAGAGGGGTAAATGGCTTTTAGAGACTCTCTTAGGCAGTGATTTTGCTATCTCAGTGAGATGGAGAACACGAGTAAGAAAAACTCCATTAGGCTGTGCATTAAGCATCTTGAGGGAAGATGTTTGTGATGATTGTCCTCCTGGGCTTTTTCTGCAGTGGGGATTTTTAATGAGGTTTCAGTCCCTAGTGTAAATATAAATTATTGTTGTAAATTAAATTTTTTTCACATGCAGTATGCTCAAACTCTCCCCAGTCACTTTACCATGGTATGTCTATAGCAGTGATTTGCAGTGCTCCTACCGCATCTTGTGTAGCGAAACAGACTATAAAAAAAATCCATCCTGTCAACCCCACCACTGATATAGTGGACATCCGTTAACAGTCTACTCTGATTCACTAACATGAAAAGACTCACCAAGGGCTCTCAATCAAGTTGAAGTCATGTGACAGATAAACAGTCTGAGCTGATCAGCTGAAGACCAAGGCTTTTTTTACTGACATATATCCTTCTGTATGTAAAGCAGAGCGAAAGCTTTTCTTGTTATTTTCTTTCAGATGTTTCCAAAACTGCTATTTACACTCTCTCTTTCCACAGGAAGCAGTCTCAAAATCCTGAGGTAAGAAGACAAGGAACTCTTTTGCAGTTTTTGAACCCTTTGGCTGTTCTGGCTCTGCCAGGTGTTCTGCTCACTGCTCTGCAGTGAGACCTGTGGAAACAACACCTTTTCCTTGATATCCTATTTTGCCTTGAGCTGTATAGATGGCCAGCATGATCTCCATCATCTGCTTATGACTTGCACTCTGTCCCAATCCTGGTGCATCCTCTGTGCAGAGGAGGACAAACTGCGATGGTGGAGGCTGGTGCTGCTCTTTCCCACGGAACTGGGAAATGCACTTGTGGAATCGCCTCTCCGCAATAAGCTCATCAGTGCTTATTGAATCCAGCAAAAACTGGAAAGAGACTGAATCACACAATGGATACTTGGGGTCATTGTTTACTCTTCCCATCTTCAGGAAACTGATTTAGCCAGCTAAATTAGGCAGCTAGTTCCTTTGTGCTGTATCTGTACTTAGTGGAGACAAAGAAAAGCTCTTATCGAGAATGATTCACAGACCACAGTTATGATCTTACTACAAATTACTCTTGAGTTGATCTTGCTCTCTCCATTTATTAAAGAAACTTACGGAGACCAGCCAACTGACGTTAGGCAGTGAGAACACGCCCTTCAGCCATATGCCATATGGTCTGCTATGTGTCTCTTCTGTGACTGAACCCAAAACTCTGTCCTTGGATGTGCATGTGTAGTCTTGATGTGAAGCATAGGAAATTACTCACATGTCAGCAGGTGCAGTGTGGCCAGGGTATACAATAATAATACTTTTCTATTTGTTTCTTAAATATATGCACAAATGGCCCTTAGATCCTTAGTAGAGGAAACATAAAATGCTGTGTTTATTTTTTACCAAAAGTTTGCATAAATTTCAGTTCTTGTCCAGTCTAGATGTGAGGCAATAAATAACAACCATGGGAAATCTGTCTTTCCCTTGAGTATGTACCCAAATGAGAGGCACCTAAACGATAATTCCCTTTCTATAAAGGGGAAAAGATATAGTGATTGCCAAGGTGGAAAAGAAATTAGCCACTTCATATCCCTGATAACATAACATGGTCAATTGGCTCTTTGTATCTGGTTAGGTGTTAAACAGTCTGCCAGCTAACACCAGTATTTGAAAACTGGGCAAGGAGATGTTAAGCTCAAAAGCTTGAACTGGGGCATGTATGGATAGTTTAAGGCTAAAAGCTGCTTTTCTGCCTAACCCAAACTTTGAAAAAAGTCCCACGTATGCACTTTCAGTTTTATGCTGTGTGCGAATATCAAATATGCTTAGCTGGAACAGAATTTCTTGAAAGTAATTATTGTCATCCCATTTGGCTAAATATATCTATATACATACCAGAAATATGCAAGACTAAAAAATGCTGATATAGACTTATGAGTTTTTTTTATTTAAAGCCTGGTACTGTTGGTCTGTTATTGTGATTTTTGTTGCCATGTTACCTATATGTCACCTATTCCCAAAACGTGTCTTTCTGGTGGAAAGAAATGCAAAGGTTTATTCAGAACAAATTATTTCAAAAATGGAAACTAAATTTGGAAATGAGGTGTCTAAACCCCTTTAACTGCTTAGAATATAGAGAATATTTTCTGGAGTAGGTACCCCGGGAAATATTTCAGGTCAGGTTTGTAAGCAAACTGAGCAGGCAGCAAGGCAAGCTCTGATCCCAGGCATGGTCTTCCTCCTCTTCTGCCCCTCCTCCTTGCATTGCAGAGCTTTTTAATTAGCCTCCTGGGACAAACTCAGCGCTGTTACTGGGGGATCTTTACCCCAGGAGACAAGGAGTGTCCTGCCTTGTCTGATCCAGCTGTGACCAGCAGTGGCAGATCCTCTCCAGCATGTTGAGGCCTTTCAGAAGGTTACTCTGTTAGAGGGGTTCAGTGTGATGGTCTGGGAAGGGGGTTTCGGAGTTTCCAGCAAGGTGCAAGCTGGGCACCCACAGCTGGGCTTAAGCTTTTGGTGGAACGCAGCAGGGTGTGCGACTCAGGAGGCCACAATCTCCATCCTGTGGCCTCGGCGGAGGAGAGGTGCTTGCTGGATCCTGACCCTGACTAAACGTGACACCCAGCTCATCTGTTGGGCTTTCTGCCTCCTACTCTGAACAGGGGCAGGTGAGGTGGGCGAGCATCTCAGGTGGTGCAGTGAAACTTGTCACCCAAATCTCTTGGACTCAGCTTTGTTTTGTTGTAGTAAGTACTGGGTGGAAGTGTTGATCTGTCTGAGGGTAGGGAGGCTCTGC
>RSEF01000001.1:57992618-58046069 GCA_003993805.1 Himantopus leucocephalus
GGACTAGATGATCTTACAGGTCTTTTCCAATCTAAGAGATTCTATGATTCTAGGTACTATGTGGGGGCTTTCTCCCCATATATACCCTTCTTTTTAATGTACAATCTTTTGTGCAGATGCATTTATCCCATCCTGCAGCAGCCTCATGTCCCAATGCAAGGCAGCTGTGTCTGGTTATCCTTTGCCACCATGGCTCAGGGAGGGTTTGGCACCAAGAAGGTGTTAGGTGAATAAACACACATATATCTTTGCAAATGCTCCCGCGTGCATTGGTGCCTTTTTCCATCCCCTGGCCCCGAGAGAGTTTGGTTCCCTACGGAGCAGCCTGGCTGGAGCAGCAGCCACATGCACCATGTGAAGAGATAGCAGCTCGTGTTCCACCTCGGCTGCAGGAGGAGAAAGGTGTGCCTGATTGCTAGGATCAGGGCTTGCTGGAGAAGTGAGAGAGGAGAGGAGGGAGAGGGGAAAAAGAAAAAAAAAAAGCTTTAAATGGCAAGACTGACCTCATAGCATGTGGCCAGCATGTGCCACGCAGGCTTCAGGAGGCAGCAGGAGCACATGCGAGAGGCTCCGGCTGGGAGGCAGCAGCAGAGAGGAGAAGAAACATTGCAGGATGGAGGATTCCCAGACACCAGCAAACAGGAGGGCTCTGCAGGTGCACGGGGCACAACTGACAATCCGCTGCCACCCTGCAGCAAACTCAGCCTGGAGCCCAGGTAGGGTGGATGCATGAACTATGCAGGGTATAAATTTATTTTTCCATCTCTCTTAAATAGTTTTGGCTCATGACGTTATGGGGCAGAGGCAGGAGTTTACTGAGTTATGTGGTTGTATGGCATTACTGCATTCACGGGGGAGGAGGAATATCAGAGATTGTTTTTGAGGATTACTGCTTCAGGAGGATATACAAAATTTTAGGTTTTCAGGGAGAATTTTTGGGCACAGTGGCGTCTGTGAGAGAACAAGCCTGGGGGCAATCCAGGCACAGAAGAAAGAAAACTCGGAGATGCAGATCAACCACTTCACAGAAAACTGCAGAGAGACAGGGAAACATCTGTAACAGTCAAGGGAGTGCATAAACAGTGGTTGTCTGATATGAAAACCAGAGGAACAGGGGTAGCCAGGTTTGTATCCATTTTCAAGCTTTAAGATTTCCTCCTCAGGGCATTGCATCTGCAGAGCTCTGTGAGGGACTATCAAGCCCCCTTCAGTCCTCTTCACTGGGAGAAACAGTTCCAGGGTATACGATTTAATTTTATTTCCATGTTGCTAATAAAGGGTGCATGTGCTTGTTTTTCTGCAAAGCATAGTTGTATCTAAACACCTGGGAACGGCATTAAGCTTGCGGCAGGAACATTGTCTGCAGATTCCTAAGTGTCCCTTTGTTTCCAAACACAAATTCTATTCTGATGCTCGGCAGCCTTCTTCAGCACATCTCAGCAACCCTTTCCCTGCCTTGCCATTGAGAAGCTGCGTTGAGAGCTAGATATTGTTTTTCCTTCGCTGTTGTAACTGTGAAACTCTTGGCGCAACTTAAAAAATATGTTATTGCTGCAGAAGCTTTTTCTTCGGATGCTTTCTTCTGTTTCAGCAGTTGGTTTGCTGTCAGCTGGTAAAGCAAAGCAGGCAGCAACAGCCCGTGCATGTATCGTGCAGCCAAGCGCATCTGTCTGTACTGCTGCAGGGTTAGCCAGTATTCCCTGCCTTTTGCAGTGATCCGTGGCTTACCTTGAAAGATATGTTTTTGAACTCTAACGACTTTTAAAAGTGGCTTTTGCCTTTTTAAAGTGAAACATCTTCAGGGCCTTTTTTTTTTTCCCCCATTAAAAAAAAGCTTTCTGCAACTTCACCAAGCACAATAGAAACTACTATTATGGATTTGTGATTTAATAATTTAAAACTATTACAGTCACTTTCTGAGTGTCCCAGCTTCTCATAGACACACACCCCCTTGTGCTTTCATGGGTATGTGTTCGTATATGCATATACCTATGTGTATATATATATTCATACCTAGGTACACTTACATATACACATTTCTGCATGTATTACTTTTATTAGGCAAATATTTTAATGTGGCTACAAGGAGTGTTTATGGTGAAAGCTCCTAGCCGATGGGACTAATGAGGTTAAACAAAGTAAAAAACTTGAAGAGCTTGCCTTCTCTCAAGAGTTCTGAGTAGTTTTATTTATAAACTTTTTATAGTCTAGCTTAGTTTTTCAGTCTCAGAGTCTGTTCGTTATATGCTTACAGATGCAGCATACGCTCTCTTGCAGACAAAAGTGCAAGTGAAGCTGGAGGTTTTAGTGTAGGCAAAATGGCCTTGCGCTGGTGAACAGATAAATAGGACGACTAATAGTCTCTTCAGTGTGATGTATATGTGTTGTTTCTTTTTTTTCTCGGAAATGATCAATTCCATGTACTTTCAGATGAGTTTATAGAATGACTCTTTATTCGTAAAAGTGAAAATCAATATCTACTGGAAATGATACTGGAGAAAGGAGTGACTGGAAGCGTATTTAAAAAATCTGAACATAAAATAGGATGATAAAAGTGCTTATGGATTTTTCATTATTATATTGACAGTTAAAACCAGACATAATTATCATATTCTATATACACAGGTACATATTAATGCTCTCATTTTCTTGAGCATTCAGGATAAAGTCATCAGGCAGTATGGGATAAGTGTTGTCTTTAGTTAGTGGATATCTGTATATAAAGAAATTACAACTAGGAAAGCAGATTTAAAAGCGGTGTCTTTTTAGGTATAGCGAGACAAAGCCATGTGTTGCTAGTTCCACAGTCAGTATTATTGATAGGCTCAAAAGTGTTGGATGTGTGCAACAGAAATACAATAATATATTGGCAGCTAACTCCCTAGAAAATCCATCAATTTTATTTTTCCAAAAAAGCATGAACTGAAGTTTTGTATAAAGAAAAGGATGAAAGTAGGGAGGATGGGGGACTTGTTAAACATGATGTCTACTGCAATACTGACTAGTACTGAACAATATTTTACTACAATTCACTGAACTTTCTGCAGTGCCACCCAGCTCCTTCTGTGGAGTGGACACACTTGAGAGTCCTTGATGTACATATCTATCTGTCTAGTGGGTAGCTCAAATAACTCTTGGCGCAAACACATTTATTTAAAGAGGTTTATTTCCTAACTCCTAAAGGCTCCTCTTCCGAAAGATCGGATGAACAATTTCTGTTCTGTTGTTCTCTTTTAAGGGATTTACATTTAGATAACTGCCACTCTTCATGTGCATTTGTTTGATGCTTAGTTGCAGCACCTGGCAGAATTGTGCTTAGAGAGACTAAAATGTAATATTACATTAGATACTCATATTTCTCTTGCAGAAGTTATGAGCCAGTAGTATGGCTGACCAGTTCTATTCAGGCATGCTCTACTGTTAAATACGTTGTTTTCTCTAGAAGAATTTGTTACGTGATCATGTCTGAAGTCTGAGCTGTTGCATCATATCTCAGTGCTTGATGCAGCAGCACTTATAGTCTCAGGTGAGTGTTGCCATAATTGCCTGAGGGTGCTTGTAGGACCATCGCAGATTTTGTCTGCATTTGAGAGTCCAGTTTTGTGGATGGGACATTTTGTACTCAGACGCTGCCAGTCTTGCGAATATCACAAACCCGAGAGTTAAAAAGAAAATAAGATGGTATGTGTTTTCCTTTAAAAGAATCCATGAAAGGTAAGATAAGTGATATCACTTGTGGCAGAATGACCTCTACAGGACAGCTCTCCTCCAGAGTCCGGTGGCATACTGTCATAAGCCCTATTGTTTTTTGTCACAATGTCATATACAGTTGAGCTATTGGTAAGATGGAACACAAGTCTTCAAAAAGTGCAAAAATATTTAAAGAATACAAAATCAAGAGTAGTTTAAAGAAAAACTGCAATAGATTGAAAAAAAATCCAAGCTGTTGATTGTGGGATAAGAGAATTGTTGAGGACTATAGCACAGGAGCAGAGGGTTGCATCCAGGCACAGCCTGCACATCTTCTAACAGCAGAGCGGGATCTGAGGAGGCAGTGGAGTGGCTCTGCCTCCCAGCTCCTGGTTTCCACTGAGCTCTGAACCTCACAGGGACTGGGCCTGTGGCAGAAAGTTGTTGATTTAAAAAAAATCATGAACATTGGCTTTCCAGTCTCGCTGAGAAACCTCCAGGTTGTAATGTGAGAGAGAGGCCCCACAGACCTCCAAGTATAAGCAAGGCCACAAGAAATTGTAGATTCCTGTTGGAATTGTGATGGCTTATTTCATGTTAAATGCTGTTGGAAATACAAGGGAAACGTACTGAAAGTATAATGTCAGAGTTACACCAGCGTTTAACAGCATTACTGATAGTGGACCAGAATAAAATATGGCATTGCTTTTCAAGGGGCAGGCTAACTTAATGATCAAAACTGGAATTGATATTAGCTTATCGTAGCTTCCTTCTCAAAAATAATAACCTGCTACAGTAAAAGGGCACAGGTTTTAACTCCTGGTGTTTGTTGTCAGGTTCTGATGCTGTTGGCCCTCTTGCGCTAGGACTGCTTCGCTGGAAAAATCCGTATGTGTATGGGAACGCTCACCTCCCTCTCACCTTCTCTGAAGATGCCTATGTTCCTGTATTTCAATGTTTTGCTACACAAAATGACCTATCATATCCATTATCCTGCCCAGCTTCGCTTTCTATCACTCCAGTGCCTTCTTACAGCAGTAGTAGTCAAGAAACTTTGAGTCAAGATTCTACGGGTAAGTGATTATTTCTTTTTTTCAGTGTCAGAGCTTAGTTTTTTATATGTCAGAGCTTAGTTTAGTTAGCAGTTTTAGTGCTCAGGTTAAACAGCTCTTTGTCCTGGTTTGGGCTGGACTGGCCACTGAAAACGAACAACAGATGCTCTCCCCCACCCACCTCTCTCTCCAAGGAGAGGAGGGTGAGAGAGAAAGAGACATGAGTTAGAAGAAAACTAAACTACTTTAATGGAAATATTAGTGAATTAATAAAATAATAAAAAAGAAAATAATGAAATATATGCAATATATACAAAACTGCATCAAGCTCCCAGGATGATGATCACATCACTGGCAGGCATGGGGAAAGTCCAAGACTGGACTCAGCAACAGACAGAAGCTGGATTCTGGATCTGGATTCAGGAGTGCAGGGGTTGGGATCAAAGACTGACAAACAGACAGAGTCCTCCTTGGATGCTGGCCATTGAAGGAAAGACCGCTGACCCTTTGATCCCTCAGCTTTCATACTGAGCATGAGGCAGATGGGATGGAATACCCTGTTGGTCAGTTTTGGGTCACCTGTCCTGTCCGCTCCTCCCCACAGATGTGACCCCTCTATGCTGTTCCACTTCCGACCCTCCAGCGGGGCAAATAACCAAGTCAGCTGGCCTTGCCTGTTAGAGCAATAAGTATAAGCAAGAGCCTCTCTGCATACCATTCCTTGGTATAAATTACAATTAATCACGTCTTATCACTCTGAGAGCAAACAGTTTCTGCACAATATCCTGGTAATTTCAGAAAGTTCAGTTAGTTAGAAGAGGCTTGCCTGCAAAGGAAAATTATAAGACAGAAAATGATTTCCGTCTTACCTTAAACCTGGACACTGTTTGTGCTGCCAGACTGCTTTGACAGCTCCTAAGGAAGAATTAGACCACAGAAACTTCATGAAGGAATTCATGCTTATGCCAAGTAATCCTGATTCAAACAATTTGCCTCATGGCAAATTAAATAGTGTCAGAAACAAAGAGCATCATGTTCTCAGCCACAATAATATAATTAGTATATGTTTGCTTTAAGGCTGGTAGACCAACTGTTTGATGAGAGTGGATCCATGGTAGCATATGGAGGCATTTGAGGACAGCATCCTGTCTTCTGTGCCTGTTATAAAACGTTGCATAGTGGAGGATACCCTGATATGTCCATCATGTATCCAAAATACTACGAGCACCTGGCTAATCACAAAATAGGATGTACAAGGGGCATCCGATTACACCCATGGGAACACACTCGTGCTCCTGCCCTGTTACAAGGCTTATGTCTATCAGGACCTATCAGAGACAGCAGCATGCTGGTCAGTGATGAGGTGCTTCCAGACTGGTGTTTGGAGATCTCTCAGGGTCTGTAGGAAAGACAGAATCACAGAATCGTAGAATTGTCTAGGTTGGAAGGGACCTTGAAGATCATCGTGTCCAACCATCAACCTAACACTGCCAACACCACCACTAAACCACATCCCTAAGCACCATGTCTACCTGTCTTTTGAATACCTCCAGGGATGGCGATTCCACCACTTCCCTGGGCAGCCTGTTCCAAAGCCTGACAACCCTTTCTGTGAAGAAATTTTTCCTAATATCTAATCGAAACCTCCCCAGGTGCAACTTGAGGCCATTTCCTCTTGTCCTAATGGATAAAGGATGATGGCTGATAATGGGTTGTGGTGTGAGGACAAACCATGTGACCCATAGTCTGCTCCCACTTGTATCTGAGAGTTTTTTGATCATGATGATGACAGGAAGTGGGTCATGAGCTCAGTGAAATTTTCTGGCTGGCGAATGAGGCCCTCATCTACATGCTTCCTCACTGAACCCCTGTAAAAGGATTTTAATTCATGCTGATGTTTTTGTGTTGCTAAGTGGGAGGAATTAGCAAGGTTCTGCTTAGGTGCCAGGTAGCAGAAAGGTATATATGGGGAGCGGGGTCTTAGTGGATCCAGTACTGAAAGGGGTAATGCTGGAAAAGGACTGGTCTAAATACCTAGTGCTGACCTAGTTCTTAAAATGTTTGTAATACTTGCTGACAACAGTGGCTGAATGTAATCTGTAGTAAAAATTACAATCAAATATGTATATTACTGTTGTTTGTATTACGGCTTTTTTCATGGTAGGTATTGTAGTACATAAATGTAATTTAGTGTAACTGATGTAGTCATTACTGCATGTTGCCAAAAAATAATGGGCCTGAAACTCTGTGGTGGTGCTGAAACCCAAACAAAACTGATCTCTTCCTTCCCAGAACTTTCTGATCTAATAGCTCATGCGCCGGAGCTGGCTGGATGCTCCTGACGGCCAAAAATCCTGGGATCCAGCACTTCAAGTACCATTCCTAATGCCTGCTGTGATGGTGATGCTCACAAAGCAGGAGTGTTAGGGCAAACGCTAAACAATTCATGCAATGTTAAATGTTGTGACTGTTATTTATCTTTCTTTTCTGGTTCCAGTTAAGAGCAGTGTAAATCTGCACCTCCTGCTCACAATCCAGTGTTCTTCGTATGCACTCTGTAACTATATTCTGGAAGCTTAATTTGTATCATAATTTATTTTACCACCTGTTTTAGTGATAGAAATACTGTATCTGCTGTGAGATACTTAATATTTTCCCTATATGAGGAGTGGCAGCTCTGGATTTAATTGTGAAGTTGTTGTTTTGGGACAGTGAAGTGGCAAGTGAGCCTTACTGTAAGGTTCACAGGCACCTGTCACCTAGAGGTGATGTTGTGGAGAAGGGGAGAAACGTTTATTACAACATGGTATAATAAAACTGTAATAAAACTTAATAAGGAGCTGCTAGCACAGCAGAACAATTTCCCAATTCTAAAGTATGGATGCATATAGCCAAAGGTGCCAGTATGATATTATATTAGCAAGTCAAATACAAATGCCCTACTTTTGATCTTAATTTAAGAAGCTACGGGGTTTTGAAGAGTTCACAGTGAGATTTTACAAAAGTATGACACTGAAGAGCCACATAGCAGCATGGTGACAGGTCAGCACAGAAGTGATGTCCATTTCCAGCAGGGCTGGGAGATCCCGGGGCAAAGCATGACTCATAGAACAAGAAGATAGAGTCTTCATCCTGAGGAATTAATGTCCTAATTTCTATATCCAATGAAAAAATGAATAATCCATGGGATTATTTTAAATCTAAATGTCTCCTGAAGCAGAGGAGAGGGTACTGCATGTAAGCAGGGTGAAATGTTTGATATATATTGATTATAAGTGCTTTACTGTATTGCATAGGGGTAGAAGGGTGTTAGCAGCTTCTCTGGATGTCGCGTCTGTAGCATCAGTGATAATCCGTATCACTGGGCCTTATTACAATGCTACTAATGCAAAGATTCCTCAAGTTTTTTAAACTTTATCAGTTTTCAGGGACGGACTTGCCACGATTGAAAAGCTTATTTGCAGCAAAGATAACAGCTGTTGAGCAGCGTATGGCACATCTGTGGAAGCTCAGGCAAGAGTACTGCGTCAGCTGAAATGGGGGAATTTTTGAAAAGACAGAGCGTAACTTAGAGATTGATTAATGAGGTACGCTATATCTTAAAATTATATCCAGGCTCATTTATGTCCAAGACTACTTGATCAGCTCATTTACGGGAACTTGATATGCAAAAGAATACCATGCCACAGGCTTGCTGTGCTGCTTCTCTCTTGTGAGTTTATGTCAAACTCTCTATAACGTTTTAATAACAAATTCTTAAAAAACAAACCACCAGTATATAATGCAAACAATACATACATTGCCGTTTCAAAAGAATTCTTTTTTAACTACTGGTGGCAGGAAAATTCTGGCTGCTTCCTTCTGAGCAGGGCATATTCAGGGCCTTGTAATAACCCGTGCTTGGGGATGTCTGAGCTGAATTTCAATGTTCAGAGCAACAAAGTAGTGATGCGGAAAATAAGGCATCATCAACACAATAAAACTCCATGTATTAGGATACACAGTACGAAAGAGAGAGAACTGCAGCTAATAGTATTTGGGGAGCAGGTCTGAGTGGGTGCTCTGCATCGTACTTGAAACATTAGTCTCAATTTAGTGGTTTTGTTACTTCGCAGCATTCTGCAATGCTCGACAATTTATGGAGTAGTGTCAAATTTTGTCCTTGGATATAGGAGTGTAATTGACATCAGAATCAATCAATTTCATGGACTCTGGAAGGGAATTCTTGATCTTTTACTATTACTTGTGATTTAAAGTAATGTTTTTTGAGAGGATTGCACTGGTTAATAAAAACCAGGCTTCTGTTGAGAATGGGACAAAAGATGAGAAATTATTCTGTACTGATTTCCTAACCTGGAAATCTTGTGAGGGAGTACCAGAGAGAAATGTAGTTTTGATACCTATTTCATAATTACATATTGGTTTTTGAACCGAGTCCTGAAGAGTTCCTGTTGAGTACCTTTGTCTCTTCTTATGATCATTATCCAATGTTTAATGACATTGAACAATATATTCCAGAATATCCAGAAGACCTTGCTAGACAACACCAGCTGGATTGAGAGGAATAGATTTGCACCGGGTAGCAGTTAATCAGGAGCTGAACAATACCTGTCAAGTTTGTGTTGTCTGCAAATTTAAAGAAACGCAAAATATCATAGTTCATGAAAATATTGAATATAACAAGACCTCTGTGTCTACCTGAAATGAATTCCCATTTTTACCAATAATAGTCTGAATCTCTTCTTTCAACCCCTTCTGACCTGAAATTTGCGCACCTTCAGCTACACTGTATTTCTGTTGTTTGTTTGTTAGAGGGACCTGCCCCCTTGCATGCTAGATCAGCTGTTTTGAAGGCAATTATATTGATTTGTCATGAATTGTTCCTGACAAATCTGTTGGCTCTTTGTTATCATCTTGTTTTCTTCAAGGTGCTTACAGACCGCTTGATTTATTGCTTGCTTACTAATTTGTCACCATCTCTTTTCAAATATCGATGTTAGGCAAACTGGGCTGTAATTACCTGAAGTACTTTATTTGCCCTTCTCCACTGTTACGGGACCTTATGTCATCCTTACGTGGATGGAGTCTTCCTTAAAATGTATTTAGGTTCCTAAATCCCAGCAAGGCAACAGAAATGTGAAGTAGGCACCTACGTGTCTTTTCTGGGTCTGTGCCTGATCCCTGGTGTGTGAATGTATGGAATAGAGCTATTTCAGGAGAACTTGTACTCCCAGCAGAGACAGGGAAAGTGCAGAGGACTCGAGTCAGCTGGACCCTCTTCAGGGATGCACCTGGGTCTGTCTTGTAGTTGGTCAGAAACACACACTTCTGAAAAAAAAAAATAGTATTCTTATGATTGTGGTACACAACTTTTTGCAAACGTAAGAAAATCTGAAAGAGTGTTTCAGATTCATTGCTCAAATCTGTTGGAAGTCTGGCTGCAGCTCAAGTCCCCTGTTTTGTTTGCGTAAATTCCTGTGACCTCTCCATTTTATTTTGCTGGTGTGATCATAGCATCAAACCTTTTCCCTTTGTTTCTACACTGCAAGATGTTGCCACCTGCTGTGAATGCAATATTTGACATTGACAAAAATCAAATTAATTTATGTCTTTCATGATTTGTATATAAGTGCCTACTTAAATGCACACTTAAATGGATTCTTTGACTCTGCAGCTTCCATATATTTTTTGACAGAACTGTCTCATCTCATGCAGCTTTTAAGGCCTGTTTTAAATCACACAATAACAGTAAAAAGCTGTATAAAGAAATAATTTGTGACACTGACTACTTTTTAGTATGGTGTAGGTCTCCAGTTAAATTTATTTGATAAGCTAGATGCAAAGGAATTGAGTGGAACAGATCTAATGTTAGCTGAATTTGTAAAAGGAATAGTATTGGCCTGACTAGGAATTTGTTTGTTAAGCTGGAGAAAAATGATACCTAGAAGAATTAAAATGTGAATAAGGAGATGATCGAGGGGGACATGACAACAGTCTTTGGAGGGGGAGTACTAAATGAGAGGAAGATTAATAGTGACATTTTCCCAGTACTGGTTTCGAAACAAGGTTAATACTTTTATGAATGACTTCTGCCTGGAAAGGAGGAGTACATTGTTGAGATGTGCTGATGAGTCTAAGCTGGGAGACATCATCACTACAGAGGAGAATCTGAATGTCAGATAGGAAGAAATGGATAGCCTTTGGGAACAGAATAAGGGAAAAGTGATGAAATACAATAGTGCATGTTTCAAGGCTGTGCATAACAGGATTATTATTTTTTTTTCCTCCTGTGAGCTGGGAGTCCTCAGCTGGAAATGATAGAGGATGATAAATCAGAAGGGTGCTTGCTGCAGCTGTGAAAAACTAAATGGAAGCCTGGGATGTCTCAGGTGAAATATTTGCCACAGAGGGAGAGATTAAAATTGTTTACCCAAATTGACTGCTTATTTTCAAAAAGGATAGAGATGTACTGGAGCTTAAGCAGAGAACTCCCAGAACAATGTGGGAGAGGAGAGCAAAAAAGTTTGTTGTGTTTAGACTAGCAAAACAAAAGCTAATTAAAAAAAAAAAAAGAAAAAAACAAGACAGTAGGTTTCAATTTCTGTTTATTTAATAATTTAGTGTTTATAAAGGTTGGGAAATAACCAGTTTTGAAGAACAGGCATCTGATCTGTTCACTTATCCTGACCAGCAGCCTTCAGACTCTGAAGAAACTGCTAAGCAACCCCGGAGACGGAATTGCCGGTGCTAGCACTTAGAGTTAACAAGTTCCAGTTGTAAATCTTAATTTGAAGGGCTCATAAACTGCCTAACTGGGAACTGCGTACAAAACTGAAAGCCACAAGATGGTGCTGATGCTCCTTACCACGGTCGAAAGCATTGTCAAAGATGCAGAGCAACATGCAGCAGCCTGAGTGTAACCAGACAAAATTTCCATGGACCTCGGTGTGTATTATGAACCTGTAAACAAGTAATGAAGTCAGCGGCTTAGTTTGGTCTACAGTTTGTAGTTATGTCACTGATTTTTGTTAAGGAGCCCTAATACCCGCTCTGTATATTGGAGGGCAAGAGGAAGGTGAAGGCAGAAAGAAGGGAATTGGAAAGGCAATGGTTATTTCTGAGGTTGTCTCTTCTTTTTGCTTGGCTTTCAGCTACAAAGGGATTGATGAAATTAAAAAAATTGAGAAGTAGAAAGAAAACACATCTGTGTTATCTCTGATTATAATCCTCACTTGAATTTCCATGCTTTTTGACTGCCAAGGGCAAAATCTGCTGTACCTAGAGCTTTGCTGGCTGCTTGTGGTTCTCTGCATGTTTTCTTTTGATGCTTGCATTGAGGCAGGGACCGTTTTGGGAGGTTTGTTTGGTATTCTCTGTACAGTGTCTTAAGAGGGAGTGGAATAGAGATAGTCATAAACTGCAGAAACTATCTAATAGAGAGCTCCTAGTGAGGTTCAAAAAGAAGAAAAATACCATTTGCAAAATGTTACTTGGGAACTCTGAAGTCAGCTGAACCCAAGAAATGATGCAGCCCAGTTGATAACCGCATAGACTTATCTCAGCGCCCTGGCTGCCAACTGCCTGCCTTCGCTACTCTCCTGTCCTGTCTTCTAACACAGGTATTATGTCTCTGTTCATTAATCGGTGTGGCCATGAAGAGGAGAGGTTTATCTTTCTCAATTCTTTCATTCAGCCAGCAGCAGAATCTCCCAGCAACTGCTATTTTTATCAAAATTAGGAGGGAGGGCAAGTTTTTACAGAATGCCTTTCCTGTAGTGCTGTTTTGTCATCTTCCGCTCCTGAAATGCGGTGTATGCATTTTCCCCCTGAATAAAACGAGACTAAATCTGTTTAAGTCTAAACCTGAAACGGCTAAAAAGCATGCAGCGTTCAATAACTATAATGAATTAGGATCTTAATAAGAACATTAAGTATTTTGATACCATTAGTGTCCCTGCTGACTCTATTAAGTCTATACTTCCAAAGATCTAAATATGTGTACTTAACCAATTTCAAGGCTCTGGCTACCAGTAGGATTGCTTTTGTGATTCAAAGATGTGTAATACTGTTTACTCAAAATTCTGGCTTACACTAAGTGCACAGATCATCGTAAAAAAACCTCATGTTTAAAAGGAAGAAAATAAAAATTGTGAAACTTATGTAGCCTTCTGACCTTATCACAGGATCAAGCCTAGAAGCTGCTGAGCTGCCTGGTTCTGATCCAGCAAAGCAATTAAATGTATGCTTAATTTTGGACTTGAGAGTTGTGCCATTGAAATCAATTTATCTGATTAATGGCTCTTACCAATGAGAAACCAAAATTTGCCTAAGGACAACGAGCTGGTAGTTCCTGTTATAACGTGCATTTAGAAATGCTAACCAGCACTGATCATGCTCTGTTGGTTGAAGGCATTTAACATTGGCAATGCTAACACATGCCTCATGTAGTGCTGTATCAGTGTGCTTCAATCTTGTCTTTCGAGAACATCTTTAGAACTGGAAATTCATTTACTTTCCAGCATTCTCTTTCTGCTAAAATCTCTTTTGAAATTAACTACAAGGCCTGGCCTTTCCTTTTATCAAGAATGTGGGCATTTGCCCTTTTTGCTGATCTGAGGTTGGCACGTTATTGCACAAATTTAAACTGGAATGTGATGCTATCACCATTTGCTCATTGCTGGTGCTTCATGTGAATTTAAACTCGGGAGGGTCTGTAATACACAGTCTCCTTCTCAAATTGCTCCATAACTAACACAACCTTGGATTTGTAAGTCTTCATTCTTTTTGGTTGCCTTATTCTTCCTTGAATACATTTCTGCAATGTCCATTGACCACAGTTAATGCAATAAGAATTGATTTGAATGTCAGATTTCATGGAGACTCCTTTTCTCTGGGAAATATTCTGGTTGTTTATGCTAGTCAGTTAATGCAGAAAAGGGTTAGGATGGAGTTCTGGTCAGTAACAGCAGAACTGCTTTTTATATAAGGATGTGTCTCTCTACCACTCTTCCAATTGCAGCCATCTAGTGCTAGAGAATCTTTAAGACTTAGTGCAAGAAGAAAATGTTTAATTAGGTCTTTAAATCTAATGGGGTTTACTGATGCTGTGCAAAACAGCAGTCTGTTTCACTCTTCTGTCAATGACATGCCTTCCTTTGTGAACAGTGATAGCTATCTTGCATATTTTATAACCAAAATACTAGCGTATAGTAAAAGACAAGCATACAATTATTATTTAATATCTTCTTGTTAACATTACAGAATCAAAACAGGACATTTCCCAACTTTATCTCCAGAGAAATTAAGTGTCTGCAAATAGAATGCTTTTTATTTTGTTGCTCATTAGAAAATATAGCACAGTTAAACCTTGAAGTGTTGTATCTGTAAGTAACTGGTATATCCTTGTGCTGGAAAAACCTATTTAACAAAAAGAACCTTATAATAGATCTCCTTTTGATAGTCATGTTAAAGAGAGTGAACCAGGAAAAAAATGGCTAATGTTGGAAAACCATAAAGAAAACACAATTTTTTAATGAGCTTTTTCAATTTGATATGGATAATGAAGTCTTGGTCCTCTGAAAGAGAAAGGACATGTGTCAGAGTTTCACATGTCAAGCAGGAAACATTCATCTGTAGCACTGCAGTACAAGACTGAGACAAAGAGCAAGAGCCGTATAATTAAAATGGAATGAACTATGCACAATAGCTGCAATAAAGACCTTATTTATTTTCTTCCTCCCATCTTTAAAGCTTGGTTTAAGATAACTTCGTTTGTTTCTGATAACTCCTTCCATTAAGGATAATCTATTTCCAAAAAAAAGCCTGGAGATGCCAATTTGGAAAATGCAAGGCGGTCTACACTTTCACCTATCGTATTTCCTTCTCTTTGCTCATTTTCCTTGCATTTTTATATTTCTTCCTCTTTAGTCATTCCCCTAATATTCACTGTATGCCTTTGAAAATCTCTTCCTATTTTCCTTCTCTTTCCTGCCCAGCTTTTCTGTGTGCATACTGTGAATTTGTCCTCCCTTTTCTACCTACTGTTTTGCTTTCCTCATTTATACAGTTTCCAGGAAAGAGATGCTTCCAGCTATGTATCTCTGATTGCCCTCAGCCTGCTTCTGCTCGGCTGTGAGGAGGAGGAGATAGCTGGAGGAAGCTCCATGTAGCTTTTCCACTCATGCTGGCTGCTGCAAGAGAAGTGGTTTCCCACCCCCTGACTCACGGACGAGGTGCTTTGCTTAGTTTGTGGCCTCAGGATACTCAAAGGTTAAAACTGAGACCAATAAGGAGAGCAAACCACAGTGTTGCCTGCAGGTCTCGGTCAGGATGGATGTCCATGGGCCCACGGAGGTGGCAGGCTGCTGAACTGGCTGATTAGGGCGGAGGGGAGAGTGGCTCACCATGCTCCAGAGAGCTGGTCCATGGCCGGCTTCCAGCTGTGAGCCTCTGCGTCTATAGTAGGTAAGCAGGGGGCTTATTTGGCACTTGCTGATCTAGCGTCCAGTAGATTATCTGCTGCTTTGTGCTTGTGTCTGATCCGTTTTAGTGTTTCCATGGCATTTATGTTTAAGCAATGTCTTTTGGTTGAGAAGCCCAAGAAGCATTTATTGTGGGGGGCAAAAAAACCTCGGACAGAATTCTGAAGTCTACAGACATGCTCGTAGTTCAATCCTAATCGCCAGAGCGCAGGAACCCCCTTACTTTGAGTTTTAGTTTGAAATTCAGGACTTTGCTTAAACTTGGCTGGAATCAATGGAAAGACCCACTTGTGCTGCTGTATAAGGTAATCTAACCCAAGATGAACAAAACTGTTATTCAAATATAGCATAACTTGTTTACGCGTATTTTTAGAACCAGCCCCGCTGTCTCCTGTCAGTTTGTGCATTTGCCTTTGGTATTACTGTGTTTGTAGAACGAGCGCTGTTTTGCTGTCACACAACTGCGCTCTCTCTGCAATGTCTATGCTTCCTTTTCCCTGTTGTTTCCTACCCGCTTATTTCCCTTCTATCCTGGAAATAAAGCTGCAGAAATCCCCTGAAATGGGCACTTACTCCCTGTTGTCTACATAGCCGGGGGGGGGGCGGGGAAAGCTCGCATATTAGATACCACTCTGGAGTTGCAGAAGTAATTGCTGCTTTGCAAATGACAAGTTCTCAAAGCCCAGTCATCTTTTGCACATCAGACTAAAAACGGCAAATGCACCTCATGCACAAATACCTACGTGCTTCTCTCTTATTTCTTTTAAATAATTCCCCTGGGTTTTTCTTTCTCCCTTGCCAAAAATGCTGTCATTCACATCCTTGAAAACTGCAGTCTTTAAGGTGAAAATACTGCAGAGTGAAAAGAAGTTATTGGAGATTAAGTTTGTGGGGGAAGGGAGAGCATCAGTGCAGCTCCATACAGAAAGATAAGAAAATGCTGCACCTAAAGTTTGTTGAAAACAGGCTTTTTATATTTTTTTTTTTTGTTGGGCAGATACTACGCTATGCCATTCTGCGGATGGTAGGTGAGGGAGGAAGGAACAGAAAGGTGGAACCATTATCCACTGTTCTGCAAGGTCACAAGGATAGTGTTTGATAGAGGAGAAATCAGACCCCTCTAGGTGACCTTCAGGATAGCAGATTAAACAAAATGTTATCTCTTGTGTTATTAGTAGAGCTGATAGTGTAGAATCTGTATTAGTAAACATCCTCTATTACACTGGAGTAAAAGGCATCTTTGCCACAAATTATGAGCAAGCAGTGAAGCTGTAACAGTAAAAATTTTTAGCTATCTATTTTGCTGAGTTGAGTTATATAATAGTCTTGAACTGAGGCCGCAAGAGGGTGAGGATGAAATTAAATGAGTCATTGTTAAAAATAGGATGTGGCTCTGAATTAGATGTTGAATGTGCTGGGCAGCTGAATAGAGGATGCAGTTTGCTGTGAGGAATTTTGAATGCTACGTAAACTCATAGTGATTAGGGGTTACTGGTGATTTTAGTTAGTTTTGTAAAAACTTCTTGAAAACTGAAATAATCTGGTATTTGTGTGTATTGTTACAACTGGTACTGTGGGGACAAGAAAAGCATCTGACCAGTCCAGTTATAGCTGTTTCCTCCTATGCAAGGAGATGAGGTGCAACACTTTTTAATCTTTCTTTATATGGAATATCATGAGTGGCAAGTGGGGAAGTGACTATATAAGCCAAGTGGAAATAGCAGAAGTAACAAGCAGCTATACTGGTATATATAGGAACTCATGAGCTCCACTTGGTTTTAAGCTATAGCTGGTTGGAATGGGGTTTCTGTCATGGCTTAGGAGGATGCAATGGTTAAGTTTACAGGGTGAGCGAAGAAGTGATCACTTTTAATGATGATAAAGGTGGCAGGAAATTATGACCTCTGGCTGTTACTGGGAACAGAATGCTTCAGCAAGTGGACTAGAAGGCTTCTAGTCTGACCCAGCACACCAAATCTTAAGTTATGTTCCAACACAATTTAAAGCTGGAGCATGATGCGCTTGAGCAGTGGTTCACCTGCTTCTCACTGTCATCCAGGTGGCTTTAAAGGATTCTTTGAACGTTTTCATCAAAGTAGAGTAGCTACTAGTAACTCTGTTGGATGGGTGAGTTTTCATAATCAGGTCACATTGCATTAGATAAAAAGCACCATGCACTATGCTGGTGCTGTGTGTGCATTTAAGTCCTCCACTTGGTTTAGATTTTGGAGAAAAAAAAAAAAGTATTACGTTTCTCTGAGCTTATTTTGCATCCTAATTGTGGGGATGGGTGACATTAAAGAGCAAGGTCTTTAAAAAAAAAAAAGGGGGAAAAAAAAAACAACCCAGCAGAGGATGCACTGGTCACCGTGGAAACCAGGCTTTTGATGAAGAGGTTGTATATCTAGTAATACTTTATACTGAGTTATGATTACATTAACAATCCACATTATTTTATCAAATTCTTCCCTTTCCTCTTCTGCTCTATAGTTTACTTTTTAGATGATAGAAAGGAGGAAAACGTAAAATACAGACACTTGTCTTTAAAGTACAGAAAAATACTTATTTCAGCATAATAGTAACCCATTTTGCTGAAACAAGGTTTTTATGTAAGGCTAGAACATGCAAATGGAAGCTACAGCAAAGGAATTCAGTGCTTAACAACTCTTTGGACATGCATCAAGTTTAAAGGCTGATTACTTCAAAGAATATGCGGAAAATTCTGTCAATAAAGCAGTGGCTAAAACTGGCCATTTGTAGAAATAATGCCTCTGCATTTGCAAACATCCAGACATCCAGCACAGTGTCTCATGATCTTAGTGAAGTTATTCATGCATGTCCGCACACTGCCGGCTCTTAGTCCAGAAACACTATCTTTGTATAACTTACCAACCCTGAATTTTGTAGTATGTTAGAAGTTTTTATTAAAAATAGTATTGAAACTCTGTCAGTCAAGGTTTTTCTGAGCTCAGGTGTATGAACCAGGCAGTAAATATTTGAAAGCTGAACCAGAAGAACCATCAATGGCCAAATAAAGATGGCTTTACGTAGAAATCTGGGGATTGATTGATGTAAGCTTCAGTGAAACAGCTTCCGAGACACTTCAGAATAACATCAGATAAGGTTATCTTCACAGAAGTTCTCATTTAATGGGCTTATGTATATAGGAGAAGTGATACAGGACTGAGGGAGTTTCAGTGCATATTTTAGGATGCAATCTTTCTATTGTCTGCAGTTTTCATGAGCTCAGTGATATTATTCTTGGATCGTGAACACACTGTTCGCTCTTATTTAGAGCAATGTACTAACAGAATATTAAAGTAATAGTAAATCCAACTCTGAACAAATGTAAATGAAAATTTTAATGCACATAAATTTGACTGGTAATATACATGTTTTCCTTTAAATAAGGAACTTGCATTATCAATTATTACCAATAAATTCTTCATCAATGTTTATTAAATTTATATCTTAGTATAATTTTAATACAATACTTTTTAGTATAGTATTTCCTGATCAGGTGATAATACTGCTGATCAGAATTCTCTCTGACAATGACACCATCTTTTACTACTTCCTGTGCTCATTCAAAGTCCCATCTTCCTCCTTTAGTTGTGAAAAGTACTGTCAGCTTTTGCCATGCTATTCATTTAAAGTTGGCAGGGTCTGTTGAGGTTCTGTAGAATGTTGCCCCCCTGACCTCTAGCTCAAGAGTAATCAAACATGTTTTTACTTTTTATTTACAGAAGCAGAAGACTATATTACCTTGTTTCATAGTTCTTTAAAACATCTATATGAGTCTCAGGCATATACAGAAGAGGGTTTGGCTCACAGAAAAAAAGCTTCATTTTTTTTTTTTTATTTTCAGGCATACTGTTTAAAATGCTCTTTGGCAACTGAGAAGATGTCACAAACTATTGCAAGACTTAATAGATGTATTTTAGTCTAACATTGTTTTACACTGATTAAGGTTTCACTCTGAAGCAACTTAAAGATACATTACACTTCAAGCACGCTAGTTGTCTAGAAATTGCTTGCATGCACAATTATTTGCAGATTTTGATATTTAATTTAAAAACCTGTTTAGACCTATTTCAACAACTCTGTGATAAACATACATTTGACTCTGCAGATCTTGTGCATGGCTGTCTTGGGGAAAAAAAAAATAAAAACAAAAAAAAACCCACCAAACCCCTCCAGCTCTGTCTGCAATAGTCATCTTTACAGAAGTATTTGTTTTATTGCTATTAAGGCAATTATTTTTGTGTTAAATTCCTCCCTTTCTTTCAATCTGTTCCTTCCTTACACAAAGTAAACATACTCTTGTTTTCTACAGTGCAATTGCTTAATTAATTTAGAATTTTCTGTGATGATGACAAATGTATTAATTTAATAAGCTGAGTTAATTTTCTATATCAGTATGTCTTTATGCAGAGCACTTTTGGGAAAAGCAAATAGTTAATTATTGTAAATGTGTTAGTAAACAAGTCTGGAAATACTAATATCATGTTTACATTATTTAAAGTTATTAGAACAGTTGTTTTTTCTTTTCTAACCAAATTAAAATATAAGCATATTTGAGGTCTAGACCTTATGTTCAGTCCTCTGAAGAGGCCCTTAATTTTCTTAGATAAATAAGCCAATTAATCATACATACTGCTGAGACCATCATGGATGATCTAGCAAAATATTTTAGCTCATGTGTAGATTTTGGCGTGCGAGTAATCTTTTCACTATTGGGGTGCTTTTGTGTGCTTTAGGATTAATGTTAAAAATGTTTTGATCTATTAGGTCTTGAATGTCCGGTGTCTTGGTTGATGCCCCTCCAGTGAGGGCATTTGGTTCCCTGTGCACATGACCTGCGATTGCACCATCGCTAGTTGTGGGGAAACTTGTCAGTAGGAGACTTGTGGGAGGTTTTATTTATGAAAACTGTTTTGGCAGCTTAAGTAATGAAAGAATTTGGTCTCCGTTGAAATAGAAACAAGGTCCTTTACTAATGCCACAGCCTTTGGCCAAGAGGTTGGACTTAACAGTCTCAAAATGCACTTATTCTTGAGAAACTTTTGACATTCTGTGATTTTTGGGTATCTGCAGAAACACTCACAGGTATTTAAAAATATTGAAGTCCTCTGTTGCTTGACTTCTGTCTTCAGAAGGCTTTTCCCTCTCCATTTTTATTCAATAACAACTTGCAGCTGAGAAACTCCACGCTTGACTCAGCTGTGTGTGGAGGGAGGTGTGCTGAGGAAGTTATTCTAAACAAGAAAAACAAACTTCTCTGAATTGTGATTCAGTGGGACACCTGGAAGGCTCCTTTTGCATGCCAGACCTGTCCCCTACATTTTTATTCTGCAGTGTGGTTGGTCCCTGTGGAGGGCTGAAAGCAAACTGAAAATGGAAAGTTTTGTAAGGTAAGCATATGACAAATATTCCTGATGGCTTGTTATTATGAAAAAGCAGGATGGTCCTGAGGGCACTGGAACTACCTGAAAAGCTACCTAAGCTCGGGGAAATGTAGTCGCAAGCATGATGGCACTGTGTGATCAGAGAGGCTGCAGGGACAGGAGAGGCCTCGCTCCTGTGCTTTTGTAGCCCAGAGTCTGGGGACGAGACTTGGAAAATGGTAGCCCTGGTTGTTGAAGAAGAACATGAAGCCAGGAGTGGCTGTCCTGCTTGTTAAGAAAGCAGCTGAGAACAGCAACAACAGAAATGCGGGAAACTGAATAAATGTGGTTATGAGAGCTGTGAGCCTCCATTTGGGCAGGAGGCAAGTGGTTTGGTGCAGCAGCCCCAAGGCTGCCCACAGGGCTCAGCTCTGAGGGGATGCACTTGCCCCATTTTTTTTTTTATTTTTTTTTTTTTCCTCCCCTACAGCAAACAAGGTGCTTGAGGAGTTTCAAGTGACAGCTAAGGGAAGGATCTGTCATCTTATAAAACAGGTTTTGGTTCTTTTGTTCTCCTCTGCAACTTTGTCATCAGGAAGAAGCCTTTGGCTCTGACAGAATAAATTTGTACTGCTTTCACCTTTTCAATCTTGTTATTAAAAATGAATCCCAATGAAGCTGGCAAACTTAATGTACGTTATTTCTCCAATTACAGTGAGTATGTATAGGCAGCCACTGGGGAGGTGTAAGAGGAGGGGATGGACGCCTTCTGCCAAGCTGCAAGGGCAGTTTAAGGACTGGTATCATGAGAGGCCAAGTTACCAGGAGAAACTTTCCTGTCTGGCATAGATTAGTGTGTCCTCACAAGCAGAGGTGGTGGAAAAACAGCTCAATTCTTGCTTGGCCACCTCGTGTTGTGTTTGAAAAAGGTGTTGTAGCAGCTGAAATGGCTTCACTTCCATGCTGGTTTTGTTGAGAGGCTTTGATTTTTGCACTGAGGAGAGACTTGTGCTGTCCTGGTGGTCTCTTCAGTGGGACTAGTGGCTTGCAGCCCCTTTCTCCTCAGGAAGGTGCTGCTGCCTCCCTCTCAGCAGAGGCAGGGCGGCCGTGGGGGCAGGCACAGAGGAGGAGCAGCAGCACTAGGTGAGGAGACCTGTGCCCTGGCCCTGCAGCGATGAAGCTGCAGGGAGATCCATGGCAACCTACTTCAGCTTGCTCCCACATCTGCCTAGAAAAAACACGCCATTCTGTGTGAGCGCGTGGAAAGGGCAGAACAGCTCGGCTCAACCAAAGGAGAGAACATGGACGCTGGGTTCAGCCTCCCTCTGTCCCTGGGGAATGGCTGTGTCTAAGGGCGTAGGGTTGTGCTGCTCTGTACGTCCTTCTGCGCTTAATGTCTGCATTCAGGTTATTGAATAAATATCCTGAAGCAGGGCAGCTGGGGGGTACTGGGGCAGCCCTGGTTGTAAGGCATCTCCCTGGGGACGGGGAGGGGGACAGGCTGAGGCTGGGCTGGTCCGTCCGCCTGTGCGTGAGGACAGGATCAGGCCCAGTGAGGGACATCCACAGGCCTGGCCCACCCTTGGCCCCCCGTAAGGCTCATGGTGGTGGTCTCCCAGTCACCGCCCTCATTGACCTGATGTGCTGCCGGAGGGTGGTTTTGTAATTGCTTTGGTCAAATTCAGGCTGGGATCAGAACATGGAGGTGTTTCATCTAGTCAGGAATTTATCACCTGAACTAGCCTCTCTGAGAGGGGAGCTGGTGATAAATTGGAAGATACCGGGGAGCAAAACCCATCTCCCTTTCTTTCAGCCCGCTCTGTAGTGGCAGCAGTCAGGACAGCATGACCCCACGTCGTCTTGGGGACGTGTGAAAGTGTGAATGTAAGCTGCTTTTCTGACTTTAACTGTATGCTGAGTCTGACTGCCTTTAAACTTAGCGACATATTTTTCTGAGTTTATGGCTATAACTGTTCTGCTTTATGGAAAACTAACAAAATCTTCCTTTCCAAGCCCCAGGCAAAAAAGTGACTAAAATGTGAGGGAGGAAGGTGAAGGGGGGGGGGGGGGTTTTAAAANGGAGTTTTAAAAAGAGTTGATATTAATCATTTGTTTGATTTATTTTCTGCATTTCATAGATGATTTTAGCCAATTGATCAGAGTCAATAGATTTCCATACGTGTAGGTGAAAAATTATCTTTTTTCTGGCTTATCATTACTTCTTGCTCTACACCACTTATGGTGTTCATTTTTTTCTTAAGTCACTTACTTCCTGATGGTCTTTGCGTAGTGTGGAAATGGCCATTAATCTGAATAACAAAACAATTCTTCCAGGAGCGCTAGCACACTAGTACTTCAAATCCACAACTGTTAAGTATAAAAATGAGGCAAAACAGCAACATTAGAAAATTGTTGTTCTGAATCTGTGGCTTTAGGAAGAGTGGAGTCTGTCAAAAGTCAGTCAGGGGAATCTGTTGGTTTTAATGAGTCTTTCTCAAGCTAAGACAGAAAAAGAGAACCAGAGCATGTCTGGATACAAAATCTCTCCCTCCTTTCAGGACTGTCTTCAAATAGTGTTTTACTTTGGATGATAATAGTATTTAAGCTGAAAAGATGTAAGTGTAAATGACAGCTAATGCTTCCAAGTGTGCACTAGTCATTAATCAGTCTTCAGTGGTATTGGGGAAGCTGAGGGTGGATCATGATAAGCAAAAAGTGTTTAAGTTTGGTTTGTATTTCCAGCCTCCCTTGCCCAATTATCTCATGTACTTTACACAGGACATTCACCCCACCGCGTGCGCATGGGGAGCCGCAGATGGAGCATTGTGAGGTGTCGTTAGTGCCAGCTGGACACTGCTGCTTGCGTGATACTTTAGCAGCAGAGTAATCAGCACCTAAGTCAGCAATCTTTCCACCTAGTCTTAGTTTCATGTAAGAGCAGCAGCTATCAGATCTTTAAGTAACACAACAGCTTTTTCCACCAGGGATATTCGTGCATGTTGTATCTTCTTTCCTTGCATATGATTTATTGGTCTCTCAGGCAACTTGCTTAAGACATAAAGCAGCTTTAATACCAGATATCAATATCAATTCTTTGTAGTCAGCTACAGGAGCAAGTCTGTTGGGCTAGATCTGGATTTTCTTCCTGACCCTTTCTGTTGAACTGTGTCGGACTTGGTACTTTTACCATGTTCCAGGGATGGCACATCAATGTGCAGCTGTCTTGCACTTTGTGAGCAAGTGTCCAGGACTCAACTGCTTCCTTTTCCTCACTACAAGTGAGAAGACACTCTAGAATGGGTGAAATATTTTTAAATTAAATATAATGGCAGTTACAATGAAAATAATAAGAAAATAATAAACTATAGGTTCACCACCAGAAGGGATTTGGATGTGTGTGTGGAAAATGGGAACTAAAACAGTGAATAAAGGTGAGATTTAGTGAACAATCTTATTCAAGCAGAACTGTTGCAATGTCAGTGCCTTTTTGCTTTTGATATTTTCAGACAGGGATGTTTCACTTGGGAAATATTGGTATTTCCCAAAACTTTTATATTTTGGGTGCTTTTTTTCCCTAAATTAAAATTTTAGGCACGTGGCAGATCTCCATAAACTTCCTTGACTAGTCCCGTGTGTCTGAGCAGCAGCTCTGTGATTCGGTGCAGGACCTATCGCATTGTACATGTGGCTTCCTAGTGCCCTGAGATTATTAATTTCCCACCAGGCTTCCAGGATGGGTGCTGGAAGTGGATGGGCGGAGCACAGTGTTACACTACAGACATTCTTTTTAAGGTCTCTCTTCCAAAAATATATTTTGAAAATTTGAAAAACATTTGTCAATCACCTCGTTTTCAAAATTATTTTTTCCACATTTAAAAAAACCAACATATAAATTAAGGGGGGGGGGGGGGGGGNGGGGGGGGGGGGGAGCAGGGCAGGGGCAGAGGAAATCAATACAAGATTCTCATAAGCCAAGAACTAAATAAAGCACTTCTGTCTGCTTCAGTCAAAATAGCTTACACTGTCCCATAAAGATTCTTTACTTAATGAAGCCAGAAGAACCTGTAAAAACACTGCAGAAAACATTTCTTTTTTTCTTTTCCCTCCCTCACTATAACTCTTCAGTTTACCTGCCAAGCTGAGGAAACTGTTGTGTTGACATCTTTAGGCTCTTGCCTTTTTGTGACTTTCTGCACTGGAGAATCAACAATGGTCTAAAAATACTAAATTGTGTATTTTATTTCACACATTTGTTTATGCCATTGTTGTATAGACAGGGATGATCATCAGTAAATACACACAAAATGCTAAGTTTGTCGCAAACAGATACTCATTTTATTACATTTTGTCCATTATACTAGGTCTTAAGTGCCGTGTTATGCCATTTATTTCTTGGTGGTCAGCCAGTTCTTTTGAGCTCTTTTTAAAAGATCTTTTACAAGGGGATGCGAGCTGCTATTAAAAGGTTGTTTTGAAATACTGTTGTCAGTGGCTGGCAGTATTTATAAATGTGGCCTTGAGTGATGCATTTATAAGTATAGTTCCAACCATATCAACTACTTCAGGATTTCTCTTTTAATTTCCTCTTGCTTTTGGTACTACAGAGATCGAACAGGATTATTAACAGTGGTATTTCTAGAAAATTTATTTTCTTACGTTAAAAATCCATTAAAAGTCAGAAAAATTGAGTAAATCATGAGCCTTGGTTAACTTATGTCTGTTGCATTCCTAACATTTCAAAAGCTGAGTGTCCAAAAATGGAACAAGTTTAAATGCTCTTTGCTTCTGAATGAGCTGAAATAATGGACCAGCTAAATAGGTAGTAAGTTAATTTTAAAAACAGCTTCCCTTTCTGGGAGAACACTTAAAAATAATTCTATTACTTTTTCTAAGATGCACTTAAAATATTTCTAGAGAAGAACAACTCCTTTAAACTTTGATAAAGGACTAGGACGTGGGGAACTGATCCCAGCCTTGGTAGGCGTGGTGGTATTTGAAAGGTCATTATTAGATTGGGTCACTTTCCAGAGTCTGATCAGCCAATTTTTGAACTTCTCGGTATGAGGCCTTTTATGTGGGTCCTTGCTGGGAGGAAGAACCCAGGATAAATTTCTCTTCTTTTCTTGATTCTGCCAGAAATACCAGTTAAAGATATTCAGGCTCTTTGATTACAGTGTGTGTGTGTATGTGTATCAGTGGTTATGATTATGGTTGTTATTAGTGGTCATCATTATCTATTTTGCTGTTGTTTTGTTTCTATTTGAGAGGTTTCTTTGGTTGGTTGGGTTTTTTGTGGTTTTCCTTTTTTTTTTTTTTTTTTGAGTTGCAGAGTAATATAGGTTAGAAGGCATCTTGAAATCATCTTGTCCAGCCCCTCACTGAAAACAGGGACAGCTTCAATCAGTTCAGATTTTGGTTAGTTCAGATTAGACTCATATCCTTTAATAAATGACTGGTAAACCTCAAATCAAGAGTTAATAAAACTCTTTGTCTCTTCACAGAGATCATGTATTCTTAGTTGCTATGTTTTATTTTAAATTATTCTTTATCAAAATATCTTAAGTTAGTGGTGAAGGTGCCAAGTGTTTACATGCTCAGCAACACACTACTTCTCTAAACTCTCACGTGCTTGTCACCCATGTGCATGTGTGGACATACATCTCCTAATTGATAATGTTTTGTGTTTGCTTCATCATGTTGGGGTGTCGGACCCCAATGGACCTGCCCTCCCAATCTCAGTGGCCTGTCCGTGCCATCTAATGCTTTCTCCCATATCCCTGTGCTATGTTCTTAATATTTTGTTTGCAACCCCTCTCAGCATCTATTGTGCAAATTGCACTAGGAGTAGGGCTGGATGTAGCTGTAAAACTGTATCACTGAACAGGCGGTGCATTGGATACAGGGCACAATTTACCAGGTGATGCTCTTCTGGGGCCATTCCGATATATCTGCCCATGCTGGGTCCTTCCTTTCTGCTTCAGCATTAACTTTAGTTCATTTTTCTGCTTTCATGAAGATGAATGATTAGTGTATGATCACCTCCGATTTGACTAATGGTCTGGCACAGCTCTAAGCCACCTGCTTTAACAGTGGACTGGAAAGCCCTCACGAGTGTCTGGGGGCCTGTCTGTTCCTGGCATCTGGCCCTAAGCTTTCTAGGTGGCATCTTTCTCCTTATTCCTCTCGGGAGCTCAGCATCACAGGCTCTCCGTGCTGTGTGACCTGATGTAACGTGCCTGTCTCCTTGCAGGTAAAACGTCCTACCACTCCTTTTTTGGGGTGTTTTAGTGTGGTTTTTGTGTTCTGTTTTTTTGTTGTTGTTGTTTTGTTTTGGTTTTTTTTTTTTTACAAATGTGGGTGCACAAGCCTATGCCCCTTTCCCACAATGAAGCTATCTGTAATAATTTCTTTCTATATAAAACAGCTAGGAAAATTCTCCATAAGTGAAAAAACCTCAATAGGCAGCTTGCTGTTATTCCCTAGATAAATTCCTTTTAGACAAAATATCTAGAATGCAGACATGGTCATTACAGATTTTTCTGTCAAATGATGGCTAAGAAACATAGGTTTGGGGTTTTTTTCATGAACTGCTTTTCTTCCAGGGATTTTGACTTCATCATTGAAAAGCTCATATTTTTTTACTCTTATAGAAGAAGTCTTAGAAGCTCTCTTAAAGGTGCCATAGTCAGCAGTGGTCATCTCTATCCACACAGTCCTGTCAGTTACTTGTACTGCTTCCCACCTGCATTAGATTTAAATTTATGTTGCAGAAATGAAAGTCTCTCTAGATGATTATTTATTATTTTCTCCTCTATCTGGATATTTTTAGTACTTCATAAATAGCTGTATGGATGACTTAAAGAAAATAGAATCTAAGGTAGAATTTATTAGTAGTCATTTTGATTTTGCTTAAGCAATATCTTTTTCTCAAAGCCCATCATGCCTTTTAGTTTCCTTTCCATCTGTACGTGTAGTTCAGAACCTCCTTTACCCAATTGCAAATGATACATCAGCAGCATGAACAAAAGATTGTGACCCCCCACTTTTCTAGAAAACAAATACTGATAAAGTTTCTTCTTGGATTGATATAGCTAGTTCCTGTTTCTTTGTTAAGATATTTGAAAAATGAAGACACTTTTTTTTATAATTACGAATTACTTATTTATCTGAAAGTCATTTAAGAACGTTTTACTTTTTCCAAGGAAATGACATTTTGAAGAGTGAAGTCTTATTAAGAAAAATATATTCATTTTATATCTGTAAGATAAAAATGATAAAACAGAAAAAATATTTGCTATATTGAGATCCATGAATACTACTGAGTGTTTAATAAAGTATAAAATAGGTAAGGTGCCTCTTACAACCAGGAAAGATTTTACAGTACATTAGGAATTGAATTTTTACTTAAAACGTGTTGTTCTGTTATAGTTCTGTTGTAGAAATAGTAGAATTTTCCATAATAATGTTAGAAGCAGAAATATTCAGTAAATATTTCTGTTCTGTATTTAGGGAGAAAGTTATATCATAACCTGAACCACATTGTTCCAGTACTCAATAGTTTCTAGCTAGAAACTACAAATTAAATTATTTTAGAATCAGCAGAAAGATATCTTCTTTTAAAGTGTTTTAAAAGAACTGGTTAAACTAAATTCCTACTTGACCTTAAAAAAAAAAAAATCCTGAAAAATTGCAAAAGAACCATGTGACAGACTAACAGACCAGAAAACATCTAAACCTACCAAGATGACAACTAAGGAGAGATTTTTGTCAGTGCTCAATACATCAATGTAGAGGTTAAAAATCTGATAACTAAAAGCACTAACAGCTGATAAAAATTGCAAAATCAGAAGGTTGAAGGATGTTCAAACTGAGCAGTACCAATTACTAATTTTTCTCAATCACCTTCAGCCAAGATAATGTTCGCAGAAATTTTCCTGCTTTTTGTTGCTTTCATGGAGCTCCTGAATACTAGGCACCAGACCTGTGCTTGAACGCCTTGGGGAGGCTCACAAGCACTCTGATCAAACAGGGAAGGAATGTTTTATGTGTTTCTTACCTTCTTGGTTTTACTATTTCATTCTTTTCTGCTTCATTTAGTTTAGAGTGTGGAAATTTTCTTCTGCGTGCAGGAGTGATCCTGACAGCTTGGAGAAACAAAACACTTGCACCTAGATTACCCATTGAAAATTTAAACACCTTTTCCTGAAATCTATGTTTTATTCCTTTATACTTAATGCTGCTTCTTCTCTCTCTCTCTCCTGTCTGCGACGTGTCCTGTTCACACTTTCACCTGTTGATGCGTGCAGCTGAGCTGACAGACTCCATCACCCTTGTACCTTCCTAAATCCTTCACTTCTTTCTCAGCAGTTGGCAGTTCATTTGAGGCTTCAGTAGTGAGATTGGAGCTTTATTAAATTCTGGGTATCACCTTTACCTTCCACCTCAGGAATGTTGGTTTGCACTATTGTCCTATAAATTATTGGGGAGGAATAGAGAGAACAGCTCTGGACTCTGAGCTTTTTCTCTCCTTTAACAAGATGTAGAAGAACAGCTGGTTTCACTATTATTTTTTTTTTTCAGGCAGCAGTTGTTTTACTGAAATGGAATAGAGAATTATCTTCTTGCTGGGGACATGTGTGTGTTCTATCCTCTCCACCCCCACCCCACCCACCCCCCCCCATTAGCCCTAACCCCTGAAATAGTTTGAAAGATAACACTTAAGCAGGTTGCCAGGGTCCCCGGCACATGGTTATGGCCTCATCAACCACAGTTTGCGGCATATTGAGAGGTCTATCTGCAAATGAGTGAGGAGAGGAAAAATTAGGTTTCCAAAGGAATTTACTACCATTCCCTCAGCTATAGTGAAAGCACCACAAAGAAATTGGGATCTTTTCTTCACCAGAAACATGGACCTTGCACTAAATCCACTCTGAACATCTGTCAGAGACTTCTTCCAAATTCTCAAAGGTGGCCTCAATAGGAGCTTAAACCTAAATTACTTGAGTGTTCAAGTCTCTGCTCTTAGCTGAAAGCTTGAATTAATTACTCTATTAGTCTTTCCTCATATCTTTTGGTTTATTATAGCTGACACCAGAGAACATGTGGATGGAATCACAGCAGCTCTTCCTACTTCTAGGCGCAGCCTCTTCTCGCATCTCCCATGTTTACATGGGAAAGTTGGGGACAGACTGCCCCAATCCTTTCCTTTTTGCGAAGTTCAGGTCCAGGTTTCTTTGCTATGAGACTCATTGCATAATGTTGCCCACCAGATTCTGCCTGTGACCTAGCTTTCTTCTCTCCAGAGAGCTGCTACACCAATGTTTGTTATTTTCATGCATCCTTATAGGAAAAGAAAGGGAATGGAGAGTTTTGTTTACAAGGGATTTGTCTCTGATTTCTCCTCTGTTTATTGCCTAGTTCAGGACCTTGACTATATAATGTGGAAAAAAACCCCTATAATGTTTCGGCTGTGGAATGAATATTAAAACATGATCTTAGTGGGGGTTGTGTGGACAGTCTTTCTTCTGTAATGGGTATCTTGAGACACTTCCTGAAGGTCTCCCATACTCAGTTTCCTGAAACAGAAACTGCCTACTTCACCAAGCGTGCGGTGTGTCAAATAGTAATCTTTCTGGTAGCATTGCAATATGTTTTGAAAGCTTACTGCAGAGTTTAAATGTATTTTCTTCTGCTGGTTCCTCCTTTTCTCGTGCTTAGTCCTATATTGGCTGTATTTTTAATTTTGGTTATCTATAGGAATATGTGCTGTTACCTGTATCTGTATATATCACGTGTGCATTATTTGTATACGGTAATTGCCCTCCTTTCTTATTTATTCTTTTGATCTGTCTTTCACCTGTGCCTTCTATCTCTCATAGCAGCTATCTTGTGTTTTTTGAACTAATGATGTTTACGAAAAGGGAGGAATAAATATCATGCATATTCTGTTGATAGCATGAAACAAGCATATTAAAACCTAAATGAAATGCAAGAAAGTAATGAACCTTCTGATGTCCTGTCATCTGAGGGGAGAAACTTCCTTTTTTTTTTTTTAAAAAAAAAAAAACAAAAAAAAAAAGGAAAAAGATAATTTTGGCTATGATCAGCGTGGTTTGTCAGCCTGGCGTTCCGTGAAAATCACTGCTGCCTGCTAGTGGAATTTGTATGCTCTTGCACTAGATTCATACTTTCGAACATTTCAGAACAGATTAGTTGTATTAAACTGCAGTTTAGATTGTTAGCCTGCACTTCAGGCTGTAGAACCTCTGATTTTATTTTTTTTTTTTTAGCCCCCCCACAAGTAGAACTTGTGTTCTACAAGTACTTGATACTGATCAAATAATATGGGCACCACTGCTGGGGATGCTTTGAGATCTGTTTTCCCCACAGTCCCCCCTTACGCTACATAGCCTTCTCATCTTCTGAAGTGTGAGTATCAGATGAATGATATTCATGATGACTTGGCAATCCAGCAGAAATCCAGGATTGATGGTTTTAAATATGTTTTGAAAAGATAAGCATCTAACTTTGCCCACTGGCAGAGTGTCTGCTTTAAGTAAATGCAAATTTACTTGGTCCACAGTGGTTTGCTCCACTGTGGACTGCATTGTGCAGTAGGACCAGAAGAATTCCTCCCCCATTGTCAAATACAGGCATTTGTATTTTAGAATCAGGAGCATTCCCTGGAAGTTAGTGTTTGGCAGCTTTAGTGTTGACTGCATTGCTTTCCTGTGCAGATTGGTTTGATGGGTTAAATGCCGTAGAAAGGTTTGTCTCCAGATCCTGGAGATCCTTATTGCAAATTAAGTTGAAGTCTTTTTTTTTCCTTCTTTTTTTTTTTTTTCAATGTCCAATAGTATGATAGATAGCAGCACAAACATATAATCCAGTTGTCATCTTGGCAGGTGGGGAGAATAGGGCCTTGGTTGTGTACTTTCCGTGGATCTGGTGCCGTCAGGGGTCTATGATGTCACGTCAAAGCCAGCGCCAGACGTAACAAGGCAGTTCACAGCAGCGGGGCTGCACTGTAAAATCTCTTCTCTACTTCCTTCTACTCCATAAAGAAACCTTTGAAGAGGAAGCAATGGTAAAAGTATGTCTTATATAGGGAAACTGCCGGATAATAAATTGCAGGTTAAATGATGCTGATATTTAAGCCTCCAAACTTTTCTTGCTTTTGTACTCTTGCACAGATGTAGAAAACAGCCTGTCAGAACAGCAACCCAGAAGAGCTTGTAGCTTTCAAAGCACTGCTCCTCGGAGGAGAAGACGCAGCGTACAAAGACAGTTTGTTTGTGTGTGGGGACAGAAAACCCTGCTGGGGTTAAGAATCAGATTAGCCCGTCAGTGGTCTTGGGCAAGGCGGGAACGCGCTGGCGTGCCAGGCTGCCCTGCGTTGGACAACTGTCACGCTGGCACTGCTCAGTTCCTCTGATTGGGTACTCCCAGCAGCTGATTAAAAATGCTGATGCCGCTTCTGCGCTCCTTTCCACTTGGAGGAGAAATCTCTTTTCCCCACCCCCAAGCCCACCTCTAGGATGTAAGTAATGGTGAGAAGATGAAGATGAAAACAGTGCAGTCTGAGTGACTGGAAATACAGCAGTCTGTTTTAGCTGCAGTGTTATGTAGGAGTCGTCTTCAGACTTGTTACCTTTGGTTTTTCAGCACAAACTGCTTGCAGGTTTTGGAAGGCTGTGAAAGGACTTACCATTTGTGTGTTAGTGTTTTCTGTGTACCATCATATTACCTTGCTTTTCCCTGGACAGCTGTGTTCAGAGCTTCATGTGGAAATCTTTCTATTGAAGAGAGATAAAAAGGATCCTTAATCTGATTCTCTTTGGATCTTTCTATTTTTATGGTAAGTGCCAGCATGTATTGGCTGAGCATAGCTTCTTTGCTGCAGTGCTCGTGCTCTCTCCCTCTCTCTCCTCTCCCTCCCCCTTCCCCCGTCTGTTTTTCTCCCCCTATCTTCTTAGATAAGCCTCGTGACCTTCACTCAATATCTAGTCATCATTTTTTAGCATCTTCATAGTGGATGTTGGCTAACTAAAGTACAAGTTTTCTCTTTATTTTGCTCTTTCCCCATCTCCGACCCAGAGCTCTGAAGTAGTGATTGCAATCTGACTACTGCCTCTTTGTCCTTGAAACGGGAGGCTTGAGCATTGCTCGCGATTCCCCGTGGCAGCAACGGGATAAGGTTCTGGGGAGCTGGAATTACAGATTTGGTAAAGGTGACTCATTTCTGTAAGTCTGTACCACTGTGCTGAAAGGGCACGGAAAGCCCCTGCTTGACTAGTCACCTAGAAAACTCTGAAGCCCCTCAGTGTTCAAGTGTGGGGCATACATGTGGTTTGAGCTGATGTTTGCTATCATTGGCATAGGAAGGACGGACTTTTTCAGCATTTGCAATATAAGCCCATGTCATCAGGTGTTTGTAAGTTGGACCTTTTGCATCTTACAAGTGCAGACTGGCTGGGACAAGAAGTTACAGAATAGGCAACCTAATAACCCTCGTCCCTCTCTGGTCTATACAATTGCAAATTCTTAGCCTTTTCAAGTGCTCTTACAACTCTGCAGTAGAAAAGAAGTGCATTTAAATGTCTGAAAATCTGTGCTTGCTTAATTCATGCTCTAAGCTATTTTAACAGCTCTGGTTTTGTAAAGAGGAAAGGTCATTTAGCCCACAGTTAACTGTACCCTTAGACGTCCTTTTTTTTTTTTTCTAGTTTGTTGCATGAGGTTTAAAGTCAATGCAAATATAGGATTTCTGATACATAGATGTATTCCTTGCTTTTGGTATGAGAGAACTACAAAAATATTTCTTTTAACTTAAGTGTGTTTCATGTTGTGAATCCATTATGTCGATTGACTATGCATAGCCCTTACACACTGCAGGAATAATGAAGACTTTACTAAACCTTCAAAGGTCCATTGAAGGCATAGATATAACACTGGCTCAAACTCATCACGGGCTGGTCTGCCTGCAAAGCAAGGCAAAGAGGTGATGTGTTCTTATACCTTTTGTTTTACTGAGGTAGGATAAGAATAAAGCTTTTATTCTGTCTCTGCTTTGCCTTTTCTGGGTTTAAGCAAGAGATATGCTGATGTCTGGAAATTGTTTTCTTTGTTTAATGTGTCTTACTTTGTGGCTTACATTGTGGTTTAATAAAATAATTTTGTTCCTGATTTATCCTGTAATTCAGAGGGCTTTGCTTCGCATGAGCTGTTTAGTTCAACAGAGTTTGTGTACCTCCTTCCTTCCCCCAAATGAGCAAAAATTTTAAAACACTGCCATTATTTTAAATACCCTTCACTTCTTTTCTGTACTTGGGTGTAATGTCTGGTTGTATTGATAGCATGTATGTGTGGTGAGGGGTGGAGAAGGGGGGGACGATGCCCGGGTTAGGCAATTGCAAGAGGTACTGGGGGGAGGAGGAGGAGGCTTACACAGATCTGCAGGTAGAGGACTTCATGGTGCAGTGAGGTACCTGCTGCATTGCCTTCGCAAAAAAGCGGTAGTGGCCAGCACGTAGCCCAGATGTCAGTAGTCCGAGTCATCCCCCCCATCAGACCATGCGTTTTGGCATCATATTGCACCTGCTGGTACAGCTGATCCTGAGACCCGAGATCCCTTCTCACTGAGGTGGTGAGGGCACGCTGCAAACCTGCCTCCCTCCTGCTCTCTGCTAAGGAGCAGGTCTATCTTGGCACCTGTGCACCTCAAGGAACTGTTTAAAACCACTCAACTCTAGAGCAGTCCTCCCCACTGTCAATTACAAAAAGGCTTTGGCGCTATAGAGGGTCTATGTGTTTCTTTGTCACTGATTGTCAAAAAACTAAGATTTATTCTCTTCCAGTTTATTCTGAGTTCATTCTCTTCCGGTTTCAGTAAGGGCTGACACAATGACAGCAGCAAATAAACTTTTTTTGCTGTGAAAGGAGACCAGCAGGGGTCTCGTTCACGCACAAGGGGAAGCAGTCCTAAGTGCCTGCAGGTTGTGACGTTGCCCTGGGGAGACCAGGCTTAGCCTTTTCTTGATTAAATGTAACAAGTAATTGTGTGCATGCATCTGCATGTGGAGCTGTTTACTGTACCATTGTGTTCCATATAAAACTACTGTAAACTTAAAAAAAAAAAAAAAAAGAGGGTTTGCAAAATACATGCACAACCTAAGTAAATCTGAAGATCACACAGTTAAGTATGGTACAGCATGATTTTATTTTTAAAATTATTATTACAAAAACTGGTATTCCTGTGCCTTAAAATAATCTATGTTCTTACCTCATATTTAATTAAAAGGACTGCTTTCACTCAAAAAATGACTCATGTCTAAGTAAGACTATCTTGCAAAAGCTAATTTTTAATCCAAGTGCATAATCGTATGTCTTTTTCAATAAAAGTTTAAAAGCTGAAGTGCATAATGTAGTGTGCTTTCTAAATAGCCTTCAGGCAAAAGGAAGGGAGGAAAAACAATAATCCTGAAGTATTTTCTCTAGTTTAAACCACATGAGCTTGCAATGGGATGTTTACATTTGGAACCTGATGTCTATGTACTGCAACTGAGAAGTCTATGCACCTAAAATTCTTATCAGCACATCCTGTTGCAGGCCAAGGGCTTATAAAAAAAAAAAAAAAAAAAANCAATCCTCTATAAAAGCCTTGAGAGGTAGAAGAGCGAAATCCCTCAAATAACATGAAATTCAATTAGGTAGATATGCTTTTCACTTCTTAGGTATCCTATGAATGCTCTGATAGGGGAATGCATGCATAGTACTTCCTTGTTTCACAGCATGGTGTCATGTTAATTCCTTTGCAGGGTGGCTGAAGACTGCATAGAAAACAACTGCAGGGGGAAAAAAAAAAAAGCTCTGTTCCTCAGCCAGCCAAAATCACCCAATGGTCTGATGAAGTCACTGCATTATTTTTTTTCCTGTGTATGTTCAGTATGCATTCTTCACTCGACTTGTCCATAGAAGCAAGTTCTTTAAAGCTTTATACTCCACAAATATTCAACCATATACATTTATCTGGCAAATATAAATGGGTATTTTTTTTACAGAACGCTCACTCCTTTTTTCCATACTGCTTCAGTAGTTTTATGCTTTCTATCTGCTCATATCTTTTCTGAAAAAACCTGCGCAGGCAGCTATTGATTATCACTGGCTGAAGAACCCAGGTGGTGGATTAGCCATGCCCCAACTTCCCTCTGTGCCCCAGACTGGAAAGTGACACTGGGGTATGCATGGTGCAGAGCTGAAGTCATCAATACAAGGCAGTGTGATTTTATTTTTTTTTTTTTTTCCAAAGCTCCTTCTGAAAACCGTTCATAAATGCTTTCAAAGGTAATGTAGTACATCATATTTCTACAAAACACATGTAACTATAAGTTATAGTATACATATCATTTTTATATATATATTACATGTTATATTAATGTGGTTTTACCTGGCTGTTTCTTAACACATACTGACCCAAGCATGAACACACATGGATAATCAAAAGTTGACTGCAATTTGTAAGCTTTCTCTGTTAATCATAGAGCTAACTTTTACAGTTTTCCTGGACACATTTTCTCCTTTAGTCTGCAGATTTTGTCCAGGATGATTTCAAGGACTGTATATCTCTATTGTTGCAAATGTTAAAAATCTGTCTCTGTATGTCTGGAGACCTTAACAGGTGAGCTGTCTTCAGTCCATTTGCTACTTTTGCAGTTCATGGATGTCTGGAAGTCCTGTGCGTAAATGCCGTGCTGCATAGTCTGTCAGAAGAAGTTTGGTGCTTTTGGGAAGTATTGGGCAGGGCGTTCATGTGCTACGCTCTTTTGCTGTATCTATGGGGAAGGATTAGCTTTCAGGCATTGTTAAATATGTCTCATGTCTTCTGTCCATATGCTGCCCTTTTGGTAACTGCTTGCACTCTACACCTGTTGTATCTTGGGGGGGTCATATTTTCTGCATTTGTACAACTTGTGTTGATCTGTCTGATTCTTCATGGAAACGGTGGCCTTTCAGTTCATGCCACACAGATTTGTTCACATATAATTTCTGCATAGGAAATACTGGACAATAAGGTGAGAAGTCTTCTGTACATTAAAGAACTTTCTCCTGCATAGCGTAAGTCACAATTATGTTGTTCCTGATTCAACGTGACAATAAAGGAGCAGCATTAGGCCTGTTTGCTTTGGGAAACATAAAAGGGCTGAAGCATTCCAAGGGACCACTGTGTCTCATAGACTTCTTTAGCACCTGAACATTACCTTTAATTTTTTTCATTAAATTTTAAATGTTTACTTTCAAGTGGATTGTGGAAACATTCGTGGACTCTTTTGGTGGAAGATGTGGAGAGGGCAAAACTCTATCCTAAATTGACTCAACCAACTTTAAGTGGTCCCATTCTGGTAATCTGAGATTACTAGAGTCAAGAACTTTACATTGTTCTGTTTGCAGTATAAAGTGAAATAATAATCTGGTTAAAATTTATGGGCTGGTTCCCCAGCATCCCAGTGGAAGGGATCTTGGCACTGGAGCAGGTAATGCAAATGTTCAATCTCTATGAATAACACCTCTGAACAGGATGAATATCGCTGAAGCTGCCATTAAATCCCCAAATAGGGGAGCTAATGGTGCACAGCTTTCTGCATGTCGATAGATTTTACTCTAGGAGAGCACATATCTGAGAGAATATTTTCAGGAAAGCCCCACGTTTCTAAGAGCTGTATGTAGACACTTACAAGGCTGCGAGGCCCATCTCCCAAGATAATTTCCCTTTACCACCTCAGGAGAAGCTACGGCAAGCACACCTCCAAATGTACCTCCAAATCTAGCCCCGAGAGAAGACTGGTCCCTGCCAGATGGTGAAGTTTGAACATGAGTTCAGAGATTTCCAGACTCAGTGTTTACAATCTGACTTTCCAAAGGCAGGCTTGCTGTCCAAGAATTTTGCACAAGTTGGTCATTTGAAAGCCTATGGATAAATATTTTTAAAAAGATAAACCCAATGAAGTATTCTGAATGTACTCCCTGGAATCACCACAGTATTGGTGTTAGCTCTTTGTAGTGGTTGTTCCATGTCAGATCTGAGCTATCAGGTCATCTACAGGAGACTAGAGCCACCGGCACACCTGGACAGCAGTCTGGCACCATAAAAACAACCATTTGCAAACAGTCAATATTCAGATGACACCAGCCAGGATTAGAGCCATGTCATGCTGGCTATGTGTTCTAAGATCCCAGGATTATGAAGGTATTGATGATGATTGTAGGAGGTGGGGTTCTCATGCTCTCTGCAGAGGTAGAATAGCAGAAGTTAGCACTTCTAGAGTGTGGTTTGAAACATGTCTAAGATAGATGTCCCAATTCTTCTTCAGGAGCCTATTACTATTTGATATGAAGCTAGGAAGAGTAGGTTTCTGTATAATTTGAATTATCTGTAGGGTTTATATCACTACTGCTGGGAGATGATTGAAATAGACGCCTGCATCGGGACAGCTTTTTTAACTTCATCCATTTGCTCTTGTTTGTAGCCCCCTGCAGTATTGACATTAATTCCTTATTTTATATGGTGCTAACATCCTTCAAATACAGAAAAATTATTATGCCTCCCTTCGTTTTTGGAGGAGGAAGTTAATTAACAAAATCACTTGAGAAGAGCAAGACTGCATTTCCTCTGAGGCAGTTTGCTGTGGGGAAAAGCTAGCCTGGTGATTAGCTGTTTTGGATCACCAGGAGATATATTCCCATTTCAGATAATTTTCTTTGACAAAACTGTTTTTCATTAAAATTAAGCATTATAAATTTACACATGCTGTATTAGACTCCTGGAGACTTTTTCTAAATGAGCTTGGTACTTCTTGGAGAACCACTTCCTATAAAATGCCAGCTGAAACCCACAGCTTTGTGAAGTCCATTGGTATGTCTCCATGTATCCTGGAAGATGTGCAACCTCGCTCCATGTTGTTCATTATCCCCCAGGCTCATTTCAGATCTTTTCTTGTTTGTGCTCCCTGTCACTGTTTTCCCTTGACACATACTTTTTTGCCTTTTCACATGTTGATTTGCCTTCATGTTTTTATTAGTTCTGGTTTTCTGTTGTTGGTTCTTCTTTGTTCTTCGTAGACATTTTCCTCTTACCGTTTGTTTTTGGGTTTTGTTTTGGGTTGGGTTTTTTTTTGCCATACTAGTTGCCACCCTATACTCTGTTCAGTCTAGGCAGAGCCCTGCTCTGATTCAGTGCCTGGGGAACAGGAAATAATGTCTTTTCTAAATGAAGAGTTTGGGCTGCAGCCCCAATGTGTTGTGAAGCCTGTGTAGAAAAATGGAGAACAGGAGGCAACAATAAGCAGGCTTAGCAGGACAAGAGGTCTGGAACCTAAGAGCCAAATAATACGTCAGCCTCGTATTCCTGAATCTGCTAGGAAAGTAGTATATTCTGTAGTTGCAGAATCTGAGGTCAAAGAACCATAGCGAAGAAGAAATAGGCAGGTGATGCTGGTTAGAGTTGTTTCAAACTGTTTGCAGTTTCATGCAGGCAACACTGCTTTGGTTTGTGTTTAAAGTTTTTGAGGTTATTGCCATAAAAATTCTTTATTTTAGATAAGAAGGGGAAAATTAATTAAGTTGAAGGATGCTCTGCCCTCAGGAGAAGAAAAAAAATACCTCTTCTAAGTCCTTATTGTCCTATAGAAACACCTGCAGTATTTAATTTTCTAACCTATGTTATTTAGATAATGAACTCTTACAGAAATAAATGGGGGGAAATTTCTGATCCCATTTAAATTAATTCTAGGGTTGTCAAGTTTCTACCCATAGACTTACTTTTGTTTTGTGTTATGCTGAGTGTTGATAATAATTGTCCTGTTTTTCTCTCTCTGCATCTTTATGTTGACCACCAGGTCAGCTTAAGTATAAGAAGTTTTTTCTAACTGGTTACACTGAAATAGCTCTTAAGCCATAGACAGCATTTCCTTATTTTCCTTTATAATGTAGAATTTGTGTGATGTGGATCTCAGAAATGCCTTGGCAAAAGATTGGAGAACCTTCTGCTTCAGCATGCTTCATGAAGTTCACTTCGTTCACGTTTCCAGTATTAATAGACTCTGAACCACGCTGATTAATATATTGTGGTAAAATTCCAGCTATACAAACAACTTTTGTGAAGCTTACATCAGTACTCAATAACCTATGGTGAAGTTGTTACCGCAACTTATCATTGCACTGTTGTCACCAGAAACATTTCTGCAAACAATCTAAACATTTTGGTGTAAGAAAAATACTACTTTATTTTCCTTTTTATCCAAAAAGCAACATGACTCAATCATTTTTTTGATTAGTACAGAGACTTATATGTTAGCATACCACAACCTAATTCATTTGTGACAAACTTTTAGGCTTAAATTATCCACTTGCTTTCCTTAAAGCTCAATCAGGTCAGCGTTCAGGTAACTCTTTCTCTGCTGTTTTAATTCTGCCTTTTCTTTTTCAGCTTCTGTCTCTGATCTTTTTTTAATTCTCCATTCTGTGCTTCTGCTGCTTGCTGGGCCTCCTGTCCTTTGACTCTCTTCCAGGCTCTGCTCCATTCCCCCTCTAGCATTTCTCTTTCTGGCCCTTCTGTTCTTTACCTGCTCCTCAAGGCTATTTCTGCGTCCAGGTGTCCCACTCATACATCGGTGTTTATTTTTTCCCTGAAGTTCTGAGCTGTGAGAAAATGAACTCAGTCAGACCACTCAGTTCATGGTACTGCAGCAGTGCTTGTTGCGCAGCTTTGCATTCTTTGCAACAGCAATAGTGATTTCCTATTGACGGTTTGTGAAACAATGCAACGGAGGTATTAAAGGTCACATTACAATGCAGAAATATATCAGAGCAGAAGTGCGGTGTCAGATTTAAATATCATAATCTCAATTCCTGAACTTAAGGTAAAATGTTCAGACTGAAATTTAATATATGTTACAGTTAGAATGGATGATATGCCTGTCCTTGTTCCGATGCTCCCTGTGTGAGATTGGCTCCTGAGTGGTATCACCTCTGCTCGTGAGTTATGTTGAGAAGGGAATAGTGAGGAAAAGGGAGACAGGTTTAGGATATGTGCTTCATTTCAGTCCCAGGAGGGAGACGAGGGAGAAGCAGGGAGATGGATGTGGCACAGATTCACTGAATTTTTTTTTTTTTTTTTGACGCTTTGCTTCAAGATCAGGTTGTGATGAAAGAAACTTTGTACATCTGGGAATTGCTATGTGCTTTCAGCTATCACGTGAGAGCATGACAATTACTGCACAGAAACTTGTTCACTGTCAAAGACTTAAGTGTCTCACTCAAGATCATACAGAAATCTATGTCTTAGTTCAATTCAGGACTCTTGAAACCCGTGCTAGTACCCTGCTCGTGCCAGGCTAGCCTATTTTTCCCCAGGGACAGTATAGGGGAAACAGAAATTCTAACAGTAATAGATAATAATAAATAAACTACGTTCAAATACACAAGGTGAAGAAAAAAAACTTAAAATCTTCTAGGTTGTAAATGACACAGAAGTCCTCAGATAAATTTTAACAAAAACAAGATTATCATATTGTTACAGAATGTGGAGTAATATTTTGAATATTTGCTTAGTAACTTTGATATCGTTGCTGCTTGTCATTGCCTGTCTAAAAATTCCCAGTTGTTTGCTTTCCAGGGCATACCATGACGTCTGGTTAGATTTTGATGTGCTCTGAAACTCTCACTTGCACTCTGACTGCAGTACACTCCAGGCTAAGTAACTTGCAATTGACGTGGTGTTTCTCCTTCACTGTTGTCAAACATATGTCCTCTTTGCTTTATACACTCCAGGGGAAAAACGTGTTCTGGGGCCACGCTGTTAAGACTTACATCCTTTGAACTGCATTTTTAGAAACATCTGTAAGCCCACAAATAGTTTTTTTACCTCGGGTAGAGCTTTGTGAGTACTTCGTTGCGCAGTGCTAGTACCCAAGAATGCAATCTGGAGAAGTTTTATTATACTAAAAAGCATGGGAGGGTGCAGCTTTGGGCATTAAGAATCAATAAATGCCAGAATTTTGGGTGGCTACATTTATGCATTATCCTGGAGACTTTAGTCATATGTTTACATGCAGTGTTTTTCATTGAGTTATCTTTGTTTCTTTTTATTTTCCTTGTGAATTACTTCATTCTGTCTCATAGTTAGTGTATATGATTCAAACCATGCTCCAAATAAAAAGCAAGTATTTCCTGATATATGTATTTTTATGGCAATCACCCCAACTTCTACTAATGTCCAGATGGCAGATAATTATTCTTCACAGAAACCATGAGTTGAGATGATATTATTTCCCTTGCTGATGTTTGTTCTTACTGCTTTGTAGATAAGGAGCTGAGGTTTGGCATGAAAAAGAGGAATGCTCATTAGCTTAGGGTGCTGAATGTGAAATGCCAAGAGCATGGTTTTTTTCATGTCTTTAGCACATTATAGCATTTCATATAATCAGAATAAGGCTTGAATTGACATTGACTGCAGCTATGAATGCCATAACTTTGATTAGTCAGGTTTTGTAAGTTGGGTGCTTGGACAGCGGCATTCACCCACTGAAGTCACTTCCTTAGCAGCACTGAAGGCAGACGTGGGTATGCAATTGAATACCTCAAATTAAAATTCAAATTCTTTAATCTTGAGACCAACATTTCTCTTCATGCAGTTTCAAACTCTGTTTCTGTACAGCTTCCCCTCTGCGCTGACTCTGGGGAGAGGCCACGCGGAGCTGATGTTTATTGCAGAAGTGTCCGTCCTAAGCTCACAGTGAGGATGAAAATTCTGTGTGGTCTGGAATTAAGACCCATATCATATTGCACAAGCACAAAAGTGCTGTGCGTATTTCACAGATGCAGCTGTAATTCTGGCACTTCTTCAGGTCTGATGGCTTGATATTGGAAACTCCACAGTCTTCTGATATAGTTGTATTATATGTCAACACCTAAATATTTTAAAAGACAATATAAAATCCAGAAATTGCATCCTCTGATATTGAGAAAAATGTTGGCTATATCTGTAGGACAGATATTTAAGAGCTTCAGTTTTCTTCTTCCTGGGCTTGAGCATCGTGTGGAGTCAGCCCGGTAGCCATGGTGGTCATTCCACAGCTGGTAGCCCAGTCAGATGGGGGAAGTGCATCTTTTGCTACAGAGCTCCCTAATAATCTGTTGAGGGTAGTTTAATGGAAGAAAGTGTCCTCTACTGCCACAGAGCTTTCTACCTTGTCATTAGGGTAATTCTTCCTTCTGATGTGGTGTGGCTGCCAGCCATGCGTTCCCAGCAGAGATGGTCTCTGCTTTTCTACCATCGCAGTGACGCCCTTGAGCTATAAGAGGGGCAAATGCAGGGGGGGAAAAAAAAAAAGCCACATCTATTGCTGAAAGAAAAAAAAATTAGGCAGCCTATAACTTTAGGTAATCTTATACTTTTTTACAATGCTATCTATGTCTCTGGATACAGATATGTAGATATTCATAGCATACATCTTCAAAATGGACTAGTGCTTTCCTGTGGCTAAGAAGTTATCAAATAGCCTGAAATATTTAGTGTTCTCCCTCTGAATTTCAAGCAAAGTTGCTTTTAAATTTTTCAAAGCAGATGTCCCAAGTCAGAAATGGCCTTTTAAATTTCGAGGCACTTCTGTTTGTATGTGCACAGCTAGTGATTTTATAGCATACTCACTGATGTGGTTAATACTTTAAAGCTGCTTTTTAAAAAAGAAAAATCAATGTTGATCAGCTATTATATGAGCACAGATTCTATCTTTACAGTTTCAATGTTATAAGTAAATCCAATTAAATTGTGAAAATGCTTTCATTCCACCTCATTACATAGTTTTTAGTAAAGGACATAATATAAATAGTATAATTGCAATCGGTTAAGTCCAAAAAACTAAAAAAAATCTTCTCCTGTCCTGTTTTTAGTGCCATGAATAAAGCAACTAATACTTTCCTTGTGTGCCCTTGAAAATAGCACAGGCACTGCCTTGTTTCAGAAGTTTTGCCAGAGGGTCTAGCCGGTGAGCCAAGGTTATGGGAATGCAGATTTGAATCAGCAATGTCTGCTAAATGCTGCTGGAGTGCCACTGGCAGGAAGATGTCACAGCGTGGTGTCCTACAATGCTTGTGGCTTTGTGGGGACTTGTCCCCTGCGCATTGCTGTCCCAGGGCAAGAATAAGAATTATATTTAATGCGTAATCCTAGGAAAGTGCCTGACCCTGTCTCTGCCTGTTGGGCTTCAGTATACGCCTTATTCTGACTTCAGCTGAAGGAAAACCAGGAGATAAATTTTCTGTGCTTTAACATAATTTCTTTCAATAACTTTATATTCTTTCTAGATTGAGATATATCAGTGGATGTATCATGGACTTAATATACTCTGAAGCCAAAGACAGAGTTCAGGAAGCAGTACTAAGGATGTTCCTCCAATCATCGTTTATCGTTTAAATGATTAATTCAAGTTATACTTTTAAATGTTTTTACATGTAATCACACTTATGAGGTGTGATTACAAAATACTGTGTGCTCAAAATACTGACACACAGAAGGTAGAGGCAGCCATTTGCATAAATAGAAGCATGGAGAGCAAGAGGGTAGGTTTAGTTCCTCTGCGTGGCAGTTTTAAGGCAGTAAGTACCTAATTTTGTGTCAAGGAAATTAGAGACTTATTGATTTCCACTGAAGGATATACAAAATGCTCATTTTCCCAGAAAGACCATTTCCTTTCAGCATAAACAGGTACTTATTAGTTGATTTAAGAAAAGTCAGGCTTGCAACCTTCAATACCTATGCGAAGGGTCACGTCAGTGTTAAATTTCACGCTTTGGGAAAGTCTGGATAAATTTTTCCTTACTCTTCATATGAAAAGTCTGACACATCACTAATATTATACCCTGTTAACTGTCAGATGCTGAGCACTTTGGTGCAATGTTAATCCTTCTGGGTTTAGTATTGCCATTTTGCTGAGCAAGCTCAGACTGCAAGTGCGATAAAATAATTCAGAGGCAGGTGCCTTCAATAAATGGAGTCATGCAAGAGACATTGCAGATCTTCTGATCTCGTATAAGAACATCAGTAGGAATTGATGTAATTGAAAATCTTTGAAAGAGTGAAATAGAATCTAGTGCTGCAGTTTGTCAGGAAATCAATTATAAGTAAAAATGCATGCTTTCCATTTTCATTCTGCTCTTGTACCAGGGTATTCTGCTTGGCTCAGGCAGAAGCTGCTGTTCAGCTGTAGTTAACAGCATCCCTGTGGTTGGAATTTGCAGCCTGCATTGATACCTGTCTGGTTGATTTTAGAATAAATTTACAAAAAAGTATAAAATTCAAAGCCTGACTTGGTGTAATATTTTTGATTGTAGTCACATCTTCCTTCATGGATTGGTATCAGTTTTTATACAGTACATCTTTTTATTCTGCAAGCTTTAGTAAATGGTCTGTACAATTAACACGAGCAGGGAATGAGTGAGAGCAAATTAGGTTTGTTCCAATTCCTGCTTGTCACATTAAGTGCATCCTACTTTCACTCTTTTGATTAATTTGTCTCCTCTATACAAAGACTGTAGGCATTTGAGGCAAGAGTTTTTTGTATTTTAAAAACACATGATGTCTAGCACCTGGGATTGTGGAATCCTGAATGCTGTTGGGAACCGAGTAATTTTTTGTGCCCTGTGCAGATTTCTAAGCTCCTAACACTTTTTTAGGCTGTTTTGGGTAATTTCAAAGTTTTGACAGAGAAATCTCCACTGCTTACTGAAAGCCCCAGATAATACAGAGGTCAGCACAGCAGCCTGTGCAGTGGGGACAGGGATCGAACCACTCTGTGTCTGGTTTGGACAATGGACGGTTGCTTTAACTCGAAATTCTTTGTGGAGCTGAGACGTGAAACATCTCCTTGTTTCCCTGCCAATCTTTTACTAAGTCTGATTCCCGGTGTTTGAAGAGGAATGGCGCTGCTAACGCACTAGAAGTGAGTGGCGGTAACAAGTGGAAGCGTGAACGATGAGAAGTAGCAGGGTCAAGAGTTTTCTCAGCACAGTTTGCAGTTTGTGAGCACCGCAGATGTACTGAGCTTGGAGCTGGATCTTACTGAGGACGTTCAAGAAATCAGGTAGGTGGGAAACAGGCAGAGTTTTTTAAATTTCTCTTGCCCACACTGGAAGAATTAGTTATGGCTGTTAAGTAGCACTTCCTCATGGTGGTGATTGGGTCTCACTCCACAGGTCATCTGGCCTCTGGGGCTCCTCCTGGGTTAAGAAGCAACCCAGGCTCCAGTGCAGTCCTGGAGGCAGGACACTTTCTGATGCATACCAGCATAGTCTGCATGGAGCAGTTACCTGCTGTAGGGAAAGTGCACAAGGTCAGGAAATTCAGAACTCTGTCATATTTGTGTTTAATTAGGCTTTTATATTCCTCAGGGTTAAGAACAAAAGGCCGGGGGGGGGGAGTGTTTTTCCCTTCCTCTTCCTTTAGAAAGAAATGATTTTTATTTTAAAGGGGAATTGAAGGTAGAGAACAATGAACTGGGATACGATGAATGTTTTGGCTATAGCATTTGCACAGAAAAATTGCAGAAATGTGAGTGAGGATAGGATATAGTTTACAGAAACTTGCATTGTTCACTGCTGCAAAGCTCTAACTCTTCCTTGAGGTACATTTTTCTCTTTCAGAAACATACTCAAGACAGCACAGAGAAATAATTAGGTTATTACAGTCAAATAGATGGTCTACATCTTCATGTTATAATTACAGAAGACCCATGGATTTTATGGGCTCTAAATTCTACATTAAGTTTGAAGGCTACATTACTAGAAATTAACAATGCCTTGCTTAAAGTTTAAGGAATGATCAACTAATAACAGGAAAAAAAATGCTGTTTTACTTTAATAGTAGTATTTTTCAGGATCATTGGATAGAAAGAACCCTGAATTAATAAACAGTTTAATTTGATAATTAATGTTTAATGCAAGACATTCATTTGGAGACAGAAAAAGCTCCTCGATTCTAGCTAGCTGATTCCCTGGAAAGAATTCCCATAGTTGTTCATGTTATGGTTTCCAGGAAATTAACATGGGGCAATGGCTAATTTGGGATTGAAGTGGGGAGTGTTTCTTGTCATGGTTAAATCTGTGAGCAGCCAGGGACTGCCTGGTTTGTTACAGTGGGGTCTCTGAGGAGCCTTTATGAGGACTATAGTGTTAAGGAAATTGCAAACAAACGAAAGAGCTTATTCTACCATGACATGAAATTGAGGAGAAAGGTGTCCATCTCTAGAGCTGTTGATGCCGACCATGCTTAGGTGAGCCAGTCCTGACATTTGTTGACAACCCACAGGTGAAGCTACCTTAGCATGAGCAAAAGCGCTATGCAAACTGGGCAGGCTCGACGCTGGTTCGATCCTGTGTAAAGCAGCATTCAACTCCGCAGAATTAATTTGAACGGAGTTTAAGTAGCATTATGAGGAGGCTAAGCTCTTTTTAAATTTATTTTTTTTTCCCCCTGTGGTCATTTTTCAATATTATCCTAAACAAGGTTTGGATTGTATCTCTCACTTTATTTAGGGTTTTCATTTTTATACTGTCAGTTGTGAAAATAAATATGTAGGGGCAAACCTGACACTAAAAAATTGTGATAAACAGCATCAATAAAAAACATTTTCTTTCCATAGTATCTGGAGAGAAGTTATATATTTTTATATCTCTGCTTATGCAGTGAATAAACTAAAAAAGGGAGAGAAGTACAAGAAATAATGCAGGTTTTAAAAATACCACAGTTCTCACACCATGACCTTATCACAATCATAACAAGATAGTATAAGAAATATAAAATATGAGTGCTAGTTTCAAGACAAAGGGTCTTACAAATTGTCAAAGTGAATGTTCTTGAAAATCTAGATTAGGTGAGGTTTAGTTCTGTAGCATTTCACAGAGCACTTATGATAAAAATTTCCTTTTTTCAAACTTCTCTCTTTGACTGTAAGTGGTTTGGGGTGATCATATTTAAATAAAATTCCCATGGCTTGCTGCTGGCTGGCTGGCTTGCAGCTTTCCAAAGAAAAAGAAAACAAAATATTGATGTTTAGGCAAGGCATATAGGTAGTGGTTGAGGTTTTGAACTGCTTAATGAAACTCCACGTCAGATGTGTCTAAATGTGTAGGATTTTAGAGGAAAACCCAATACCCACTAGGATGTGATATGTGCAACAATCAAGGAGGCCCATCAGTGGGACCCAGCGACAGGTACAATAAGTAGTCTCTTGTTCAGGGATTCATCCCTAAGCATAGCAAGGAATCAATATGATTTGAATGTTTCAGTAGAAGTTTGTAGTGTGTGTGTGGTTCTGAATAGCTGCGGTGCAAACCCACCAGAATCCTTACTCTACTCTTGAAAACCAAACCAAGAAGAGCTGCAGGGACACTGCGCAGGCAGTCTGCAGACCTGGGGAGAAAAGCACTGGTTTAGTGGAGGTCTGTCTACTTTGAGTAGTTTATTGTGTTCTGTTGAGATAATTTATTTGGTTTCTCTTAGCCAGAGATAACAAACATAGAGAGAGTGTACATTGCTGTGGGTCTGTAGACTTCACGATCATCTCGGACAAAAATTCTTCATTAGTACCACAGTTATATCAAACAGCATGAAACTGTGTCAGTAACAGGATGGTGACAGAACCATACTAATATTTCTGCAGAGGCAGGAAGATCCTGGATTTTTAAGTATGGGCTTCCTTGGGCTACTTTTAATAGAAAGCAAATGTTTTCAGCCAAATGCTTTGTTGGTAGATTTCTTTAGATCGATTTCCCATTAAAATGAGATCAGTGTTTTGAACTGCAGTGAATCGCTGTGGTTTTTCTTAATTATTTAACTACTTTTGTGTTTTAAATATTTATTCTAGAGAGAAACAGAAAATGAGGTAGAGGACTGCTCTCAGCATAGTGTATCTGAATGGTGGGGACCTCCTTTCTGATTCTGCCAATATTTTGCAGTTTGAGTTTTGGTGAAATCACTTGGACCTTGTACAAGTTTGCTGATTAGGCTCAGTTACAGCCATTGCTGTAACAGCACCAGATCCATATAGGAATGAGCACCACATATAGGCAAGATACAGCTTTTCCTGTTCATCTTGTGAGGATCCGTCAATAATGCTACACTGACGACTGAAACAATCTTCTTTATTTTACACACAAGAGAAGATATAAAGTTTGTCTTGTGCAAGAGGTTTGAAAGATGGATTAGCCAAAGTTTGGAAACAGATGATAAATGTATACAATCAGAGTTGTAAATGTCTATTGAAATGTACTTTGGTTCTAAATCGAGGGGAAAAAAGCACGTTTGCTTAATTTAATTATCTGACTACAGGCATGGTGACCTGTAATAAGGTAACCTGTAATAAGCTTACCTGACTGGAATTTATCATCTGCAGCAGGGCATGGGAATGAGAGCCAGAAGCAGGTCATTGGTGATGAAGCAATATGCAGCGTGCAGATTCAGCACTGTACACTGTACCGAGTACAATCCTCAGGTTTAAACTGGAGTTTGTCACCTCACTTTCAGTGCATTTTTACTTATGTTTGCAAGTGAGTTGTTAGAGAAACGTTCTGCCGTGCTGTCAAACCGATGACATCCAAGACCTTACTGAGCTTCTGATAAAAAGAAATTGAAGGTGACTTCTTCAGATCAGTGGGTTTATCTCTAATCCAGCGCAGTAAACTAAATTGACTGTGTATTTTGCAACAACAGCAAAAGTTTCAGAAGAGCTGAACTGTAGTGTCTCATCCATTGCTACAATAATACACATTTGAGGCAACCATGAGAAAAGGCTGTAAGATTTCCATGATGTCTTAAAACTAATGAACCTGCAGGAGAACAAGGTTTTGCTTTGACTTTCAACTTAATGTCTGAGCTGTTCTGACAAATTCACTCAAAGTCAGGTACTGTTTATAGCCATGTTGTTGCTAAGATCTCCGTCACTATATTATTCTTACTGAAGAAGATGTTATAGGCTCTGTCTTTATCATACTGATATGATAATATCCCTGAAAAATATATCCAGGGCCATGAGCAAGCAAAACTTCTTTTACAGCTGAAGCCTGCTGCTAAACTGTGAACAGATTCCTGTCTTCATAAGGAGAAATATTTAAAATATCGGCCCAGATTTTCTCAAGTCCCATTTGTTGCTTGGCAGAAGAGTAAAAACAGTAGGAGCAACAGTTCCCAGTTCTTGCACTGCCCCATCCTGATACCTGACTTAGCAGGTGCCCCTACTTCGTCAACACCGGCAAACTGCAGGCAAGGATTTCTGCTTTCTGCTGTAACCCACCGCCTCTGCCCAGGCTGCGCAGGGCATAGCGCTGGCTACCTTCCTGCCTGCTGAGCATTCCCCTCCGTCGCTGCTGATCTCCATTTGGCAGCTGGGACCAAGTTATGTCCTATTTGTACTTTTCTGATGATGCAGAGGGAAAAGAACTGACACTGCGGATTTATACTTGGTTTGGTCGGGACCATTGCAAAGCCTGGGATTTCTGTTCATTGACAGTGCTGATGACGGAGGTTTATTCCGCAGGGGAGTGCTGCTACCCAAGGGTCTGATCTGAAACATTTCTTATTGATTCCCAAAGTCAATTAAAAAATTAGCATCATGGCTCTTATCAGTGCATGCACACAAAAAAATAAAATCACTTGGAACGTGGTGCAGTTAGCTGCTATCTGACTTCCCTTTATATGCTTAAAAGGGTGAGCAAAACAAAGGAGCACATTTCCAGCCTCTAGTTGAGTATAACACATATGATAAGCTTATGTTTCGGTTTTGGATAGGAGTTGGTGGTTATTGCATTCATACTTCTGAAGCCTTGCTAATCAGCAAGGAAACACTGGCAAAATTTCAAAACAAGGCTGCTCCCCTGGGAAATGGTTCCTCTTGTGTCAAAAATTGACAGGGCAGCAAGGAAAGGGAGTGATGGGCAGTAAAGTAAGGAGAAATTGACTCAGTTACACTTTCAATATTTTTATTCTTATTTAGTTGTGGCAAAACACTGTTGTTAAGCGCCAGGAAAAATGGTCTTTGATTTTATCGTCCTCGGTTACTTTTGCTGGTTTGGATGTTTTAAACTGTTGCCCTAGAGGCAAAGACGGTTGGAGACATTATGGTAGTACCTATGGAAGCATCCACAGTGTAAACATCAGTCTTCTAAGCCAGTTCATGCAAGTGAGTAGACCTAACAGAGTAGTTAGCATTTATGGGCATGTGTCAACTGGTTTCTGGATATATTATGGGTTTTGCTGTTTCGTTGTGCATTGTAGCCTGGCCAAGGCTGGAGGACACCTTCCTAGTGGTAGACGAGGAATGGACTGGTGGTTTTAACCCTGCTCCAGTCATGTTTAGTATCCATATGGTCTAAACCAAGAATTCAAGAGCTGCCAAGACATTGGCACGTCTCTAGATTAGAGCCAATGAACTTGAGCATCAGTGCTTATACTGCTGCGCTTAATCTGTGACAGCTTTGACATTGCTGGAAATTGCCAGCAGGAGGGGGGCAGCAGTAAAGCGCAAGGAAGCCCCATCTATTTCCATCTGGATTGTTTGGCTGCTCAGAAATGCAAGGCAACTGGTTTGGATGTTGTAGGATTACAACAATCCCTTTCGCTTCATGGGGTATTTGGGCCTGTTTGTAAGCTCTGGGAGTAAGTTCTGCAAGCACTTGATAAAGCTTCAATTAAGTGTTCATCTTGCAGCCAAGCACTAAATTACCTGTCTTTCCAGGTCACTAGCTATTTGCTGATTAAGCTCGGCTCTCCATTTTTAAAGGATTGCTGTCATTGAAACAACTGCTGTATCTCCTGGTAGCTGACGTAGCACCTTCTCCCCTCCCTATGCTCTGCTCAGCTCCAAGCAGGGAAACCACGGAAGCTGGTTGAGAGAGAGCAGGAAACATGTCTGTCTGATACACCTCTGGGAGATGAGGATGCGTCCTCCCACCTAATTCCCTTCCTGACTCCTCTGTGTGTGGTGGGTGAGGTGCAAGGAATCACTTCCATATAATAAAACTTGTACTTCCTGCGTAAGTATTGCAGCGTGCATCAAAATTTTATGCAGGCATATAATCAAAAAATCATTTTGCTAAATGAAAAGGCTGCATCCAGCTGTATCCTCTCCAGGACAGCCACAGCTGCGCTGGGAAGGCAGGACTCACAAGATCACACAACAGGATTTGTGCAGGAGAACAGATAGTGGAAAAAAGGAGTTAGCACTGCTGGGAAACAAACCATACACAGAGGGCTGTGCAGTGCAACTGCTGACTAGACAGAAAATATTGTTTCCTTCCTCTAATCCTGCTCATCTTTAGTCATCCCAGGCATGGCTTGGGGCAATGCCAATTTAATATATAGCAGTGTAATTACAGAATGTCTCCTTACCTCCAAAAACCAAGGTCCTGATGGAAAACCTGAGATTATCAAGTCAGTACAGCAGATGAGGCAAATCTGTGAATGTTTACAAAGTGGAGCAGAAAGTGCTAAATCAGACCATTTCTTCATCTACTGCATTGCGTTTGGCAATGGGCTGCTCTTAACGCTGTAGAGAACAATGAAGCTTTCTGAGGATACATCAGGTTAACGCCATACTATGGTGATACTTGAGAAAAGAAGGACTTTTTCTAACCATTTGGGGTGATTAGTTTATTTCTCTGAAGGACAAGGTCTATTTTCCTGTATGACATTGTCAGAACTTGCAAAATTACTAATACGTTGAAGTGATCCAGTGCATGTAGAAATCCTTTTGTGCTGTTGGCACTGTTGGTGCTTGTTTCTTGGCGAGTCCTGCAGGTTGTCATGTGTAATGGATTTGAAATGAGACAAAACCCCCTTAATGATCCCAGTGTCTTCAAACAGCAGTTCTTAGTGTCATCGGAAGTGCGAGAATCAAGATGGGAAAAGGAGGACAAATAAGAGAGGATGGCTCATATGAACTGTCCTATATTTGCTTCAGCTGGCAAGACTCCCTTTTTTTCCCAGAGTCTTTGCTCTGAGCTCGGGAGAAAGTGGGTTTCTGTCTCCTCCTTATGCTTCTCCAAGATTTCTGCATGCAGTTCTGAAGAGTCCTGGGAAGTTTTCTTCCTGATGCCTTGCACTGAGCTGAAACGGTATCCTTTCTGCCACCACACACCCCTGGGCGAGAGCCACGGGGGCCTCCCTCCCCTCTGAAAGCCCAGCCCCGAGGTGGAATGTGGCCCTTTTCACCCCACCAGCCTCGCAGAGAGCCAGAAAAAGGAGGAGACAGGAGTTAATGCCTGGGATCTCAGAATAAGCATTTCCATGCAGAGAGTTATTTTAGGAAGAGCTGTTCTCCCTCGGTGGAAGAGCTCCCACGATGCGCGTTTATGAAAAGAAATGATCATCTGAAGTCTGTGGGGCTACTTTTTTAAGTCTTCAGCTGTGAACGTTTAGGCTGTGCTGCCTATTGATTTTTGTCTAGTAGCTGTTAGACCTGTAGTCAATCTTGCATTAAGCGTATTTTTGGTTGATTTTTCTTGCCACTATGTTTCCTATGTTACTTTATTATTTGAACATCAAAATTGAATGCAGTGCTGTGAACAGAATAAGGTATTCTGCTGCAAGGAACTTGTAGTCTAATTCAGGCACAGTGACGCACAGGCATACATAATATACAGGATAAGGATGCAAATTCAAAGTAATAGAGGTGTCTGGGGAAAAATCAGTGCTGCAGGCTAATTTACTACTCCTGAGGAGCTACTAGGCTGCAGAACTTAGGGAAAATATTGAACAATACAAAAGATGTCTTTTCCCTTCATTTTTCTTTTTTTTTT
>RSEF01000001.1:58046114-58064557 GCA_003993805.1 Himantopus leucocephalus
TTTTTTTTTTTTTTTAAGGTGTTAATTCCTAATGTGTCATCAGCAGAGTGGAAACACCCAAAGAAAAAGAGAGAGAAAGTAATATAGGGATCCTCTCTATGTTCCTGCTATCTGAACTGGAGCTCAGAAAAGAGAATTGGAAATTTCTTTTCTTGACTATGCCTTGTGAAATAAGAACTGCATTTAAAAAAAAAAAGTGGATTAACCCTGGATTACAAATCAGTATTGATGTAATTAGAGTTCTGTTGGCAACATATTGTGAGCTTTTCAGAAAATATTTAGTCTGTATTTGTCTTTATATGTACCTATAAAGTTGAGATACTGGCCCTTGACTTTCTTGCAGAGTATAGCTGCAGACTGATCAGTAATGATCATAAAGGCAGATACCAGGGGCACCCAAAGTGAAAGAATCCAGATTTTAATCTGTTCCAAATCTAAATGTCTAATGGAGATCCAGGCAATTACATGCACAAAAAAACCCATGGGAAGCGGTGATCCTACCAAATTTGCTGGCAGTCTCTTACTTTGCGTTTACACTCTTGCCTAAGCCTTGATTTTGTGCCATTTATGGTTCTTCTATTTCAGGATCCAAAGTTTCTTAGGCCCAGTGTGTAGCCTTTCAGTGTTTGTGGGTCTAATCCACTTTTCATTTAAATGGTCAGTGATGACAGTGAAGGACTTGTCAAATATACCTTTGTGTACCGAACCCATTAACATCACGTGGCAATTTTGTCAACAATATTGATCCTTCAAACTACAGCTGTGTCCAGCAGTGACTGGAAGGTCAGGAGAAGCAGAAAGAACATGGTCCAAATGAACTTCTCTGCAAACTTGCAGGTGGTGGCTGCAAGTCCTGACACCAACTGTGACTCTGACATGCAGTGTGGTCTCGAACAAACCACCTAGCTTCTCAGGAAATATAGTGGTCTCAGGTAAAGAAATATATTAAATACAGGGCAGTTTTCGAAAGGGCAAACACCTGAAATGCAAGTGGAGTTATGCACCCACAGACATACAAACACATGTGTACCAGTGGATTATTTAAACACAGAAGCACAAATTAATTTAGTTAATTCCAGAGAATTAACTAATTATTTCTAGTGAGATCAAGTGTACTGGTTTATTAGCATTTTGATAATGCTACAACAGACTACACACTGGGAACTGCTTTAATTATGTTGGTGGGCCTGCAACTGACTCTTGTGGTAGACGAGCTATTAGCATCACAGCCTTGAACTCTTTTACTTTTCTGAATATTGTCATTTTCATTCTGCTAGATCTATAGGTTGAAAGTGATAAATTTAAGGAAGGTGGGTGGACAGGTCTTTACAGTAGCTGTTTCTGGGCTGCCCGTAGTCTTCTAGTGTGACCACAGGCGTATCACAAAGGCTGTGTGCATGTAGTAGGATAAGGCTAATGTAGGATAAGGCATCTAGTAGGATAAAGTAACTTTTCTGTCTCATGTTTTCTTTATGAGGATAAAGCCATTAAAGATTTCAAGACATTCAGGTCCTGTGGGGCTGAGCCATATACCTCTTCAAGATAGATTAATGCTAGGAACATAAGCAGTATATCTTTCTGTGGCATCATTTCATGAGGTTGCAGTAATTCTTTGTTATCTTTTTAAAAATGTAGTTAACAGAAGTTATTAGAAACCCCAGAAGGTATCTTGTCTATTCATATTTTCTTATGTGCACTTGCCACTTCACATATATCGTGTTGTCAGTGAAGTACTCCCATCTTTCCTCAGGAGTAAGAATTCTTATGACACTCTGGTCAGCAAATTCCCAATGCCAAATACTGATTTGAAAGTATTAATTTTCTTTTGTACTTCCAGCACAAGTGGCAGCATCACAGCATTGCATTTTTTTCTCTCAATGCACCGGTAAGTATTGTAGCACTGTGAAAACTAGAGATTGAAGAACAAGTGGATAAGTGTTTATAAATGCCTTTGAAAACAGCAAAGTTGTCTCTTTTTATTTAAACCAGCATTTTAGAAAAGCAGAGCTCCCAGGTCTGTATCTTTGGAGATTAAGTAAATGGCCTGATTCTCAAAAGAGCCAAGCACTTACAGTTGTCCAAGACTTCTGCAAGAGGAAAGTTAGCTCTGTACCAAGCGCGTTTCAAAGACCTAGTCTTGCAGCTTGAAAACACTGCTCTTGGCAAATTAGGGCGGAAAAAACTGTGCCCCAAAGTTAACATTTTTAAGTGAAAGACAACAAACAACCACCACAGACACTTTAGCACCCGAACAAATGCCCATCTGGTTCTTTGCATCGTGTGAGGGCAACATGCTGCAATTTTGCAAAAAGAAGATTTTTTATTATTTAATTAGTCTCGAAAGCTAAGTGATTCAAAGAAATAAACTGAGTCTATGAAAAAGGAAAAAAAAAATTAGTAACAGCAGGCCAGGTGCATAAGGGCCATACTCATGATTGTAAAGATGACTGGGTTTGTTACCAGCTGCATACTCTGGTAAATAAGGGGCTTGAGCCTGCAATTCTCTATTCATGTGAATATTTCCCCTGCTTTTGTATTAGCCAAGATTACTCACGTGTTTATGAGTTTGCAAGACCAAGCTTATTTGAAAGCTGAACATGATGGGAGAGGGCGTCCAGAACCTCGCTGCGTGGCACTGTGAAGGGGAGTTCTGGGTTTCTGCTTTTTGTTGTGGTGCCTCTTTTGCTGTGAGCCTCGGTCTGCCATGCTTGGCATGTGAAGGCAACACTCCTGTGGGGAGTTAGTATGCTGGAACAGGTTACCCAGGGCATTGCCAGTCTTGTAGGTTTTAAGCTAAGAGTCAGTTTCTAAGAAAGAAACATTTGACTTATGGATGTATATGGAAAGTCCCTTAGACTAGAGTGTCATAGGGGCCTTAATGGAAATAGATGGTTGTCTTGAATGCAAATAGCATGGTCATTGTGAGGAACAGGTTTAGGTAACTACTGTCTAGTTTGCAGAATGTATGGAAAATGCAGTATCAATTCCTCTCCTCGACTAGGAATCCTTCTGGAAGTGGTGGTTTTTTTTTGCTCTGCAAATTTGCTGTCAGTTTTGGCAATTGGTGTGGCAGATCTGTGTTTGAGCTGTTTGCTTATAGTAATGAGGTTTGGATGTGCTGAGGTGACTCACCTAAGCAAGTTATAAATTACAAGCAAAAAAAAAAAAAAAAAGGCACTTTGTTTTCTATATTGGGCTGTTCCTGCTGTGAAATGTTGCAGGCCTAGGCAAGTTGGAAAATGGCTGCTGCATTTTGTACCAAATATTCATTATGTACTTTGTCCTTGGTCACCCATACTCAAGAGAGCTGACCTGATGCTCAAGACAGATCTCCAAGAACTGGAGACAAAAGCGGCGGTAGCTGGGACAACACGGGAGAGGGGATTTCCTTAGCCCTCTATGGAAAATGCTCTTAAGGCTCCTTCCTGAAAGGCTTGTCTCCTGTACATTGGCACCAAAATTACTTTCAGGCAGTGACTGTGAGGGTCCAAGTGTGGCAGCTGCTGTCAGCAGTGGACTGTAAGTTAGGTAGTTGCTGTTTCCACGGGTGGAGGCTGCTACAGGGCTGTTCCCAGCTACCCCCGGAGAGGAGGGCAACGTGCCGGACCTGGGGCTGGCCTTGGCAGCTGCTGCTACTATTGACTGCGATGGCAGTGCAAGTCCCCAGCTCATCTGACAGTACAGCCCACGTCCTTTGGGTGTACAGCTCTTGTCCACGGGGTCACGGTGGGTGCCTGACAAAAGCAGCTGGGAGAGGTGGTCCCCACCTTCCGCTGTGTTTTGATTTCCCTGTGAAGTTATTTGCTGTACTGCTCTAAAAAGCCTTTTCAACTTCTGTGGCCTTATAGCAATTTACTTTATCTGGCTGTTGTATACTGAAAAAAGCTAACAGAAAATTTGGATGAAGAAAGAAGGGGATGAGGTAAAAGTTGCAGGCAAGCTACAAATAAGCACTAAGAATACTTGTGCTATTGTTAATATTGGCTATAATACATACCTGGTACAGAAGTTCACAGGGCTGGAAAGGCATCTAGGTAGTAATCATGGAGGTGCTTAAAATGATGTTACTATGACTAACTTAGCAGCAACTGCTGAGAGAGAGATGGTTTTCTTCATGCAGTAGAAATTCCTAGATTTTGATACTGCTTATATTTTTTCAGTACATTATTTCTGAATCCCAAGTGACCCTACTGTATGTTGTGAGCAGATCATGTATTTGTTGCAGCATTGAGAAAAACCAGTGGTAAGTTGAATAAACTGGAAACAGAAATCTCTTTAAATATTTATTTAGAACATGAATATATCTATCTTTTTGTATGTAGAGCGGTGGCACCATAATACATCAGAGATCCCTATCACCTCTTCTCCATAGCTAATGCCATCAAGTGGGCTGAACAACAGTGGAAAGAGAGGGAGTTTAATTAGTATGTTGTTCCTCCGTTTCCCTAATTCCAGCAGCAGGGTCTTACCTTGCTACTTCAACCTTTTTTGCTGTTGGGGTTTCCTGAGGTGTAACACCATTTGGCAAGGTAGAATGGTGCTTGCAGGGAAAGGCCACAGGTTATCTAGGGGAGAACCCAGGGAAAGCTGGCACAGCTGATGTCTCTCTTACACCTTGTACCAGCTGCTCCTTTTATTTTTTTTTTTCCTCTGGCTGTTACAACTTGTATTGAAAATTCAGGAACTTCTGCAAGTACTTTCTCTCTCTGCTTTAAGAGGACCAGATTTCTTACTATTTCTTTATGCAGGTTGACTATTGAAAAATAACATCCTGTCTCAGAGATTCCAGTTTTCTACTACAGTACATATCATCCCGATCGATCATTTTATGTCTTTTTTTTTTTTTTTTGGAAGAACTGTGAATGTTACTAAATTTTATGTTCTTCTTCATAACAGTAATCATATTGCTGTTAAACTGGATCTGTGTTATTCCATTCTTGTCTGGCAAGTGCGTCATCTCATCTCATTCGTTTTCCCCATTCACTTTCAGTTTTGCTCCCCACAACTCCCATACTAAAGAGTTATCCATGACATTCCAGTTCAATGATCAGTACAAAGCAGGTAAGGTTCATAATAAACTGATCATACTGTGATCCATTAATGAAGATCTTTGACAACAGCACTGAGTATTGCTGAAGTATACTCCTTACCCTCTGAGAACATTTTCTGTATTTTGTTCACGAATTGGCAGGAAAGAATTTGTTCCCCTACCAACTGTCCTAAGGAGATACTTGGGAAATATTTAGAGCTGATTAAATTGTTCATTGTGAATACCTAAACAAAACATTTATAGGTTTTTTGCACAATCCTGAAAACTTGTAATTATAGTAGTCATTTTTTCAGTTGAATGGGCCATGTACTGCAGAGTGCATGTATATCCTCCCAGGAGGAACAGGAATTTATTCCCTCAGGCAGCTTGGCTGTAAATAAATGTAACGTGATATATAACATTGCAGAAGGCAAGCAGACTCCAGTTTAGTCAGTGGGAAGTAAAATAAATAAATAGAAAAGACCATTATCTCTTTGGCAATATATTTGTATAATTTTAATATGATGAAGGAGGATGAAAATGGCTTGGGAGGGAAGCTGTGCAAAACCAGGTGCTTTCAGACCACAAAATTAAAATGTCTGATGAAAAAGATTAATGCAAACTATCTGAGCTAATCCAAAATTTACTAGGAAAATTTAGGTCAAACCCAGGATTAGTGCTTTGTGTGCTCTACTGATAACCTTGATATTTCCCTACTTACCTCTCTCACTCTCATGTAGTTACTTAAGCTCCATATTTTTTATATTAAGGAAAAAAGACGTGTCTTTTACAGGTGCTATCTGTTCTGTTGTCACTGACAGAATGGTGCTAGACTGGTGCCCTGAAATTTTGCTGGAGAAAGCTTCAGATGAGTAAGTATCAGAGACGGCACTGAACATCCGTTTCTCTGGGTAAAACTCATCTGTGCATCTGTGAGTAGTTGGACTTTTTGTTATCTGACATCTGAGCAGCAGCAGCAAAGCGAGGGTGAAGGAAGAGGGCAGACTACAAAAAAAAATCCCTCAGATTTCTTGCCAGATACTTTTACCTCTCTGAAGTTTCTGTTAAAGTATTGAAGTTATTTTCAATGCTGTTATAGAAACGTTTTGCTAATGTTAATAAGATCTTAATAATAATTCTGTTGAGCAGCTTTTGCAAATCTTTGCCTTGTAGCAAATCTTTGGTTTGCAGCAAATGCTTTTTGACAGGGTGGTATGTTTTTGGTGTTTTGATGAAAAACTGTCCATTTTTTGATAAGATATAAAATTTTATTAAAATCAGAATGAATTCATAGACAAAGAAAAAGTGATAAAATTGTCCTTTGAGACAGAAAGCAGAGAGACATAAAGCAAACATTTCATCTATGCCCCAAATTAAATGATAACTTAAGTAATTTTTGGCTGATTTAAATGATTTGCAAATTTAAGTCATTCAGCACATGGAACCTCATAAAACAAACTGAAAATATTTGGGGAGATGGCAGTGCCGTGTTTTAACACAAGTGAGGGCCTTCAGCATTGCCTGGTTCACTTCAGCAAGAGTGGTGCTTTGTTTTCAAGTGGAACAAAGATAATTTTTAAACCCTCCCCGCCTGTCCTAATTGCCAAACCGAGCTCATACAGAAAGGTTACATTGGAGGGCAAACTGTGTATTCAAAGGAAACTGTACATCTCTCTTTCCCGATACTTGCCATGTAAAATTCCAGAGTCTCAATGTTCCGGCACTCCTGAGGTGTGGTCTGTGTGTAAGACTTAAATGTAAATTAAGTAAAGACACCTTTGAGCAAAGCACTGCTGAGCCAGGCTAAAGTGCCACGATAATGGAAACTCTGGATACGTGCAGCCACAGCAGCAAAGGGGCAAAACTCACCCCATCAGCCCCACCAGTGGGAAGATCCCCATCTGAAAACCAGCTGTTGCCTGTCTGGATGTTTCAAACCAAGCATGCCTTCCAGTGCAGAGCCCTAATAGAAAGGGATTGTATTTTAAGCAGCTAGGAGAGAGGCATTTTCAAAGGCAGAAAGAACAGAAAGAGGAGAGGCTGGCTTAAAAAGACCTATTTAAGGTAATGAGAGGGAGAGCACAATACTAGCAAGGCGGCTTGCCTGTTTTACAGTGCACGCAGAGGAGTTAATTTGACTTGAATGTGTTAAAGAGGAATTGTGGTCCATCAAGACAGTACAGGACTGTTTTACGGGGGGGGGGGGGGGGGGGGGGAANGCTTTACAGAGGAATAAAAAGGGGAGCCAGGAAATCATTGACTAGTTACTTTAGCATTAATCCCTGAAAAAAAAACTGGGAAAAGTTACTAAGCAAGTAAGCTTTTGATACATATTTTGAAGATAACAAAGAGATGAGCAGCAGCCATACGGTTTTGTCAAGAAGAAATTGTGTGAAAGCCATCTGATTTTCTCCTGTGACAGAGTAACATGTTTTCTGGATATGGGAGAAATAATGGTTGACATATTTCTTGGCTTTGGTAATGTTTTTTGACAAACTTTCATGACGCTTTCCTTTGCAAACTACTGAGGCCTGATACTTATGAAACTCTTACAAATTGGATACAACATTGTTCTGAAAAAACAGGCACGAGACAGATATTAAACTTGTTACCTTGAAGGCTGTGTCAAACAGGACTTTTTAGGGAGGTCACCTGGTGTTTGGTACTATACAATAACTTGTTAGAAACTGGCATGATAGAATATGATATACCCTGAGTACATTTACACATGACACAAACCTGTCAGATATGCTGCAGGATTCAAACTCAAAATGATAATAATAATAAACTGAAAAAACGGGATGCTGTTCAGTTGGGATGACTGCATTTAGGTAGAAAAAATCAGCTGCAAGTATGGAGGATGGGGCACAAAAAGTAGCTGTTTTCTAGAAAAAGATCCAGGCGTTTTGTACAGTGGTACAAAAACTAAGTGTGAGCCCGTAATGTTGTACTGCTGCAAAACAGACAACATACTGGGATGTAGGAGGAGGATAGCTGTCTGGAAGATACCTGGAGAAATCCTCCTTCTGCTGCTGGCACAAGGAAGAGCTCAGCTGCGGTATTTTGCCTAGTTGGGGCAGTACCCTTCTAGGAGGAGGCGGGGAAAGAAATTTTGGGAGAGAGCAGCAAGAGCAGTCAAGACCTGAAAACAAGGGGTGAAAGAGTACAGCCAAGAAGCTGTTGGTGCTCAGTCCGGCAGAGAAAAGACTTGAGAGGTTGTGCGTTTGTGCCTTCAGTTATGTCACATCAAAGGTGGTGGCAGATGGGAGAGGAATAGTCTGTTCTCTCTGTCCATAGTGAGTAGGTCAAAGAGAATAGACCTTAACCTACAGCTTTGGACATGAAGGAAAACTTTCTAATTGTGAGGAGAGTGAGACGCGGGGGAGACTGCCTGGGAAGGGAGCAGAGGGCTGTGTAATCTCTCCCAGAAGCTTTCCAGGGTGGGTTAAAGTGGCTTGTGTCCTGCATGGCTTCAGTCTCCCAGTATAGAGGGTAGAGGAGAGGCTGGGTGACCTTGCAAGCTCCTTTCCGCCTTGTTTCCCACATTGCTGTGGCGCTTGCCCTGATGAAGCAGGGTTCGTACTTCTCACCAGAGCCAAGTCACCTGCTGAGCTCTGCAGTGAGATGGCTCAATGCGAGCATCCCCCAACCTGGTGCTGTTGGGGGCATTATGACACCGGGTTTCAGACACCGTCTTAATGTCATTATGGGCATTATGTGCTCCTATTAAGTGAACAAGGTCTCAGAGCATCTTTTACAGTGCTGCAGAACGGTGTTACATCAGGCTGGGCTCTGACCTTTTGAATCCAGACAAGTTGTCAGGCTCTGAGCTATTTGTACTTGCAGTGCTTTGTGTCTCTGTTAGGATTGGGACTCTAACTCCTGCTGATATTTCAGGTTTGCAAGGCTACGTGTGAGGCTTCTTTAGGATGCATGTCTCCAGGTAATACTTTAAGAGAGCCCCAGTTACTAAGTAACCTCATTTCACATAATGAGGTTTATCTTTCTTATGTCTTACTTCTTAAATGTCTCTTGCTACATCTGAGAACAGCTGTGGGCTAAGAAATTGTGTCTTTCTGAACTAGTACAGTGGAACATCCTGGTGAGAGCTTGGCTGCACCCGCAGTCACTCGCACCTTGTTGCTAAACCGCTGTACAACAATCTGCTGTTGTTTGAGCAAATATCGCTCAGTATTTCAAAAGGGCTTTGTGTGGTTTAGAGTGGTCGTATTTTAACTGACAGTTTCAAAGAGTTCATCACCCAATAAAAGCTGGTCATCGCGTATCCTCAGAAAAACTGAATAGGCTTAAGCCAAATTGCCAGCAATGCTTATGTGCTTTAAACAAGAAGGGGGATGGATTCTAAGGATATAAGGTGGTAAATGACATAAAACCTAGTGTAATGAACTTGTGATGACATTTTAATTCGGATCTGTGCTGACAAAAAAAGATGAGCTCACTTGCCATCTCTTCCCTGCCTTCAACTCTTGTATAGGCTCAGTATCTACTATTAACTCTGGCTTGCTATTGTGAATCTGAAGGAAAGTTTTATAACATGCTTAGAATTAGATAAGCAATGCACTGACGCTTTCAAGAACTGTATAGCAAAATCATGCTAGAGGCAATCCAGGTGGTAATTATGTAGTCAAAAATCACTCCAGTCAAATTAAAATGAATCTTCCTCTCTGAGGCGACTGATGACTGAAGAAGGCTCCATTAGTTCATTGTGTTTCATAGCCTCCAGGTAACAGTATTTTTCACAAGGAAATTTGAACTTTGTTGCAAAGGATTTGGGAATAGTAATTTTTATTCTGTTTACAGTAGATACAATTGTACTAGAGAAAAAGATGTAGTTCAGAAGGGATGTCTGATAAAAATTACCTCTCTTCCCAGATTCTTTAGTACCAAATGAGTGGCTTTTTATTATGCTATTTCGAATCCTACATCTGTAAGTCAAAGAAAACACTAAAAGACAAAAAAGTTTGTTTGTTTCAAGTAAAGGCCATAGGCCAAGGTGAAGTCAGACAAATAGTAATAAAAAGAGATTAATGTATAGTAAGAGAGAAATTGTCTGTGCCTTATGCTGGGAAAATGTGGATTTATTAAGATATGACTTTTGCAATAACAGATTGGCGCTCAGCCAGATCAACCTGGACTTCCACAGTCAACGGCAAAGAAAAATAAGATGTTTGTGTCTTCACTGAGAGCCATGACACACATACTATGAGATACCACAATATCTTCGAGGGCTTTGCATGTTGCTACCAGGTTCCTGTAAAATTATTAGGTGAGCATTCAACGGCTCCACATGTGTGACTGCTATCACTGATGATGTGGTTGGGGGATTTGCAGCCCATATTGCACTGATATCACAGCTTTCATGTGCTAAAATAAAGCACTTAATGAAAAATTTAATGAAATGTAATGTGGACAGATAATGTTCGCCACTGTGGTAGGACAGAAAACAGATAACCAGGAGACTGACTGAGGCTTAGTTGTTTTATACTGAAATTAGTATTCCTAAGATCACTTAATTTCCTTTTTTACACCTTTTATCTCATTCACCTCTGATTAATGTATAGATTGATATATTCCCCTCAGTTTATTCTAAAGAGGAAAGCTTTTCCACATTTATGTAATAAAAATGTGGAATTCATGATGATGTATGACTGCAAACACAATTAAAAGTCAGTATACTTTGGGAGTTTGCTATAAACAGAAGATACAAAAAAGCGATCTCTTTTTCAATAATTCCTCACAAAGAAAATGTATTTTGAAAATAAGTAAAGAGCTATCTTTCTTGGCCACAGAATGTAGTAGCTGATTCTTTGGTTGTTTAGTTGCCAACTCACTCACCATTAGAAAAGCAGAGAACAGGATTAGGAAATAAATCACAGATAACATATGACCATCAAAATAAAAGCTGTACTAAGACTGAAAGATTCACTTTGAAGTGAAAGATACAAAGGCTCTGGATTATCAGAACATGCTAATATTAAGTTTGCTGTTGTGCTTCTAATGTGTGCGTGAAGAGTCGATGTTATGGAAATGTGGAGTCTTGACAAGTTTTCACAGTGATTTCTAAATGCACTTGCCTCCCTGACTTCTTTTAGTCTTTATACCTTTTATTTGCTTAGGGGATCTTTCTTACACACTGCATATTTTTCTGCCTTGAATTTACTTTTGTTGCTGTTGGTTTCTCAACAGCTGTGTGTTGAATGTACCCATTAGAAATGGTCTGTTTTGCCAAGTACCATGCAAGTTAACAACATCGTGGGTAATCTTCAGCTCTGGTATCCTCTGTAGTTTTGTTTGAAAGTGTTGCTCTACCTTCCTTGTCATTATTTTTGCAACTCTTTTTGAAACAGATTGCACCAAGGGAATTGTGCAATATTGCTACATTTTACTGCAGCCCGTAAGATCTTCCTTCTTGCCATGCTATTCCCTAGGGAAATCAGGAATGTTAATGCTGTTAGATTAAGAATATCATTAAAACTGTATTTGCAGAGATGGAAAGTATGACTGTTACTATAGTAATAGTTATGATGACTGATGACTTGTTAAATATATATATTTGTGGATTTTTTCAAATGTGTATAAAAATACACACACAGAAGGATAGAAGCAGAAAAATCCTCATTCTGCACATTTACTTTGGTTTGGTTTTCTGATTAATTTCCTATGGGTAGGACAGAGGCTTCTAGTAGATGTTTTTTATTCTCATCAGTTATTTTTTTTTTGCCAGCTGGGTCTTTATTGTTTTCATTTAAAGAAATGTCAGTATTGCAAATTTTCTCTGGAGATCAGGTATGCAAACCTCTCCAGCAGTTCGAAGGTGACTTCTGAATCAAACACGTTGTGGTTGGAATTCCCTGGAGCATCACAGTCAGGGAAATGTCTGATAACGGCGTTTGTAACATTATAATATCTTAAATGTCACTAATTCAAGCAATGACTATGAAACATTTTAGTTGGTTGTAAGAGACTTAAATGATTTCTGCCTGTGATGCCACAGACTGCTATGGCATTTGCCTGAAAAATAAGGGAGGTGCAGTCTCGGCCCCTGGGAACGGACTGAACAGGCAGAGATGAGGGAGAGTGAGTGCGGTGTGGAAGTCATGAATGAAAACTACTGAAATTTGTTTGATGCCTTGTCGATCCAGGATTGCTTTTCCAGGAAAGAGAGATGGTTTGCAGTGAAAGGGCAAACCAAAAATACACGTTTCCAAGATAGTTTGGGGCAACGTAAACGGTGCGAGGCAGGAGGAGATGAGTCATATAACTGGATGGCAGAGGCTGTTACACACACAAGGGGAAGCAGGAAAAAGAGCAGATGTTGCAGTTGGGACATAAAATTGAAAATCTCTGTCTAGGGTGGACACTGATGCAGCCACGTGTATATAGGATAAAGAATTATTTAGGTAAGGCAAAACTAGAAAAGACTGCAAATCTTTGATAGGACCTAACAATGCGAAGTTAATGAGTAGCATGATAGTAGATGAAATTCAAAGTAGATAGCCCCCAAATTAGGTATATATTAGATGAAATAATTTGAATTATTTGCAAGAGGTGATAAGCTAAGTTAACTACAATTCCTTCTTTAAAAGTACTTTAGAGCAAGCTCATTTTTCTTGGCTTCTAATTTCTTTTGCTTTTACAATAAGAATTTTAGCATTATCATCAGGATACCAGAGGAACCTTGGCTGAAAATCCCAAGTGGAAGTTGGTGTTTAAATGAGGAGTCTGCACTTAATTCCAGAAATGTGGCCTACTAGAGTAACTGCTGCAGTAGGCAATCCCAGTTGCAAGCTGGAATGCAATATACAGAAACCTGTAGACCTAAACCAGTAAGATGCTGTAGAATCTTAGTCCAAACTAAGTATTTGTGAAGTTTGCATTTTTATCTTTCAACCAGTGTAAACAATCAGCTAGTAACCAGAATGACAGCATTAGCACGGGAGTCCTAGAGTCCTGCAGCTGGAATCCATAAGTGTGTATTATATTAATCCTTTTATCTGTACCTTTTGTCTGCGGTTGGGGAGAAGGTATTCTGGTGGAGAAATTCGTTTACTGACTCTAGTCTATAGCAACACACTGGAGAGAAAATAACGGTGGTCTCTGATCTTCTCTGCTTTCTGCTGAAGCCTGAGGTGGGAATGTGTTGTGTATGTATTCCCTACATAAGGATCCCCCTGTATGCCAGGAGAGCAGGACAGTGCTGCCAGCGTGGGCCACACAGGCTGAAGAACAGACTTTTGACCTATATTATACCATTCCCAGTAATGCTATTTCCCAGCTGTTAGAGGAGAAGTTTTGCTTTCATTAAATACTACACCTAAACACCATTTGACGTACTGGAATATTTGTGAATGACATACAGTTTACCACCTGCTGGAACAATTTTTCTGAGTACTGATTTTAAAATGTAATTAATAGATAATTTTAGTGGGTGAAGATGTTTTGCAGCCAGGGCTGCACAGTGCTGTCACCAGCTCATTGCAATGCCCTTGCTATGTGTGACAGCTTGTGTCTTGTCACTAGCGGTCAGTGAGCCCTCTAGAGTGACACTGCCAACTTCACTTTTTAAACAGTATTACTCAGGTGTAATAATTACTCCTGGTCAACAGGAGGCGGCACCATTAACAGCAGGAGCTGTTTTCTCTTGTGGGAAACATGGCTACTTGCTACAATGGTCATTTGCCCATGATTTACTTCTTTTTTTTCTCCTTTTTCTTGTAAAAACCACAGGTCAACATTATTACACTATTAACATTGAGTAGGTCAGTATGAAGCCATAAATGTCTGCGTTCAGAGCAAATGACAGTGTATCAGTGGTGCTATGTGATCTATCACAATGTGACATCGCTTGTGGTGTAACTCCACTGAGAAAAAAAAAAAAATGACTCTTTAGGAATAAAAAATTATTAACGAGCTCTCAGACAACAAGTAAAATTTTTTAACCATAACTATAAAATAATTGCCAGGGATTTTGCTTTTGTTTGAGGTTTCCCTCTATTTGTGGGTAGGGGATCTCCCCCCCTCTCAGCTTAGAAGGTGATTGACTTTCATCAGGAAATACGTGAGATACATTTTCAGATACTCACCTTCGTTGCTGTTGTTTCTCTTGTTTCCTAAGTAGTTTTGCAGTAGGTTTTCTGTTTCTTGTGATTGCAGGTAAGCCTGGTGAAGAGAAACTGTGGTGACTGGGATCTATATCTGTTCTTAACTTTCCTGCAATGTTGTGTAGTATTATTAATAATGATTTTAATATTAAATATGAGAAAGGTTATTCTTACTCTCTCTGCCATAATACATTGCAAGTTGTTATAATCACCGTAACTCCAGAACTGCTAGATTTATGACTAAAATTTAAAGCAGATTACATACTTTCTATTGTATTTGGTAATGCATTAGCAAACGCAAAAGCGGAGAAGAAAAACATTTATTTTATCAAAAACCTGGGGAGGAAAAATTAAGACTAGACAGAACTAAGAATATCTTAATTACAGAAGTGGAACACTGAAGGGGAAAAAATCCCAGTTTTGGAAAACTTAAACTCACTTTTTTAATTACTTCAATATTCCTTGTATTGAGTAGGTAGAAACAATGTTTTAATTTTTCCCAGCAAGGAAAAGAAAACCACTATGTTTTGTGAGTCATTTAACAGCGCACATCTGAATTAGCTATTTGCAGAGGTGTTGGAAGTATAGCTACAGCGCTACCCATGTAGACTGATCAGTCCTCAACCTGCTTTCCCCATAAGATCTATTCCTCCCTCCAAGTGTTATGCAGGTTGCTACAGGTTTCTATTTCCATTTTTGTCATTGCTGGGGGGGGAAGGGGGGTTTGCAAATGTCTGCTCTTTTGTTGAGGCCAGAGGTTGCTAGTGCTTTACCTATCAGCCCAGACTGTCTGCTAGACTTCAAATTCCTCTGAATAAGCTCTCAATGACCTCCCACCTCTAGTTCGTCTTTAGAGGAGATAGTAAAATTCCTTCTATCATCTTAGAGTTTCTCTGCCAAGTGGCATGGCACTGGGCAGCTTCCCACTCGCCCGCCGTGGGGCTGAATTGCCTGTGTCAGACAAGCTGAAGACTGGCTCTAAGTTTACCTGATGCAGATATAGTACAGCTACTGTGCAGCTGCTTTGCAGTTGTCTTTGCTTTTGCCTCCGTCATTTTCCTGCACCAGTAGCCGTCTCTCAGTGTAACAGTCACTGTTTTGTTAGAGTATTGCACTTTCCGTTGTTTGGCTACCTGACAACTATGCTTGGACTGGCACATCTGTGTGTGGCCTCTGGCCTTTATTTTCTCGTTGTAACAGTCCACCTGCCCAACCGGTACTCTCCCGGCTGTTCCCATGGCACGTTCTTCACAGCTCAGCACATCACATCACCCTGCCTGCAAACAGCCTTACTTCTCCAGCTGGTGCTGGGCTGCTGTGCAGTTCCTGGGATTTTGCAGTGGAGTTGTTCAAGCTTTAAAAGACATCGATTGCTTCCTACTTGCCTTGCCTTTGCCACTAAGCTCTTTTTGTTGCTGAATATCCAGGTGAACATGATGTACGCAGAAATTTCTGTTTGGGGTTGAACTTGTGTTGTATTTTGGCTCATCTTTTGAAAGTAGTATGTTGGATGGTTTAACGCTTGCTTCTGCTTACATATGTTAATGCTAGCCAACGGATCACAATGCCTTTGCATAGCCCAGGTCTCAGAATTTTGAGGAGTCATCTGCTGTGATTACATGCTTCCTGCCACTGAAAGTGGACAGACCCTCTCCATTTTCTCCCGGACTGATGAAATCCCCTTCTGCTCTGTTCCTAAACTTGCACTGTATGACATAGACATACATCACGCCCCAGGAATGGTATCCTGACATGCTACTTTACTTTTTTTTCTGTCCTTTCATGTGAAGTGCCGTTCATGTCAGGATGTCGTTCTTTAATTCTGCTGGGATAGTACGAAAGTCACCTCAAACAAAATCCAGACTTGAGGGGTCTCTCAGCTGGCAGGAGATGCAGGAGGTACGTTTTTCCCCTTGCGATCTGCCTAGTCATGCAGTGTAAATAATTATTGAGTGCCCATAATAGCTCTTCATTTTCACCGTTTTCCCAGATTGCCTTTAGCCTTCGGCAAGGCATGTTATATTGACAGAGGCCGAAGTCTTTATCTTCTGTTCCAAAGAATTATGGGTGTGGCAATGTAGAAAGTACGTGCTGTTTGGTATTTCTACTGGCAATAGTGACCAAGGTGTTTTCAGTCTCTGTATAATGCCTTCTGTATTTTCAGGACTGTTACCATCCATGCTGAGCTACTGGCACTGCGCTAAGGCTGCTGTGGTTGACGGCATGGTGGTGCAGTTCTTGCTAGTTCATGGGGAAGCTCTTCACTAATATTAATCATAAAGTAATATGCTAGGATTACTGCTTTGCTTATTTCTTTACTTACCCAGACAAATATCTGGTCCCAGGTCTTGGACCATCCTCACTGTCCACGGGCATGTGCTAGCTGCCTTGAGCATGCTCAGGGTCTGCCAAGCTGAAGGATATGGAGATATAACCGATCGTTACTTGAGTCCCTTTGTCTCCTTGATCTGAGCATTTCCTGGATGACTCAACTGGAGCCTTTCAGATGTCCTCAGACATTTGATGTTTGACGGATAGTCAGCCCACCCACCCACCCCGCTTGATATTCTGCTCCAAGAACTTCTAAAGAATTGAGTGTAACTTAATATCATGTTCCTGGATTGTCTCTACTTCAGCTCTGTTTCTCCTAGAAAAGTGTCCTTGCTGAAGATTTGCCACTCGGTTCAGTTTACACTTAACCTCTAGACCATGGCTGGTTTTTGCAGCAGATCAAAGTCCAACAGTACTTTTGAGCTCTCTGTCGAATATGCTAAGGAACCTTATCACCTTCTTCATTGTGTCAGGACTTCTCCAGTGCCACAGGAAGTGGATAATTTTGCCCTAGGGTAAATGGGGTTTTGTGTCCTTCACAGATAGGAATTATTCCTACTAAATATGAATTTATAGTCAGCGCTTTGATCCATGAAACCATGGAGGCCCGTGAAGGCTCTCTGCCTTAGGGCTTCCTAGGCTGTTTCAGTATGCACGATTGCATTACAGTCAGGCCAGTTACTCTTTCAATGACTCCTCTGTGGAGGAAACAATCAAGTGTTTCGGGAAGCTTGGGGCTGCATAGAGGGAAAACAGATTTATTGCTTGAGCTCTAAGCATCCAGCAGCTTGGGAGCACCCTGTTACTGTCCTCTCCCAATACTGCTTGGCTTACTCCGCAATTCTGCCATGCAACGTGGAGGGTGTCCCTCATGTCTACTTCTACAGACTCTGAATGGCAATGTCTGCTCTTTCACGGATATCCTAGGGGCCATACATTTGTGTAGCAGTCACAGATTGCTCCTATGGCATATTAATAGCACTTGGCCGCAATTCTTCAGTCTAATGGTGCCACTTAGCAGTGCTGCAGGAGATTACATTGCAGTGGCTCCGCCATCCAGCTGGAACTGAATTGGTCGTATTGATCTAATAGCAAAGTTGCAAATTTAGCAGCTGAATTGCTGGCAGCTAGTGCTGGTAGTGCAGGATACTGAGTCATTGAATTTGCTACATTCAAACAGCAGCTCTTTGTCTCTCATCTGGAAATGATGGGGTAGGTACAACTATGGTCTGGATTGGAAGGGGACAGATTGACCAGTCACGCTGCCCAGTGCTAATGGGAAAGGCACTGGGGGAAGGGAGGAAGCTGTATTTTTCTTCTCCCTTTGCAGGTAAATTCATTCCTCTTTTCTCATTTCTGGGCTCTGTTAGTTTAAGCCTGATCTTGTTCTGTGTTACTAGCACTCATCATTTTGGTTCAGTTGCAGGGTGGCTCAGCTGGCCTTCCTGTCTGGAAGAAACCCCTTATGTTTAGGTCTATGTCTCTGCAGTGCCTTCTTGTAAGCTGCAAATATCCATAAAAGTTATTTCTCTAATTAAATGATTCCCTCATGTTTCCAAGATTACCTGTAGTATGGAGTTTCTAAGTTCATAATGAAAGTATCTATTTCTCATGCTGAGTCTTTTCTTCTTTTTGACAAGAGGGTAAGAGAATATCTCTTTTTATTCCCATCATGTGCAAGATCAAAAATTGTCCAGAACTTTTACCACATGTTCAAATGTTTTGGACATTGTACTCAGCAGCTGTGTATTCATTTGCTTCTTACCTTCATTTCTAGATGGACAAGCTCTCAGGAGGACCTCAGTGTTTTAAGGAGGGAAGGGAGACCACAACACAATTTTGAGCTGGCCTATCTGCCTATGGTGGCCCAGGGGTCTCTGGCTGTTTCTCCAGCCACCTGCCCCCAGGTGGCATTATCCCCTCCCTTTATGTGCTGGGATCCCTTGAACTGCCTTTTTTTT
>RSEF01000001.1:58064657-58225457 GCA_003993805.1 Himantopus leucocephalus
TTTTGTGGTGTGAGGAGCTGGTCATAACACATTGGTGAAGTCACAAGGGAAACATCAGCAGCTTGAGTGAGGGTGCTGAAGGAGAAGGTTCAGCTAAACCCACAGTATTTTCTTTTGATTTATTTGGTTCATTTAGCCTTGTCTTAGCTGAAAAACGTACTTCCAACTCCAGGCAACATTTATGGGATCATGCTCTTTCACGCTGTTGAAAATTAGCCAGTTGTGCTCTCCTTGCTAGCCAGCATCCTTCCCAGTATGTTCATGTATCGCTCACTTGTTCTGAATGCTGGCACCATCCTAGTGAAGGACTGAAAGGCCAACACTCAGTTTTCATCTACTTTCAAAATCAGGTAGATATCAGATACTTAGCTGCTATTATAACCTTCTCTATTCCCTCTATGTGCCTTTTCCTGTTTAAAGACAACAGTGCCAGTTAGATTAAGTTCTAAATTAAAGCTTTCTGGACATTATTATTTATAAAACCCAGTACAAATTGAAAATAAAGGATAACTACACAGAATGTGTTTGTTCATTTTTAACATACTTATTCTATTGCATGCCAAAGCTTAAACCGGTCAGCACCGGTGTTATCCTTTCAATGCACAACAGGTTCACGCCACTGTGTGAGGGACTTTGAAATGGCTTCTACTTTTTCTCCTGGCTGTTTTTGGTGTTAGCTCCAATACTGGTGGGAGTCCCAGGCCAGCAAGTAAGGCCTGATCTCTTTCTCTTTCACTCTCCTTCACTGCCAGCTAATGCAGCTTGGTGGACCACCAAAACACTTCAAAGTGCTTTATCTGCAAGTTATGATTTTGAATTTGTACATCATCTGATGCCTGTTGCAGATAGGCTGTTGTTTTCAAATTAAGTGTCTTTAACAGGCTTTGCTGGTCTTTTATTGGCCAGTGTTTGGACTAGTTCCCACCTTGCTTATACCCCTTCTAAGCAGTGGTGTTTCCAAAGCACTTTGCAAACGCTCTACTTAGGAAGAAACTGTTGTGCAATTTGCTGAAGCTGAGTAAATGAGAAACAAGCCATAGCCTAAGCAAAATGCCAGTCAAAGGAAAGGAAATGTAGAAAGAGAAAAGGAAAGAAAAAAGGTACAAAGCAAGTGAATGATGCTTCACTACTGTTCTTAGTTAGCTTAGCTTACTCCTGAACAGAAAATTAGTCTCAGCATTCAAAGACATGTCACGGAGTGATTTAACTCTGGTTATTCTCAGCTTTGTTCTGAGCTAAAAGGTGCTGCATGGAGACCTCCAGCAACTTCTCTGCTCCCAGGTGGAGTCTGACCTTTGTATTTGGAAGCAGCTTGCATGGGCTGAATGGGTTTTTAGACCACTGAAAATGGTTATAGAGGAATATTAGCAAGGCATAATGTTGCTTGCCATCTCACCTCAGTCTCTTTGAGTGACATATGGTGCTTTTCATGTCTGGTATGAACACTTGTATCTTTAAATGAAGAACACAGGAGTTGGTCTTTGGCTATGAGTAGCAAAGCTGAGTAGCGGCTGGAGTCCTTGTCTCCATTTTGGTGTTTCTTTCTCAGTTCCACAAGTTCTGAGCCCAGCAAGGGGCTGGAGTTTAAAAGCGTACGATAGTAGCAGCACGGGGTTGCTGGTGATCTCTCTGAAAAGCTCTTCTGGGGCTTCCTGGGACAAATACAATCTTCATCAAGAACAAAACAGAGCAATGTGCTTTTTCAGACAAATAACTTCTGAGAATGTGCAACCTCTTGCAATTTGAATGAGTTAATATTTCAAATTTCTGCCCGGCTTTCACAGATCCCAACCTTTTTGTTTCTGGAGCTTTGTAGAATTTAGAAGTCTTGTGTTGTTAAATCTGTAGTTTTGCTTCTGTCATGTGAATGTCCACTCCCAAAATGAACTTTTGATGTTTGTGTGCGGTTTTTTAAATTTTTTTTTTTCACTGAGCTGAAAGCTGTGTACATGATTTCAGGGCTAGTGGAAAAATCTCTTTGATGAAAATCACAGTAGGAAGATAGCACTGGGGATGGGGTTGTTCTTGTTCAGTCTAATTTCCCCCCTTCTATCTCTCCGAGGACTCATGCTGGTAAATGCTCGTTTTTAACTGTCTTAAATAATCTTGAAGACTCCTGGGCTTATTTCCAAAAAAATAGAGGAACACTGGAAAGTAACAATCTCTAAGGAGATTTAGGAATTTCAAAGGTTGGGTTTCTGGAGTGTGGTTTGTGTCCATAGTTCTTAAAAAACCTATGTCTTGGAATAAAAAAACCCTCAAGATTGAGTATGGAGAATAGTTGCAATTTCATCTATTTACTTTCTCTATAAAAATTAAGGTGTAAAAGAATGACCTTACCTGTTGTACAAGCATTTCAAGGTCGTCATCCAGCTTAGCTGTTGGCATGTTGGACTCGGGTTTTCTCCTTGCTCAGCAAATGGGTTTTTCATTGCTTAAATTCTGCATGCTGCAAAATACAGTTGCCTGGGATTTCTTGTACACTGAAACCAAACTGGGCTTTCTTTAGGGAGTAGGGAGTTGCTGATAGGTGTGATCCTTCCCTGTAAGAGGAGGCAAAAAGCCATGGGGGCCAGTAATTTAGGAGCAGCATTGCTGCTCTGGGGGCTGGGGGAGGAGATGATGACTATTCCCTACCCAACTTTTCATTGCATTCATACCTGTAACTTTGATGCCATGCAGATAACAGTTTTTCCCGTAGAAGTCCTAATGGGTAAATACAAAACATATGGATTTATTAAACTTTATGGTAATGACAGAGCAGCAGTAGTAATTATTTGTGTGTTCTGCCATGTTTAAAAAGGTGATTTTTTTTCATTGTCATCATGACCTTGTCTGTTTAACTTACTTAGAACATCTTACAGCTACTGTGACTGTGGTAGTAGATCAAGTAAAGAGTCTTTCTTGGGTAGTCATTCAAGGTGAAATGAGTGACACCCAGACACTGCACCACAAGAGTATCAGCATATTTTTCCTTCTCTCCGTTTAAATCGTAGAGCTTTAAGGTCAAGCAGGTCTCTGAAACAAATTTGATTGATTGCATTAAAATCAGCTCTGTCTACGTCAGACGTTTTAATTGTGCTTGTACAGATACTTCTGTCTAGAGAGATAAAATATTAAACACATAATGAATAATGTAGCTGTCTCTCAGTACTATGATCTTTATGTGAATAAGGAAGTCATAAATTGCCTGGGTATTGAACTGGCACAACACTTGCTATTATTTCTGCAGTGACAGCTTATGCAGTGACAAGTTGCATGATGTAATGTTGAACATGGTATGTTTTTTAGAGAAGAAATGGTACTTTTCCATCTCTCACTGCAGGAACAGAGCTGTGCATTTATCTGCTCCCTGGCAGCTAACACAGTTGTGTAGAAAGCCAAGGTTTAATGTAGCTCTGTGCAGCATTGTGCAGAGGAGAAGTCAATAGATGGAGACATCCATGTGAAATTGCATATGGATCTATGGAAATAAAACTGAAGGTGCCTTAGGTAAAGAGCTGTTCATTAATGACCTTTGGCTTTTATATTCTTTCTTTGGGGATGCAGTTCTCTTCTGTCTCCTGCTACGTGATGACACTATCTCTGCTGACTCTGCTTTGCTGTTTTTTCTGCTGAGCTCTAGCTACCACTACAATTCCCTTCTTACCTTTCCTCCTTCCTTTCACTAGTATAACCTGGCCTGCTGCCTGCAGTCTGACCACCAGAAGATGTTGCTTTTGTCCCTCAATTCTTTCTTCCATGAATATATTTTTCGTTCATTTTTAGGTAAAAACATATTCAATATTTTTCTGAAAACATCTCTATTGCTGAAGTTTCAGTTACACAAAGGCTATGTCCCTCAATCTTCAAGATTAAGATGGGGTTTTCATTCCCATTTGCCTTGCTGAGGACTGAGCCCTAGTACGGAGCATTTCTTCTTTAAAGAAAAAACTTTAAAAGGGGAGAATTTCACTTTTAAAATTAATCACCATGGCAACCTTTACAGTGAATTTCCAAACATAGAAAGTTGCCTTTAAGAAGCATGCTCGTCTAAGAGAAAGGTGAGTTCTTACAGCTTCTAACAATGTTCCCAGAGAATATAAGATTTTGGAAGAATTGGTTAGAAGGACTTTTATGTGCAGAAAGGAAAAGTTATATGATCCTGATGATGATTGTTTGTTTTTTTTAAGGATGCTGCATGCTAACTAATCTCATCATAATGCTGGCTTAAAATAGACTTGGAGAACTAGATACAGCCTGGCAGTAATACTTGTGATAAGATATCACTAGATATCATCTAGGTGAATTTACAGTTAACAATTTGCCAATGTTTCTCGCATACTTAAAACATTATTTTTTCTTTTCCTAATTCTGGGCTGCCTTTTCATGCATCTTCAGAAGCTTATTGGGAAACACTTTTTTAAATCAAAAAAGAAAGTGAGGTAACAAAATAGAGGGGGGAGAAAACAAGTCGCTCATGCATTAAAAGAAGAAAATCACTCACGCATTACAGTTCAGTAAAATGTAACTTCAGTACTCATCTCTGTGTTCCTTTGATTTCTCTCAGTACTCAGCTGGATTATTTTATATCCTGTTGGCTGTGTGTATTAGATCCAAGGAACATGGAAATTTTTTTTCCACTGGAAATTCCCCAGTGAAAATATTGTACATCAGATGAAATCTTGATGTTTTCCCTGAGATGGGAACTCTGGTGTTTCATTCTAAAATCACCAAAACAAGAGCATTTTAAAATGAAATTTTCTACGTCCAAAGGAAGTGTGAGACTGGGAGAAGGAGCTTACAGACAGAGAACCTCAGTCTCTCTGCAGATTTCAGAGGATGGTAGGGAGGCTGATGGACTGGCAAGAGACAGCTGCTTTTAATCAGATTGCAAAAATACCGTGGAAAACATTCTGCTAAAAAAAAAAAATCCAGTTGGCTCTACTGAGGTTGAATATTCAATTTGAAAGTGTATTGGCATGTGGGGGAGTGTTCCCACACTGCATGTAGCGGACAGGAGGGGCAGGTCAGTAGAGGACTTTCCTTTTCTCTTTTCATGCCATCTGTGATTGTAATCGTGCTGTCTTGAGCTGCCCACGGTTGGCTGCCTGAGCTGCACTGCTGACATCCAGAGCAGGCACGATGGGCTTCAGCCGCACGCTCACCGCCTGGTTTTATTTAGCTGTATGGTTGCAGTTGACTTGTATTTCACTGGTCTTGTCCCCAGCTTGGAGAAATCAAGCCAGTTCTGCTGAAATTAGCGCTGGGTGATGCTGTCAGCACTCCAGAGGTATTTCTCTGTGCAGTGCGTATCTGGAAGAAACAGATTATAAAGCACATCTAAGCAGGGAAAAGTTTTGGAAAGACTTTTTAAAATTTATTTTATTAATGTAGCGAGTCATTTAAAGGTGACAGCCTTAAGTTCAATACCTCAGTAGTTCAATTAAAAGTAAGCGCAGTTAAAAATAAGCTCAATTACTGAATTATTCGTTATGTAACATCTTTAGAAAAGTTTAACTTTTAGAGCAAAGTTAGCAGTAAAGTTAGTAACAGTTATCTGAAGTGTACGTTCTTTTGAGATGTCTCTGCCACCATGCAGTGATATTTTTATTTCATGTGAAATGTGGGTAAGTAAAAGATTGCCTTTTGTGCTTTTGTAGTGGAAGATAGAATCAGTGTGATCTGAAGGGCTGTTTTTTCTCATGTGTACAGGGTCCTGTCAAGAACTTTATTTTAAATTCCAAAGTCAGCTGAAAGCTTGACAAAGTGTTTGGTCAGCGAGCAGCTCAGCAAGCAGTACCTTTACAAAATACCACTGAGGCATGGGATTGTGTCTGCAAGAAAACTGATAGCAGGTCAGGCCAGGTGATTGCAAGTTGAACAAGAATCTCTCAAAAAAGAAGCGACTGTTGTGAATTACCATGACCAAGTTTCTGAAAAATTGGCTGAAGGACTGACCTTGTGCAGGTTGTCAGATGTTTTCCTTCCCCAATGTTTGTGATGGATGGGATTATAGCTAGGTCAAAATACTTCTCATACATGTAGCAAAACCTAGTGCATAGGCTTTTTACTGAGAAAGTTGGATTTGGGATTCACAGCTGTCAAAGGTGCATTTTTATTGTCATGTTTTTACAGGCAATCCATGTTAATTTCTTTAGAAAGGGTGAAAAGTAGACTTTATGCATCATAAATAACAATTGTAGTTTTAAAATTAAGGAGAAGAGATGAGCTGTAGCATAGTGCAATAAGAGAGGGAGTAAAGAACTTTGTTCCATACGTTTATAGTCTCTTGCACTTGTATAAATCAGTAAGAAAGCAATCAGGGAATTACCACTTTGCATGAATTAAGAATGTTTATGGTCTTTGTATTCACTGAATGTGAATTTATTGTCAGGGAGAATAATTACTGAATTCTAAACTGTGGATATTCACAGAGATTGAATTAACTGCTTTGAGATTTTTTTTAATTGAAGATAATATATAAAACATTTTGATATATACCATTAAATTTTAAGAAGGAAGAAGCAGTTATGGAATTGATAAGAGCACCAAGTGAGCTTAAGTGCATTTTAACAGCAATTTTTAGAATTTAATCAATTCTTATGAACAATCGTTGTATTTGGTCTAATATTTAGGTTCTGGTGTATTTACCTACAAAATGGATTGTTAACTGGAAAAGCTGAGAAGAAGAATAAAGAAAGGCTCAATGTTGTTGATGATGAAATTTCTTTAGCTTGATTGGTTTAGATTTACTTTTTAAAAGTCCAGGTGAAGACCCATAATTGAAAAATGCATTATGAGAGGAATAACTTTGACAGTTGCAAAAGCAGGAGCAAAACCAAACCCCAGCAGTTCATGAAAAAGGGAGAGAGTACAACAATCATTTCCTCGCGGTGACTTGATCACCGAAGCAGATACTGTCAGTAGCCATAAAATGAAGACCATGCCCAATTTTCAACAAGCAAAGATGTCACATAAAGGCACTACAAATGTCATGAACATTATGAGGAATTGAGAAGAAATACTCTCTAACAGATTATGTTCTTATCTAATGTTCATTTTCTCACAAACCTTCATCCACTCCAATTCTAACTCATCTACTTCTTTCACTCCGAGGCACATAATATACTCTATTGATTGAGGCATTAAAATCATCTTTGGAAATCTATTTCCAGATTGCTGTTCATGCAATTGTAATTACGACTGCTGCAATCCATTAATAGCCTTTTGTAAGCAGGCTCATATTACTTTGTAAATGAAGAAAAATATTTCTGGTTGGTGGTTAACTCCTCATAGAAATGTAACAAGAACAGTGTCTCTAAACCCAGCCTTTCCAGGATTTAGGCTTGCGTTCATAAAGGATTAGAAGGAAGAGATGAATCCAGTGGGACCCATGATTTTCAGTGCCATTTTTATTCTGGGGATTAGATCTAATATGAAGAGGTACAAATTGCTCTTTCTTTCAGGGATTATATAAAACAGCTTTATGTAGTTATGTCTAACCAGGCATTCACCCAGGGAATGAATGAGGTAGGTGGGTTGTTTGGTTCGTTTTATGTTGATGGTTTTTTGGTTTGTTTGTTTGTTGTTTTGTGGTTGATATTATTTTTTTTAAAATAAAAAAAGGATTTTGCATTTGGAAGGCTTTGATGTTATTTTTTGTTTGGGTTTTTTCATTGACTAGGCTGCCCATCAGTATCTTTAGGTTTAAGTGCCTTACTAATGGACTTTACTATTCTCTTGGTTTCTCAATACACTGCTGCTCCTGTATTTGAGTTTTTTCTTTGTGGATGGTATACCGTCATAGCAGCCGAGTACACAACCGTCTTTAATTGTTCAGATGGTGTGTATTGCTCAAAGACAGTCCCAGTTAACGACATGTTAAGATTTTCTCAGAATGACAAGTTTCAGGATTGTATAGGCAGTTTTGGTGATGAAATTTCAGTTTAGGAATTGTTCACGAAGATTGTGTTCTACACATCTGTTGAACTGCATGCTCTCAACTCTGGGCAAAATGGTATCTGTGAAATGAAACAGTCCTTCTTCTGTAACTATCTGGTTGGTTTGAATCCTCAAAAATCCTGTGATATTCAGAGCAAATTCAGTATCATTCTCAGACTGGAATGTTCTTACAAATACAGCTTTCAGTGCATTTGCAATACTTACAAATATAACTTGCAAATAGTTGTAATATTTGTTACATATGTATTGTGATTTTCTTAATTCTTTTTTTTACTTTCTGCTTGTGGGTTTGAAAATGAATGAACAGTAATGGGACATTGAGTGTCAGAGGTACGAGTGAGGAAAGGAAAAGTTTTATGAAAGAGTATTTGTGAAAGTCTTTTCACTGAGAGGACATCAGTCATAAGAGCTAAATTGAGGCACGTGTTTCTTTTTATAGGTTCTTTCTATAATTAAGCTGGTTTAGGTGGATTCAGAAAATTTGTTTCTCTTCTGGGCCTCCTCTTAACCTTTAGGAACATCTGAGGAACATCCAGTGGTTTATGTAGTTCATAAAACATAGCTTAAAGTCTGCCTTGGATACTTTACATGGTTTTCTGAATTGCTAATGTATCAGAGAACTATTTACACATCAAAGAACAGTGGGCCTTGCCCTTGCCTTGGAACGTCCTTCCAGCCTGTGTGAGAGCCCCTGCCCCAGGATGGGGTGGGAGGCTTCTGGGCTTCCCTCCAGCTGGGCTCCAGCATCAGACCCTGGACATGTGAGGTGCCGGGGCCTGGGACATGCCTGCGGGTCCCGGGCTGTAGGAACAGCTTTTATTCAGTAAATGAGTTAGAGTATGACGTATCTGTATGTTATAGACCTCACGTCCTACAATGTAGTTACTGCATTTTTATAGCCTCCTACCATTTCTTCTGATTCTGCTATAGAGAGCTCAAGGACTTAAAATGGTATCAATCGGTAGAGCATTTCTTTCCATCTCTATGTACTAATCCTCCAAAGTCAGACAGTCATTATATGATCGCTGTTGTCTTTCAGAGTTTATTGGTCTTCCATCAGAAATACAATCTATCTCAGAAGTGAAATAAACAAGACCTGTGCTTTGTTCAATCCAGATCAGTATAAGTTGAGAACAATCAATTGGATCCCTATGAGGAACGTATGTATGAACATGGCAGGTTTACATATTCTTTTCAATAGCATCTTGTTATTGTTATTTGCCTGGAGTCTTGCCAGAAAGTTGAGGTGGCAGATGAACACAGACTTTCACTGGCATCTGCTGCACGCTACAGCTGCCACCTCCTCTGGGGATCTCCCTCACTTTATGACCATTTAGGAAGCTTGGCACCACAGGCTTTATTACAAGCAAAAGCATTACTTGCCAAGAGAGAGTGCGCTGGAAATTAATGGTGCACAAAAGAAAAACAAGTGGTACATATGCCTCAAAATTTTTTATAAAACTGGCCCTTGTTAACGTGTCCTTTCCATAGAAGATGCTGATGGCAGACTTAGGGGCTTAAGCAAGCATGGCTGTGGAGGTTGGTGTTTCTTCCTTGCAGAGTGATGCTCATTCAGGCTCTGCTAGAGCATACCATGGAACGTCCTTCCAGCCTGTGTGAGAGCCCCTGCCCCAGGACGGGGTGAGAGGCTTCTGGGCTTCCCTCCAGCTGGGCTCCAGCATCAGACCCTGGACATGTGAGGTACCGGGGCCTGGGACATGCCTGCGGGTCCCGGGCTGTAGGAACAGCCTGCGTGTCCACAACAGACGGTCATTTTGGAGGGCAAAAACTCTCCTAGGTGTTGGACTTGTCCCAGCACATGTGACCTGCTTAGTCAGATATACATCCATACAGATGCATGTTTAGTTTAAAAGTATTTTATTCAAGTAATATACTTTGCTGCAATATGGGATATGAGGTTATTTTTCCCATTTGGTAGAGAGAAGAAGTAACTTTTGTTGTCTTAGGCCCTGCCCCTGAAGATGTTGGCTGTATAGGCTCTAATTAAAAATATCATTAAAGTAAGAGTCAATTGATGGTTAATAAAACTATCTGCGGGCAGACAGCATTTTGATGCCAAGCCTGTAAAATGCGTTGTAGCTGGGGTGCAGGCTGGCTGAAGGCAGGAGCATACGTTTGACCTGCTGCTTGTGGGTACCCCAGAGAGCATGGCCAGGGCTGGCCTGCCACTGGACCAGCGAGAAAGTACTGATGGCAAACTGGTCGCCTTAAAGAGGACACAAAACAGCAAAGTTAAAATTAAGCTTAGTTGCTGCGCTGAAAATCATTACTCTCGGCGCCGTGGAGGCAGACACATTCAGACGTATCCTGAGCTCTCTTTTTTTCCCATCTGTGAAGTCTCCTGGGTTTTTTCCTGTTTCACAGATGATGTCTCAGACTGATTGCACTGTTCTGCGTTATAGAGAATATCGGATTAAATGAGATAAAATGATACTCATGGTATTTGAAATGTAGTAGTTGACATTCANAAAATTAAAAAAAAAAAAAAAAAAAAAAAAAAGAGAGAATTCTCTGCTTTTGAATCTACATATGCTCAAAATATATCTGCATGGCTAGTGCTTCACTTCATTCTCCGGCCAGTAAAAAGCATCTGGGACTTGACTTGGTGCTTTGTTTCACAGGGCATTGTGGTTAGCCCTGATGTTTGTACTACATATCACTGCTGTGTTTGCACTTACCTTTTACTGTACACATGTGAGCAAAAGGCTCAAAATCAGTGGAGGCAGGTTTAATGAGAATGCTCTTGATTTTGAAAATCAGAGTAGTAGCTAGTTGTTAAGAAAGAACACAATTTTAAACACAGTGCTTAACAGAACTGAAAGTAAGTTTTAAATCATCTCAGTGTTCTGAGTCTATTTTTGGATAGTAAATGCTGTTCATATGTAGTAAAATGAATAAGACTGGAGTTACTGCTTAGTTTCCAAATCAGTAAGTGCCACTTAAGAAGACAGATCCAATCTTCTAATTTATTTTTTTTAAGAAATAGATATTGCTTCAAAGAAAGAAGTGTGACATGATGTTATTTATTGTGACAGAAACTGAGATATGAATCTATTGGATTTTGTATGAACCTACATTCATTCTAGTGCAAGTCTGTTCTGCTTGCTTATAGAGACAGTGAGTCAAAAGCCAGAATATCCAATCCACAGAAATTCTAATAATCTTGCAATTTTTTTCTTTTAAGCACTTTCTGAAGTCACTTTTCAACGTAATGCTTAAAATATTTCTATCAGAACTTACTTCTGGACAGTTCAAATACTTCATCTTGGTTGGACTTCTTCATTTCACTGTATCTTGTTTTATTATTTTGATGTGTTTTGCTTTCTAGTTTTAATTTTTATGCTTTGAGTTATTTCTTACTGTTTGTATATTACAGTAGCATTCATTGATGATGGGTATTACAGATGGTGTTTCAGTAATTGAAATGATAATTGTTTTTTGGCTTGCTCAGAGGCAACTGGTATTCTAATTGATAATTTGTATTCTATTTGATATGTTAGATTACATTTTTCAAAGTGTGAAGTCATTACAAAATAAAAAGCCAGGATATTCCACTCCAGATAAGGTCAGATTTATTTTCTAAACAAAATTTTTGACAGCAGCTCTTGACTTTGGGGCAAATTTTTTTCCCTAATAAATTGACATTTTTTTGCTAAAGAAACATTCTACTGAAGATGTTTTATCAGCCTCAGTTTTTGATTTCTATTGTGTCTATCAGATTTCAGGATAAGGTATTCTTTCTCGCAGCTCTTTTCATACTGGGGCAAGCAAGGGAACTTTTTTTTTTCAGATAACTTCAGAACACATGTGGGTCTAATACCATTAAAAGTCCAATTGTAACAATAAATTAAATCCAAGTAGATACTAAGACAAACAGAAAGATAAAAATAATAAACACAACAAGAACAAAAATGCAGGCAGCCCCCATAAGAATTCAGTCAGCTAGGATGGTGACAAACACCACTGCAGCTTGCTGGGTGAGCAGAAGGGGGGCAGGAACTGAATAATGAATTGTTAGACTGAAATAAAAATACAAGACTTACAAATTAATTAAATTAGACATTTTGGGGCAGGGAAAAGTTCCATTTACTCACCTGGGCTCATATGAATTGCATAGACAGCGCCTTGCGTTTGCCACCATGGTCCTGCAACATGCTCGTGACAATCACCAATAAGTCAACAGCAACCAAAGAGAGCCTTATATTCACTTAGCTAAGCTTTTCTCTTCACTTATGCCTAAGGAAGACAAGTGGTTTTTCAGACTGTTGTGGAGGCCATTAAAGTAGGACTATTATGACTCTCTCCAAGACATTTTCATGACTTCAGGTTGTTACCCTGCATCTCTGTGAGCACGACGGGAGTTTTTCAGTCATGCTAGATAATCACTGTTGAACGCCAGCTTGTTGTAATTTAATAAACCGCCTTCGGGGCTATAAAAACAACCCTGTGATGGTGGGCTTAAGGTAAGCATGATCTTTCTATTCCTTAGGACTTTGACAGACTTAAATTAACACTGCCTCTGAATGCAGTTATACCACAGGTAATGTAGCCACTTTTATAGGGAAGAATAAACTATTCTGGCCTAAAGCACGTTTGCAAGTGTAAACCTATGTCCCCCCTGGAGTCTGCAGCCCTTTAACTGTTCATTTCTAAATTGGTGCAGACACAGCTGCATAAACCCAGTGTGTACACAAGCCCTTCTTCATGGAGTCCTGGTTCTAGTTCAGACATGCTTTTGATCACAGTTCAAAATGCAGATCCTAACACCACCAGTGACTGGCAGGCGTGGGATGATGCTACCCTCCTCCCATTGAAGGAGGCTAATTGAAAAAAAAAGAATGCAGTGACAAGTAATACACGTTTGTGAAGATTTATTTTGCTGATACAAAGGGGCTGTACAGTGATGCTCTTACAGAAGTGATAAACATGAGACCTAGAAAGCAACTGAAGTGGAAAAAGATGCAACATACAGAGAAAAATAATGCAGTATTGTTTCCTGCAGCCTTTGCTTGAAGTAGGGACCTCAAGCAGGTGATTTAGGAGGGAGATCCCTGATTCACTAGAAAATTGCCTGAAGAGCTGGCAAATGCAATGAGGAGGCAGAGCCCATCTACAAGTATCTTGGGGCAAACGAAATTACAAGGGAAAGAACAAAACCAGAAACATTGTACCACTGTGTAAATCCTTGTCGAAGTCACAGTGCTATTTCTTGAAAATTTCTTAATGTGCATTTGAGGTCTTCATTTCTGGAAAAGAGAAAGAAATGAAGAAGGAATGACCATGGATGATTGGAGGTATACAGCAGCTTATTGGGGAGAAGCAACAGTGTAAACCTGGACTCCTAAATGTGGGAATAGAAACAACAGAGAGGGATATGATAGAGCTCTGTAGTATCATAAATGGAATAGAGAAGTAAAGGGAAGTGGTTGCTGATGATCTCTTCCAATACAAAACTTCAGGGATGACATGTCTCAGACAACAAAAAAGAGCTATTCCTTCACAGGCTGTATATTTAAGCTCTGTAGTTTCTTTCCATGGGAAACTTCATATGCTGAAAACTTTGTATGCTAAAAATTTATGTAAATTCAAAGCCGGCTGCATAAAATTTTTGCTAGAAAATGGGAATAAAAGTAACATTTAGGAAAGTTTCTGAAACTACTATGGGTATTGAAAATCCTGTCATCTTTCCAATATTTGGGAAGGAGCGGGGGGCAAGACTGTGCAAAGCCTGAGAAAACTGAACATGTGTAACTTGTCAAAACACCCAGTATTAGTCTTTCTCTCCAGCCAGTCGAGTTCCAGGGAAGTTCTGTAACTAGTAGCTTTTCTGTTTGCTTATTTAAAGGTTTGCAGTTGTGGGGTTTTTTACATCTGATGTAATCGGAAGTGTTTCAACATTTTTCAAAGCTATACTTGAAGCATAATCTGGGCTTAGATACGATTTAATGAATCATTTGTTACCAATGGCAAGGGACTTGATGCTGTGTTAGAGAGGGGATATTTAAACTTCTGAAAAATGATTTAATCTAATGTGGGAATCCTAATGCTGTTGTAACATTTTTTTCCCCAAGGTGCAGAGAAAGATAGCCATGCTTTTCTGGATGTATTTGTTATCTAAGCAGGGCATAGGGTGGGAAAAAAAAAAAGGAAACTGCCTTTAGACTGTGCTTTCAGGCATGTGTACATAGGGCACCAGGTGAATTTTTCCTCTCATGCTCATTCATTTCCACCTAGGATTCAGAGCAAGCAGAAGAGTCCATCATGGCATCAAGCATAGCTGTCTCTCTGCTGAGTCTCAGATGAAACTGGGTTTGCCTGAGAAACCTTTTATATTGCTTGCCTTTTCTGAGCTCCCCCTTATCAAGGCTGGCTTCAAAATGTGAAAAAGCTGAAGCTGTCTTCAGAGCATCATTGACTTTAATGGGAAATGTGGCAATTTGGCACAAGGTGAGGAAAGGGTGCTTAGCTTTTTAAGGCGGGCAAATTAGCTCACTTCCTCTTTTCGTGGGTGTAAAAGTTGAAAGGAACTAAATATGTAATTTGCCCATTTATACACTGCACCTTAAAGCCTCATTTTCTGCTCTCTGCCCATGCTTCCAAAGTGCTTCCTTATGACCTTGCTTAACTGCACCTTGATGACTGCTGCTTTACTTCTTGTGGCCCTAGATGACACTGCAGCTGAGATTTTCTTCCTCACCTCTTGCTCTGTGCGCCCCTGCACTTGCTCTGCTCTGAAAAGTGCCTTGAAGAAAGGGTCTACTTCAATCTGCTCCTAACGTCTCCGCATAGGGCTGAAGCAGAACAAAAAACCCACATAGAAGAGAGAAATAGCTGGAGTAATTTGTCTCCAACATGAGTACTGACACCCTGATGGTGCCAAACCAAAAGGACTTACTGCACCTGCCAGCAGCAGTTTGTTATCCCAGAGAAGGTCTACAAAGTGGGTCAGGGCACTTGAGGCTAATTAAGCACTGTTAGCTAATGGATTGTTTATACAGCTTTGTAACTCTGCATTGCATTATTATTGCTTATTCATGTTCGTGTTATTTCTGGCAAGAGACAGACGTATCAGGAAGGAACCTATAAATATACGCCTATACCCCATAGCAGTACAGGGTGCAACAGAACTGGGGCTGACCCAAACCTGACGGTCGCTACAGGGGGGTGCCTCCCCAGGTGGAGAGGTGTCTCAGTCCCAGCACAGTATAATTTGGACACAGTGCCCTGCTGACCCCGGTTCTGGCGCTAGAGCCATCTCTTCCAGTACCAGAGCCACTGCGCTACTGCAGCCACACTGGATGAGGTCCACAGGGTGCAGATGTTGCTCCGTGCAGATGTACGTGGTGCGCAACACTTGCCAGGGCTAGGACATTACCAAAGCAGATGCCCCATCAGATGCCTTGGCAGAGTGACTTCTGAGTGGCGCAGGATGTGGTCGTTCGTCACTGTAACATCTGACAAGCCAACAAAACAAGTATCACTGTCACATAAGACTTTGCATGCAAGCACACTGTAGTGTTTTCTACTTTTAGTAATTTGTCTCCCCTTTTTCGTCTTTATGTTTGATTTTATTACTTCCTGACTTGGAAGTACCTTAACACTCTACTTCTAATATTTTCATATGTAGGTTTTATCTGGAGCATTATAAATTCTTTAGTGTCATAAGCATACTACCACTTTATAAGAGGCAAAATATGCTCAATGTAGAAGAAATTCTGCTTCGGAAAAAATTATTATAAGAAGACATAGCTGGGAGCAATAAAAGTTAGCCAGAAGCAGGATAGAGGCTGCTCTTCCCTGCTGGCAAACTGCACAGCTGAGATGTGTTGGTAGGAAGGGAGCGAAGGTGTTTTACTTTCATGAAACTGCAAGCTCAAACATAAGCATCAGAGGAGAACAAAAGGGCAGCAAGAAGAGCAGCTCTTCATGGAGACAAGAAGCTTGTATGAGGAAAAAAGATAGAAATATAGGCAAGGAAGAGAAAGGCGTGCGAAGATTTGAAATTACAGAGAAGGATTTTTGCTGCATGCAGGAAAGGAAAAGAGCTGAGTGATACATACAATACTTGAAGGCTCAAATCTCGTCCAGCTTCAAAACACTAAACTTCTACTTCCCACTCTTAAATACTTGGTTTGCGGCCAGCCAGGTGCAGGTGACTGAGCCCTGTCCAGAAGCCAGTCCTCCAAAGTGAACTGTAGCTGTGGCTATGGGCCTGTATTTACGTCTTTCACTTGCATTTGCACTACAGCCCTGGGTCAAAATGATGCTCGTGATCCATAATATTAAGGCAGAGTGAGAGGCAGGAGAAACTCCTGGGTTTCGTAGCATCTATACTGCCTGTCAGAGCATGCCAGCGGACTCATACCCAGCTACTGAGGCTGCCGATATCACTTAAATATGACTATTCTGCAGGGACAGGTACAGTCCGAAGCCACGTAGCCAGGCATGCAACGGCACTGGGATTTTGATGTCAGCAACTATATGGCTAAGCCTGAAGGCAGGAGAAAAACTCCCTCAAACACAGTTAATTGAAGACCCAGTCTGCAGTGCACTGCTGGAGAACTTGTCTGTCTTTCTAGATGTCTTGTGTGGGTATTGTCATGCTGCAGAAAGTAATTGATGTAAACTTTAACATCTCTGCGCAGTTCTATCACATCTCTGACCCACAAACTCCGGGATTAATCAGCAGCGTGGGTTATTTGCAGGAAGAATAGGGGGAGTTTACTCTAGAATCTGCTTAGTGTCGATAGTTCACCAGGTTTTCATCTTCCATAAGTTACATGCGCTATTCCCAATAGCTTTTCTACTTCTGATTCCCCTTCCCTTTGTCTCTGTTTTTCTGCGTGTTATCTGGGGATGTATTTTCAACTGCCTATATGTCTTTTAAGAGTTCTTTCGCCCACATGAAAACAAGATAATACTGCAGCTTACTGCAATATTACTGTCTTACATTTTTGAAGACTTCTAGTTTAACAAAAGAAATGTACATAGAAAAGCAAAGTCTTTCTCTGGAAAAATCTGAAATAGTGATTAAATAAGGACACGTACATCTTTGTCCTGTGCCTGGTTCTCATGAAAATAATGGAAATTCACTCTCCTAGTCAAGAGAATGTCTTATGTGAAGAAAATAATTGTAGGAGAGTGGGGTGAAGAACTCCCAAACATATTGAATATATTGGTGACACACCTTTAGTGTAAACTATGGTAGGTTTTGAGCACTTTTATGTTTTAAATATGTCCAAAGAATAATCTGTAAAATTTACGATAATGCTGGCACATTCTTCCTCATGTAGTTTGATGTTATAATTTTATAGCACCTCTCTTTAGTGGAAGGAACAAAAGGTTGCATATAACCAGAGTCAAGCTGTTGATTGAACATAATTTTGGATGTGATCAATCTGCAAATTTTGCATTTGTTAGGAATAATTATCTGGCTGCAGTATTCTTTATTTTAATGTCTGAAAAAAAGTGCGGCACAAATAGTTTAGGAAGCTGAGTCACAGCTGCACAAGAGTTTATAGACTGTTTTCGGAACACAAAGAAGTAATTTACTTGAACCTCAGAGAAATGTAGCAGTCAGTTTATGTTTGAACCAGTTCCTAAAATAGATCCCTCATTTCATGACCAAATGAAAGCACAGTCTTACTGAGATCCAGCTAATATGTGCCCATGCCCGGTTCACATTTAGTGTTGGTAGAATAACTTACTGACTTCATTGTAAGCTTCAGAGGGATGGTTGTTTTAAATGATACAACAACCTGTGGTGATGCTAAAAGGAAAGAGTTGTAGTTAATTATTTAATACTTTAGGGATAATTGCACAGTATTTTGAGCATCACGACGTTCTAGTGACTGCACAAGAAGGAAAGCGTTCATTTTACAGCTGGGGCTTAGCTTCTCACTGTTTGAAGCCCCTTATGTGTTGTCCAGGCACGCTTCTTGTCATTCTGCTCGTGCTGTGCTGCCTTTCCCAAGATGAATCAACTGAATAAGGTGACTGGGATTTGCTGTCTGTGCTAAAGAAGAAGTGATTTCAACAGTCTTTAGAAACAGCCGGCAGGTACATTAGCCCTGTAACTGGAAGGTATGTGAGCAGTTGCTGCAGGAGAGTCTCGTCCTTTCACGTTTCCTGCAGATCAGTTCTGGGGAAGTGCAGCAAAATCAGGTAGCGAGCATGCAGCTTCAATTGCGAACGCACAAAGCCATCTTAAAGGAGAGCAATTTGCACAGCTTTTCCTCACGTGTGCAACCCCACTGTTTTCACCATTTGTCTACAAAAGCGGCTCCTCTCTTCCCCTTGGTAGTATATTATGGATTGAAGTGTATTAACATTTAAGTCTCAAAACATCTTCCATGACCTGGAGGTTCACATGCATTGACTTTCAGTGGAACTAGAAGAGCAGAGTCATTAAGGCATTCTTGGACATTTTAGCGAAGGATTCCTTTCGCAGAAAAGAGCAGTCTAATCAATGATGTCTAATGATTTTGAGTGACTGAGACTTACAATGTGCTTCCAGTATCCACATTTCCAGTTTTTAGGGTCTGCTTTTCCATCTGCTTCTCAGTTTGCTCATTTATATCTTGTTAGGGTTTTTCAGTTGTTTTTTAAAACAAAGAGTGGTTGCTGATAAAAGCAGTAAGTCACAATTAAATTAAGTGTAAAACAGTAGTGTAGAATTATCATTGAGCTTTGTTGCCCAAAAGGGATTGTCTAAAAGTTTTACCAGAGTATGCTGAGAGTAATTCAGATGAAGTTGGAGCAATTGCATCAATGTGAACATAAGGAAGTAAGAATCAGCATTTTTTACTGTAAGATAGTATTTCTTTCTAAGACTGTACAATAGACACATAGGAAATTTCAACTTTGCTTTTCTCTTAGGAAAAGTAAAGCCTGTTTTTCATCACAATTTCTATTTAAAAATTGTCTATGTGACAAATTTGAGAATGTTCGGTGTGAAAGACAATTTCCAGTGTTGTAGGTAATGTTTCATGGGGCTGGTGAAAGTGGAATTGGTTTTCAAGCTTAAGGTCGTGTTATTGTTGCTTGTAGACTTACTCTTTTCCCTGAAACAGACCTCTACTTTTTCTTTAAAAGCTAGTTACTACCTGAGGTGTAGCATCTTTTCCATATGATGAGATTTCCTAACGCTTCTGAGTCCTCAGAAGAAAAGAAACCATTATTGCCAAGTTCTAGTCCATCAATCAGAAAACTGCCATTTAATAAACTCTATGGTAGTTACCTCATTAATATCATCCCGTGTGAACTGTGTGGGGTTTTTTAAGGAATGGAAGGTAATTCCTCCTGCAGGCCAGTAATGCAGTAAACCATGACTGTGTATTAATTTAAATACCTGTTAGTGTGGCTGACTGATGTCTGCAGCACAGCAGCAAAGATGTTCGCATTTTTCATTGTCATAGAAAATTCATGTTTTTACAGTTTTCTTTTTTCTTCTTCTTCAAGAAGAGTGCTACAGCTTCATTTTAAACCCTGGATATTTTTATATTTTAGTTATTCTATGCTGGTCTCTTGTATCTAACAGTACTAATTCTTATTCCTGTCAGGTATAAGTTTATCTATTCATGGGGCTGAAAAGCGTGCACAAATCTGTCAGAGGAGAACTGCAGCAAGCTACCCAGTGTCACAGCGTCCGCCCGTGGTCGGGCGTCCTTCACTCCCACAAGTCAGAAGGTCAATAAAAATGGAAGCCTCGTCTTCTGGATCTAGTATTTCAGCAGTCACTGGTGGAAAAGCAAAAACCCATCAGCCAGGTAACAGATTTGGCTTGACACCTTTTACAGTTCCATTTCTTGTGTAATGTGCCATGATGTTGTGAAGCTGATGTCAATAGTATCAGATCATGCTTGCATGGAGGTCAATCTGTTGATCATCAGAGCTATTGACTGATGTTTTGTTTATGTTTGGTATGTTAGTTATAGATTACAGGGAGTAACAACATTTGGGACAGCTGAGAGTGGGAAATAAAAATGTAAGTTTAATCATAAAAAAACCATACAACATATAGCGGTGTCCAAAATGTTAATGCAGCTTTGGGCTGTTGTTTTTTAATACTGCTCCCCTTATGTATGTTTAATTGTGATAAGCCCTGAGCTAACGGCAAAGCTCTAGAGGCTCCACGCATCCCCTGTGGAACTCACTAATGTTGGTTTTGAACAAAGGCACAATCCAGGGCGTAGATCAAAGTCTTGTTGCTAGAATGCAAACAAAAACTCTAGATCCGAAGGAGATTTTATAACATACATTAACTGGTTAACAAAATGAAACTTTTTAAAAGAAAGCCAGAATCTCCTGGGAACCATCAAATTCTAATTGACATCATGAGTTCATCCCTTGTTATGTTAATTGCCAGAGCTATTTTAGAAGTATCTTTTCTTATAACAGGGGAGTACATTTGTGCTGGCCACGTTCAGTCATTCTTCACAGTGAAAATTAAACTCCAAATTTCTTTCCTGAGTAGGGCAAATTAAGGCTGCCCATGAAGTCAGTTTTGTGGCTTCTATATTGAAGGGTCTCAATAATCTTCCAGTGTTGCTGCTGAGGAAAGGGCATGATGCACCCTGGATGCAGCTACCTGGATGCAGCGGGGCAGAGTCTACTTGTGTGAGACAGACAGTTCTGCCTGCAGACCCTTAGCGTGCTTCCATTACCTTGCAGACCTAGTAAATTACTTAGTTTTTGTAGAAGTTGGAAATTTAGATTATTTATTGTGGGTTGCTATGCAGGTCTACTGCCATGAGTTTCATGCACCCATACTGTTTAGTCACCATAATCTTTGTCAACATAGATTAATTAAGAATTTACAGTGACTCATAACCATATGCTTTGTTTATTTCAGTTCCTCTGTTCACTTGTTTGTCCTTCTATTTTTTCAGTTTCTATGTTTTTTCTTTGAAGTACAGAAATTACTACTAAAGAAATGTTGTTGATGCTAAAGATATATAATCATGACTGCAGGATGTTAAAAGATTGACAAATAAAGCCTGCATCACAGTTTGTGAAAAAAAGTACCTTGACCATGCACAATAACTATATTCATTTTGAGCTGTTACATGTTCTACATCTATATGTTGATAGATATAGCCTGTGCATTAATACTAAGTAATGTACAAGCAATATATGCTGGCGTCTGATTGAGAAAAGAGATCCCTTTTTAGGCAGACCACAGAGGTTTCCTAAAATGGAGTTCATTATTGAGCATCGTTTGGATGATGATTCTCTGAGGAATTTAGCTTTCAGTACAGTCATACGAGATTAGTTTTGTCTATCATATTCTGCTCTTCAGACAATAACAGCACCTGCTACCTACAGAGAACATGCTTGGCAGCTTGTTTCAAGGAGGCATTTGGTATTATGAGCTTCACTGAAGTGAAGAGGAGTTAATAGTCGCCAGAACCTTAAAGGCTGCAGATTTTTAGAAATATGTTGTATGACAGGACCCTTCTCTTAACCAACTTACAGTGTCATTGCTTCATCTGTTTCATGATGCTTTTTATGATTTGGGTCTGACTTTTTAATTCTCTATAAGAACATTAAATTTGTCTCTGTGTCGAGGTTAAATTACAACCATTGGAGCTATATGCAAGTAGAGTCTAAGAAAGATTATGGTCAGGCAGCAATCATAATAAACATCACTCCTAAGAGAAAATTTTAGTTTAAACCTAAAATCATATGTTATTCATTCTTAGTCAGCCACAAATTAGCAGGTGCGGCTTTGTAAATAATTTGCCTAATACACTAGTTGACCAATGGCAGTACTTTATCTAAGGCTGTACATTATAAATAGTTTAGTGCTTTAGAGAGAAAATGTTCTGATGTATATTAATTACTCAGGTAACGGATTTTACACCACTATTTTCCAAGCTATTCTCCTGCTATTGCATACAGTAAATTCCTCAGGTTTTTGTTCAGTCTAATTTTAAATAGCTCATACAATTTGGGTTCTTCCTTCTATCGCAATGCTGTTACCACAACCATGTAGGTCTCACTGTTGGAGTAGTATAAATTATACTCAGTCTGAAATTTCCTTTGTCCAGTTAAAAACTACTCCGAACATGAAGACAGTCTGGTGTAATAGGTTGTACGGAAGGTTGTTCTGAGGATTTAAAATGGCATTTCTAATTCTTATCAAGCAGAGAGTCTAGAACCATGGCAAGGAAAGATCCTTGATAAAATGACAGAGTTACAAATGAGTGTGTTTTTTCCCTCTGACAAGACACGGCTTCTGTTTTCTGCATACCACTTTGTTTCCCTTGGCCGCTTTTCTTCTTTCCAGAATGACACCTTTTATTATTTATCATGAATTCTTTTTAAGTGACAGCTGTTTCCTTTGACTGAAGGTCATAGGTAGCAACTTGCTAAGGAGGAGGAACTGGAGATATTGTTCAGTGTTCGGGCACTCCTTTTCAGCTTACTCCCCTGCCAGTTTTATTTGTAACTGGGAAGGAGCCTAAAGCTGCTGACTTCTGCTGTTCCTCTGGGTGCTAGAGTGGCTAGCGAGTAGTAAGTTGTCTGTAATAAGCCTTTTAAAAAAAAGAATTCTTTATAAAATTGTCTTGTGCAAGCTTGCAAAGAAGTACTGCTCAGCCACAAGTAGAACCACAGCTTCTGAGCTCTGATTTTAAGCAGATCAGAAGGTATTGAGTAACTGAAAAAAAAAAACCACAGAGGAAAATGGAGAAATGAGTGGAAGAAAATGGCTATTAATGGTGAAGACTCCTGATACCCTTGCAGGTGCACCGGTATGAGGGAAGTTCCTCTTGGAAAGGAGAAAAGCAAAGACAAGTAAAGCAATCAGATGGTAAATTTAGATGCAACGATATTAAGGCAAATATGAATTACTTACAGAATAAAGAAGAGACAGTATTTTTAGATTTGAGAAACCTCCAGTTATAATCTCCCAGTTACGCGAGCAGTTGTAGTGTACTGTGGCTAATGGGGTACAAGGCTACTGAAGTACCAGGGTTCAAAGCACTTGGGGCAAACCTTTGGCTGCTGTAAATTGTGGTACTCTCCTGAAGACGGCTTATGAACAGCATTTACGTAGTCTGTAAAAGCAGCAGAACCAAGTACTGAACAAGCCTAGAGGAGGTTAAACTGTTGTGCCAGTCTGTTCCCTCAATGCCAGGGTTAGGCAAATCTGGGGCAAAAAAATTGCTTGCCTCACTTCTGACAGCGTTGCACCTTTGCTATGGAGTACGCAGGACTTTAGTTTTTGGGTTTCTGCCTGCTCTTTCCATCGATACTCTTTATTCCAAATCAGGACAATGTTACCTTACTTCCTCCTGTTGGTGATGAATTCCTTTATTCTCAGACTCTGCAGAACTTGTCAAACCTAGTTTCTCTAGGAGTTGTTAAATTTGCTGGCTGTGGAAAAATTGCTTATTTAATAAGTCTAAGCAGCAGTAAAGTGTATTCTTTCATTGTGTGAAACTCTGAAATCTTCTTAGGTCTTCTCTACTTAAAATTCTTGCTAACAATTGTTACCCGTTTTGTAATAACAGGGATTCAGAGGTTCCCCGGCAAGATTTTCTTTCTCTGTGCTTCCTGTAAAGGCCTCTGGTTAAGCCTTAATGCATTTAGAGTTTTATATAGAAGTGAATATATAATAATGTAGATCTTCATTTATATCACTTGTACAGATTAGATCTGCAGGCAGTCTACACATCCAACAGGAAGGGTCGTCTTTGAAATTGTTTCTTTCCAGAATTTACTAAATATGTAAAAAGTCTTCACTCCAGAAAACACATAAAAACACCTACTGAAAGTACTGGTTTCTGGCATTATGGTGGAAGTCTAGTGGGGTCATTGGAATTCAGTGAGAATCTTTTTTCAGCAGTCTCTTGCCTTTTATGACAAATAGTACCTGCTAGATATGTTACAAATTTTAGAGGAAGATGTGTTTGCCTTTAGGCATGCTTTTCTTTACTTTGGGATCCTCTTTTTTTTTATTGCTCATCAAACTGTATCATTTCTATTGATGCCTGTAGTTATTGGGCATGAAAATAAGAAAGAAGAGCTAGTGGTGTTGGCCAACAGAACAACTGACTCGGGAAGCAGGGAAAAAGGCATGGTTCTTGAAACTGCGGCAATCAAAATTACAGGAAAAAAAGAAATGTATGTTTAATGAGCTTAGTCACAACTTAATGAACTTTGAATCATCAAGGAAGCTAGAACTGAGTCCTTCAAAAATGATGATTTACTGTGCAAAAGATATCCTTCTTTCATCACAAAACGTGCACATGCTTGTCAGCATTCACATTTGGTTGTGAATGGTCCTTAGAAGATCTGTGTTAGTTAGATGCGATTTGTTGGTTAAATCACATTTTCTTTTCTTTGCTGACTGGCAGGACGTGTGGCATACATCTCTCAGACTGAAAGAATAAACCGCACATAATTCTGCCAGAAAGCTCTGTCATGCAAATATTTCTTGGCAACAAACACATGCATGGTGTGGGAATGGCTGATGGAAACTCACCTGAATATTTGAATTCATACTGATAGTAGCGCTGTTATCTTACTTGTCTAACATTTTTAGGAGTGCAGTCTTTTTCAATATACCTTCTACTGGGTTTATATAGAACTTCCTCCCATGTGGAATGAAGCATGGAAAAAGCAAGCAAAGTTCAAAAAAGTTCAATATTCCCTTCATTAAGCTAGTTTTCATATTACAAAAAAATATGTTTACAAGAAATGTCCCTATGCAGAAGGGATATTAATGTCAAAGAAACCAGCCTGCATACTTAACTTTTATTTTTATCTACAGCCTGTGTTCAGTACAATGCAAGTTCGATGCACCAAACAAAATTTCTCCCAAGTACCTCAAGTGTCAGCTGGAAACACATCCTTGTTGAACACAGAGACTGTTCATTCTCCTGACTATGGGTGCTCTGGAGCCTCTGCAAAGCTCCTAACAAGAAGAACAGTTTGCCTCAGTTACAATGAGGACCTGTTGTCACTGGGCTGAGCGACAGGTCGTCACATGGTGATTATGCAGTACTTTAAACTTAAGAGCTGATCTAGCTAGCAGATGATGCAGAGCCTGAAATCTTCTATCACTTTGCTTAGTCAGTCAGCCCATTTCGTTCATCACTTTACTTTTCTAGGGCAAAAGCCACTTCTTTGAAAACTCCTGTTCCTAAGCTAAAGTCTTCTAAAATGTTCATTCTAGCAGTTTGGAGAACAGTTTTGCAAACAGCATGTTAAAAAAACAACAACAAAAAAAAAAAGTTAGAGGATGAAGCACTGTTTTTCAATGCTAACTATCTTTTTTAATTTAAGAAGATTTGGTTTAGGCAGAAATTGCATCCCTCTGTATCAATTGGTGCTGCACGTGACACACACAAGTACTAAACCTACCTGGGACCTGTACACACACTCAATAAGGGTCTTCAAAAATAATATTAATAATTTTAAGTGGTGACTTTGAGGGTGTTCTACTTCTCTGGGGAATATGTATTTTTAAACTCATCTCTTTTCAAAGACTTATCGTTTCCTCTTCCTGCTTTGATCAGTTGCCTGTTTGCTGTTGTAAAATGATCTTTCATTCACTCTTGCAATCAATTATGTATGGTTACTTTAAAATCAGTACAGCTCACCCTCAGATTTCGGCTCTCCTAGCTGGTGTTAGTTTACAATGTATAGTTGCCTCACTAAAGCTGCAAAATGCCATTCGCTGGGGATGTTCTCAATTGTTCCACCCTCAGAGAGTTTCCTCTCAAGGGGAAAGTTGTCCAACATAAGAACAGGCAGACAGATGTGGCTTAGCACCAAACAGGGAATATTGCTGATCCCAAGGTGAGGTTATAACGCCCTGAGACCAGTGTACCATGATTGTCTTAAAACAATTCAGAAAATTCTTGAGCACTCTAGCTTTTGCTGAAGAAAATAGACAATATATGTAAAATTTTGCAATGTTTCTGAGAGAGTAATGACCCATTTTATATAAAAAATAGCTTATCATTCAAGAAGCAGTGAGAGAAAATTTGAATAATCAGTTATTATGTTCCTGTAATGCTTGACTGAAAAATGTGGCTTTTTCTTAGCTCTATAGTTCTTGCTTAAAGGGCACTTAGTATTATGTAAGCCTCTATTTCTAATGTAAAATATGTTTCATATATTCCAAGGAAAGATTCTTGAAGGTGGACTGTCAAAAGATGGAACAAACTATCTTCCACTTTAGCAGAGATGCTTTTAAGATCAGAAAAAGGGTTTTGACTGTAATAGGGCTGCACAGTGTTACTAATTTCCACAAAATATTTGTTCCAGTCCAAAAGATAGCAAGATCTCTTTCCTAACACCAAGCCTGCTGGTTCATTCTGAAATCTCAAAATTAAGCCAGACCTTTCTTTATAATTAAAAAAAAAGGGAGGATGGGGGCTTGCTCCTTGGGTAAGTAGATATGACAGAGGTAAGTGCATCTAGACATCAGAACCTACTAGAAATTCCAACCAGTGCAATGTACTGTGGTGCCAAAAAAAGCCCAAAAGAATTGCGTAAAACAACATCACAGCTTACAGCAGGCATAAGGGCAGCAGCGAAGCAAAGTGGCATCATTTTTGATCTGTTCCATCTGCCTGAAGAGAACTCCCTTTGGGTCATGCAGACCGCTGCCCTCTCCTGGGCCATGAGTGGCTGGATGTCTCGGGAAAGCAGAGTTGTTCTCTACATGCTGGATAACTCCACAGAGGCACAATATTTGCTAGTCACATCCCTGGGGTATGCAGTTCTGTACCGTGCTGTGCTTCAGAGGCGCAACGGAGCACAAAGCATATGCATTTTTGAGGTCTTCATTACTGATAACATTCAGCTGTACTTAAAATAGGAAAAGGGAGATAGCACTACAGTTTAGTACTTTATTTAAACCTTGATTTAGGAACACACCTAGCACAGGATAGGCATTCGGCACCAGTTAGACTGATGGCATAAAGAAGTAGCCTGCATTTCGATGAGACTGGAAGGGTTTTAAGGGTCATCAAAACAGCATGTACTTTAAAGACCCTTTGTACTGCCAGAATGCCTGAAAATCATGACCCTTGCCATTCCGATGTTCTCCTACTGCTTGCAAAGGAGACTCTGCTTAATGCCAATTACTGAAAATAATCTCTTTTGGGTAGGCATCCTGTGTGAACAGTGCAAAACTAGTCCATGCATTTTAATGGTAAAGTGCTCTATTTTTGCTTATTGGGTCTTGGTAATTATAGTAGGTTGCAGGGCTTTATAAGAAAGGCCAACTGCACCAGTATCAGGGGCAGGATTCCAGCTCCGTGTGAGGTACTCTCAAAGACAAATTAAAAATCAGAGAAAGAATATTTTTACACAATCAATATATAAATATTGCCCCCATTCTTCAGCTCCAATTTGCAACTGAATGATGATGTTTAGCTTAACCTCTCCCTGATTAGGTCTCCACACACCCAGACTGGTAGGCTGGAACCATATCCTCTCCCTATGACAGACAAGGCTGGGATTCACTGCTCCACCGTTAGTTTCTGTATGGAAGGCGTATTTCATGGGGTCAGCATGATAGCTCTTGTCTGAGACCACAGTAAGAAAGGCTTTGCGGTGACAGTGAATTTCTGAGCTTCATGGCCCCTAGCCTGGATGTTAGGGGTTACCATGGCTCTGTAACTGAGGAGCAGGCCCACTAGCTCACAAAGCCTGGAAACAAGACAAATAAAAGGGGGAGGGAGGAATGTGATGGCTACCAGTTAGCTCACAAGGGACGGTGAGTATAAAAGGAAGAGCTTTGTAGAGGAAAGGGGCATTGGTAGCTATGAATCATTATCATCTAGATGAAACCTTCCACTGCAGAAATCTCTAAATCTCTGCAAGCTGGAAGGGTAAGGTTGGGATAGACTGGATGTGGTTGCCCTGTTCATATTTCTTTTGCCTAAGCATCTACCATCAGAAATAGGATCCTGAATGGGATAGACCTCTGTTCTGCTATCCTGTCTTTAGGATAACCATTTTCACATTCCTATGCTATGTTCATTCTTTAGCAGTTTCAGGATAGCTGAAGTTCCCGAAATGGTTTAGCTGCTGGTGCTTTCTGCGGTAATGAGTTACCAGGATGTGTTTAGACTGTGAAGGCAGAGATAGGCTATGGTACAACGTGAGTCTGTATAATTGCTTGTTATATTAAAATCCACCTGGAAAAGATATCTGGTAGCTTATAAAAGCTGTCTTGATGTCCCATGTTATAATGAAGTAAAGCTTTGGTGCCGTGAAGTTATCTGTTAGGTCATGCCTCTTATCCCCGTGCAGCCAGCTTTTCTGCTTGTCTCATCAGTAAACTCCTGACTTGAGGACTGGGAAAGCTTTTTGCAACAAACAGTTTATTCGGCAAATGTTTTCTCCCTCTCCTGTTTATGAATTGCCTGCTAACAACTGATGCTGTTAAAGGTAGATGGTAACTGAGGGGTTTATCATTCACAAGTAGTTAGATTTTTCAAACATAGACAAATAGTGATCTTTGATAGCTATGTTTTTGTATCTGCACTCACAGTGTAAGAGGAAAGAGGTGGAACTAAGATAGTCATTCCTACTGTCATTTTTGTATAAATAAGAGTAGTAGCAAATGGGCAAACTGTTCAGTCCATTTAGATCTCAAACTTCTTTCTAGATTCTCATTTACAACATACAACTGTGCAGAAATATCTCTGCTTAGTTACTGTGGCTTTGTGCCATTTTCAGGCTGTCTCCTGTGGATTCCTATCCCAGGCACCGTGGCACCTGAAAAGGATAGTTTTGTTCCCAAAAGGAGAGCACACACTTTGGTGCCCTGACTCTTTGTATTATCAGTGAAGTGCTTCTAGGGGGTAGTTCCAAAGGCTCGTTGTGCAACACTACCCCTCTACTGATTGTGTAAGGGTCTGCACAAGGGCCATGTAGAGCCAGGCACTTGGAAATATTAGACATAGGAATATGCGACATGCTACGCTTAGGGCTTCTGCGTGAACATTTGGGTCCTTTCAGCTCTCACGACATTGAGGTATCCTTTGAGCATAGATGGGAAATCATAGACTCATAGAATGGTTGGGTTGGAATGGACCTTAAAGATCATCTAGTTCCAAACCCCCTGCCATAGGCAGAGACACCTTCCACTAGATCAGGTTGCTCAAAGCCTCATCCAACCTGGCCTTGAACACTTCCAGGGATGGCATATCCACAGCTTCTCGGGGCAGCCTGTTCCAGTGTCTCACCACCCTCACAGTCAAGAGTTTCTTCCTAATACCTAATCTAAATCTACCCTTTTTTCCATTTAAAACCATTACCCCTCCCTCATGCTATCTCTTCACTCCCTGATAAAGAGTCCCTCCCCATCTTTTCTGTAGGCACTCTTTCAGTATTGGAAGGCTGTTATAAGGTCTCCCTGGAGCCTTCTCTTCTCCAGGCTCAACAACCTCATCCCGTCTTCTCATCCTGTCTTCATAGGAGAGGTGCTCCAGCTCTCTGATCGTCTTCATGGCCCTCCTCTGGACCTGCTTCAACAGGTCTGTGTCTTTCTTAAGTTGGGGGCCCCAGAGCTGGATGCAGTACTCCAGGTGGGGTCTCACGACAGTGGAGTAGAGGGGCAGAATCACCTCCCTCAACTTGCTGGCCTCGTTTCTTTTGATGCAGCCCGGGATACAGTTGGCTTTCTGGGCCCCAAGCACACATTTCCAGCTCATGTTGAGCTTTTCATCAACCAACACCTCCAAGTCCTTCTCCTCAGGGCTGTTCTCAATCCATTCTCCGCCGAGCCTGTATATGTGCTTGGGATTGCCCTGAGCCAGGTGCAGGACCTTGCACTTGGCCTTGTTGAACTTCATGAGGTTTGTACAGGCCCACCTCTCAAGCCCGTCCAGGTCCCTCTGGATGGCATCCCTTCCCTCCAGTGTGTAGACCGCTCCACACAGCTTGATGTTGTTGGCAGACTTGCTGAGGGTGCATTCAGTCTCGCTGTCCATGTTGCCAACAAAGATGTTAAACAGTGCCAGTCCCAGTGCCAACCCCTGAGGAAAGCCACTTGTCACTGGTCTCCACTTGGACATTGAGCCATTGACCGCAACTCTTTGAGTGCGTCCATCCAGCTAATTCCTAATGCACCGAGTGGTCCATCCATCAAATCCATGTCTCTCAAATTTAGAGACAAGGATGTCGTGTGGATCAGTGTCAAATGTTTTGCACAAGTCAAGGTAAATGATGTCAGTTGCTCTTCCCTTACCACCAATACTATAACCCCATTGTAGAAGGCCACCAAATCTGTCAGACATGATTTGCCTTTAGTGAAGCCACGTTGGCTGGCACCAATCACCTCCTTATTTCCCATGTGCCTTAACAGAGTTTCCAGGAGGATCTGGTCCATGATCTTGCTGGGGACAGAGGTGAGACTGACCAGCCTGTGGTTGCCCAGGTCTTCCTTTTTTCCCGTTTTAAAAATGGTGGTTACATTTCCCCTTTTCCAGTCAGTGGTAAGTTCACCGGACTGCCATGACTTCTCAAATACGATGGATAGTGGCTTAACAATTTCATCTGCCAGTTCCCTCAGGACCTGTGGATGCACCTCGTCAGGTCCCATGGACTTGTGCACCTTCGGGTTCAGAAATGAAGAAAAAAGAGTTTGTGTCCTTTTTCATGGTTTGAGTGCTTGTCCTTGTGGGAGACCTGGATTATCAGCTCTCCTCAGTTGTTGTCCCGTTTGAATTTGCTGCTTAAGAGATGCCTCCCTCCTGATGATAAGAGCAAGGTGTTGGCTTTTACTGCCCACGGTTCATTCTGGGTAGTGACAGAATCAGAAATGCAAGAACTGAGGGCTAGCAGGACCCTATCCCCAGAGCCTGGTGTTTGCGCTGTTGTGTCAGGAGAGGAGATTTTCAAGATGTGGCTTTGCACCAAGGGATATACATCCATTTTGTCTGTGGAAAAGGTGTACACAGCATGACAGAGAGACGGACAGTGACAGCAGAACGTAGGACTTCCCGCTTCTCTGTAGTTATTTGGCTGAGTGGAATTCTCTGCATCTGATGCCAGCCAGGGTTTAATGGAGAGGAGAATGGACACCATATGTCTTCAGAATACCTTAGTCTGTGATAAGTTAATGTTAGGTGTTTAGAAATCCTCCCTTCACTACTGCTGTTTGTTGCAGATAAGAAAAGAGTTTGTATTAACATAATTAAACACATCATGCCTTACAGTGTATTGCAATGCAAAGGGAAACTATTTTTAAATCGCCTTTCAAAAATAATTCCAGTATTGTTATAACCATACCCTTGACATGACCATGCACAGAGACAGCTATGGTATAGGTTCTTCATGCTAAACAGGATGATATGGGTTTGGAATTATTTTTTTTTTTCTTCCTAACATTCATTGGACTTCCCTATGGGAAAAGAAGTAGCCCTATGTATTTATTCCAATACTTTCAAAGCATTGTTAAAACTAGCAAGGTGTTTTTGTGCTTTTATGCTCCGCTTTTGATTCCTGGACATTAACACGCAGACACATTATTTTATCCATAATCCGTGAGAAAACCAATAAGAGAAATGGTGTTTTCTGCATAGTGGAAGATTTGATTAGCTATGCTGAATAGTGACAGAATATACTCTCTTTTAAAGGTAACTGGTGAACCAATTAAGACTATCAAGACTTATATCCAAGTCCCTACATATTTCTAGACATATATGGCAATTTACCAGGTCAGAAGTTTTTCAAAGGTCTGCAAATATTTCCACAGGGTACCCGATTTTTTCAGCCTTGGAAGCACATTTTGTATTAATGTTGTTATGATGGGAGTGCTTTGACTTAAATCAGAAGTCTTTAAAGGCCTCTCTTTCAATGCGTATTATCACCTGTTATTTATAATTCTTCCAAAACCATGGATGTGCTTTGTAGAGAGATGGTGGCACATCCTGTGACCTACACAGTTAAAAGTGCCTCAAATTAGGGAAAACTGGAGCCTTTAAGGTACTCCCAGTTTGTCACTACAGCTATATATGTGCAGGCACTGCCACACCACACAGAAGCTACTGCAGGTGTGGCAGACAGCTGGTCTTACCCTGATATGATGCACTGTCTTAAGTATACAGATATGTCAACAGGTTCTTTGAAACAGAGAACTCAACACATGACTTTTCCTGTCCTTCTCCCAACTGCCAACTTCAAAAGGAAGTCAAGACTGGAAACAAGCATCAAAATGAAAGAAAAAGGGAACTCATCATCCCCCACTCCTTGTAGAAATCTGAAATTGTGTTGCAGCTGTAAGGTAGAGGAAGCTTAGTGCTACTGGTAAGGAGCAAGGACAGAAGGAAAGCTTTTGGGTAGTGGTTTTGTTCCAGGAAGGAGTCAAGTGCTGGGCTGGTGGGCCAAAGATTTGCAGGTTGAAAACAAAGCCTTTTCTTCCTTGTGGAGAAGAGGCAGCTCAAGGCAGGACATCATATGTGTTGCTGCACCATGTCCTGAAAAGATACTTGTGAAAGAAGACATGCAGCCTTTGCCCTGACTTAAGTGAGGCTTGTGATGGGAAACTCTGCAGGTCTTGGGGAACTGCCCTCTTGTAGGGGTGTATCTGCAGCCACCTTGCCGGCATGCAGTGGCTCAGCTGGGACTGAGGCCCCAGTGAGTTAGTAGATTTCATATGGGATGCAAGGACTGGAGGAGAAAAGGTGAGCATGACTCACCAGTGTTACTGCTCTGTGCACTGGCAGTATTTTACACGTACCTCATTTTTCTTTCTCCTACAACTCTGTTTCTTTATTCTTCTGTTTCTCTCTTTAAATGTTATGTGATATTTTTTCTTATCAGCAACACTTTTCCAGTGTGGAACTCTGCAGTATTGTACCTGACAGTTTTAAGAGCAGCAAGGAGAAACTGAATAATTTTAATATATGAAAATATATCTAATTTAATCACTGCAGTAAGACTGATGCACAGAGTAATGCTGGTATCCAGTTTATTCTGCAGGAGAGAAAAAATACTTAGGCAGAAAGAATATTGCAATGCTTTGCTGGTTGGTGAGGAACAAAACAGAATAGGATTCCTTACAGAAAACAATCTGAGTTTCTCTCTGACCAATAGTAGCAAAAGCAGGTTTCTTTTAAAGGCTTGCTATGAGACATGCCAGCCTTCCACCTAATCATACATAATCAGCTGTCTCTGAGCCACTGCTTTCAGGCCAACTTTATCTTGCTAGGAAGACGTGTATATTAATACACATTTGCATATATCCTATGACTCAGATAACAGCTTCTTTTTTCCTGGGGCAATAATTGAACCAATATGTTTTTCACGCATTAAGGTGTGTTGTCCAATACAGTGATGGGATGGATGCTGGGAAGACCCACTGTGGCTTATGTTTTGTTTCATTCCTGTCACAGGAAATACAATGCCAGAATAGAGACCAGTAAAGCTGTTGATTCCACGTGTGTATAGCTCTGACTAACATGTATAGATAACACTTTAAACAATTTCCATTTGAAACTGCTTTTACTGTAAATGACCTGCCTAGCACTCACAGTGAGAAGCCAGTAGAAAATGTACCTGTGTAAGGGTGATCCTTCACCCCGTGTTGGCCTGGGTTTGCCTTTAGTGAACAGGGCACCACGCGCAGCAGCTTTCTGCTTGCTTTAAAGAAGAGGCTCTGGTGAGAAGGAGCAACTTCTCTGTAGAAACTACAGGCAGTACTTAATGTAGCAAAACAAAACTGCTCCTATTAAAATACTATTTGCTTTTGCCAAATATTGCCCTGTTAGAGGTAGATGGTCCCGTCATATGAGCATCTACCCACATGGCATACTAGTTATTTGCTACTCATATTTAATGTCCGTCCTGAAGTACAACCATTGTGAAAGTACATGTTTACTGCCAAAATGATTTTTAAAAAACTCAAAAATCAGCTCAGTATACTGGGAGAAGTTGTTGGCTAGCTGCCTTTTCAGAAAGATCTTTTGAAGCTGTAAATTTTTCTCTACAGAAACTTCTAGAGCTGTAGGCAAAACATTGGGTTTCACTTGCTGAGTTAATTGGAAATGAAGGAGGGCAAAGAAGAGAGACTGATTTCAGAAAGCAACTGAGTCGAGTATTTCTGTTCCGACCAATGAGCAGAACCTAAGTGGTAAAACTCTTCTAGAAGACGTGGCTGCCTCAGTGAATTACAACGATCAGCTCTGTTCTTACATGTCCATTCAAAAATATGAAGTAAATACGAGCCTTTACTGCACATTGAGAAACAGCAGCACTTGTTCCATCAGCTTCATTTTATGTTCTTTACTTTGGTGCCAAATACTGAAACTATGTTCATTTTTCTGTGCACCCGAGTGCTCATGCTCAGTATCAGGCAACAGTGTGAAGGGTATCCATCTGCAAATATGATTTGCACATCATAGTGCACGTATAAAAATGTGCAGGCAGGCTTTCAAAATCTGGCTCCAGATGTTTACTGTGCAAGAAAATAGAAACTTGCTTGTAAAGTTCATGTCCAAAAAGCTGATTGTGATAATTGGCTAGATACTGGATACATCTAACAAGGCCTTAACCAGTAAAGAACCTGAGTATGTTCTTAATTTTAAGCAGACACAAGATCTCTCTCACTGCAGTGGGAATGACATTGTTTAACATTAGTACCATATACGTAATTCGCTTATCTGACCCATGTCATCATTTTGATATTTAGAAGTATGTTAAAATTTGGGTTTAGAACAAGCTATCTCATTCAGCCTTTAAAAATGAAATGCCTTTTTAAAATCTCATTTGTTTTCCTAACCTAACTAGTAGACACCCTTTGAAACAAATAAAGGAAGAAGTATGCTATTTTATGCACTACTTTATGCATCAATGAGTAAATTGGAGTGAATGCCACAAGCTAATTTAAAATCTGACTTCATTTGAACTAAAACATCTCAATAAGTTGAGAAAAATCTCAGACTGATCTTTTAATGAAATCACATAAAATTTGATAAATCTAATATTTACTTCCCTTTTATTTGTGTGTGTTTATTTCTCATGTTTCTGTGGAAAGAGGGTCTTTCCCTTCCAACCTCCCAGGCAATATTGCTTAGAGTTTACTCAGTGGGACCTGCCACTGATAAAGCACAAATCAGCAGCTGCTAAAGCAAGAAAGAAATGCTAAAGCCAGTCTAGTCATCCCTCAATAGCAACAGTGACACCAGATGCTATCTTGGTTTGTTGTATTGGAGATGTATGGTAAGATAAAGAAAATAAATCTCTTTGGACATGGGAGAGAACACTGTGGCTTTTTCCAAAGAGCTGCTGGGCTAAAGCCTACCAGCATATCAGCAATCATTAAGTTGCCCAGTCCACGACCCATCACATAGGGGTTGTTTCTCTCAGCTAAAAAATGCAGCGCTCCCTCCTGCAAAGTGGGTGCTGAGAGAGAAGGAGGAGAGTAGAAGCAAATGTGCCTTGATTCAAATCTGTTTATTGACACCATGAAGATTATAGGAGAAAAAAAGAAAGTGTTCCTGTGACCACTTACTTAGAAAATATGGTGTTGGCAGATACGTTTCTTTTTCTCCTTGAGTTGTTGAAGGCAAGTTTGTGATTAACCATGCATTAAATCACAAATGACTGGTAGAAGATTATGCCTACAATTTTAGGTGAAATCAGAGGATGATGTTGTTGGTCTGGTACTTGTGCTTTGAGGCCAGATATTAAGGCTACTGTGAATCAGAGAAGCATGAGACCTACATTTGTGTGGAGTGCTGGAAGTTCCTCATACTGCAAATGAGTCAAATATAGAAGAGGACATTTAAATGCAGCAAAATTTGTCTTGGCATGATAGGCTGTGTTTAGGTTGAACAGTCAGGTTTAGGCTGGACTTTTTCTGTCCACTTTCTAGACAGTATTTTTCATTAATTAAAAAGTGGCTTTGAAATTGAACATGTACATTCTTCAACAGCTTTCTGTTATTAAGGGCCTGTAGTTAGATAGTCCGTCTGATATCTGCACTTCAGGACAGCCATTGCTGGCTGGCTGTCACTTCCTCTCTCCCCAGCCCAATTAGTTGTGATCTGTCGGAGATGCTGCAGGGATCCTGCTACCTTCATGTGTTCTGAGGAGCAGTGATTGGGTGAGACAAGGATGGAGGGCTTTGGGGAGGAGTGGGTACTTTATATTTGTCAGTATTGTCATTATTTTTCTCTAACTAGGGTTGAAATGGAGAAGAAAGGCTGCTGGATTTGAGGATGCAAACATGTAATTGTATGTGTTAAAAGTGGTAGCTGAGTATTTAACAAGAAACTGAATGATATCACTTGCAAAGCTGCTTAACTGAATTGCTCTCCATTACTTACTTCTCTACCTCCATCCTATTGTTTATACGTCTTTTCCAGCAGCTGCAGGATTTTTCCTTTGTCCCCAGAATTCTCTTCTGGGGCAAATCCTAGCCGCCCACCTCTGAGGCCATCTGCAGATTTCCCTAGGCTGCTATTATATGAATAATCAGCTGTCTCACTTAAGAAATTCTCTTTGTTCTACATCATTAAATGCTGATTCCTGCTGCTGCTATGACAGATCACTTTACAGGAATCTACAAGGGGAGCTGTCTCTGATGTTAACAGTGGGTCTTTGCTGTGGAACAAAAGAATATGCTGGGGCAAGCAAGGAGTGGTTTGAATTTATAATATTTAACATTGGGAAATGTAAAAGGCTGAAGCTGGTGTATGTATAGCCATTTTGAGATCTGTATTTCCAAAAAGTGAAGAATGGTCTTTAAAATAGGGTTTTGTGCCCAGGAATATAATTCATCGCTCTCATCAAGGCAGCGGTGAGATAGTCATTTGGTGAGGGGAGGGGGAACATACAATGGGCTACGAGGGAATTCAAAACAAGACCAGCTTGTTATAGGCAGACTGCAGAAGAAAGGAAAAGGCTTCCATCAAAAGCATGAGTGATAACCTCTAGTGAAGACATAGTAATGGACTAAACGACCCGAAGGTTTCTTCTTCCACCATGACCTTTCGTTCTGAAGTCCTTTCCCAGATATCTCCCTGACCGCTGCAGCTCTCTGCTAACTCTGTGTAATAGTTACTCAAGAGCATCACTTTTAACAGATGCCTTTGTGAAAAGTCAGGTTTTGCTGCTGCTTTTTAAAAAACGGCCATGTGGCCAGTAGCTCCCTCCTTGTCTCTGGCTGTATCAGAGTACCCTGTAGCCAGCAGTTTAAGCCCAGCGCCTTTTGCTGTCTACTGCTGATGCACAGATACCTTTCTTTACATGGAAGCAGTGTGTTTTCAAAACTTCCTCCATTCTTCTCTCATGTTGAAAGAACACTGAAATGGGCAAACCTTGTGCCTATTTACACATGCAAATTGGTTTGAAACCATGACCCCACTAGCCTATGTTTTTATTCTGCAGTGCTTTTACACAGCAATCATTATATACCAGTGTGACCCCCTTCGAAATGGACTGCAGTACTGGAGTAGACCATGGCATGCCATCAGCTTGGCATGTGAGAACATACGGTGTCCCGTGGCTGAAACATGCTGTCCATGCCCTTTTTGTCCTAATGGTTGTTTTTCTGTCTTGAGACTTAATTCGTCCTTTGTGTGTTAATGTGTTTTATTTTACCCTGGTTGTTCCTGTAGTGCTGTGTCATTTGGAGCAACACCTCTTGTCTATTTTCACATTTCAGAGTCAGTGTTGTAGATGGTATGGAGAGGGAATGCTCGTGGCATGGCGGCACATGTTCACCTGAAAAGGGACTCTACCAGTGGTGACTCTGCATCATTGCTGATATCAGAGAATGTTGTTGTTTCATTGTCTTTAGCTTTAAGTCAGTCCATGTTGTATCTAAAACTGCTTGGTTTAAAGAAAAATTGGTTCTGCTAGGGGGAAAAAAAAATAAGTAGCTTTATTCAATGTGTATGTTCCCTAACCTGAAAGCCCCTTCACTGGATTTGCTACTGCACTGTCACAAACCCCATCAATCTCTTCGATTTCTTCAGAAGGAAGAGAGGATTTGCAGGTTAACCGGCTGGAAACCCAAATATGGATAAAACCAGACATAGAGAAGACAGATGTGGACTTTTCAGAAATTCTTAATGCAATACAAGAAAGTAAGTTATTCCTTGGATGCAAAATCGAGTTTATGGTAGAAAAATCAATTGAGATGCATTGAAATTATAACTGAAGGAACATGCAAAGCGATGAACTGAATGATAAGTGAGTATGCATTACTAAAATCTGTGAGAAACTTCAATGGGTTATTGAGGGCCAGTAAGAAATCTTTTACTATCAGAGAAGCCATAGTAAGATTTGAATTATTATGTACCTAAGGATTCCAGGGGTATGTATTTCCTATGCAGAAGTAATCAGAAATATTAAGATTCCTGTTACTTTAATCCATTCTTTACCCTCTTGAATGGCTGTGTGAACTAATAATGTCATGCAAATGCTGCAGTCTGGGATCTAAGACTAGATTTGAAGTTCCCGCTGTTCCAAAGTGTTGGGGTATATTCACATTTTTGCATCTGGTAATTTTTAGGATCAGAAGTAATGTGCTTGTCACAACAGCTGAAGGCCTGCGTATATTAGATACTGTATGAAACTATCTCTTTTCACGTGTAATGTGCTGTGGACTAAGAATTGATTGGTCCACCCTCCTTAAATGTAACAGTAGAATGATCTCAAGACATGCACTAGGAGAAATACTAGTCTCGTTAACAACTCTCGTTAACAACAGTGGAAGACACACCACCACCCCCAAAACTGATGGAACTCTGGAATCCAAAAGAATCTGGAATTTCAGTGGGAATTTTCCATATTCTTATGCAGGTCAGGAATCAAAACACGTGGAATGGCAACACTGCTAGCTGGCTTCTTGTTTTCCCTCTTCTCTAGTTTTGTTTTAAACTGGATGTTTCGTGTAGCAATTTTCTGAAGTGAGAAACAGCTACTTACATTCTTGAATGCTAAAAGATGTATAGGAATGTGTAAAACCCTGCACTACTCCTGATTTTTGCTATATGAATAAGGAACCATACAGTGGTAGGATTGGGTCATATTACGGTGGGGTTGAGGGTGGAAGGGAAGGGAATCATTAGTTTGGGGGTGGAAATGAAACTCTCAGGTTAGTATAATGATGGTGGTAATCATTTGAAGTTGAAGCACATGATTATTTAAGCTGTAGGTTTAGGATAAACTCTGTGCTTTGTAACTTAAAAAGCTTTTCCCATCAGGAAACCTTAACATGATCTTACTTTCTCCCCTCTTCTCCTCACCCACACAGCCCAGATATAGGCCTAGGGGCAGCCGGGATGTGGACTGAACAGGCTGAAAAAACCACTATAGTCTTTCAGAGGCTGAATAGATGAGATAGACAAACAAGGATAAGCAAATTCAAGTTGGGAAGAGACCATATTAGCGTATGAGAAAGAGTCATCTTCTCCATTTCAAGAACACGGCTGAGGAGAATAAAAATGGACAATTCGTTTAAAACAGATATCAAGATTAGATTTATTAACAGTGTTTGTCCAAAGCAGCTTCTTTTTAAAATGGCCTTATCTCAACTTCCCTTGGTACTGTGTAATACTTCAATATCATACCCTGGTGATATCCTTGTGCTGAATAACCCCAAATTTTCCTTCAATATGGGACAGGTTTACTTGTAGCCTCTAATGTTAAACTTCCAGATTAAAAAAACTAGTTTCTTTTAAAAGTATGCCATTTTTCTGTGGCCATAAAGAGGGCATTCGTCTGACCCAAAGACAGGGGTTTGCAATGAAGGTGTCAATATCTGAATTCATTGGCTAAGCTCCCTTTGCAGTCAACAGAATGTAATAAGCATGTCTAGAGCCCAGTTTGTTTTATTTTAGAGTAGGTGTCTAATATAGATTAGATGACCTGTGACTTGGAAGTGGCTATTTTGCATCTATTGCCTGCAGACTGAATTTAGGGAGATAACTTAAATCACTACTGAAGCTTAGACACAAACATCTGCACTGTGGATGTGTAAATGTAGGCGACTCCTACCCTAAATAAAGCAAATATTTGCAAGTGATTAATGGATATAAACTGAATATCCCGAATTGTTTTAGCAATTTTAATGTAATTTCAAAACTAAATAGCTTTAAACAAAGAGTCTTTTAAGAGTTAACATTTTGATTTATGGATTATTTTAGAGCAATTTGATATGGATGCAGATTTTACACTCTTGGAGACAGTGATATTCTTTAAATAAACCAGACACAGTTGCTGTTGGAAAGTTAGTCTCTATGTCTTTCAGTTACATTCTCTTCTGGAAAGACAAAAGGATTGCTATGACTGTACAACCCAGTTTGCAAAGGCTTGTTATGTGTCCAGGAGAGTGTCTTGTCACCTGCAGTCTGTTGTGAATATCCGATAATTAGCATAAACACCTAAATATTCTTTCTAGGGTGGTTGCTCTGAGTAGTCATTGTTGCTTTTATTCCCAGTTGTTGTTAACATTGATTGAAAATTAAAAGAAGCTAATGATGCTTTAAAGACCACATTTTTTCCCTTGCTAACATGAGATTCTTGAGCATCTCCCTTTTCAGGAGCTGCGTTGTGCACCTTTAGCTAGTTGATATATCTTTCTGTTTGGTAGACTGCAAAGAGTGATCATTCAATAGCAGAGATTTTATTTTTTTTTTTTATTTAGTTGCTTAAAACAAACTTTCATTTTTTTTTCCTTCTACCCTACTGCATCTCTTAGAGTTCATCTGAAGATAAAGATTTACCATCTCATTATTTACTTTTATGTGAATATACTACTATTATAAAAGACTTAAAAGTCATTTCTACTGCATCAGAGCTAAATTCTGCATTTAAGTACCATAGGTCATGGTAGAGTCTTAAACATATTTTTCTAAAGATTTCTGGTAAGTCTTTTATAAAACAGTTTCTTCTTGACCACAGGATATTCAGAAATTATCTATAGTCTATCAAAGACAGTTCAGAAACAACTGAATCGGGTCCCCCCCTGGTGTAGTAGGGCTGTGGGGAGCTGGAGACCAGCCCTGCTGGGGCATCACTGGGGCAGGGGCTGATAGCCTCTGGGGGCTGAAATCGGGTCCTGGGACCTGGACAGGGTGGAGGGAGCCCCGGGGGTCTAGGCAGGGGCAGTCAGGGCTAGGGGTACCCTCAGGATCGTGACAAAAACTGGCAAAGGCTTTTATGGCTGTTTCCTACTAATTACACTGAGAAGATGCACTTCTTGTGGAAAAGCAGTAAATAGCTTTATTTTAAAAAAAAAAAAAGCTCAGATTTCAAGCTTTTTTCATGAATTCCCATAATTTGCTTCAATGTATGAAACTTATTTTCATGGCCATTGCAGTAAAGTGAAAATTCTAAGAAACCTCTGGCTTTTTACAATATTTTTTCAAAATCCAGTTTACATTAACTCTCACTAGGTTTAATTAAAAAAATCATTTGATTCTCTCATTTTAATTCTCATAATGTGGAAGCCAGAAATCAGTGAGTTTCCTGAGACAGGGTTGCTGATCCACTGTGCAGTTACCGAATTTAGCATTTAACATGATAAAAAGTTCTGGGCTGCGTGGTCTCTGTAGGATGGCTTCCGTGAAGCAAAGTTTTGTAAATTGTGTCTGCCAGCCTTACTGAGTGCAGAACAGTGTATGTATCCAAAAATCCAAATAGATGCTGTAAAAGCATAACACGTATTACATGCAGAAAGGTTCTTGGTTTTTTATACTAATTTTTTTCTGCTTTGCAAGTCTCTGCAAAACAGATATTTTCCACTCGTTACTTTTATTAAGGTGTGTTCTCTGATATCAATAATTTTTTTCCACCACCGTTAACATGTGGAAATGCCCTATACTTCTTTTAAACATTGTCAGTAAGAATTTTTAAGGAAATTCACTCTTCAATATGACTGATAGGCCTAAAAGCTTCCAAAGAGCAGTTTCTGGACTATTGATCTACAGCTTGTATTGTCCACAGCTAGACCATACTCGATGGCTTGATGTGACAATTGGTAATAAAATGACTATTAATGAACAGAAACGGTTCATCCATTCCATCTTGCCACACTAAAACATAGTCAGGTCCCATTTTTGAATGAAAATCTTATTTTTGGGCACCTCAGTTTTTGAGTGTCTGTCTTCAGAAGGTTAAAGGAGTTATCTTATCTCACCTTTGAGCCCTACCTAAACCAGCCTCTTGGTCCAAAGTGGCTTGTGGACCCACTGAGATTGTGTGCAGACTCTCACTTAGAATTTCACAGCATTCAGTTTTCACAATATGTGGTTCTATTATATTTGGGATAAAAGTATTTGTATATCCACATTTTTTCAACTCTTCAAGGGATTATGAATTATCAAATCATTTTGATTTTTTCCGTGAAATGGAACATGAGGGGGAGAAAAGGGGCTGCGTATTTAAACTGATCTAAAACCAGAGGGGGAATTCATAATATCTACTGTAGCAATGTACACGCTGCTCTGTATTGCTGTTAAATTTCACTGCCTAAAAATACATGACTATACACTAGCACCAGTCTGTCTCCCAAATGATAGGGCAAAAGCATATAAATGATAAAATTATTACATATCGTTCTGTTTGGATCATTTGCGGATATATGCCTGTCATCGTCTGAAGGGGACAGAAAAGGTGGAGCCGTGGAGCTGGCGTTTGGCAGCATAGGTGTTCATGTTCACTGGAGTGGAGTGGCTGAATTAGCTACAGGCAGCAGGACAGTTGGCTTGGAAGTACCATCAGCATTAAAAAAGTAAAGCAAACAGGATTTCCTTTTTTGATTATTTACTTAGTTTTGTGAAACAGTGTTTTATGAGACTTGGGTAGAAAAACGTTCTCGGCAAATGTCATGGCCCCATGTTTAGTGCCAGTGACTGAAATACTAACAGTGCATTTTCAAAAAACAGATACAGCAAGGCAACCTCAGTGTAAAGATCTCCACTTTCTCACCAGCAGCACCTTTACTGCAACTGGAAGAAAGTCACAGACAATTTTAGCGCTGATGAGGTAGTTCAGCACATATCTTCACTGCTTACCCTGTTTGCTGAAGCTACCAGCCAGCATGCCAATTATCTGCGTATTTCTGACATAAGCGATTTTCTGCTACAGGCAGGTCCTGGTAACAAATTTCACCAGCCAGCTGAGATTCACTGCTTCCACAACTTCTAGTCACTGCTGAGATGGGCTGGATTTTAAAGTGACCTTGAAACAAGATTTTTTTGTTCCTCACAAATCCTCAGAATAATCCAGTAATTGTCTGCTTGAAATTCCCAAACACATTCACTCTCTTACGCACCAAGTTGTTCATCTCTAAACACCCACTTAAAAACCATCTATTTTGCAACCCAAAGCATTACTGGCACTTCAAGAAGCAGCAATTCTAGTATCTCAAAGGCCTCATCTTTTATACTAAGACAGTCTTAATGGCAGGAAAAAGCTAGCTCCAATTCCCTGAAGCATAGCATACAGGCAAGATCTCTTTCATTTTTACATCTTTCATTACCTCTGTCTGCAACAGACATATATCTTGCATAATCTTCAGAAAGCTTCACTATTTAATTATTTTTTTAATTTTCTGCAGTTGTTTTAATCCTATATTGAGGTGTTGATCATATACTGTTTCATGTGTCTCTTTTCTGGAGGCACTCTTCCAGGTTTCAGCTCAGTGAAGTTTCAGACCATTTGATATTGTTTCTGGTTCAGTAGTTCTCTATGTTGAGTGTTCAGATAAATTCTTCTCGTATGAACATATGTGCAAAAGCTGGTCATGAGCTACATCCAGATTATTATCTGATGGGGTGGGATGTTTGCAGTCTTGGCCTTGGAAACACTAGGGACAGTGAAGGGCAGTTGGTTAGACTGTGCTGTCTTGCCGCGGTTCCCCTGTCTTTTATAGGCATCTCTAGTGTGATTTTTGTGGCTTGAAATGGATCAAGGTGGCAAATAGTTCTTTAATATTGCTGCTGCATGTAGTACAAATCGGAGTCTGTTTTTTTGCCTTCTTAGTCTCCTTAAACCTCTGTAGTTTGTCCTAGGATGGGTTGGATGCAGCCACAGTGATGCTGAGGAGCTGCAGGCCCTCCCCATCACGTAAACCGAAACACCAGGAAACTTCTCCACCCCTGTCAGTAAGCTCACCCCTAGCTGGGAACAGGATGGTGTGAGGCCAAGGCTGGTTTTAACGTGAGAAACTGTCCAGGATGTTTGTCTCTAATGATATCCTGGCACTTTTGACAAAAATAGGATAAATAAAATAAATGGACTGATATTAAAAGCAGCCTTAAAACGGTAAGAGAAACTTAATATCTGCGAAAAAGAGGTTTTGTATCTCTGATGTGTTCACAAACTATAACAATACACACAGAAGAAAATAAAGTGAAGGAGGTGAAGCTATTAATCCCAATATCCCTATAAAAGCTGACTGGGATCCTGCAGAACAGAGGGTACTATCTAAAACTGATGAATTATGATATGAGGTGTTAAGTAGGGATTAAATATTGTGCAATACTGATACTGGGATACAAAGAATGATAGCTAGATTAGTCAGTATGCAGCCCCAAAATTGCTAAACTCGACAAGTAGTGTGTTATCCTAAAAACTGTTTATTTGGCAGAAAATTCTTTATTGTTATGCTGTCTGCATGAAAAAAAAATACTTTTAAAATTATTAAAAACTCAGAATTTCTTTTAAAAATTATGCTGCTTAGGTGAGTTCATTAGCCTAATATCTGGAGTGGATTAATTTGGATGTGAAGACTTTGTTGTTTCTGAAATTTTTAGTGGCTTTCTGAGCAAAACTGTTGCAATCAATAATACAATGTATGTCATTAACCTTGTCCTTATTTTATGCGTGAAAATGAAGAAGAAGGGTTCGTGAATATTTTGGTAGGATTTTCTTTTTTATCTACCTAGAGCTGTAATAACAGAATTTAGATACTGTAAAAGATGTACAAAAAGGGAGCAATCTCTTCCCCATGCTCATGACTGATAGGGAAAGAATAACGTATTTAAATTACAACATAGGTGCATATTCAGGACGAATGTTGTGAAGAAAATTTTCTCCTGCTTGTGATAATGAAAAATAGACCACCTGCAGAAACTTTAGAGTCGGTAGCATTGGAGATTTTTTAAAAAGGGTTCTTAAACCAGGCTGTAGCCCCTGAAGAAGAGAAAGGTGAAAAGGAGGCCACAAAATGTTCATGATGGCTGGGAACAGTTAATGGCCTTTCATTTCTGGCGGCTATTCGGTCTCTCCACAGTGGGGGAATGGATCTTTACACCTGCCGCCAGTAGTTAGAAATGGAACTAAGTTGCCGCCAGCAATTAGAGATTTTTGGCTCCTCCCTGTTAGTATAAATTCTTATCAACAAGAATTACAACTGCCTGTCACTAAGTTAGGGGAGCTACAGAAGAATGAAAGGAACAGGAGATCATTGCACAAAAGAAGAATGATTCCAAAAGTTAGTCAAGCTCACAAAAGTGTGAGGAATAGTGGGTTAGACAAATTTCTGTCAAGAGTAATAGATGTTTGATCTTTCTCTAGTCAGGGGAAGAGGGTCAGTAGCTGACCTTTGGGGGTCCCTTCTAACAGTTAGGACTCTACAGTTGTAATTCTGGATTTTGCCTATGAAACATTAGGTTGGAGAGATGAAGTCTATACACAGTTGAAGCTTGATCCTCAGAAAAGGCATTTTTCTTCTCCCCGCTGCACATCTCTTCATGACACTGTCACACCAGGCCTGCACCTTTGGGGTGCAATGGTGGGCCTCGCTGGCCACAGCCTGCCCGCCCTTCGTCTCCCATCCAACAGCCACTCAGTCATCAGGTCAGCAGCCCTTACGTGGGACTGTAGACATGCCCAGCAGTTCTGCCCACAGCTTCTCATCACCTCCTTGCTCTGCAGAGCAGGGAACATCACCCTAAAGATAACTCTGCTCTGATCTTGAGTACAGTGCCAGCCTCTAACTCATTCCTTCTAGTGTTCTTTTTTTTTTAATTCTTTTAATTAGAGTAAAATTATCACATGACAGGGCTTTGCATGGAAGGTGGAGAAAATCCACCTGGAGCATCTCCCTTATGAGGAAAGGGCTGGGACTCTTTAGCCTGGAGAAAAGAAGGCTGAGGGGAGACTTTATTATTGTTTATAAGTATGTAAAGGGTGGGTTGAAGGAGGATGGAGCCAGACCCTTTTCAGTGGTTCCCAGTGAGGACGAGGGGCAACGGGCACAAGTTGGAACATAGGAAGTTTCATTCAAACACAAGAAAAAACTTCTTTACAGTTAGGGTGACAGGGCACTGGAACAGGCTGCCCAGGGAGGTTGTAGAGTCCCCTTCTCTGGAGATTTTTAAGACCCGCCTGGATGCAGTCCTGAGTAATGTGCTCTAGGCAATCCTGCTTTACCAGGGGAGTTGGACTAGATGATCTCTAGAGGTCCTTTCCAACTCTGAAAATTCCGTGATTCCGTGAAATTCAACCCATTTACTTAAGCCTATATTTACTCAACCCATTTATTCAAGCCTATATCTTCTGTCAGGGCACCACTGGGGCCAGGGCTTCAGACCTGAACTGGGATCAGACACAGCCCTGGGATGTCTGGGCAAGGCCTCCCCATATCGCTGCCTGGGGGCCTCCCCCCACAGACACCAGAAGGAAAAGGCCACCCATGGCTACACTGGCTCTGTCATGGCCTCGAGTCCCACTGCCAGATCCCTAGGATGGGGGCATGTGCTCCAGGCATTTACAGCTCTTCGCTTTTTTTCAGGGATGGGTTTACTACAGCATGCCGTAGATTTAAGCTTCATGCATGACTGAGGGCTGTGCAGTAGGTAGATCTGAACATGCCAGCTTTATATACATGAAAAAATTGTGCAAAGACAATCTTCTGCTCAGGCTCATTTATTCAGCCCCTTTCAAGTAACAGTACTTATTTGAGGTCTTCTGCCTCTGGCTGCCCCACAGGTCTCTACAACTTCTAACTCAACACTTTATGTAGTAGGATAAAAATCTGTTTCTTTATAATAAGAAATTTTCAGAGACCATAGTAGTCCAGAAGACACTTGTTTAAGCCACTTACCCTAAGAGAAACTGAGGACATAGCTAATGTATGTTTTATTGTGACACAAAATTACTTATTTGTCATCAGAGAGGTATTGTGGTATCCTAAATTTTCATGTAGCTTACTGGTGAAGAAAACATCCTCCAATGTGCATCATATTTAAATTTAACTTAGTAGATACTTAAACTGGAACTAAAAATTGGGCGGGATTGCTGATAATGTGTTATACTCAGTATCTTCATTTGGCTCAATGGTGATTTGAATGTATATTTTTATTTCTGTTTTTAGTAGCTAAGGATGTCAACATTTTTTTTGATGAGTTAGAAGGCGTGAACAGCCCATCCAAAGATGATGACTCCCTGCTTCACCATGGTAATTTGACCAGTACTTCTGATGATGCCAGCAGGCTGGAAGTTGTGGGAGAGGTAAGAATACACAGAATTATTAATATAATAATTATTCATGCCCATTATAAAGAGTGAATAAATGTAATTTAATTTAAAATCTCATTCTGTGCAAGACAACTTGTATGTGACCTTTGTCATGGGGACTGTTTTTCCATTCTAAAATTATAATGCTGAAATATAAAGTATCTCAAATTAGAAGGAGGTTTTATTGATTTCATGAGCCCCCATTGAAAAGTCTGTGTAGGCCTTTGTTGTCTGCTTATTTTCTGAACCAGCCAAGTCTAACGCTTCACTGCTTCTGAAAACAATGGAAAAGTTTTCCCTATATTAGTCCTTTGGAGGGGGGAAAGGGAGGAGGAGAATTTATCATAAATCTCCCATGAGAAACATTGGGTATCAGGTATTTGACACATTCCCTCCCAGTGATGAACAAGTGACCTGATGCTGCATAATGGTGATTCAGAGAACATGCCAGGGAGGAATCATTTAGCACATAGTCCCTTTTAAATTATGTCTTAAGGAAGGCAAAGCATCATGGACCCGAGTACGAAAATTTGGGCCTAAATTAATTTTTGTGTCTTTTGTGCAGAAAGGAACATGGTACCCTTTAACTTTGCCTCTAACTGCCCTACAACCCATAGATGTTAGGGCTATCTCCTCGGGGAGTGGGGATACCAGGGACTTGTCTCCTTTCCCCCAGCTCAGGAGTGCGGCTGCATCCAGACTACTTACTGGAGTGGTCTGCTGTTACCTGCAAGCTGTGCCTGAGGATTTTTTGCCAGAGGGTTGTTTGGCACAGAGCAGAACTGGCAGGGACCATACTAACAATTAAAAAGCATGGAAAACCGTAGGATATTGCTGAAGCTCCTGCCCTGACCCTCTTTTGTTTACTAGTTTAGATAAAATTTAGATATAATTACAGGTTATGTCTTTTTCAGGAGCTAGAGCGTTTTGTGGTGCAAGTTCTTTTGTGAAACACTGCTGAGGAGGGAGTTAGAGATTTTTCTTGTGCTAGAAATTCAGCCCACAGAGAGCTGCACTCCTGGAGTGTTTAGACAGATAATTAAAGCAACAAAATTGAGGGCACCCAGAGATATGTTTGACCTTGCTCACAATTTCATCTTCCCCTCTACTCATCGCTCTTCCCCAGCTTCCCATACAATTTACAAAGGGCCCTCTTGCCGGCTTACACTGTAATAGGTTAACCTGACATCATATTCCCGGGTTGCGTTTTGGGATCGTGTACCTTATGGTCTCTAACAAAAGGACATGGGTGAAAGGCACGGGATCTTTGCATGTTAAAGAGGAAAAGTGAACAGAAAATGGTCAGAATGACAGAGGATGAGATAGAGCAACATATGCTGCTGTTACGGCAAAAAGCTTTTACCTGTTTGATTTATTCTTTGTTGGTTTTTAAAGGGAAAGGGAAAATGTCTGAGGAATATTTTCCTAGTTGAACAGATTATCTTTTTTTTTGCATAATCGTAAGTGAGGAAAATAGCAATGTAGATCATGTATATGTATAAGAGGAAAAACAACCCAGAAAGAAAGTCAGAACACCAGAAAGAAACCCAGAAACAACCCAGAATTGAAAGTCTTAATGGGAGCTGAGAGATGCTGTAGCCTACAAAAGAAGTTTCAAGGTACTTGGCCCCTGCTTAATTTCAGAAGGAAAAGATACACTGTTTAAATGTTGTATGGTTTGTATGGATAAATACAGGCGCTCAGCTATACAGTGGTGGGGTGAACTCTGAAGCTTCAGGCTTCCTTTCAGTCTTTCAGTTTAGTTTAGTAGCTGAGAGAGCCTGTTGATTCCTCTTAATGCCATCAGGACAGGGGATGTTTGTTTGGTTTAGTTTCAAAGCTAACATTGCAGCCAAGTAATTTAATATGGTTTCTGTCTGAATTCATCAAAATGAATTTACAATCAAAAAATTTACAAGGACATGGCAAAGATTTCTTATCACTTCTGTGTAGCTGCCAAGTTGAAATATTGTTTGCTTCAACTGTTAGTTGTTCGTGCTCGACCAGAAGATCCAATGAAGACTTCACACGCGGAGCTTTATCAACAGTTCCTTAACAGATGCAGAGCCAGATTGGAATTCAGCTTGTCCTTTGGCTAGAGATGTTTGGGGTTTTTTTTGCTTTATGTTTCATTCAAACACAGCTATGGTCTGAGCAAATTAAAAATCACATTTCCCTTTGTATGCATTGACCGAAATATTTTTACGTATGCCAGCATAACAGTTAGGTATACACTTTACTATTTAAATCCAGGACATATTATCACTAAAATATTGTATTATGTCTGCTGAAGTTTCATTTTCTGAGAAATGGAGAAGCAGCTGAAAGAAGGTAAATATAAAAGGAAAAATGCTTTGGGAGCTGTACTCTGTATGCATCCATTCTGCCTGCTTTTCTGTGGAGTAATAAATTAGTCTTATTTACCCAAACAAGGGAGAATGATGGAGGTGGGACAAAATTTGTCTTCTACTTAAATGATCTTATATAGCACATGCTTGAAATTCTACCTAATGTAGGTAGTTTTGAAATTAAAATTGTAAGAGTCACTCCTATAGTATTCACTTTAAGCATCAAACTCTGTTGATATTTGGGGGCAGTGTTATTATGATTGCAGAGAATAGAGTTTGTTTTAACAATCTCTTTTATAAATAGGAATTTGCACTGAAGATTATGGCAGAAAAAACGTATTCACATTGCAAAATAAGAAATCTGATGTTCTTTATGGCACTTATGATATCTTGTGCAATTTCAGTTCAGTTTTGTTATGTGTGCTTACCAGAATACAAGCTAACTACATAATATTTTTCCACCAAATCATAGAATCATGAATCATAGAATTGTTTGGGTTGGAAGGGACCTTAAAGATCATCTAGTTCCAAACCCCCTGCCATGTCCAGGGACACCTTCCACTAGACCAGGTTGCCCCATCCAGCCTGGCCTTGAGCACTTCCAGGGATGGGGCATCCACAACTTCTCTGGCCAACCTGTTCCAGTTCTTCACCACCCTCATAATGAAGAATGTCTTCCTTATATCTAATATAAATCCCCCCTCTTTCAGTTTAAAGCTATTACCCCTTGTCCTATTGCTACATGCCCTTGTAAAATGTCCTGGTCTTCTTCAGTAATCAGGATGTATATGGAAATAGATTATCTAAGCTTTGAGAGAAAACTACAAATTTGTTACTTCCTAACTTTTGAGCACTTGATTTTGCAGTGTAGGTAATTTCATTATTAGAAAAGCTCCATGTAATTAAATATCTTATGATGTTTCACAAATCCAAGAGAAAGTAGTTGTCTCAGGAAACTGTATTTATAGGCGAAGAAGTCCTACAAGTCAAATAACTCAGCTAAATCTCATAGATGTTCTTTAATGTAAGGTTCTGCATGCACTGATGAGTCAATGTAGGGTAAACCAATTTTCTTCAGAGAAAGACGAAACATAAGAAGTATAAAGGGCAAATCTATTTTTCCAGTGGAGTCACTACTGCATGCAGACAAAGACATATTCCTTGTGGTACACTCTGGATGGGTCTGTGCTAACATTTTAGTTCAGATCAGGAGTGTACATTTGAGGTGAATCTCTCAATTGCTCCTACACATGCTTTGTTTGCATTCTAGAACAGTGTTGGATTTCAAACCTGGATTCCTTCTGGATACAAATAAATTGTGAGATGTACTCCAGTGAGTCTCCTGGACCCAGACTGGAGTGGGCCCAAAGTAAGCCCTCAAGCCTACATAGTGTGGACAGCAGGTCATCAGCACAGATTGTTTTGCCCTACAGATCCTTTCCTATTGCAGCGCTTTACTTGCTAAAATACACATGTTGACTCTGGGACCTGCAGAACTGGAAGGATGGCTCAGCAGGAGGCTTAGAAATCAGAGCAGGACCACCAAGCTGACCTACTGCCTCTAAATCTCCTACTGCACCCTTCCTTCACTTAAATAACCTTAAATACACTTTTGGGGGTTTTTTTACATCTTCTCAAGATAGATATTTTATAGAAAAAAATAAACTGTGCTTCCTGAGCTGTTTTCATATTTAATGCTCTGTGAAAAATACTTCTGATATCCTGATAATATCATTTGTCAGCATGATATGCAGTATAGATATAAATGGTTTGTTACTGTTATTTCCTTAGGGCTTAAATCTTTTTTCTTGCCTTCTTTTTCAGCTCAAAGAACTGTTCCACTATATCAAGTCTGCATTAAGCTGTGTCAGGAGTTAGGCACTGTAATAAAGGAATCTTAGAAAAATTCCCCTTTCTGCCTTCAGTAAACTGGATGGAGCAAGGGGATGGGACATTTTGGATGCTTTCATTGGTTTCTCCATTTAATCAAAATGCCTGCTGAGAATCAGGAAGATAGCTTACACTAAACTCTTTGAATGGGAATATTTTTATTTTTTTTTTCTGTAAGAATCATTTGTCCTATTACTATGTTCACTTTTTGCGATTTAAATTAAGAAGCAGTTCTCCTATGGAGAAAGTATTTTGAAAATTTTCTACTTTTCCCAGGTGTGAAAGGAAAAATATTCTTTTTTTTTTCAGAGATTTGATCATATATTATGGGGCGTGGCTATTTCTGGCAGGAATGGTTGAACAGATTCTGGAAAAAGAGAGGAATTAGGCTAGCCCTCCCTTCAGCTTGGAGCTGGACTGATCTTGAGGTCCCTGAAGGCCTCTGCCCATTATACTGCCCTGAGAAAGTGCTGTTTGTTCCCATATATCATTCACAGTGCACATTTTGTGTATGAAACACTCCAGCCCACAAACTGCCACGCAATTTCAACTTGTCTGAAAGCGAAACCGTAACCCCAACCCCTGGGCAGGACTTGTATTATGTGGAAGTAGTGTTAAATTGTGAGGAGGATCTGTAGGGAGTTTCATCTCATGAATTTCTGAAAAGAGACCAGCATTTGGTCTTTTAGATCTCAGGAGAGAGACCTGCTTGACCTCTTACTAACAGTGAATTCAAGTTGTTTCTGTCAGAGCAAACTTCTGAAGAGCCAAGAAACAGTATTTATTGCGTTTACATATTGCTAGACCCAACACCAGAAATTACACTCAAATAAATCCAGTGAGCTTCCTCAGCTGTTCCTTAAGCCAAGAATACTCTGTAGTTAGTCTGATGAGGTATGATGAGGTAGGTACAGGACCTGCATTTCTTTTCTGTGTCCTGTGAGACAGAGCTACTATAGTCACTGCAAAGCAATGAGAATCTCTCTGCCAGGTCTTAGTGTTTCTCACCACAGTAGATGTTCATGCCATTGTTTATTCTTCTCACACGTACAAAGACGTTCTCCCATACTAAGTTCTTAATTTTAAAGTTACGCTTCAATAACACTATTCTCTGCTTTTTCATATGTTAGAAGTTATCCTAATTTTTGTGGAGGGTTGTGTGGGAGGAAGGTTGGCTTGTGTTCTCCATTCTCTCCTATCCCGTGCCTATATGACCCAATATCTGCCTAAGAAGACCTCCTGGTTTTGAAATGGGGAAGTCTGTAGTACTTTCAGATGACCTCAGAGGCACTGTATGTAAAGCACCTAAAAGCTTGAACAGCTTGTTCTGATTCCTTATCTTTCCTGTTGGGTGTTACTGAAAACTGCTGATGCAAACAGCAATGCAGCAATTACCAAGGCAAATTAACATTACTGAAATGTTTGACTTTCTTTTTACAGGAAGTACCCGATAAGAACAAAGTTAATGGACTATATTTTAGAGATGGGAAATGTCGAATTGACTACATCTTGGTATACAGAAAATCTAATCCACAGACAGAAAAGAGGGAAGTATTTGAGAGAAATATCAGAGCAGAAGGTCTTCAAATGGAAAAAGAGGTAAGAGAGCTTCCTTGAAAAAAACTTCCAACATTTAAACCTGTGTAGAATTTGAGGATATGAGTTTTGTTTACTCTGAAACCCCTTTACTCTGTTGTAGCAGTGAAAAAAATGCTTTTAAGCATGCCTAAATATAGGCTATTTATTGCCAGAGCAGTGGGAAAGCATAGCCTAAAGGAAAATCAGACACGTGGATTGAAGGCCAAAACAGGCCATTACAGTCATCTTTTTCAACCTTATGCACAAGTAGGCCACAGAACTTCATCCACTGTGTTGTGCAATAGAGAAAAAAAAGTGCTGGGTTTGGATGGCCTAAATTCTGCTGAGTGCAATATGCATTTCTGCACCTACATTTCCTTTTAGCTACCTGCTTCACTCTTTGCTGAGGCTCTTTGTACTCTTTTGTTGGGGCTTAACCCCAGCCGGCAACTAGGACCACGCTGTCGCTCGCTCACTTCTCGCCCCCGCACCCTGCAGTGGGATGGGGAGAAGAATCAGAAAAAAAAAGGAAAACTCGTGAGTTTCAGATAAAGACAATTTAATAGGTAAAGCAAAAGCTGCACACATAAGCAAAACAAAATAAGGAATTCATTCGCTACTTCCCATCGGCAGGCAGGTGTTCAGCCATCACCAGCAAAGCAGGACTCCATCACCCATAATGGTTACTTGGGAAGACAAAACACCATACCGCCAAAAGTCTCCCCTTTCCTTCTTCTTCCCCCAGATGTCTTATGGCATATTGGTCAGTTGGGGTCAGCTGTCCCAGCTGTGTCCCCTCCCAACTTTTTGTGCACTCCCAGCCTGCTCACTGGCAGGGTGGTATGAGGAGCAGAAAGCCTTCACTGCTTAGCAAGAACTAAAAGCATTAGTGTTTTATCAACATTATTCTTATCCTGAATTCAGAACATAGCACTATATTAGCTGCTAGTAAGACAGTTAACTCTATCTCAGCCAAAACCAGGACATCTTTCCAGAGACCTAACCAGACTCCTGTCTTCCTTTTCCTGTCAGCTTAGGCATAGGGACTTGAGTGGTATTTTGGTAGTTTGGAAACAGCCTAAAGTCTCTCCTTCTGTCTTAATCCTAAATATTGAAATAATTGGACAGTACATACAAATTAGTTATATCGATGTTATTTCCAACACAATGTCCTAACAGCTGCAGCTGTTCAGCTTCACATCCTAGAATTCTTCCCTGCTTCCACCAGACACTGAAGAAGTCTCTGAAGTTTGGGCAATGTAGAAAATGAACGTGGAATGTTCCCTCCCTATTGATACATCTGCCCAATGGTTTGAACCAATCTTTTCCTACTTCGTGATTTTTGCAGATTTATTACTGTGCTAAGGTCAGCAGTGAAAGCTGTGAAATCACTTTATATTTTAAGTATTATGAAACTTATTGCAACATTCTGCACAGAAAACTTTTTCCAATTGATGATTTAAGTGCTTACTATAGAGTTTTCTTGTGGCTTTCAATCCCATTTATTTGGACTTTGCTGCCTAGGCTGTATGAATGTTCTGCCCATTTGATTATTCATTTCAGTTTCTATTATGCTACTGACATGCAGTTTTATTTCTTATTAATCTCATTTGACCTTGGTGTGACTTCTTGCTAGCATCAGTAATTGTACATTTTCTAAACTCAGAATGATCAAAATGAGGTTGTGTTACATGACTCAGGTTAATGTTTTTAAAATCTAGGGTAGCAATCTTTTTTAACATAGGACTCTGACCTAAAATTAAACCCTAGCATGTATATTTTATGATCACTTTGGTTTCCAAATTGAATTATAATCCTGAAGGAAATAAGTACATTCTTGGTACACTCCCTCCCCCTCCCTGCAGAGTAACAACTGTGCTGCATAACACTTAGGTTTAAACTAAGCAGTGTGATCGGTTAATGCCTAGATTATTTCTCATTATTTTTACTTCTCCTTTTGGTGAGACTATGCATCATTCTGAGTTTCAGTTCTGGAAGATTTTAACAGCAGGTCTGTTTTCTAGTTGTTCATCTATAATATATTGCTTCCACTGGGAAAAGTTTGTTCCCAGATAAAATGAGACAATTGTCCGTGGCTTTGGCCGCAGAACTTATACAGAGGCAATAGACTGTAACTGCTGAACTGAAAGAAACTGTTTACCTTCCATGAATTTTTGTGTGATTGTTGGTTCATTCTCCTTTGACTACTAGCTGTTCATATATTGACATTCGATTGCGTTAGTCCTGTCTTTTTAATGTGAATTCGGTGGCAGAGACAAAAACTTACAGAGCTGTTCACACTGCAGTTTCAAAACTATATTCCTCAGTAACGCTGCAGAGAGAGAAAAAAATGCACTGCAGTGGCTCGCTGACAAGTGTAGCACAGCAAAATACCCAGGAAGTGGTGAGTGCAGGGAGCGAAGTGTTTACTTAACAGCATGAGATGAGAAAATGAATCTGAAATGAATTCGTAAATGTTGAGATAACTTCAGGCACAATGTCAAGCTCATGTAGCTGAGAAAGGTCTGAATAGGTATGTGTTTCTGACGCTAGAAAAAGGTGATAACATTTTGCAGATATTCCCCAATGAATTCACACTCACATTCTTCAGCTGTACCACACCACTCTCCCATGGAAGTTCTGCCAGGTTTAGTGCTCTGAATATCCAGTAGTAAACAATGAGGGGATCCCAGACCAAGGAACAGATCACTGAAGTAGTGAAGGTATGGAAAACAGAGCTCTAACAGTGAATGCTAATCGAGTGGAACAGCATAAATAATTTTCTGACCCTTCTCCCTGCTTTTTGGTGTATAATGGGTCTGGATAGGATGACTGTGTTGTCCCAGTCCAACATGGATCACATCTAACACATGTGATCACATGCATAGAAGCTCTAGGTAAGTTAACTGAAAATATAGGTCATTCCAGGAAAAGAGATTGTCTTTTCCTTTCAGCCAGCTATAAAATCTCCTATATTGATTTATCCTTTTTTACAATGTCTCACAAGTGAGATAAATAACCATGATATCCTGGATTTGGGATTCTTGATGATCCCACTATTTTCATTTATAATACTCTTTGAAACAGACTTATGTATTGGGTAAAATGGAGAGGGGAGTCTCCAAATGCAGCAAGTTCTTATGAGAGATGAGGTACCAATAGCATTGCTGGTTTGTAGGTACTGATACCTTCTGTAAATATTACACGAGACTTCCAGAGTTGACTGGCAAATGGTTAACAGGAGACAGGGTACTACTGTCCACATTCTGAGGTTATGTTTCATATTTATCCAAATACAAGATAAATCTGAGATTAAGATCAGCCCACTGATGCTCAGAAAAAAATACTTTATGATAACTTCTATGTAAAGAGAAAATACAGATAGTGTCTGTCATTCCAAATATAGTGTTCATCCATCTGGGACAGTAAAACCCCAACATCTTTCAGGAAAACCAATCTTTTCAAGAGAGAATGAAGAGTCAGAATTACATTGGGCCAATGGTATTTTCCACAAGACTAAAGTTTTATAAATTCAACCTCTTGGCCAAAATCCAGCTAAGTTCCCTTATCAGAAATTATTCCTGCAGCTTCAATTAGTGTATTTTAATCCCTGTCCTAAATGGCCAGGTAGAACTAAGTTGCTGTCAACAGTAACTGCGCTGTGCTGGTACACGGATACAGTATTACAGACATATTTCAGTAAGGTACTTTAAATTATACTAAACTAATAGAGCATGCACAGAGGTAGCCAGAATGGAGCAGCTAACATACATAACTTGTTCACTTACAACCTCTTTAATCTGGACTGTAATGAAATGCAAACGCAGGATAGAGGTAAGGTAGTTCAAAGAAATCTTTGCTGGATGAACAAACACAGACCACCTTTGGATTTGTAATTTGTAAAAGAGGAGGAGGAGGTGGTCATCTTAGATTTAAGTGAATACTGTGCATCCAAAATGAATCTGATGTTGGGTAGGACCTGGTCACGTAGCCCTAGGAATAGGCTGCATTTAGTTTGAACTTGGCATGGTTTTTTGTGTTTTATTTTTTCTTCTTATGACTGCACTAAACTAATTCATACAGAGTAGTTCTACTGCTAAATGTACTTGATACATTTTGCTTAATGATTGTGTCCCAAGTTTTTAATTTATAATCTGTAAGTTGATTTGATACAGTTTGTTTGAAAAGGCATTTGACATGCCAGTAGAAACTGATAGACAGGAATACAGTAAAGGGGAACTAGTCACATAAGTAGTTAAAGTAGTATTCAGGCCCTTTATTTTATATGTTTTGCATATTTATGTGTATTAATGTTTCAGTACAAAAGCCATGAATTGCTTTAAAGCAACAGCATTTCTTACTGCCTTAAAAAGCAGGTCTCTTCACAGCTACTGGATGCGGACTATGTTTCAGGAATGAGTTTGAGGTATTTTACAAACAGCAGTCAATCCATTTGGTCTTCTGCCCACATATTGATCTTTGCATCTCCCAGATAAAAGAAGATGTTAGTGTAGTGTACTGGTCCAGTTTTCAGGAACAATCCAAATGGTGTGGGTTTTGTGTTACAAGCCCGATTAAGAATGTAAACGTTGCCACCATAAGTGTCAAGCTGTCACCAGGGCATCTCAAACTGCATTCACTCCCTGCCTCAAGCAGCAGCTGATATTTCTGGAGCAACATCTGGCAGCTGATACGCAGCTGGTGTATACAATAGGCAGTAGAAATATACAATAGGTGTTCTCTGGAGAAAACCCAAAAAGGCAGGGAAGAAAAGCACAGTATAAGCTTCACTTTTGTTATATGAACAAATATCTACTAGCAGGTATAATCTGAGTCTGAAAGTTATGTTTAGAGGTCTTTTTCAGTAGCTGGCACAATGTAATTACACGATACTATTATTTCATGGCTTTTCAAGTTTGCAAGCAGGCGTAGACAGGTTCATGGCGAGGTAGTAGGAGTTCTGCAAAGCAGTTTCTCTTAATGTGGCTGTAACTTTGCGTTAATGGGACAGGACTTCAGAGGCTAGAAACATGTATTCAGTAAGAGACTTAAATTTAGCAGCAACTTGAAGCCTGGTTTAAAATGATGAATGTTGAGAGAAATTCCAGATGACAGAAAGAGCACACGATATAGTATCTCCGTGACTCTTGGCTCGTCCCTGAGTGTAAAACCAAAATAGACTTATGACCATGTCAAACTGAGGTAAAAGTTAGAAATAAAGAATGAGTATGAAAAAATCAAGAACTTCAATGACTGAAACTTTAAATATAGTTGTGCTCAGAAAGTGATGATGTGAAAGGGGTGTTATAATCAACAGCTATTGCTCCTGAGCATAGTCAAAAATTATCATCTTTCTTTCTGGCAAAAATGACATTTACTACTTTTTGTTGTTGTTGTTGTTGTTAGTACTGCAGAGCCAAAACACTTACGTGAGACTGACCTGCTTTTTTCTGGTTTGTGCGTCATCACTGCAATCGTTCATGAGACTTCTGTGAGACTGTTACATAAATGTTATTGCTGATTGTGATTCATGGGCAGAAAAGAATTAAGCAGACTTCCAGACCCCAAGTGGCATTTGCAGATCTGAGTGAGGAAAGGTGTTTTATAAACTTAGCTTATGTAATTTGGTTCTGAGAAGCAATGCACAATAAAATCTCAGTGCCTTTGGAGTTGACTCTAAGTTTCTTTTTCAGTTATGACTTCAGTTTATGCGGTTTTTGAAAGAACAATAACTTGTTTGTAATTTATTGCTGCTATAGTTGTTAATTTAATCAACCAGGCATACAGTTTATAACAAAGTGCTTAGCCTATGGCCCACTAACTATTTGCAGCTTGCCAGGAGAGTTTGTATGGTGGCCAGGAGCAAGCTGCAGGTCAGCTGGGGAATGAACCTTTTCTTGGCTGCTACTTTTCCTTTGGTGCACATATCCTTTCCCTGTCAGTTTAAGCTTACTCTGCATGTACCAGAAACCCCTATCCACAAGAGAAAAGGGTGGCTAGGGAAAGCTTCCACCACCAAAATTGCATCTGCTGTCCTCTGAGCTTTTTTTTTTACAGATAGAAAGATATCTGTGAGCATGCACTGTATGCGATACGTGCTAGGAAGCACCAGGACATCTCTGCGTGTGATGATCATCCGTATTGTGCAGACATGGTAGGTCAGGCCACATGGAGGATGTCACAGATGGCTAACAGGCTTCCCTTTAGGACAAACTGGCATTTGGACAAAACTAGACCTTCTTGGCCTTTGGAGATCAGATGTTGTATTGGGTTTGTATGGCAAGGTTTTGGTAACCAGGGTGCTACAGGGGTGACTTCCATGAGAAGGTGCTAGAAGTTTCCCCTATGTCCAACAGAGTCAATGCCAACCAGCTCCAAGATGGACCTGCCACTGCCCAAGGCTGAGCCCATCAGCAACAGTGGTAGCGCCTCTGGGATAACATATTCAAGAAGGGCAAAAAACCTGCTGTGGAACAGCAGCCGGAAGAGAGGAGTGAGAATATGTGAGAACAACAATTCTGCGGACACCAAGGTCAGTGAAGAAGGAGGGGGAGGAGGTGCTCCAGACACCAGAGCAGAGATTCCCCTGAAGGCCATGGTGAAGACCATGGTGAGGTAGGCTGTCCCCTGCAGCCCATGGAGGTTAACAGTGGAGCAGATATCCACCTGCAGCCCGTAGTGGACCCCACACCAGAGCAGGTGGATGCGCCTGAAGGAGGCTGTGACCCCGTGGGAAGCCCATGCTAGAGCAGTCTCATGGCAGGACCTGTGGATCTGTGGAGAGAGGAGCCCACAGTGGAGCAGGTTTTCTGCCAAGACTGGTCACCCTGTGGGGGACCCACACTGGAGCAGTCTGTTCCTGCAGGACTGTACCCCATGGAAAGGGCCCACGCTGGAGCAGTTTGTGAAGAACTGCAGCCTGTGGGAAAGACTCATGTTGGAGAAGTTCATGGAGGACTGTCTCCTGTGGGAGGGACCCCAGGCTGGAGCAGAAGAGAGTGAGGAGGAAGGAGCAGCAGAGATGTGTGATGAACTGACCACAACCCCCATTCCCCATCCCCCTGCACCACTTGGAGGGAGTACGTAAAGAGGTAGAGTGAAATTGAGCCTGAGAAGGAGGGAGGGGCTGGGGAGAAGGTCTTTTTAAGGTTTGGTTTTATTTCTCATTACCCTACTCTGATTTGATTGGTAATAAATTAAATTAATTTCCCCGAGTTGAATCTGTTTTGCCCATGATGGTAATTGGTGAGTTGTCCTTATCTTGACCCATGAGCCTTTCATTGTATTTTCTCTCCCCTGCCCGGCTGAGGAGAGACAGTGATAGAGCAGCTTTGGTGGGCACCTGGCGTCCAGCCAGGGTCAACCCACCACAGATGTAGTTCAGTGTTAATCTACTACTGTAACTAATATCAAGCATTCGGTAGCTTTCATGCACTCTAGTAAGTTGTTTCAGTCTCTCACTTTTCTGATCCTATTATTCAATATGTAAATATCTACAGCTGATGAACTTACAATACAAATTATACAGGCTGCAGGAGCTGTGGTTTTGGAAACAGCATAATATCCCATTATTAGCAGGTGCAGTTTGTTATTTAATGTTTAAGCACTGTGTCTGATTGCATCCACAAATCATGGATGGAGACATCAAAGTGACATAAACTATGCCTGCAAAAAGGGAACCAGACCGAAATACAAGCCCACCACATGCATTATAAGTGAAAGCGCTTCCAACTATTTAATTTAAAACATTGGACTGTTCATTTAATCCAAATTCAGCCACAGCAAGTTAAAATCAGACTGGTCTTCCAAAGATTTATTGTTAGTTCATTATCTAATGCAAATTGCAAGTGGTGTCTCTTTTCAGTAGTGTTTTACAGAACCATTTATAGGTACAAACAGAACAACGTCCTTTGCAAGAGAGTGCTCTGTACCAAAAAGCGTTGTCACTAAATGGTGACGGAGTTTCCAGCTGCCTCAGCTTCTGAGGGAAAATATTTTAGATTTCAGATACTATGTCCACTATACAACACAGTGGCAATTTAGAAGAGAAATTTGAGGAGATACATGGAAGTCTGGATGGATAGAGTCTGAACCTAAATTTCAGTGTGCAGTTTTTAAAAGTAACCTTCTTGATTGTCTGAGGAAGTCCAGAAATGAGTATGTTTCTGAGCTGACAAATTCAAGCCTTTAACAGGACTTTGTAAAGCTAGTAGACTAAGAAACTGTTGCTGAAAAATTTATCTACATCTGAAAAATGTATGGCTTTTTCATAGAGTATGGAGGTAATATAGAAAATATGTAGATAACTGAAAAGAGATAAAAAGGCCCATGAAATACTTCTTTTCCTTCAGGAATGTTAAGTAGGATTTTTTTGGTCAACAAGTTTCCTGTCATCAATCTTCACAAATCAGAATGTCAAAAACCTTTTGAAGGACACCGGGCTCACAGAAAAAAACAGAGAGGCGATAGATTAAAAAAAAAAAAAACAATGACGGTTACATATGAGATGTCCCCTATATGTCAAAAGTCACCTTTCCCTTTACAATAATTGGTCTTAAACTGCAATTATTTTTGAGATGTTGTTTGCCTGCCAGTGGCATCGGGAACAAGCGTAATGCACAAGGCTGCAATCACTTAATGTGCAGTGAGAGTTTTCATTGCCCAAAGGTGACATGACTGGTTTGCTGCAACACTCCCTGATAGTACTGGCTTAATGAGCAGAAATCTAGAGCTGTCTGTAGGGAACAGAAAGACAGAGTAGATAGAAACGCCAGCAGTACGTTTTAAGTTCTCATTTCACATTGATGATTTTGGTGTTGAACTTGTTTTGAAAAGACAGCATTGTATTTACAGCATTATGCTTCTGAACAAATAGTAATGATTTCAAACGGCTGCAGTGCCTTCTTGGTCTAGGGGACTGTCGCATCTTCCCCTGCAGCATGAAGTGGTGTGGGGCTGCCCTCCCTGGAAGCAGTCCCAGGAGGGAAGCATGAATCTGGAAAGGACAATTCCCTTTCTCACTTGCTCTTGGCACAAGGTCTCCAGGCCTTCTAGTTGTCTGACTACTTTCTTTGTTATACCAGGTAAATTTGGTCGTGGAGCGAGCGCAGCATTGGTGCTGTGTGCCTTGGATTAACTGTGTTTTAATTGTGGTAAGAGCCTTACAAATAGAGCTAGTCAAATTACCTCAATGCTCAGGCTTTATTGAAAAAGATGTTTCAGTTTATGGCTCTCTGGGCCCAAATTAAATGCGGCATTATCCGCTGCATATTTACGTATTTATTTCTTGCTTTTTGAGTGGTAATGAAGTGATGTTGTAAATGAAGTTTAATAAAGCCTGACCTGAGGGAAAAATGTTCCTGAGATAGCCACATCGACTGAAATCTCTGTCAGCCAATTAGTCACATCCCCCTGTTTAAAGTCTTACCTGGTTTACAAAAGTCTCTTCTGTGCACAAATATATTTTATATTTTTATATGAAAGCTTTTAAAAGAATCTCTAAAAGTGCCTTTTAGGAAAAACAGTGTAAAGACCCTTTTCTTTCTCCTTGGAGGTCTTCATGATACAGTACTTACTACTTGTCTTAGACACAGCTTGTTATTGTTTCTTTTAATAGACTCAAATAGATCTTTCCATTTATAACAAATAAGTGACTCCCCTTTCTGAGTTCTCCACTGTCAAGCAGTATTATAAGAACTTTGTGCTTACTTTTTTTAACAACCATCTCTTATACCTTTTAAAATTGAAATCTTTCCATAAAGAAGAAAACCTCCACAGTGAAAATGTAGATAGGAGAAGAACAAACCAGAGACATGTAAATCTAGAAACCATGACTCTCTACTTTCTCTTGCACTATGCAAAATTCGTGTTATTTTTAATGACTGCTAGATTTGGAGACATTTCCTCTTCATTTCCAATGTGTTCATTTGACCTTCGGCTTTCAGCTTAGGTTATAAATATCATGTTTTGAAAAACTGCCATTGTAGGCTAGTAATAACTAGAATATTCAGGGATTTTCACATTCATATACTTCTATACATAAGAAGTAGAAGTAGATAGTTTTCCTATATCTTTCTGTGTCTGTAATAACATATCTAACATTGAGGTTACACTATTTCCTATGTACAAACTTAAGGGTTTGAATTTAGTTATTAGGTTTTAAAATAAACTTGGTTGGAAAATTATCTCCCATAATAAGCTGTTACAACCCATACTTCAAATTTTAGTTTTTTTTTTCTTTTCACATTTTTAGTTTAATTCACTTAGTTTCAGAAGCAGAAATTGTTTTTTGAAAGAAGTGTATCAGCAAGTGTATTTGCTTGAATGATAGTTGCTAAATTCCAATGAAGGTATTTTTCTCCACTTTTAACATTCTTCTCTTTTTTTGTGTGTGTGTCTTCTTTTTTTTGTGAGGAAAATTGCATAAAGTCTTTTAAAACAATCTACTAAAACCTCTTTTATTCAGGTCATTCCCTTTAAAATGGCCGTTTAAATGAGACACATAACATTCTCACGATTCCACTAATTGTGCAAATCTGATTTACTTAATTACCAAACATCAATAAATATAAAGTTCTGTAATGTAATTTTTCATTTCTTTAGAATAGAAGCTATAAAGAAGTTATCTACTTTTAGGAGAAAGCTATTCAGACATGTTTGCACGCATTGCTTTTTCTAACTTGTTTGTAATGCAGGCATATAAGATAATTTTGGATATAGACTTCAATTTGATGGTCTGAAGAGGATTTAGCACTTCTGGAGTTATTCTTCTTGAGTGTACAGATTAGGTCTGAAAGCCCCTTCACCAAGTAACACCAAGCATGCTCCAGTTCAGGATCCTTCACGTTATTTTGACTAGGGAATGAAAAACAAAAAGATTTTTTTTTTTCTTTGTTGCAATCCAGTTTGTTAAAAAGGAATGTATACGTTTCCGTGGAGACTGGAAGAATCACATGAAAGATACTTTATTTGCTCGTAATACTGAGCCCTTGTCAACTGGCTCAAAGCCAAAAAGGATCTCTCTATAAAGGAGATCTGTAAATGATCCTTTTCTTCAGCAGGTCAATTTCCTTAGAATTTTTCTCCTTCTAGTGTATATACATTGACTAGGTAGGTAGTGAAATCACCATCTCTGGAGTGTGTTAGCAAATCAGAAAGCACTCTTGCCTACTCCAGAGGACTGGCTCTTTCCCTGCCCTTTTATAGAATCATAGGATAATGACAATTTGGGTTAGAAAAGACCTCAGGAGGTCTGTAGTCCAACCTCCTGCTCAAAACAGGGTCAACTATGAGATCAAGACTATGTTGCTCAGGACTTTCATATGCCTTTTTCCAGGTGAACACACCCATTATTTTTTTATGTTTGCTTTTTTTTTTAATCTTTCCATTCCACAAAAGAGCCCAGCTACATTTTATATTTATCTTAAATGAAAGGCAGACATTACACTCATTTTTCATACGCATTAGCCTAACCTTCAGAAATTCCAATCACTCAGAGTTTTACTGCACTGCTCTTTATGTGCTCTTCTCCACTCAGAAACTTGTCTTTCCATACCAAGACTGCTGTGCCTCTCTGTGCCTTATAAGTTAATAATCTGATCTGTGACCTTATTTTGGGGGGAATCTGGAGAAGCTCGGGCTTCCTGCCATCATAGGAGTGCTGGTGGGAAGGCATGTCTGAAGGTCGTCTTCCTGAAGCAGAACTATCACCAATGCTAGGTGAGGACGGCCATGGTTTTTGTCTTCTGTATCTGTAGTTCAGTGCAGACTACAGCCTGATCCTTCATATCCAGACTTTCTGAGTTTGTACTGTGAGTGCTATTGCTATTGGAAACTGTGGCTTTCTGAGGCAGGATTGGACTAAGCAAATGTCCTGAAACAGCAGCTGAGTGGATGGAATCTGTGGTATGTAGAACATTGCAGGTCAGCTGTCTTGTGCAAATTTATGGATTTTATCATTACCTTCAGAAATTCACAGGAGAAAAGAATTCAAGGAATAAAATACAGAAAGTACTGACCAAAATCAAGAGGCCTTTTAAAGTTCAGAGGCCACTAGTGGGAGGCTTTGTTATTTACAGATCTGTATTTCCCTACATGTTCTCTGTAGGCAGAATGAATGAGGTGGGACAGAGGAAACGGATGGCAGCCAAGGCCTTGTAAAATGTTCTGAATCACTCGCAGTTGCTGTGATGTGTCCCAGACAGTTAAGCAGTGAACTAGAGCCACCCATGAAGGTCCACCCAGTTGTGGGCATAATGTGTCTATGCTACTGCAGAAGTTGAGGTGGGTGGTGAGGAAGGTGACAGGAGTCCAGGGAAAATAAGGTGGCTGTGCTGCAGAGCCCCAAAAGGGAAGACAACCATCTTATTGACTGTAGCTGTTTGCAATGTAGATATCTGGCTGGGGAAGAACAAGCCCTTCTAGGCAGCAGTTCATCTGAATCTGAGGAAAATAGATCAAATGAATTGTACCCTGAAGGTGCCTGTTCCTCTCCATTGCTTTCACCTAAACATAGTTGTCCTGAATCACACCTGTGATGTCTGTTCCTCGGGCGTAAGCCTTCAGGCAACTTCTCAGGATCAGTGGGCTTAGAGCCATGATAGTGCCAGTGTTTTGATACAAATATAGCAGCCTGCCAGTGTCCAGCAGGGGAAAGTGGGTCAGATATTTGGCACGTGCCATTATCTATAGACTCCTAAAGATAAGCGGTTTTGTTTGTCCTGTGCCCAAGTGCTATATCTATGGACTTACATGAGTAGATCTGTGGATTGCAGGAGCAACCCCAATATTGGTGGACTGTAAAGCAAACAGCTAACAGAATTGTGTGACAATTGTAAAGTTCCATTCTAAAAACCCCAAGCTACAGAATAGATTAATGCTTCTGCAGATTTTTCATTATTTGACATCATCTGTTCTTTGCTGTTTTGACTGTGAATTGATGAGTCCTAATTTAAATTTCCATCTTGGCCTGGTTTTTGTCTATGTTGTGAAAGGAAACAGAATTCATGTACCTTACCAATGCGTTATTCCAGCAAAAAGGCACAATGTAGAAATAGTATGGGGAAGGTGAGCACGTTGGAGTTGGGGGAGAAACATGATGGTCAGAAAGCATTAAGAGGAAGCTAGTATCAAGATGTGGAGGCATATCCACATTAAAACATGGCAGACAAGTACGAAAAGACCCCTTCTCACTGTATAACTCCCCCTATAAAAATCTGAGTGTAAAATCTCTTTAGAAATACAGCACGAACCCTTGACATCTTGAAACAAATCTTTTGTATTTATGGAGTGTGACTTAACAGAAGGCAGGGAAGGAGAAAGGCAAGGAATTAATAGTCATTAATATAGATTAGGCTTAGAAAACAGTTTTAGCTGAGGAAAGAGGGAAACAATTTGAAAATGTGAAAACGTTTCATTTAAACAGATTCAAAATTAAATGCCTTGTATTAAAATGCCATGCTAGTTGATAAGAAAGGCTTAGCTTTACAAAAGAGAAAACAAAAAGAAAAGAAAAAAAGAAGAGTAAATGTTTAGAAGTTATTACATAATCCAGTAATACACCAAAACATACTATGTTGTGTGGATGATATTTAAGCTTAAATCAATTTGAAATTTTTCAGGTGCTTACCTACAAATTTTTAGAAATCTTGTTCAATTTGCTTCGTTTCCATATAATTTGTTCAGTTTGGTGTTGAAACAAAACACATTTCTTTCTTAAATGGCATCACAGCTAATCACTGAAATGCTCATAGAGGACTAACTATGCCTAGGTAACAAAAGTTTTTACTTGCTGATTCAATTCTTAATTTATTTCATAGACTACCTCTAAGGCATCAAGGATGTTTCCCATCAGATGCTGTGTGACATAAAAGAAAACCTCATTTCCTGAACTCATTACTAGATTCTGGGTGCAGAAATGAGCTGACAGCAGCCTTTGCATTCAGGTTCACCGCACTGGCATTTTACTTCCTGTGACTAGAGGAGAGTAAAATTAGATCAACAGCCTGGGACACAGTGCCAGGTTCACAATTTGGTTCAGATCTCATCAGGGATATACATGGAAGTGAATGGATTTCTTGCACTTACATTTCTTGTCCCACATGCAGAGATCATCACAGATCCTAAAAATTTGCAGTGGGAACATGAATGTGTTTCAGGTTTTCTTGAATACCCAGAATTTGTATTTTCTAAAAAGTGCGTATGTGCCTCTCTAAAATGTCTGACAGGCATTTTCCCTAACTCTATCAGTAAAGCCCCGGAGCACTGCGAACAGACTATTAACAATGTCCAAAAGCACTGATCTGGTTCATCGCCTTACTCTTGAGTACCTAGCCTCTTGTAAATTGAATTGCTCTAAGTTAAGTGTTTGTCTTTAACAAAGGGAAGACGTGTTTCTAATGCCCTTAACTGCTTAATTTTTATCTTGAAGCCTATAGGACCTCAGGAATAATCTCAGAAGATCTCAGAAATTCATTTTAAGTAAATTAATAATATATTCCACAGTAAGTGCCACATACAAATACTGTTCAAAATACCCTAAAGTTATCTCTGAAGGAAATTGGATAGGTTTGGAGAAACTTACACTTTAAATAACATTTTTGACTGAATCATCTTTAATTTTTATCAAATAGCTCTTTGATTTTGGTATAGATTTTTATTGATAATAATAAATAGCTCTTTATTGATGGTAGTATGGTGAAAGCAAAACAAGGGGATGTGGATTATGGGGTTAGTTTTTCCAAAGTCAGGAACCATCTCTTCCTTGCTGCCTCCTTGCCAGAGATTATTACAGTAACTTCCACATGGGAGCATGATATAGGGCTTCTCCCTTTATCCCAGACTGGACACTCTCAGCTCCCCATATGATCCTTACAGTCCCACATCCCAACTTCTGGAAATCCTAGACTGGTGTTAGATGGGATCTGTGGACCCATGTTAGTTGCATCTGTTGCCTTTGAGATGGTGCTATGCCTTGGTCTTTTCATATTCATCTGAGGTTAGGAGAGACACCAAATAAGTTTAATGTGCAAACAAGTCTTATTTTAGATTAAGTACCAGAATTAAAGAAGAAAATATGTCAAATAACACTTTTAGCTGATACTTAACACTTAAAGCTCTCCATGCTTGAACCACTGCCTCAGCCATGCTGGGGGAACTAAGGAAGTCTTGTCTGTCTTGCTTCTCCCACTCCAAGTCTCCCAGGGCTGGCTTGATCTGTGGAGCATTTTGAGATTGCTTCTTAACCCTGCCTTTTCCCCAAGGTTGAATCCCCCATCCTCTCTCAAACATCTCCACATCTCTCTTCTAGATCCTGTTCCCTAGTAAGACTGCCAGGGATTTATGCCAAATATGCCATTGATGTCTTAGTCCCTTGCCCCACTCTTTATTGTTCTGATCCCTTTTTGGAAGTTTCTTTCAATTTCCCTTGCCAGTGTAATCCTTAATTATTAATTCAATCCTAACAGCACTGTTGGGCTTCATGGCTTCTTGTAGCAGCCAGATGGAAGGTGTAGTTGTGCTGAGCATGGGACCACTCTTCCAGATCTGTGGCTTTTGAAAAGGAAGTGACACCATTATTTGCTCTCTGAATTGCCCTGTTTTCTTTACCTAGCACTTGGTTTGTGTTATGCTTATTTTTCCTTGTGTGTTGTCTCTCAAGATGAAATACTCTATTTCCTGGATCTTGTAATATCACATCTTCTGAGTCAGAAGAAGGTGAGCTCTGCCAAATAAGGGAGGTTTGATTTCGTAATGTTTTACAGCTACTTGATTCCCTTGCAAATCATAATAGAGGAGACTGAGGGGGTGTGGGGGTCACAAGAAGATCGGACTCCCTTCCAAAACTCCAAGGGCAGGCCAACTACATACTGCCAATTGCTTATCCAACCTTTTCCTAAAAGCCAGAAGCCTCCCTCGCCCGATCACTCTAATGTTTCAGTATTGTTTGGCTTGATTTTTTTTTTTAACATATCTGACCTAAATCTCCTTTGCTACAATTTAATCCTGTTATTTCTTGCCCGATTCAGAATTAACATGGAGAGCGGTTCATTCCCTTCCTATCAACAACTATTTGTTAACTTACTTTTAAAATGTTACTGTGTTATCTGCTTAGCATTTTCTTCTGTATTTTGAATCACCCCAGCTCTTTCAATTTTTTCCTCTAGGTCAAGTTTCCCAAAACTCTTGATCATTCTTATTGTCCTGTTCTGTTCTGTCTTTAATTGATCCATATATTTCTTACTCAGGCTGGACTTTACCCCCTGCTGAGTAGCTATACAAAATTAAGGACCAGGGAATTTAAGCCCTATATGCTCTTAATTTGATATTTTTTCCCTCTTCAGGCACCTTACCCTACTCTGGCTTCTGTTGCTCTTCTCTTCCTGATCCTAACAGTGACGTTTTGTGTGTTCATCTTTGCTGCATTTTTTACCTTCCAGCCTCCTTACTATCTCTGCCTTCTGTGCTACAAAAGTGTGTTTGTCAGACCTAAAGTGTCATATGAGAAAAGCCATTTCCCTAAGCACAGAGCATGATTTTTTTTCCTCTTTTTTTCTTTGCTCTTCATTATACATTAAAAAATTTCATATGCTGCGATAAGTTCATCACTTTAGGCACTTGGTGACATTTCCAACATTAGACTTTCTATTTTTTTGTCAATGTTGCTGTCACTGCACTTTTCCACCAACCACGTGCAGTGGTGGTGATTGCTCAGTGGTTATCCAGAGCTCTTTCCTTATTAGTATTTTGATATTTTCCTGTTAACCTTTCATGTTTTAAAGGGGGGATGGCATCTGTGCTAGATGAGTCCTTCACTTAATGCTGCCAGAAACAAAAGTGTTTTAAAAACTTTCAGTTTGTTCCCATTTTGTGCTTGGAATACCATCCGGGCAAATTCCCATATTCTTCCTCCTTTGGTAGTCAGTGGAATTTTATATATATTTATTTTATACAAGGTTCCTTCAGTTCAAAGGTTAGGATGGCTTCCTTTTACTTTCTCTAATTGAAGACTGAAAAAATACAGATATCTGTAATTTGTTGTGTACCAGTGATTGTCATTGGCAGAGGTCTGACATTAGAAATGTCTCCATTGTACATCATATACAGTCAGAGAGTGATGGGTAGGACTAGTTGCCTTCTGTGGCTGTGTGAGGGAACCTGGTAAGAGAAAAGTGACATTGATTTATGTGGAGGAGACAAGAAAACAAGACAGAGAGATGGCATTCTGGAGGAGGAAACAAATTGTTTGTCAGTTGTGTGTCCGTAGGTATGTGTAAGAGAGAGAAAGAGAGATGGGGAGCTGCTTTCAATTATTGTGCTGCAGAAATCTGTTATTTTTTTTAATTTTTCTTTCATCTTTGAAGAGTAATATGGTAATTGTAGACAGTAGGGCAATGAGATTATTTTAGGAAAGAAATTCACCTGTTGCATTACTGTGATGATAATAATTCAGTTGCACAGCTTTCAGTAGCTAGTAGCAAGAACGTAGATAGGTATGTGCCATACAATTTTAATACCATTTCTACCCTAACCAATTCACCACTCTGTTCTGATATTTGAAAGAGGTTATGCATGAAGGGTGTATGTGTGTTTGTACAGCAGAAGTAACTATAGTGACTCTGTGAAGTTGCATCAAATGATGCAAAGCACGTTTCTGCATTACATTTCTTGGACATGCTAGGTATTATATTTTAAATATTTGACAGGAACTGCAACCTGCAAAGTACGGACAATTATAATTCCCCAAGTGGTGGTTTGTTGAGAAAGTGTTCTGCAATTTGAATAATTTTTTCCCATTGTCTAGTGATGTAACACTAATGGAATTTCCCACCATTTTAAAAATATCTTTTCTAATATTCATTGGACGCAAACTATTTTGTTTTTAAGCAAATTCTTTTCAACAAAATGATTGAATTATTAGCTATAGAGCCCTTGATGTATGACCCACATTGTTTTTTTCCAAATATCATCTAATGGAATTATAATTTTCCTGTCAGAAAATCTTTGTAATAGAAGAAAAAGTCTATAATAGTGCATCTACAAAGTGTTAGAAAACCTGGAATTATTAAGTGAAGTGAGATTTTATCTTATTTTTATTTTCAACTTGCATTTTTGCACTTCCCCATGTGAAAGAATGAAACAGGTTGCTCTAAGTGTGCCAGTTCCAGAGGTACAATAGGTGATAATTTCAATTCTACTCCAAAGTTTTACACTGGATAAAAGTATCTGAATAGTACTACAGAGCTAAAAAACAGTTTGGTAACTTCTGTTTCACCTTTGGACTGTGAATTCTCTGCTGCAGCTCTTAGAAGCACAGCCCCACTATGGACAAGTGGGCAAAAATAAAAAATTCTAGAAACATTTACATGTAGTGTTATTTCTGTTACTAGATAACAAAGATGTTTGCGCTTTCCTAAGATGAACAATCTGCCTTTTGCTAGCTGGAGACTTCTTAAAAAGAAGTAATACTACTTCATCTCTAGGGAAAGATAATATTGTCTATTAAGCAAAGATCTTCATTACAGCAGTTTCCACAGTGCAAGTGAATTTGGAGAGGGGAATTCTTTGCCAGTGTATGTGTTGCTTGTGGCCTTAGTTCCACAGTATCATAGAGATCTCAAAATTCAATGTTATTCAGCAAACAATTTTAGGATTAGTACCATCACTTTGCAACGTATGTAATCAGATCAAAACTAGTGTTACCTCATTTGATAGCAATGTTGGCTTTCAAGCAAAAGAACACTTGCTTGTTTTCTGTAGCTCCTCTCATTAAATCTTCATGTAAGAGCTCTGAACTAAGAGAGCAAATCATCTTTGTCCTCTACCACATTTATCTGAACCGTTAAAATATTGGGCTTCATCTGGTGCTGCGTTTCTCTTCTGTGTCATACAGGAGGTGTTTTCATCCAGCACCTTATGTCAATATGCACATTGGGTTGGGAGCGGGAATAATTGATCAACAGTAGAGCTGATGTTTAGGTGTCATGTGTGGACACTCCTTTATCACAACAAATTAGAGCAGTCTAAAGCAAAATCATCATTTGCCTTGTCATATATTGACCTTGTTTCATTTAAAGCACATCTAGCAAATGAAGGGATTTGTACAGAGATGCACAAAGGAACCAGTATTCTCCCGTCTCAGTTTAGAGATACTGCGTCTTGTCTCCAGTTAAATTCTAATTATGCTACTTTTGCCTAAGAAATTTCTTTTTTTTCCTCTGTTTCTGATGTGTATTTTTTTAACATCAGATGATCTAGTTATATACAGAAGTCAAATTACTTTGAGCTTAGATGAGCAGAGAGAGATGAAAAACCATGTAGACCATCAATTATTAGGAACTTCCTCTCTGCACTAGACCGCAACATTTCTTTTAATGATCAACCTGAAACTGTGACTTGGTGAAGCCAACACATTAGGATGGATTTGTCTTTATCTTTTGTTGTTTTGCATATTTAATTTTTTGTGGAAGTCTTACACAGTCTGAGCATGGTTTGGGATTTAGAAAAAGGTAAATCTACCTAATTATATTAATCTGAATTGTGAGCTGAACAGTGATAATCAGGACTATTCTCACTCTCATATTCTTCTTTGGAAAGCACTTCCCTTTCAGGTAGTAATGGCATCATATCTGGAGAGATGGCTGCTCTACCATATGCTTTGGCAGATTTCCAAGGCAAATTCCCTTGTAAAAATGTTGTTTACATCCTTTCAATGCATCAGATCTCTTGAGTACCTTTAGTAAGACTACAGATGGCAGTTGCTCAGAAATTCACTATGGTCATCTTATTAAAGGAATATAACAACAATGGGTAAGAGGAAAGGGAAAATGGCTTGATCATGCCTCTGCCTTCGGATGAGCCAGGCAGAAGAGTTTTGCAGCACTGAGTTGAGCAATGTGAAATGAATTATCAGAAGATGACTCTTAGCAGTAAGATAAATAAAGCACAGAAAACTGAGATGTGAGCCAAGGGAACAGGCATTTGAGTTGCCCAGACTATCAGAGTTTATGGGGAATTATAACTGGTAGAATTGTGAATGATTCACATTCTTCGCATGCATCTTTCCCCTTCATTTAACTGAGTCTTGCATTTTCTTTGGTGCCTTTCCTTTCCTGGAAAATGGGGACCTGCCTCAGGTCTGAGAAGGTGCTGTCAGAGTAGTCTGCTGTGACTTTCCCTTTCCTGCAGAGCAGAGGCACATATGTGTCCTGCGCAACCAGGTATGGTGCAGAGACCCCCCCCTCAGGTGTTGCCAAGTGACTTAGCAGGTATTAGAGTCACATGGGATAAGACCTGACCTAATCAGCCGTGCTAACATGCATGTGCACTAACCCCACTACTGCCTCGACAGCCAGGGCTAACATCTCTGCCTGTAATTCCTCACGTTGTGGGTATGTAGCTGACTTGAAGAACTTGGAGCTTCGTCGTGCCATGTGGACTGAACTAAAGCCTCTCTCCTGATAGTGTCATTTGGAGTAGGGTCTTTCTCAGCTGTGGTCTTGAGTTCACTGGTGTCTCTCTTTAGAAAGAATTTTGCATTACGCTGTCAAATAGAGGTATACAGACTTACAGAGAGCTACAGAACAGTTCACTGCATCCTGGAAAGTGCTGACTCTGAAGACTTTGGAGTCTAGGTTGATAGTCATGTAAGTGTTTCTTGTCTGATTGTATGAGCTGAGAAACAAGACTCTGGAGAGTTGAACAACCAAATGGCTTCATCTTGCTGGAGCATAGGCAGGTGCTCAGAACCTGGGCTGCTGCAAACGCACCACATGGGAGGTCAGTGGTGGCCTTTCTGTCCAGAGATGCTGTGGTACCTAGAGAGTTTACGAGGTTTCCTTCCACAGAGATATTCAAAACCCCACAAGCCACTCCAGTTGTCCCTGCTTTGAGCAGGGGTTTGAACTAGATGACCTCCAGATGTCCCTTCCAACCTCTATTGTTCTATGATAAGCAGCTTGTTCAGCTCCTCTAGGTTATTTGTATGCAAAAGCTATAATAAGCCTGCCTGCACGTTTTGTGTGTTTGATTGATTATTAAGTTTGTGAAATTAACTGTTGGACAAAAAATAAATTGCCTTTTTCTTTGCCAAAGCAATGTTTCTCCAATAAGCCTCTAAAAGCAAACATGAATATTTAATAGACAATTCATTAAATGTAAGTATTTCCTACTTCAAAAAATTATTAATGAGACATAAATCTGTACTGGAAAAATATTGTTTTTATATTTTACACTTGGGATAAGTCACAAAGGAAGCTGCCTGATAAAATGTAGTTTAATCTTATGATGTATTTTTAATGGCCTGTGGTGCCAAAAGTATTGTACATAAGACACCTTTTTTGGCCCATTGTAGTCAAAAAGGTTTGATGATCTCAACTATCACTGTATAAAATATTAACATTTTTAATCTAAAATTACAGTATATAACTGATGTAAAGAGACAATGTCAAATAATATGTTCAGAAGTAAAAAAGCATTATTCTGCCCAGAGATTTCAGCTATTTGCATTTTTAAATGTGCAAATAATTAATTTCACATCTTTATAGTAATTTTCCAGTCCAGAGGAATTAAAAGATGCATCCTATCTGTTTGTCAGGTGAAATCCATATGATTAACTGTTTTGCCACAGAAATCTTACCCAGACGGGTCAAACCTCTATTCATTCAGTATTTGCTAATGGGATTATCAAGAAATCTTTTATCATTGCCTCACAGTCAGATCAACCTTGTCTATTAAGATGGTCATGCTGCAGGTATTTCTAATCCTTTTCTCTAGGAAGTGGAGTCCAAGTCAGAGGATATTGTTTCCATGGTAGATTTACTATGTCTAAGTTACCTTACTGTGAGATCCATCCTGTGGATTCAGGTGACATTAGTTAGAATTAAAGCCATCCTTTCTCATGTTGTTTTCTTATCTCAGAGGAATTTGCATCTATTGCAGATTGTAAGCTCGGCATTGTACAGTAAACTTGAGCAATGAGATAGCATTTGCATTTTACTTCCACTCAGGTAATCTACCCTGTTCTTGAAGTTGCCCTCCCACTCAAACATTTTGGTCTACATGAAAGGACATTTGCAAACATTTCCCCTTGTTACTAACTCTGTTCTGTTCCAGCACTGAGATCCTGTCAACTGCTGCCAGAAATTAAGCACTGTAACAATGACACCTGCTCTGAGTTGGGTTAGATGACACATTGCCTGAATGCTGGCAATAGGCAGCCACCTGCCTGCATTACCAACTCCACTGGAGCTGAACCTCTGGAATTATTTTGCAAAGTAAAAATAAAGCTTTACCTCATCATCAAATTTTGTCATGAGATTTCGTATAAAAAGAATTTTAAATTGTATTCATGTGACTGTCTCCTTATATCAAGTTATTCTATATTTTATACGTCAGTGTCCTCTTACGTCAAAATTGTTTTATTAGCAGCTTCCTGTTTATTCATTAGGGCTTTCTATTTTCACTTATTTTCAGCCTTACTGCTTTTGCACTACAGTTTCTTGTAAGTCAAAAGCTTCTTAAATTCCTAATTAAAATGTGAGCAGTGTATTCCCCTTTTTTACTAAACCCATACTTTGATTGAAAGTATATATGTGAAAGATATTGGCACTGTTATTTACTAGATTCCTCTGATCCATGAACATGGAGGTTAATGCTTGTGAGTATGTAATATTTTCCCTGAAACTGGACATATATTGACAGTATCTAAATAATTACCCAGTGGTAATATATGCACTTTTGAAAAGTATTGGCAGCATATTACTGCTGCTTTTCCAGTTCTATGGAATTACCCTTGTGAATTTACATTCACTTTGGTTTTGCAGAGGAAGAATGGTTTAATCAACTAAAATTTGCTGGGTTTTGTTTTTCCACTTAATTCACTCCACATGGCAAATCAATCTGTGCTGTTAACATAACAGAGTAATTCTCAAAAACAGTGGAACCTGCAGCAGTTACTATTTACTACTCTGCGCTCAGACATCATACGGAGCTTGATTATAGAGAGAATTGTTACTAGAGGAAGGATGTTGATTTTCTCTCCTTTTCTGGCTTTTCCTGCATTATGGTCTTAACAGAAATAAGCTATGTTTGCCAAAAATTAAAGAACTGCTCCCATTCTGGCTTTTTATCTTGCCTTACCAGGGTCTTGCTAAAGCAGGCAAGGTTTAATTCTGGTTGCTAGAGCTGTTTCAAAATCTTATTTATCTCCTTTAACTTTTATAAGGAAGGCTTTAAAAGGTGAGAAGGGTGCCAATCTTGAGTATTTTTCTCTTAAATAATAGTAGGAAAAACACCTTAATGGTAAATCCTGATTTCTTTTCCCTATTGATGTGCATACATAAATGAGAGCATCATTTTTCTGCAGTTGCCTGTCTAGTAGCCTCAAGGTAAATAAACAGTTATACCATTCAGTTGGAGACACTGTCATTTTATCCTTCTTCAAGGTTATATGCTGTGAATCTCTTTCCTCAACTTTCTTAACTTTTAGACTCAAGAAATGCCTGTATTAAGGTGAGTCCTGCAGTTGTTTATGTCTTAAAATGACTTGACAATATTATTGATAATGAACCACAAAAAGTCTTTGTTGGAGGAGAATCTTCAAGAGGATATTTGACAAAAGATACTAATCTCCAGCCTTGATCCTGGAAGACAGCCTGCAAATACAGCAAAATGTGAGCTTTTGAGGAGACGTTCAATGTCAGCATAACTTTGATTCCATTCAGACTAACAATGATAACTTCAGAACAAGCAGAGTCAGGTCAATAGTGAATATATATATTTAAGTCCTGCCATCAAAAGGAGTTAGAATGCCTACAGGAGTACATGTGAGTTTAGTAGCCAGGACTTAAATTAAACAGCAGTTAACACCACTCTGTGCCCGCTTTCAGAAAGAGAATAAAAGCCTGCCCTTTACAAGTTTTCCTTGGCCTCACTGATGTCTGTAACTCACCAAAGCACGTTTTTATGCTTTTGGAATTAGAAGTTTGGCCCCTAATTTAGTCTCTCCCACTCCTGATATAGTGATACTGGAGAAGAATATGGAGCTTTGTTTTTAACCGTATTTGTGGTTGATTTGTTTTCTTTGGGAAATACGATGTCTGTTTGAACTTATTGGCAAAAGAGAAAGGTAGTCTTGTCAGAAGGGCAAATCTACAATGTGTGGGCCTATGGTACTGCTTGTATTCTAGGATTGGCAGCAGTGATATGGTACTAAAGTGATTTGTCAGTGAAGCCAGAAAGTTTGGAAATTAGTGAATATCTCTGATACAGAGATACGGACTACAGAAATTTGTGATTAACAAATACTGATGTAGTATTTTCAGGAATTATGGAATATGATTTCCAGCTGTAGAGGGGGGTTGGAGAGTGGAAAGAAGAAGGAGGGAAAAATCACAGCTTGTGACAAATAGTAGATTAATGGCACTGAACACTGAAACTCGCTGTATATTGACTATCTGTAACCCAGACTCTGGTGATCTGAATTCTACCACACAAACCTGTTTTGAAGAACAGGGTTCAGTTAAACTAAATGCACCTTGCTAGTCCTTCTCAATCAGAATAATAATTTTTAAAAAGTTCTTGTAAGACACAAGTTATTTTATAAAGAATGCCATCTTTGCACTAGACATTTTGAATTTTCATTAATTTTCATGTCTAGAAACTTGTAGTTTTCACCCAACATCTCTCCAGAGAAGAGTAGTGTTCTTCCATAGAAAACATTCTTTTCTCCAGCCAATTTCAGTAAAAGGGTTTCCCAGAGGCTGTGAGATCTCTGCCTGTGAAGATACTTAGGACTCAAAGGGACGAGCCCCTGAGCAACCTGATCAACCTGGCCCTGCTTTAGCTAGAGTGTTAGCCCATGTGACCCCTAGAGGTCCCTTCCAACCTAGATTAGCCTGTGATTCTTTGATTCTGATAAGTCTTTTGTCACACTGGGTTTCACTGCTCCGAAGACCAGCAAGAATGTTATTAATGACCTGAAGAAAAACTGTTTTGCTATGGATATTCCTCCTCAAGAAATGCAGTTTGAAACAATCAAGTTATTTGAACGTTGACCTGGGAGTTACTGTAAGGCAATAACTCTATAGACACTGGTGCTGCGGGTCAATTCCAAACAGTTATTCCATTTTTGTGTTTGCAAATTGTTTTATCTCACTTTTCCCTTGATTCCTCTGTTTTTCTTTCTTCATCATCTAGACATCACTTTCTAGCAGATTGCTCATGTCAATAGTCATCTTATTTAAATTTCCAAGGGGAGAAATGTTACATTGATTTTTGTTTGCATGTTCCCATAATGTGAAATTGAGTTTACTTCTCCAAACCATTTAATGAGCCAAGCCTCGAAAGTCAATTACAACAGAAGAATGCTCCTCTCCTCTCAATGAAACATTCAGAAGCTGAAGGGTACTGTGTCTAAATACTAATCTAACAAACAGACTTCAGGAGACTCCATTCACTAAAGTATTTTTGTAACTAAGATGGTACTCTTGATACTTTTTTCAGGTATTTTGATTAGCTATTTTCTCCTTAGATTAAGTGAATGTGACATTTCATTCAATTACTCCTCCATCTGGATTTGTTCTTCTCTTTCCAATATTGTTTTTCTCAGGCTTTTTTAGTGCTTTCCTTTATGAACACTTAACATGAGCAAACCCAAGAGAAATGGATTTCCATATTAATAATTTATCATTATTATCTCTTTCTTCTGAAAATAACTGAACCTCCCAAGTGTATTTTGATTAGATCTTCTGTTGACAAAGCTGATAAAATAATATTACAAGATACTGAGTAAAAAATATTCTTTAAACATCTGTATTGTGATAACTATGCAGATTTTCGTGTTTCTGTGTGAAAACATGTAACACATAAGAAATCAAATTTAGAGGAAGATAGCATTCACTTGTGAAACAGCATCTTCACAAGTCATGTTACTGTGGCTGTCATATCTAGTATGGCTTAAACTACAACGTGCTGGAAAATGCCTATAAGCTTTCTGTTTAACAGCCATCACTAAATTTACAGGCTGTTATTAATAAATTTCCTCCATTTCTCAAATTTTATTGGGGTGTCAGGACCATAGTTTCCTTCTGTATATTGGGCTTATTAGACAGTTCTTTTGAGTTGTGGTGGATTTTGGTTTTTGGTTTTTTTTTTTTTTAATCTGAGCTGTTTATGATAAAATTGCCAGTCCACTGCTGACTTAACCTAATCTTTGAGAGAGTAGTTTGTGAGAAATTTTTAGAGTAGCAGAACTTAGTCTTGGTTTTGTGGTGTTTATTGCTAAAGTCTCATGGGAAAATAAAAGATAATTTGTGAAATGTACCTATAAAGATAAACATCATTAAAGGTCTTATTTAGAATCCATAAAACTCAATGGAAAGAGTCCAGATGAATTCACTGTCTCTGAAGCACGTCTCTTGGGGGTATTTTGTTGCTGTTGTATCATTTCATGTTGAAATATTTTTCAGAAAGTCATCAGCAAAAGAACAACAAGATTTTTTTCTGCAGTTTTTAATATCGGAAAGTCACTTGTTCCATTATACACTAAATCTATTTTTTCAGGCAGTCCAATAAGACTTGGGTACAAATATTTCTTTGCGTTCATTTTTGAGGATTCTGATATTCTATTTGTTTTAAAAAATATTAACTCTCTAGTGATGGGGTTGGAATTTTTTTCTTTTTTTCTGTGCTAAAGAAAATCATATTTATGTATCTTAACTGTTGAAACTTTCCTTCCTATCACTTCACAAACTAGTAATAACATTTTAGCTACTCTAAGGATATTAACATGCTATAGCAGTTTCGATAATTTCAGCATCTATCAGGACAGTGGAGGTAAGACTCAAACAGGCATCAAAAGTATAAATGTCAGCCTCCCACCCATGTAGTCACTGTAGCTTCCAGATAAACAATACTAGATTAAAGAACTCCCAGTAAGTTGTGTTAAGCAAGAATTGATGAGAGAAAAATTGCGTATCGTACAATGTCTAAAAAACTAGGAAATCATCCCTAAAGCCAACTAACAATTTTCTTGCCTGCTTTTCTCAGTCTTCACACCTTCCTTTTCTCACACCCTGTACACCTTTACCCATTTCCTGGGTATTCCTTGAACTCAGCCTGTAGTAGTTGTCCCTCTTAATGTGATCCATTCAGTTGTCTAAAGCTGTATTGTATGTGATTTTATGAGAATTTAATTGATTTTCATTAGAATTTGAACAATTATCTTCCAGTATTAACATGTGGCTGTCTGTGTTCTCAAGTTGCCTTCAGCCAACTCTGCTGTAGCTTCCATGTAAAGCACTATTTCTCCTCCTGAGTGCAAACAGAGCTAAATTTCTCCTCTTCTCTTTACTACATATTCTCTGTTCTTCACCAGACAGCCTTCTGTTAGGTAACAGCCATTCAGGTGTGCATACCCTACATAAAGCTCTCTTCACGCTACATACAACCTATAGAAAAGAAGATGGTAGGACTGCAAACAGATCTTGCTGGCATAGTCATGGCTCTCGACCTTCCTGGGCAACAAATCTGTACCTTATTATGCTGTGGGCAGCATTAGATTTCCTTTTTCCCCCTAGCTTTAGTTCTAACATTCAGAATTCATGTGGCCAAGAGGGAAGTTGGAGGAAGGGAAGCTGGAGACCATGCCTCTGTAGCTGGGACTTCATTATTTGTCCGTGTGCGGCAACAAAGATAAGACCACACTGTCACACAAACTTTTCTTGATTGCTAGATGTGCCTCCACACATCTGCGCTTCTGTGTGAGTGCAGAAAACCAAGTCAATTGGCAGACTCAGGTCCTGACTTGCCATTTTGCTTTTAGCTGAAGTTCAGGACCAAGCTTCCAGACTCAGACTTACCCACCAAACTTATTCAGTTTGCCTGCCCTCCATGTCCTCTTTTCCATGTGAAAGAAACATACGTGCAGGGTAGAAGGGTAGAAGGGAGTCACAGCATGGCTTTCAGGAGACCAGAAGGAAAATTGAGTTGATGAAATACTGGTAGAAATACCCGTGCTTGAGGAAGAATCAGGAAGTGGGAGGAGGTGACAACTGACCGCGGTTTCTTTCTCTTTTACTTGACAAAGTAAGCCCTGGTGGCTGTTTTGTTTTTCTTTTGCAGTCATCTCTAACAAACAGTGACATCATCTTTGTGAAGTTGCATGCCCCTTGGGAGGTCCTGGGCAAATATGCTGAACTAATGAACGTAAGAATGCCTTTCAGGTAGGTGTAGTTGTATTTTGTCTCAACCTCCAAAGTCACACTATACTGTAAAGATAATGTAATAATAACACCAAAATGCACATGGAAAAGCTCTTCTATAAGATACAACACATCGTTAGAAAATATAAACGGAGTACCTTAGATACCATATTCATTGCTGTTTCTTGTTAATGCCTGCAATTTCAGTACAGTACTGGTTTGAAATTAAGGTGAGCTGTAGCAGTGCAGCTGTTTTCATGGGGTATTCTATCCTTAGGCCCTTTAACCCCTTCAATGCTGGAGCCCCCTGCATACTTGTGCGCTGCTGTTTTTTAAATGGACATTTCATTGAAATCAATGGGAGGTCAAGAAGATCCAGGTACGTAAGGCAGCACAGAAGGTGCATGTCTGTTGGACGTATCTGGTATGTTCAGCACCTGTAAATTGCTTGTATAGTGTGTAATTATGGAAATACAGATTATAAATAAGTATCACGTCTAATAGGAGAACAATTCAGACTATAAATGCTTCTTTCTGTGGAGAAAATAAAGAACTTATATTAAATGCTACTGATAACCAAATTCATTCCACACTGTCATTCAGATTATTTTTATCATTTATTAAATATTATTTGCATGTTGGGCTATGCAATTTTCTATGTAAAATATTCATTTTTACTCTGCTGGTTATCAGAACTGTTAAAATAGCATAAAGACTTCCACTGGAACTGACCAAAACCCATGAACTGAGAGGTCTTGATTCTTCTTTCAATTAGCAGGGTTTATAGATGCATAACTCCATTGATTTTAATGGAATTACTCCTGAACAAGAAAAGGATCAGACCCAGAATATGCAACTAGTGAGTTGGTGTCCTTTGTAGGATTTCTTCTGTTTTCTTCTTACTTAAGGATGAAAAGAGCCTCTGGTATGAGACAAGCTGTAGCAGTACAGAACTTGCTAGGAAAAATGGATATGAATTAAGGACAAAATTGCAGGCTTATTCTGTATGTATATTGGTTTTCATTTTCACAGCAAATCTTCAGCTGTTCTTTCTTGTGCTTTTAGTGCTAACGAGAAAAATCGAAATGCTATCACAAGTTATTGCAAGATATTCATATTCTTTTAAAAAGTGTTCTAACCATAGAAACAATGGGCTGGGACAAAAGCGTACCTCCTTTGACTTCTGTGGCATTCCTTGAGATGAACCTGCCCCAGTAAGAGGATAAGGTCTCATGATTAAGAAACACACCAGGAGCTCAGATTTTAGTCAGTGTTAGAAGCTTGTTCTTTCCTCATCTGAAGTCCCTTTTTTGAAATCTATCTCTCAACAGATATCAAAGTAGATGCCATACAGATTGTATAGAAAGCATCGAAAAAACTAAAGGTTTCTTGACCTGCTTCAGGACCATGGCTTCATTCTTTTCACATCCACAGAGAGAGAATTATTACAATATTGTTAAGAGGAAATCATGGTGATTTACTAATGTCTGCTGGGCAGGCTCTTAAATTTTATTTTAGGAGCAACAGTACTGTTTACCATTTAAAAACAAGGACCAGCATTTTACATCACGCCCCCTAATCTAGACTGCCTGTTTCCAGGTGCCCTTGTCTAACCCCTTGCTTTAAAGGCTGCTAATTGTTTACAGCTCCCAATATTTTAGGTTGGAATTGTCCAAGGTCCACACAACAGAGAATAAAGTCCTTGCTGTTTCAAAGCGGGGGTGCCAAAACAGTGGATACTTCTGAATATTTGAAGCAAATTCAAGAAGTGGGTGGCATCTGCAGAAACACTTAGCTTTTACCCTTTTCTGCTCCTGCTAAGTAGAGCAAGATAAATAACACTATCTTGTGGAGGAGTTGGCCAAAGTAGGCTGGGCAACATGAAATTGTTTTGCAAATTTCCCTTCACCAGCACAATATGGACACCGATAATAAAAATGTCAAAATATTATGTGCTATTTAAGTTCTAAGTTCTGAAAATTGACCTGGAATACTAATCAGGTTTTTTCTATAGTTTATAAAGCATCAGTGCTGTCTTATTTCAGAAAGCTCTCAACCATTCTTGCTTTCAAGACACTAACAACATTCCTAGAGTACATTTAATATACACAAATATTCAGAATATGTGTGATGTGAGCTCTTCATTTTCCATAAGCGGTACAGTTCAGCATTACATGATGGAACCTCTCAGAATACACAGAAACCACCTTGATTTAGCAATGACCTTCAGTGGATGACAAAGTCAGGCTCTGGAGGAGGAAACCAGAGTTCAGGCAGGTACCCAAATCTTCCAGTAAGGAGTATCAGTCCCAAACCCACACCTAAAAGCCCTCTGATTTTCTGAACTCTCATGAAGATGTGATCTCTCTGCTGAAGGTGATGGGTCAAATCCTGATAGCTGTGGTGTTATAAGTATGTATGAGGAGAACAAGAGCTGCCAGCAGCAGAGTGGGACAGGAGGTGGACTCCCTGTTCTGGATCTACAGAGGATGGTTAGGGGGCCGCTCTGCCCTGCAGGACTGGTCGGGAAGAAGGCCAAGAGTGTGGTCAGCATGTGTCTGCTCGTGCACCTTTGTCTGCTCACTCGTTCCCCATGCGCACTCTCACACAGCTTATTGCACTGACAGCAGAAGTCGGCTGTGCCTGTATGAGGTGCAGAGGGAGCGGCTGCATACCTGGGGGGAGTGGGCGCAAGTACATACTTATTTGCTTGTGTAGCCTATATTCTGTTTCAAGGGATGTTACCCCAACAGCAAGCACTGGTCCCAGTTGGTACTGCATGTGTTATGGCATATTGCAGCATCAGGTACTACGTTCCTGGCTTTTCTAAGTGATTTCCCCTTGTATTTCACCAAATGCAGCTTTAACCATTCACTAGTGGACGTGGGATAATTTACACATATTTCTGTCAGCCCTGTAGAACTCCTGCAACAGTTTAGGGACTTCTTTGAATTAGAAACATCCTTGGGTCCCCATATTTCATACATGACAAATAGCAAAAAAGGAGAAGACAGTGGGAAAATTATGACCTTCTTGCAATTCAAATGCCACCAGAGTCTGCGTGGCTTCCGGTGACAGTTCTGTTAATCTCTCTTTTAGTCTCTTCCTCCACCTCTTACAGGCTTCTGTCTTCAATCTCCTTTCCTTCCTTGCTAGTTCATACTGTAACTGACGATGGGTTTTCTTCTCGACTGGCTTCATTTTTGCTGTTCTTCCAGGAGAAAAATCTATTACCTGCACCGCCGATACAAGTTCATGAATAGGTGAGTACAATTCTTATGCCAGTCCAGATTATGTTCATTTGGACTCAATAACAAAAATAATTGTTAAGGTCAAGCTGGAAGGAAAAGTTTATTAGCTATGTTTGTTGGAAGGGTGGAGGGAGTGATTGCACACAAGGGCATCTGCAAAAACAAATACAGAAGTTGCATTTTTAAGGCATCTGTAATGTAAAAGAAGCATTTTATCAGTGTTGCCTTTTTTAGGAATAAGGGAATATTTTTCAATTGATGGAGTCTTTTAAAGAAGAAGTGTGTTAGTGCAAACACTGTATCTCTTTATTTTCTTGTAGCTCATTATTGAGTTTCTTGGGGTTAAAATACCACAGTTACAGCTTTTTTTCATTTCCATGCGCCTTGCTTACTTGTAATAGCTATGGCATTATTTATTTATTGCTTCCTCTGTTGGGATGCTTAGTACTTTGTTGGTAGATAGGAAAGCAATGAACCAAGTTCATCTCTGGCGTAACGTTATTGAGCTTGAAAGATGAATATTTTTCAAGAATCTTTGAAGTGCTTTCACTCAATTATTAAGTATCTTTAAGGTTACGTTTGATGCCTGGTTTGTGTCTGACAATGCAACTGAAAACTTTCAAGGCTGCAGTTCGCATTTACTTTTCAACACCTTGGACAATTAAATGAAAATGTCTCCAAAAAGCCTAAAAAATACACAGGCTTGGAAAAGACTGGATCATATATTGGCATTTAATGCCACAGTGCTGTTGATGCGGTTTTCAAAAGGGTCTAGCATTTGATTTACTGTGTCACTCTGAGGTCAGTGGAAATATTCCTTTGAACCTCTGACGAAGAATTAAATTTGAAAAATCTGCATTCTGGAGTAAACAGCTGTATCGCTTTGCAGATAATGTCAGTAGATGAACATCCATGGGAAAATAAATCACATATTATGACTCTGCTGTATAAGCATATTAAAAAGCATTTTATATATTAAATTCCATCACAGTGTGCTGGTGACTTGAGAGTACCGACATTGATCTCACATTATAGTATTTGCTTCTTTATATTAGTAAGCACCAAATGGGCTCGTTGTGGAGTTAAGGCATTTTACCTAGTCAGCACAGGCTAATAGATGCACACGATTCTTCTAAAGCTCGTTGATGCTCCCCACTTTCCATCCCCACCTTACAGTAAATACTATAGCGTCTGTTAACTTTGGGATTTGTCTTGATTTTAGTTAAGATATGGCTGCTTTGACTAAAGCAATAGATAGAAGGAAGTAGGTGACGATTCTAACATTTATATGTGGTGTATGAAATTCTGCTTCACATTCATTTTCTTATGAGTCAGGATGCGATTTGAAGTCAGTATGGAAACAGGTATGATCTTTTTCTGGTATCTTAGTTCTTGAGTGATGAGAACACTTGGCTAAATTCAATTTTTATGTTCAGGGCTATAAATAGCTACTTGAGGCGGAAAAGCTATAACTGAATAGTCCCAGTGGGAAAAAAGAAAACAGATTCATCTTTATTTTCATTTATGTGAAACTCAGATATACAGCTTCAATAAAAGTATCTATTTCCTCAGCTCCTAGTTCAGTGAAGATTAGAAGTAACTGAAGATGTGGTCCATTTTTTGAGCTGAGCCAAACTTTATATTGACATTTGGGCAAAATGTATTTTAAAGAGGACTTTTGCTATAAGGCAAAGTGCAGAGCAGGTCACTTGCAACTTGTCAACCTGACTTGAATTTCTCTCTGAAAAATTCTAGTGATCTCAAAATTTCAAATAACAAACCTCCCCTAATACATTTTATAGAAAAGGAGGGGTATCAGGTACCTAGACAGTACCTTCATTGTGGTTAAAAATGAAACTAAGACAATATCTAGCACTACAATGTGTGTAAAGCTCTGACAAAGGTGATCCATAAATAAAAATCAGTCTCAATTCAAAACTTTTTTTATTTTCCTAACTTCCTCTTTCCTTTGAAAAAATGATTCTATCCCTACCTCTCTTCCTTGAGAGAAAACATTTTCTTTAAAAAGAATTTGAGAAACCCTTTGTGTGAGTTAAGCACAATAAGTATCTTCAGAAAGAGGGTACTGAGTGAAGACCAGACTTCTAGAGCAGGGGCAGGATGGAAGTGGAAGAGACTGTCTTTGAGACACTGTGTGAGTTAAGAGAATTATTCTTTGCCTTATGAAGGTAACAAGTGTTTGTAAAGAAGGAATTTAAGAAGGATATTATTATCAGATCTTCCACTCTCCTCTTTCATTTTGGCTAACTCTACAGCGCCTCATCACTCCATGCACTCTATTATTCTTGTGTAGGTTGCTCTGCTTTCCAAACACCGTTCCCCTATTCTGCTGAGTATATAAGCTTCTCCATAAGGGAAAGTAAGGCATGGATTAGCCTTGAAGAAGTGATAGTAGATTTTTAACACTTTGTGTCTGTGTTTGTTAGCACAAACACCACTCTTGCAGCTTTTTTTTTGAGCGTTACTCCTATAGAATACAAAGCCTGCACTGCTGGCTGATGGCACTGTTGGAGTAAGCTGGAGGCAATTTAAGAATTTGGTCATTTTTCTTTTCCAAGGAGATAACCAGTTGTTTTTTTCCCTAGGGATGGCTTTGCCGTAGTATATGTTCTGGGCCCTGCAGCAAGGCTTTGCAGCTTTCTCAGACATGTTTGCCAGCACGCTCACTGAGCGCGCCAAGTAATCTGAGTCTCAGGAATGGCAAACCAGTCAAATTCTGGGTACACTCAGTGAGAAGCCAACATGAATAATTCATTGCTCTTAAGTGGGGAAAGCACTCTGTGCCTGCATGCTGCATGCTGGTGTGATAAACCTGCAGCGCCCATATCTCAAATGTGCACATTGACTTGCAGGATGAATGGGAAAGGATTGCAGATTAGCAAGGGTGTTAATAGCTTAGAGAATTCAAACGATTTATTTAGCAAACAAACATGGAATGGGATATTTAGAAAACCCTTCTGCCTGATTCGTCTTCCTTTTTCCATACCCAGAGTCAGTAAGCCTGCTGGATATACAGTAATGCAGAGCTTGTGGCCTTTACAGAGGAAAAACTGGAGGCCAAGAGACAGGGAATTCCCCTGTAGAGAACTAACTTTTCCCTTGTCGCTCCTATCAGTGTCTGCACAGAGCAGCTCAAGGCTGTCAGGCTGGATGCTGCAACTAGAGAGTTATGGTTGGTCAGACCCTTTACAGCCCTGGATCTGACATCTCACCTGGACTCAGGCATGGACACTTGAAAACTACCTCCTCCTATGCTCTGAACTGCTGGGCCAGTGCAAACACTGCCCGTGAAGCGTTTATGATTAATTTAGTCTTATGTTATGTTTGCATACACATTCCAGTTCTTCCAAACAGTCCTGACGGTAAATAACATCCACACACACACGCTATTCCCAGAATGGGAATACACAAATGGTACCAAAGCAAGCTAATTTGGTTACAATTTTGAAATGTGCCCATGTTTAAAAATTAGCATTAGCATTCTTATCCAAGAAAAAAATATCTGATGGGATAAGGTTGAATATTCCAGGAAATATTATATGTATTTTAAATGAAAGTGTGTAATAATTCAGGTCACTTTCCCACATGCTCAGCTGCTTGGGTAATGGATTGCCCTCCCTCAAAGTGACTGTGCAGCGCTCGCGTTTGCTGGTCATAGAGTTATTGCACTGACTTCTGGCAAAAGAAAAGGAACAACTACATTTTCAGTCCTTGAACTTCACCTAGAACCGGACTTACTTTTCAAAGGATGTTGAGTCACGCCTCTTAGCTCCAATCCTGGAAAGATTCACTCAGTGTCAGAAGTATGTGCATGGTCCATAATTTGTAGTCTATGATTTTTGCAGGCAGGGATCGCTGATTAGGACTTGAAGGTGTCAGGAACTTCTGAGAAAGTAGAGCTCATTGTGCCAGACATATGTCACCTTTCTTATGTGTTTTTCATTATAACATGTTAATTTGGATTTTAATTTGGTTTAGATTGTCTTCTCCAATCAGCTCTGATTCTTCGCTTTCCCTTCATTTCAGTCTGCATCTTTGCATGAGCGCACTTGCAATTAAATCTGCCCTTTCTCCACCTTGATCTTAGTTTGCTTTCACCTTCTAAATGTAAGAATCTGTGTAGCGGTCACCTATTAATCTATACACTGAATATTCTGGTTTCATGGAGGTTGTAGTACTGCAAGATACGACAATTGAACCAAATGAACACAGTAGCTTATTTTTTATAGCAACAACTGCAAGGTAAGAATCCATACAGACAGCAGTAAAGGGATGCAGCTTGCTGGGGTTTAGCTGCCAAAGGTCTCTGTCAGAGTCTCTGCTGTTCTAATATTTATATGTCCAAAGTCTAATGTGTCAATTAAGCCTGAAAATTAAACTAACTGAAAAGCTGAGAAATAAAGGTTCAGAGAGTTGCCAAGAGCTTGATAAGATTTATAGCGTCATGTACTATCAGGATTGCTTTTCTGTTGAGACAAAATAAGATGCTCCTCTGCTGAAAGCTGGTTATTAATAATCAAGTTCAGCATGTATAATTTGGTCTGCCTCAAAAAAGCCAAAAGACATTGCTTCTTTTCCAGTTGTAAATACTAAGTGGCCTAGTTTGCCAGCATGTGTTCTTTGTAAGTGCTCTGTAATGTAATGAAAACACAGAATCTCAAATGCTCACACTTTTCATGTGCTGCAGGATCGAGAAACAAATAAGCAGGTTTCGAGGATGGTTACCTAGAAAGCCAATGAAACTGGACAAGGAGACACTGCCAGATCTGGAGGAGAATGACTGCTATACTGCTCCATTCAGCCAACAAAGGATCCACCAGTGAGTATTTTATTATACCTTAATTACAAGATGAACTTTTCCTTCTGGATCCACCTCGGAAAAAATCAATTTCTTAGTTCACGTCTTAAAGTCTAGAGCCTTCAAATTAGTTCTTTGTAACACAAAGGGAGAGATAGAGAGGCCTGTGAGAGCATAAAGTCTGTCTGCATTTGTAATAATTAAAGGTCCAGCTCAAAGCTAAAAGAAATCAATGGAAAAGTACCTCTGGATTCACTGGAAATTCAATTACGTACCTAAAGTAGTCAAATGGCCAATTCTTTATTGGGTCAGAACTGCAGTTGTTCTTTGTCTCTTAAAGGTGTGATTAGAACTTCTTTTTCAGCGTTTGTGTGTCTTTAGGATAATCAAAATTAGTCCTTCTAACACTGATGGTCAAAATAAACTGACACTGCATTTCATTCCTAGTTACGACTGTAGAACAAGCAGAACTCTAAAGGAAGCAGGGAATGTCATTTTGTTTGTAGTTCTCCATCTTTTACCTTTATGGAAGCAAAACGGCTTGCAAAATGCCAGTGTTAAGACCTGTCAGTGACACTTGTCCAAGCATACCAATGGCACCAGCATTGCACCAATGTCACTAGAGAAATCATTCGACCACTAGAAGCTTTTGTTCACCTGCAAAATGCAAAATGGAAAAAAAACCCCGTGAGTTTCAGGTCCCATGTTGAATTTCAGGGCTGTCATATTTCAGAGAAAGAGGGTGTCTTATGGGTAGTTACAGCGTTTGTGATATTAGAAGCAATCACTGACTACCTAAGAACAAAATCACAAAGAATAGGCAGCACTGACTAGGGTACTGACAGAAGACTCATGTGACACAGAATGAATTACAGGCAGCTCAAAAACTGAAATATGTGATTTTATTCAGGGAGAAGCCAAATTGAGGTAATGCTCTTAAATGTCCCACTTTGAACAAGCAATTTTTCAGGGACTGGGTGTATTAGCTGCAATAGGAATGAATAAAATAGAACTCCTCTGCCATAAGTAGTGTCTTTCCAAATACAGCAGAAAACCAAAAACAGGTGCACACCTCCAGGGAAATTTCAGTATAAGTCTGCCTCTAGCACCAGTCACCAGCCAGGGTTATGTCCACCAAATATCTGTGTCCTGAATAGTCATCAGGTTCAGTCTACAGAGTCTTCCAATGCTTCAGCAAAAAGATGAGTCAGTTATTGTGCCCTGCGAGAGGAAGAGTAGGTGCAAATTAGTTCAAGAATAGACCACTGATAATAAAAAATGAAGAAACTGGGGTGTCTGGGTTGATATTTTTAATAATAGTAATATTAAATATTAACTTCCCTTAAAATTACAGCATGTAAGAAAGGGGGTTTGTGGCTGGAAGGAGAATTGGCATATATGAACCAGAATATTTTTTTAATTCTTCTGCCTTGCTCATGTTTGTGTTGGTAAACTGCCATGAGGGGTTTATTAAATACTGTGTTAGTTTCATTAACATTCCCGCTGTTGTCTGGCACTTCTTTTACATCATTGCAGACTTTGAAGCTCTACTTCCCAGCAGGCCTGACATTTTCTGTTTTGCTTTCTGTGTAGTCTTCCTTTACTTTTGTGCTGGGACTGATAAATTGCCGGCTGAGCTGCCCTCCTTCTCCCAAAAGGTTCTGGCTCTGACAGGATTCTTCTGCTCCCGTCATGCTCCAGCCTATTGGCTGTGTCTGTCTTACTCTGCTTCACTAGAATTTCGAAGTATAATAACTTGTTCAATATTCGTCTAGCGAGTTGCATTGCAGGCATTTTCATTGTTCCAAGAATTTCAGGGTATGTTGGTAAGCAGAGCATTTCAGGAACATCTTTAGTATGTGCTTCTAATCTTTGATTGTGGAATGAGGGTATCAAATAATTGGAAATGTAGAGTTAAAAAGAATTATTTTATTAGTATCAGTAAACAGTCAATAAGTCTATTATGTTGGCGTTCACTTGCCTTCTACAAATTGCTTCTTACTTAGTGCAAATTGCTGCTTATTCCAAGATACACCTAAACATTCTGTTGAAAGACCTGTATAGAATGAGTCAATAGTAAAGATGCCCACCTACCCCCAAACGTGGGGAAAGTATTAGTAGAAATGGGTTTTTTTATTTGTGTTTATCCCAACACATATTAACTGGTGTAGCAATTACCGTGATTGGCACCTTCATTTGTCTGAATCAGCTGTGCCAGATGAAGGTTTGATGAGTAACAAAATTATTTCTCTTTCACCTCTACACACTGCCCTTCACAAGGGCAGCACTGATAATTGTCGCCTATTCAGAACAGTAATAGAAATGCTCCAAAGTTGATAAAATCCTGCCTCCCTATTACATTAAAGCTTCAGTTTTCAGTTGTCACTGTTGCATTACATAAGCTTTTACTTGCTTTTTAACAAGTAAAAAAAGTTACTAATTGAATATAAAATTATTTTTTAAAAAAGTCTTGAATTCCTTATTTCTTCCTTTCTTCATAGCCTGATGTTTTCACCTCAGCAAATAATAGGCACTTTATCTTTTTTGATCTAGCCACAGTTTTCCTATTTAGGTCTCCAGTCTGATACAGATGATGTCTGAAACATTGTCTGAGTATAGAGTCTTCATTTGTGATAACCACTTTTAAAAGCGTGGAAAGACTGATGACTGACAATACTTACAATGCGGAGTCTGGAGAGGAAAATAGTTAAGACCAAAACCAGCAAGGCCTGATGAGGGCTTTTTTCAACAGGAATTCATATTTTGGAAATACTAATGTACCATGAACATGTGCAATTTTAGTAGACCATGTTGATGTTCTTTTTCTTTCCCATTCAGATGGAAAAGGGCAGATGTGGAGAAAGTCTAGCTTTCAGAAAAAAACTTAATTTGTGTTAAGAGACACAGCTAACCATCTGCCCTCCCTCCAAAATGGGCAAAGAAGAAAACTGCAAGAATCACATTTGTGAGATGTGCCTATAACTTTTGCAGCATGGCTTCAAGTTTTCTTTTAAAAGCATTATGGCATACCTTATAGGGTATATCACAAAATTGTCAGTACAAGAGAAGACCAAAATTCATCTTATTTCCTAAGAAATAGGAAATCTCTTTTTGGAGGAAAAAAAGCTTTGCCTGGCTGAGGCAAGCATTTTGTTGGAATTGTGTGGAATACAGAATGATAATTTTCAAGATAAACTTCTGAGTAGTGTCTCTCTTCTGCAGCCACAGCTTGGGAAGGGCTTTATTTATGCCAAAGCGTTTCTTCTGAAAATTATCAGTTACAAGAATGCACAGTTCACAATATGTGAACATCTTAGTTATTTTAGATAGTAAACTTCTAGTTAGCTGAGAATAGTAACAGTAGTAATTAGCTGCAATTTCTTAGATAGCTGTATATGAGCTAGGAAAATGCTTTTAATTGCTGTTTAGAGATTTCGAACTTTATATAAGGAGCTACTTTCCCCTTTTTTTTCTTCCAAAGGCGATAAACTTTCTGGTTAAATATTAATCTAATATGTAATTGAATAAACCACTTAAAATAAATATTTATCTCTTCTGTGAAAATTAGATTTAAAATTTACACAATTAGGAGGACTAGGACAGTATCTGGATTAATTAAACAAAAATGGCCCTGAATACCAGAGGTTAATGGGGTTATTCTCATTTGTACTGTGTCCCCTTGTGGTTCATGAGGATCTCATCCTGTCAGATTTCCAAGATATGTGTCTCCCAGGGTGGAGTTATATTTTAAGCTTTCTCTTGTGCTCAGATTGTCCCTAATAAATCCCATCCCTGCCAAGATGATCTGTGCCCATGTCCCCCTGAGCTGCTTCACCCCAAGATCATCCTCATCCGGGTCAGGGAGCTGCTACCACTGGAGATGAGGCACAGGGCTGCATGGACGCTTACTTGTTTTGAACCATGATGGTCATTCTTGTGTTTAAATATATCTACAGTATAATAATGGCTTTTTATAAACAGGGAATCACAGTTCTGTAAGATTCCTGCTCTTAAACAAATCTTTGTGCAACCAAACTTGGAAATGCCCCGTAATGGGGTTTTTAAATTCTCTCTGATTCTGGAAATTTTAATTGCCTGGCACACTGAATGAAACAGGGCATCACTGAAAAATACCTAAAGCTCATTCTATCTCAGATGAATATTCCTGAGTGAACCAATTGAAAATTAAGAAGTGATTCAACTGGCAGGGTGATTTGAGGGGAAGGGCAGAAAAAGGTAGAGAAGAGATTCAGTACTTTCATGACTCTCTATTTTACTTTAGCAGTTTTGAGGCTGCAATGTGCCAAATCTGAAACAGACAAGACCACTAATACATTCTTCATCCCAAAGTGATCCTGTTTTAGGTACATGATGTGAAAAATCCCTGATAAGCATTAATAAACACTTTCTTCTAGATAAACAAAAAAGTCAGCTGCGGCCTTAAAAGTCAGGCAAAATGAAAATAAATAGAAAGTGATAATAATACACCCATTTTCAAACAAATGGACTACAGGGATGTGTGGTAATATTCTCACTGGAATACTGCAGGCTCACGTTGTTGCTGCTGCTACTACGGCTGATGATTTTCTTTCTCTGATGTTAAATGAGGTAAAAACCTGCTATTGCCTCAGCCAACAATAGCTATCTACCGCCAGTGGTTTACCTGGGAGTGCAGCGGGTTGAGCATTTTTCATGCACTAAAGAATACACTTCTCCTATAGCGATTACTACTTCAGATAACATCTGTGCTTTTAGTTTGTACTGCTTCCAGCAATAGACGTTGGCTTGGAACATACCTTTTCGTATGGTGAGTGTCAGACATTGAATGTTTCGGTGTCTGGGGATCCTGTGGAGCAAAGGTGCACATTGATACATGCCTGCACACATCCTCACTTTGTAGCTTTGTAACCAGACCATGGGTGTTCAGCTTTCAGCTTGTATATCTTACCAGTACAGCAGAAAATAACATTTTCCTGCCCTTTGCTTCTCCAAAATAAATTGAAAAGTAAACCCATTTTTTTTCAAATGGGTGTTAGGCAAAGGTTCAAGTGCTAAATTTACCCCTAAAGGGTTTGTACAACCTCCAAAATTACCAAAGAGAATGTATGAACAGGAATTTGCATTAATTGGAGGGCCTTCTTTAGACAACAGTTAGTTTTGCTGTGCTTTGTTATCCCTGGAAAGATAGCTTGAAATCTCCAGTTCAGAGCCTAATTAAGAAAGCTACAAATATAATTTCAAAGCAATTAACCTTCACTGACTCTTCATGTCGCTTACAGTATGAATGTAAGAGCAATATTTCCACAATGACATTTTTAAAAGGGACTTTAATTAAAGATCAACTCTGGAACCTTTCCTGCCAGAAGTGCTCTCATTATCTTCATTGTGATTTTCCTTTTGAGTAGGGACAGCTCACACAAATAAGACTTACAGGACCAGGCTAATGGTTATAACTGTTGTGGAACAAATCACTGGCTTTATTATCTACCTATACATTAACTTCACAGGTAATAAAAATAACAGTGTATTAATCTTCACTTATTTTTTATCTTACAAATGAGGTGACAAAGTGATCAAAACCTTCAGCTGAACTGTCTCCTAAATAAAGCCTGAACCCTTACTGAGCCTGAAAACAAGCTGTACTGCTCTTATGAATATTCAGTCCCTTGTGCATATTGAAATTCTAACAAGGGCAGCAGAAACAGAACAGCTGAGGAACCCATTCCGTCTGAAAGCAACCAGGGTTAAAAAGCTCTCTAGAAAGCCTCTGCCTTATGCAGTTTATAGCTCAGTAATGTCTGGTGAATGTTTATCTACACCTAGTTTGGAAATGTCCTCAGCTCTGGCCCCTGTGAACTGGAATTTGAAGGGTGAGATTCTCCATAGACTGAGAAAGTCTTTCTCCTCTGAATTCCCCACTGGATGCTGTAGAACATGAAATAGCCTTGATGGCTGTTCTGTGAATATGGGTTTACCACCCACATTCAGAAAGAAGACAACCTGAGGCACAAAAATTTTGGAGGAAGAAATGCCCGTAAAGTGTGGGAGAGAAGGGTGGTGGTAGAGAGGGATAAGTGCTGCACTGAACTGCATGATTCTCACCTGACAAGAGCAACTCCTGTGATTTTGGAGATAAATTGAAACCTTCCTGGCGTTGTCCTAATTTATTTCAACCTCTAACTGGGATGTTGTAACACATAGTTACCACTCCTTGAGATATTCTCAACTTTTCAATGCCTCCCACTCATGTTTTTATTTCCTGTCCCAGAGCTCCCTAGCCCCTTGGTTATGGTGATACTGCTCTTTATGGGGCTATTCTACAGACAATTTTCACAGAACTGATCTGAGTACTTGAGTTAAAAGAAAAAACCTGATTTTTATATTCAAAATTGGTGAGGATTATTTTTAAGCTTTACCACGTGCAATTCAACCCCAAAACAATGATATTGTTAGGGATAGTCCAGGACATCCAGAGAACTCATTTTGGCACTCCTTTTTCACTTTTGGTGACCTCTAGCATCTCTTCTGCATCCATGTCTCCATGAGTAATATTGGAAAACACTGAAGGATATGTTCTTGTCCCACTCTATTCATGGTGAGTTCTTCCTCTCCTCTGTCCCTCCTTCCCTCAGATGCCTTTTACTGGCACAGGGATGGGAAAGGCAGAACCTCTGCAGCTCTCGTACTCACACATGGTTTAGCACTGCCACAGTTAGTTCTGGAATAGGCAGAGTTCTTCGTGGCAGTTATTACACTGAGGTGTTGACATCTGCTTCACGGACGCATCTGGTTGATCCTTCTCGGACACATGAGATCCAAAATTATAACACCACCATTGCTAAGTTTACAAATGAATGCAAATGACTAGTGTTTGTTTAAACAAGTAGTTCTTATTTCTTTTTAAGATTGCATAATGCCTTTTTTTCGTTCATGACTCATGAAAATAGAAGTGACTAAATGCAGAAAAACTATTAACCTACTTGTCCAAAAAAGTTATTGAAATAACTACCTGTAGTTGCAGTCACGATAACAGATGGGCAAAATAACCTCCCATCACAAGGAGAATAAATTAACATTTTTGGTGTTACCTGGATCAAGTTTGCTAGTTTCCCAGGTAAGGTGATTCAGTTCTCAATAGAACCCTACCAGAACTCAAAGCTAAGTCAGAATGAAAATTACTGTGCTGTTTTGATTTCATAAGTTATCTTCACAGTTCTTTAACATTCAATACTGTCTGGGAGGTGAGATCTTGGAGAGGAAAGTCAGACATTAAAAGAAAATGAAACAAAGTGGGAAGAACACTAACTATTCATTTCTGGTTTACTACAGTCTTTTGTTTCTGCTGCTACTAAAACGGCCTAATACAGAGCGCCAGCTTTGGCTGGAAATTATGCTGTTCTATCCGCTTCAGAGTTTAGATTTTTTTTAATCTAATTTCCTTAAGCATTGAGGCTTACATGATAACAGTATTTCCTTTTTGTCAAAGGCCTTCTAATAATTATTATTTTACATACGGATTACTATCAACCAAGTTTGGTACAGGTGTAGTTGTCTCAAAGTTAAGCACAGTCTTATTTACTTTGTGAGTATCAGCAGCTTGAAATGGAATAGTGGCCCAAAATTGTGCCTATGCAGAACAGGCAGTGGCCAGTGCGCACCAATTGTACATGCTGTTTGGTAGCAGTCCATTGGTAAATTGGCATGCACATGGTGGTCAGCCAATATGTATAAATCAAATTACTTCCATTAGGTACTGTAGCGCACGTGTAGGACTTTGGGAATAGCAGGGATGTGGGAGGAAGCCAGAAGTACAGTACTGAGTAGACTGTGGACACAGAAATGACCTGTGAGTATCTGGGGTGGAGTGGGAAAGGAGACATGAGATAGTAACCTCTAGAAAACCAGGTTTCATTAATTATGGTGCTCTTAGAGCAATTTGGCTTTTATACCTTTACTTTGGGATCATTTTTTTTTATTATCTGCCTTTGAAGGTGAACATAAGGAACTTATAGATTGTCTTGTATAGAAAATTTGGCAGAGAATTTTGATAATAAAGAGGGAGCACATGAAGTCCCCAAAGTCCAGAAGCTGGACTCCTTGCCTGTTTTTCCAAATGACTGTGAAGGTGCAAAATCAGGTATGATTTTCCATGGGTAAAGATTCATTCTGAAAAGGCAGGTTTTCTTTTGGTTAAATTTACCTGAGGGGAAAACTGAGCAGTGGATCCCAGGTTGTGCAGAAGAGAAGGTGACACATATATCCATGCCAAGCTCCCTGTTAAGATGATCTCTGTTAAAGTCAGATTTGTCTAGTGGGCTGTCCTACAGGATGGTTTCTCTATGACATCTCTATGATTTTACCATTTTATTTACAAATTTATTCAATTCCCTAGCTCTTCACCAACACAGAGGAGGAAAACAATCTTACCTCCTATCCAAAGTATTTTTAAAAATATCAACCTTTCTATTCAGTTGGTTATGAGGACCACATTTAAAAAAAATATTTAGTTTCCTCAACATATGCACAGGTGTACTTTATCAGAAACTCCATCCACTTATCTGGTTATTCAAGTGTCTAAATGACTTTCATAGTCTGTCCTGAAGCCCTACACGCCTCAGGCAACAGCATCCTGGCCTATATTAGGAATAGTGTGGTCAGCAGGACTAAAGAAGTGATCATCCCACTACTCAGCACACCCACCTCAAATACTGTGTTTAGCTTTGGGCCCCTCACTACAAGAAAGACACTGAGATTCTGGATGGAGTCCAGAGAAGGGCAACAAAGCTGGTGAGGGGTCTAGAGAACAAGTCCTATGAGGAGCAGCTGAGGAAACTGGAGTTGTTTAGCCTGGAGAAAAGGAGGCTCAGGAGAGACCTTATTGCTCTCTACAACTACCTGAAAGGAGGTTGTAGAGAGGTGAGGGTCGGTCTCTTCTCCCAGGTAACAAGCAATAGGACAAGAGGAAATGGCCTCAAGTTACACCAGGGGAGGTTTAGATTGGATATTAGAAAAAATTTCTTCACCAAAAGGGTTATCAAACATAACAGGAACAGGCTGCCCAGCGAAATGGTGGAATCGCCATCCCTGGAGATATTTTAAAAGACATGTAGACGTGGTGCTTATGGACATGGTTTAGTGGTGGTTTTGGCAGTGTTAGGTTGATGGTTGGACTTGATGATCTTAAAGGTCCCTTCCAACCTAGACAATTCTATGATTCTATGATCTTATTCTCCTTGAGTATGTATACTGGGATTAAGAAATCTATATTAAATATATTATGCCTGCCAATCTAATGAATACAATATATTTTGTGGCTTTTTTTTTTTTAATTTCCTGGACTCATCACAATTCTGCTTAAACTCTTGAACCTGCATTCATACATAACTCCATAAGTAGGTTCTGAAAGCTAATTTTCTACTCTATTTTAGCTTCCAGGACCAAACATAGGAGTATATATTTTCTATTTTTAACAGAGTATTTTATTTTCAGTAAGAGTGGTTTACTAAGTAGATATTTCCATCTGACTCTTAATGGTAAAGCATAATAAAGAAGCCTGAAAGAGAAATCAAATGTGAATTTCTGCAGCTGCACTTACAAATCTTATGCTTTTGCAAATTTTTGTGCAAGTATTTTATAGTTTTCAGTGAACTATCTAAAAGTGATGCTTATCATAATGAACGCTTAAATATCTTTGATCTTTCTCCTGACTTCTCCATGTAATTCTTTGTTAGGGAATGAATACTGTTACTGACATCATATCATCCAGTGAATCATCTCACTTAATCTGGTGTCCTTTAATATTCCTTGCACTTGCTCACATACTGTAGATTTTTAGTGTGCTATAGAAAGTAATGGAACTCAATATTTGCTTTAAACATGTTACTATATATTCCTGAAATGCCCTTTGTTTGTATTTTTATATAGCTTCATCATACACAACAAGGATACTTTCTTCAATAATGCTACAAGAAGCAGAATCGTACACCATATTTTACAAAGAGTGAAATACGAAGAAGGGAAAAACAAAATTGGTAAGTGCTGAGCAACGTGCTAAGTCCCACCAAAAAAAGAGGATAAGTCTGCCTGGGCTCCTAACAGCCTCTTTTGTTTCCTTTTCAATCACCTCAGTTTTGAGCTGTTGACATGTCACCTACTGCTGTCGTAGGGGCTTTACCTGGAAGACCTGATCATTTCCCTGTAATATCAGGCTACTTTCACAGGCACGTATATCACCGTGTGGGATTTATCACCTCTGCAAGGAAAGAGACTGACTGAAGCAAGAAATATGTACAGATTAAGGACCCTGGAGAAGCAGATAAACCGATGCAGAAAAGCTTTTACTTATGCATAAAAATTTATTTGGAAGGATGGCAAGATTTGTGGTGCTGTACATCTCAGCCTGTGGGGCTTCTCCCTGGTTACCTGTCCATCCCTAAGGGAGATGAAAGGTTCTGTATCTCTGTAGCTGCTCTAAGTCAAGAGGGAGTTCACCAGTGACATTCTCAGTGGAAAGGATGCCATGCATAACTACAGCATCCCTTTCAAATAGTGGGTGGAGTGGACCTTTGGAGCAGCACATATGCAGATCCAGGAGAGCAAGCAGTGACAGAGGAGGCCTGGATTACAAAATGGTGGCCCTCTTCTGTCTTGTGATACAGAGCACATACTGCTTCTGTACCACATAGAGACTGGGACATTATGAACAGAGAGGCAATCCCCATAAAACTCTGCAGCCTATTTAATTTCCCTGCTGTATAAACTCCGTCCTTCCTCAAGAGAGAGAGAAACATCCCAGAACTTCACTTCTTTCTTCCTCAGCTCCTGGGATGAGGGTAGCAATAGCTCTGAGCAATGCCAATGAGCAGACAGAAGAGAAGAGAGGGAAGAATTCATGCAGTGCATGCAGCCATTGCATGTAGCAAACACGCTTGCAGTCCCTGCCTGCCTCAAGCTCCCTCATATATATATATATGTTGTACCTACCATGAACACAACCTTGCATTAATCACTAGGCAGAGCTCAGCTGTACAGGTTTTGCTTTTCTGCCAGAGACTTTGGAAGAAAGCATATTCTGCCAAGCAGATACTAATGCAATCACTGAAAGTGCTATTTATGTTGAATGAATACTTCTCATTTGCTGTGTTCTTGCTGCTATCATTCCCCTGTGAACTAGGAAAGGAATCAGGATTCTTTGCCTCTTGGTCAATGGGATTCAAACGCCTCCAGGATGTTAGCGCCTGTATTTAGTTTTGCATTGCCTGATAGTTGTTCAGTCCTATTTTGGTGACTTTCCAAGTGAAAAGTGCCCACATCTCAGCAATCATTCATTATTTCTCTCGAGGTTCTCATTAAAGAGGCACAAGGCTCGACTGACTGGGGTGTATGATTACTTTTTTGTGCCAGATAGCAATCCTTTCTGTTCAGGTTCAAGTACGTTTTCTGCTCTTGTACTACTTCAGCCTGTCTGGTTCCTGTTCTATCTGTTAGTCTAGCAGCTTTTGTAAGACATAAACTGAACATATTTTACAACTTATTATCATATGGAAATTAAGAGTTTCAGTTACTTTACTGGCCTGCAGTTCAAAAATGTAAAGATCTTCCCTGAAGTTTTCAGCTCCCAAGAAGTGCAACCTTTCATCTAAATAGCTTCCTCAGACCATAAATTATGGGGTCAAACTTCAGTCCTGGTGTGAGGTCCCTGATTTCACTGAAGTTACGCTTAAGATGGATTTGGCAAATGAATCTTTAATCACCTGGCATAATAAATGATAGATTATGATTAATATTTGAAGAAGTCTTTGCTTGTATTATATCTTAGTTCATCAAAATCTACAAAAGACAAATTTTTCTACATGTATCTTTTACTGTCAATGAGCGTCAAACTTCATTTAGCCACCTTATTACGAAAATGTGTTTTGCTTTTTACTTAGCAGTATTGGTGGTCCTATTGTTAAATAATTGGATACTCTTGATTCTTAGGTCTGAATCGATTGCTCAGTAATGGCTCCTATGAAGCTGCGTTTCCTCTTCATGAGGTATTTTTCTCAGTCTTTTTTTTTTCTTTTTGAACAGACATTTACCACAAAATGAGTTCTTAATCATGTAATCATTTATTCTCAATCCTATTAATGTTATTACTCTCTTTTGCATTCTGTGTCTCCCTCTGACATCCCTCCCATTTAGTAATGCTTTTTTCTTGGAAAAAAAAATATGCTTTTTTCTTGAAAAAAGTGATGAGTAAGGAGAGTTGTTCTGGATCTGTTCTGTAAAAGTTATTTGGTTTTGACAAATCAGTATGTTTTCAGAGGGGAAAAATACCGTGCTGTGGTTTTCTCTTTGAGATTTTCCAATTTATAGCCTTTGACTTGAACATTATTTATCATAAATTTCTTGGGAATAAGAATCTCAAATCTTACTGAAGTCAGAGGAGATTGTGCTTTTAATGTCACATTTATCTTTTGGTGCACAAGTATGGAGTTTGCATAAATTGTGTTATCCATACCGCTAGTGAGAGAGATTTCTTAGATACTCTTTTTTGCTACTGTTGTTCACTAATGTCCAGACTTGTATTTTAGGGAAGTTACAGAAGTAAGAATTCAATAAGAACACACGGGGCAGAAAACCACAGACACCTGCTCTATGAGTGCTGGGCTTCCTGGGGAGTGTGGTATAAATACCAACCGCTGGACCTCGTGAGGTAAGAGTTTCCTGTGTTTAGTATGTCACGTTATAGGTGCTTTGAGCATAGGTTATCTCTCTTCTGACAAAACCATGAAAAGCTGAGTTAATTCATGTGGCTTTTAAAAACTGACTCTGAGGTCATGGGAATCAGTTTCCTTCATGGTGCCACTACCTTCAAAGAAGTATCTATAGAGGAGCTTATAGGAGGAGCTGAAAGTGAAGGAAGTTTCCTTCTAGAGCTTCCTGACACCATAACTTCTAATGAAGGGTTTGCAGAATATTTAAGAGCGAAAAAAAGGAAGAGAGAAATCTGTGGAGGCTGGGCAGACGTGATTGCATGTCTATCCACTGGAGGAGTTCTGCTTCCTCCTCAGGGCATGGCTTTGGTGAAAAACAGGCTCTCATGGACTAGATCATCTTTTTTTCCAAAAAGCAACCACAGAATGTGCCCTGGATGAAGTTTAATGATGCTTCCGAATGGCATGGAGCAGAGCTCACAGTCACTGAATGTGATAACTGTGTTTAGCAGTACACTAGTGGTAGCTGGGTGGAACTCTCTCCTGTACCATCTCCCTTAAACTCAGCCCAGCCACATCACCACAGTCTGGATTTGTATTCATCTTGGAAGTAGCCTGCAAAGAAGAAACACTGAAAAAGCTGAGACATGACTCCAAATTCTTATAGCCCTTTTAAATAATGATTTCAAATAGCTTGCATGTGCTAGTAGAGGATTACATCTTTTTTATGCATATATAGAGAGACAGAGCCTTTACTGATCATGTTGGCAGAACTATTATTGGGCATTAATGGGCTTTTTCTACTTGAAGAGAGGAATATGAAGTTACAAGGGCCTATTAATAGTCTTAAGATGTATTGGGACCACTGAAGATATTGATACATTGGCCATTGGGAAGCATCATGCAGAGCATACAATTGGTCCAACATATTAATTTCCCCTTTTATAAGTCCTCTAACTGGTAGAAACTTTTGCTTTTATTGATTCTCAAAATTGTTTCCAGATAGAAAGATTTGTAGAGGGTGGCCCTGGAGACAGATGGTGGTATTGATTAAGACCATATAAAACCTATCCATTTCATAAAACAGGAGGTGTTCAATTTCCATGGAGAAAAAGTTCACAGAGAAATACAATAAAAAGTTTTACTATGCCATGTAATTTTTAAAATGCTTTAGAAAACTAAGTAATGTATTTTTACCTCATAATTTAATCCTGAAAGCTTCTTATTTCTTTTTTAATATACTGGCTTGGACAGAAATATGGAATTTTTCTCAAATTACACTATGGAAATTGCTGAGTTACTGAGGAGCCAACAGTTATACTGAAGTTTTTTATTTTTAATGTCCCGGTATACAATAAGATATTAATGTCACAGTATAAACAACTTATCTCTATAATGTTTTTTAATCATTTGTCCATGGTGGTCAAGGCTACTGTTCTTCACCAACATTTCTTGTTTGTGGAAGTGCTGTTGAGCCAATATCTGGGTTTTGGTTTAATTTAGTTTATGAATATGGACCATCAGGCATCTGGAAGGTTTTTTAAGCATGAGAATAAACGGTAACAGAATGAGCAAAGTTAGACATGAGATTGTTCTGGAACTTGGTAGCAGCCTTCTTGAGTAGACTAGATTTGATGTTTAAGATTTTGTAAGATGCTTTAGCTTTTTATCAGGCAGTGACATCCACTGATTTTTCCGCAGCTGTTTACAAAGAAAAAAAGCAGTCAAAATAGCAGACCCCCTAGCTGAGGTCATGGGTGTCCTGTGGTGGTTCAGGGTAGGTGTTTACCCGAGGAGGACAGGGGCAGGGGGAGCTGTGAGGCTCCCTGAGTGTATTTGCAGGGGCATGAGTCTCGGTAGCCATTGAGCTCTGCAGGGTTCAAAGGTGCAGCCCCAGCCCAGCCTGCCGTATGCTGCCTGGAGTGCACCCATGGCTGCAGTGAATTCACTGAAGGAGAGGTGGCAGGAAAGGGGCAGGGGGAAATGCCTTTTCTTCTCACTTCGCAGATGCTAGATTCCTTGCATTTCCCGAGCTCCTGCCAAATCTTTCCTGTCTACTGCCACTCTCCGCAGCTCACATGTCTAGTGAGCTGGAGATTTTTCCTTGAAGAGCTGACAACACCAGCCAGACCTGTTGTTCATTTCACTCGGAAGTATCTCAGCATGCATACTTTAAACAGAAGCTTTTTTAGTATCAGTCTGCAGCAGGAGCAACTTTTTAATTTTTTTCCCATACCAACAACTACGTGGAGTGCGCTTGAAGGGAGTAGCGTTGCCACCTACACAAAAGAAGTGGATGGATGTTAATTCTTCCACAGACATCTGGCCAGAACTTACTGCTGCTAGCTGACATTCCCCTTTACTATATGCTTTAGAAAGGCTAAGGAGTAAATTAGATTTAGATAATATAATTACCTCGTTAATAGATATGATATTTCCACCTTAAAGTCAAGTTGCCACAATGGTAGGCAAAATTGTTCCTACTTCGGTGCTGGGGTTTTTTTTCCCTTAGCTGTTAAAATGAGGCCTTACATCTCTGGTGCTGTCAATTTGGTGCCTCCCAGATTCCATTTAATCTCATCAGCTGGCTGTTATGGAGATACTAGTCACTAGAAATAAATGAGAAAAAGTCATTTGAGGGGAATTGCATGATTTTGTTTTCACACTGCTTTGAAACACGTGGCAAAATTGCAAAGGCACTCTTATTAATCAACAGATGTGGTACCGTGATTTTAATTACACTTCTGTTGGAATTTGGTATCCATAGTTACTTTACAAGAATAATTTAAGATCCTTAGAATTGATAGCAGTTGGAAAGAGGCGGGACTTAAGATATTTATTTGCTCTGGGACCATGTAAATCAATGGAAATAGTTGCAGTGATTCCTGGGAGTTTTGCATCACCTCCTTCACACTTCTGTGCATACCTGTTTCCTCTAGCTTGTACATAAATTGCTCTTGCTGCTGCTTTGCTTATTATTTACAGGACAAAAAGAGAGGGAGAAAACTATATTTATAAATTGATTGTAAAGCTACCTAAATGAACCTGAAAGCAAAAGGAATGCCTGAGTAATTTGCATTTTACTGCATGTTTATATTAAATGACTTGATTGCAAGCTGACAACTCCCTTTCAATCTCCTGTCAAGCCTTCCTCCCCACCCCGTTGCTCATGACATAAGATGAGAGCTTCATATGTCCAAAACGCCTGTTGGAAAGTTCTAGCTCCCTCACAACTTCTTTGTGTGATATAAAAAGTTCTGTATAGGATTTTCTTCTGACTTGGAAAAGGATTAATGAAGATAGATAGGTTTTTGGCTTGAGACCAAACCTGTCTGTGTTCTAGCTCTGTGACTTCCTTCTAGGCATCCTGAAAGCAAAAGATTATATAATGAAGGTCGTTAAACACAGAGGAATCCAATATCACATTTTATGGGTCTGAAATCAGACTTTGTAGCTTAATACTTTTCAAAAATGTGCCTTATTGATAAATACTGAGATTGAAATCTTGGCCCAGTGAAGTCAGTGATAGTTCTACCACTGGAATGGGGTGAGGGGAGAGACAGTTCACCATTAAGGTAGAAGATATTGGAGGGCTAGTATACATGCTAGCATAAAACTGAGAAGCTGAAGTTATTTTTTTTATTACTATTCTAATGGTGCAGCATATATGAGGATAGGAGAGATGGATTATTCTGTTAGGGGCTTGGGGGTTTTTTATGTCTGTGCTTTTCAGGTTAGGTGTGGAGAAAATTTTCTGTGGCAGAACCATAAAAGACACAAAATATTTTTTTCTGTTCTTATTAACAATCTGAAAAATTGGATGGTAATAAGTTACCAAAGTTAACAAAAATGTTATCAAAACTGGAAAATTTGAAAGAGGCCTTCACTGAGCAGAGTGTTAGCAGGTGAAATTTAGGTGTAAGTAATGCAGAGTGTTGCACCCCAGAAGAAAAGTCCCTGGACTCCTTCATGTACATTACTGACTTCTGCGTGAAGTGCCAGCATGCAGGTAGGAGAACTGCCTCCACTGTGCTGAGCTATATGAAATTTCTCTTCTTTATATAGTGACAGAGAAGAAACAAAGAGCTTGTTCCTTGTATTTGGGGCAACTTGAAGGGAGAGAGTGGCAAAGATATCTCTAAACATCTTAACCTCCTGAGGGTGATGGTGATCCAGGCTAACCCAATTACGGGTTGGAATAAGTGTGAAACTGCTCTGAATACAGTACCTAGGAAGGTCTCCAAAGACCTTTTTACTGCCATAGTTTGTTTCTATAGCACTTAACCTAGTGGTATCTGAGCACAGACTTACAAAAAAATATGCTAACTACAGGACCAGAAGAAATTAAATATTAATTTGATCCTGATGCAAGTTACAGTAATACAGCCTGTGGAATACCAGCCCAGGGCTTCGCAGATAGATAGTGGAAGATTGAGGCTGTTTGTCCATGTTTAAACCAGCATGTGTCAAAATAATGCCAATGTCTGGCACTTATTTTTAAAACCAGGCCCACAAAAGGCCTCAAATGCCTTTTCCTTACATTGCAGAGATTTGAGTTGCTCCCCATCACGTCCATTCTTCTTTATGCAGACACTAAACCTTGCCTGGGTCTTCATCTAGGATGAAGCTCTTTGCTTGATCTCTAGATCAAAAAAAGGAGTACTATGATTTGCATTGTTAGATGGAAAGGTTCAACAGGATAGGAGATGAAGTTTGTCATGAATGTCGGCTAGGGGGGTGGAATGAGGAAGCGTTCATCATTGAATGTGGTGAATGAAATAAAAAAATAAATCTTGATGAATGTTAGGCTTACTTCACTACTTTGAACTCTGTACATGGAGAAAAATAGGTCCATAAATATTCAGTGGAAGTAAGCTCAGAACGTGAGCTTTCTTTTTCAGTGGAGCAGGTAGAGCTTGACATCCTAGCTGTCAGGTAAATAATTAGGCCAAAGGGTTCACTAACACTCTTAAGTCAGGGCTCAAAAAGCAGTTTCCAGTATGTCTTTTTACAACTAGACCTGCTGCCCTTGTCGGAACTGAGCATGTTATCGTTAGCTTGTCACCTGTTTAGCCTGTAAATTTGAGTCTGCTGAATGATGGAAGGATAAAAACAACATGACAATATTTGGCTTCTCATACAGTGCTGGTAAACTCAAATGGTAATAATCAGCATAGGTCAGTATCATTCAGCAGATCATGGGCTCAGCCCAGACAGATATTACTTACGCTGGAAATTTTTTATATCCTTTTGAAAACTGTCCAATCCAGACCAAGTGTTTCTTTCTCTTCTCCACTGCCTCCAGACTTAGAGCCCTTCATGGGTCTTTTCCTCCTCACTGGGAAAGTTTGACCAAAGATGTTTTCTGGTAGCATAAAGGAGTGAGCAGCGCTGGCTCACTGCATTCTTTGTCTCTGGACAGATCAGAAGTTTCATCATTAGCATAAAAGCGTAAAAGTGAGTTTTCATCAGCAGCTATTCTCAAATTCATTTGATATGCAAGTTTAAGTTGTCTGCAAAGTCTCTAAAGTGCAAGAATATCATCTTGCCTCCTTCTTTAAAACTAATCTTGTGAATAATCTCCTAAAATCTTCATTGTAATCATGATAATTGCATATTGATTTTTAAAGCATCCTAATCTTATCATCAGCCTACCGCGCACAAGACCATCAAACACAGGACAATGCATGCAGCCTGCTCCTATGCTGATGAGTTCAGCACGTTTTTTGTGTGCTTGATGTAGTCTTTAACACATAAATAAAGGTTTGATTGTGTTTGGGAGGAGGAAGAATGCTAATGAACGTGTAACAAATAGGAGCTTCCTGGCCACTTTGCTGTTAGTTTTAGGCAATATAGCTAACAAATTAGGATTAATTCAGACTACTTTCCTCAAATTAGTACAAGGTGATACATAAAGATACTTGTTGGACCTCACTTGCACTTTATTTTCCACCTGTGGTAGAATCATGAAAATAGGAATTGAGCTAAAAAAAGAAATAATCAACTGAAAATAAACTGGATTGGAGAATAACCCCTGGTTAATTAATTTCTTAGAAATAATTTGGGGCCAAATAATTTTTGCTGTTATACCAGTTTTAGGGATGAAACTGATCTCAATGCAATTATTTGGGAAGTACAGTTACACAGCCAAAAGGCAAAGGAAACCATCAGTTTCCCAAACACAAAGAACTAGCTTTTCAAAATGAACTGTGTTTCCTTTCTCAGGTCTCCACTCATCTCACCGTAAGCTGTGGGTAATGAATTTTTAAATTCATTATTTAAGTTCATTCATGAGGCAGGTCCCTCAGTGTGGATTTAGAAGCCTAATTGCAGGCTTTTTCTTCAGGAAATTCTGACTCTGCTCTCTAATCTACTCTTCAGATATAATAGAAATATTTATTTTCTGTTAACAAGCAAGATTAAGCAGATTTATACTAATTAGCAGGTAACTTCACTGTGTTGTGTTTTAAAACAGACGGTACTTTGGTGAGAAAATTGGGCTGTACTTTGCCTGGTTAGGCTGGTACACGGGGATGCTCTTCCCAGCTGCCTTCATTGGATTGTTTGTCTTTTTGTATGGAGTCACCACTTTGAACCACTGCCAAGTCAGGTAACGTGGGCACTTTTATAAGGGAAATTACAGCTGTGGGTTATTATGAATAATTTAAGAGATCTTCATATGAATTGCTAATTATTTCATTTTGAACTGTTGAATGAATACTCAGGAAAAGACTGTGCTTGGTTCTCATAAGGTACCCAGTATATGGCTTCCCTTGTTTTGTGCTCCTGAATTGGGATGGGAGGCAATGTTTCTTGCCCAGCTCCAGTTGCTGTTGGTGCTGGCAACTCAGCATGAAGTAGCAAAAAAGGAGGGCTCTTTTATTGCTGTTGTAACAGGGCAGCAGAAGAGTGGGGAATTTTCACTGTCTTCAAGGCCTTCCCCAAAGATCCACCACAGGGAGACATTCTTCAGATTAAGAACCCCTTGAACCTTCTGCTGAGGGCTGCATGTCTACATTCTTGCCCACTTAATTCACCAGAATAAGTCAAATTTAACATTATCTGCAATCATCTTCACCCTCCTCCTACCAAAGCTCACTTCTTACTCAAGGAGGAGCTGGAAATGGTGAAGACCTACTGCTAGGCTGGCCCTGAAGAGCTGTCCTCTGCAGTTATGACAGTAAACTCTGAAGTCTGAGTCAGTCAACAAATACTAATTATACACAGGTGGTTATGAACAACTTGGCTTCAGTTACAGAACCAGTATTTTTCAATAAGTAACTAAATATTAGTGAAACTTATCAATCCCTTTTAAGACTGATCGTTGTGCATCAAATTATTAATTTCTATCTTTTCTATTTTTCCAGTAAAGAAGTCTGCCAAGCTACAGATATCATAATGTGTCCTATATGTGATAAATACTGTCCCTTCATGAGGTTGTCAGACAGCTGCGTTTACGCCAAGGTACATTTTAAACTATGCAAATAGAAATGCTTTCCTAGTAAAAGCATTAATTTTGCCTTTTGCATTTGGCTTTAGTGAGCTTGGGTAGAAAAATCTTCAAAGGACAGATCAAGATCAGCCAATATTAACATTCATTGTCTTTTAACAGGACTTCGTTTGGGTTGTAAAACACTTGAATGCAATTTGCACTTAGATTCATGAGCCCAGAGGTCATGTCCTAGATCATAGAATAGAATAGAACAATAGAATAGTTTGGGTTGGAAGAGACCTTTAAAGATCGTCTAGTCCAACCCCCCTTGCAATGGGCAGGGACATCTTCAACTAGACCAGGTTGCTCAGAGCCCCATCCAACCTGACCTTGAATGTTTCCAGGGATGGGGCATCTACAGCCTCTCTGGGCAGCCTGGGCCAGTGTTTCACCACCCTCATTGTAAAAAATGTCTTCCTTATATCTAGTCTAAATCTACCCTTGTCTAGTTTCAGACCATTACCCCTTGCTCTATCACAACAGGCCCTGCTAAAAAGTTTGTCCCCATCTTTCTTATAAGCCCCCTTTAAGTACTGGAAGGCCGCAATAAGGTTTCCCCAGAGCCTTCTCTTCTCCAGGCTGAACAATCCCAACTCTCAGCCTTTCCTCATAGGAGAGGTGTTCCATCCTTCTGATCATTTTTGTGGCCCTCCTCTGGGCCCGCTCCAACAGGTCCATTTCAGATGCATGTGTTACAGTGCTCTTGGCATCAACCTTTATCATACGCTCCATCCTTTGTACATCCTTCATAAAATGAATGCTTTGGGTCTGAAATGGTGCTCACACCTGGTGTTGGCAGGGGTCAGTCCCAGGCCAGGCTGGCAAGTAGTCCTGTCAATTGACAGGTACATTCGCATGTCAAGGGAAGGATCCTCAGGATTGTCAGGCCAGTGGCACTCACGATCACATTAATGTTATTAGGTGGAAATGGAAAATAAAGCCTTATTATCATAAATTGATTACACTATTAATATACCCCTCAGGTAACCCACCTTTTTGACAATGGAGCTACTGTCTTTTTTGCTGTTTTCATGGCGGTGTGGGGTAAGTTTTGTTTTGATATTAAATAATTGCACAATCTTCTTAAAGCTTGTGATGCAACATAGGCCTTTGTAATTTCCAGCACACTTTTTTTCAGACACTGAGAAAAACAGCATAGACTTCTGTTCTTTTCTGTTTCTGCAAAAGGAAGATGGAAGTGGTTGAAATCAGTTTTTCATGTGATAATAATTTTAATTAAAATAAAAACATAAATGCAGTATGTAGTCTCTATGTAGATAGTTATATTCTGGGGGGGGGGTTGTAATTGTTTTTCAATCTGTTCAGACTGAGGCCTTTTCTCTGTTACTGTTCAGGGCTTCTCTTAGCTTATGGCAGCTCAGTTTAGCGTCTGTACTAAAATGAATTAATGTATTGTTTCTCCCACCTTGCAGGAAGGCAGTAGGGCTTAAATACATGTAAGCTGGTTGTAATTAAAGCAAAACTGTGATGAAATAAATGGAAGATTTAGTTGAATGACAGATTTATCCGAGAGTGGTCTAACTGTTGCCATGGAGGCTGAATTTTGCCTATAGGACAGTTCTATTTCTGGCTCAACTATTCCTCCTACTGTGGTCTTGTAGGCAGAATTGAAGGAAAAAGGAAACAATAATTTCTGGCAGCACAAAAAAATCTTTCAAACATGCCCAGAGCATGCCCAGGCTCTTAGCTGCTACCGTGCCATTCTGAGAGAAGGTTAACACCTTTAGAAAATGGCTCAATGAGGTGCCTCAAAAATGGCATCCGTCTCACAGCTCCAGGTGCTTGAGCTATCCTGATTTAGCCATTGTTCTCCTGTTCTTACTCACACACCTCCAACTGCTTTGGAAAGGTGTCCAAGTAATGCTATATTCTCCATTTTAAACTGCAAATATCTTTACTGAGCTGCAAGAGATATCCAGGACCCAACATCAGAGCCATCAGGGCAACATAGATTAGCCTACCAGTCTGTCTCAGTTCCTTCCTCCAAAACTATGTTTTTGTCATAGTTAACTAATTAAATTAGGTCATATACCAATCAAGCCTATTAATGGCACTTCATGTAATATAGATGGTATTAAAATATCACAAATATATTCAGGAAAAAATCCACAGATCATACAGATTTTATGTTTCTCCTTGGTATTTCAGCTTTGTTTTAGACCTGCACCAAAGCTGAAAATCACCAAAAATTTCTAAGCCTTAAAGATTTTTTTAGATGTTTACTCAGCTTTTCCAACCTCTTTCTCTATGTGCTCACTGAAGGTGAGAATTTCCAAGACAATTTAGAGGCATGAACTTCCATCTCAGCTAGGAAAATTGACGGGTTAACATTGCTGAACATTTACGTCAATGTTCCTAACTGCTGGTGAGCATATCTTTGGAGTGCAGCTTTTTGCAGCAGTGCTTTTGTTCCTCCTTAACAGTAACACTGCTTTCAGGAAACAGCTGTGCTCAGAGCATTGGACCTATGTCTTAGCACTGCCCAGAACCAAGGCTGCAGGAAAAGCAGCTCTAGGTAAGGGGAGTCCCTCATTCAGGTAACCACACCTGGTCCTGCCTTGTGGCCGCTACCTGGCTTCTCCCAGGAGAAGGCTGAGCATGCCTGCCTGCAAAATAATTGTAGGTCCTCTCTCTTTTCTGTCCCTAGCTGACAGGAGCCTGTCCTTCTTCCCACTCCTTCAGTGTCACTGTCAGACTCCAAGACCCACTTGCCTCTGGCTATATCTCCCCACCAGCCTGCTAGGACTGGGAAATGCACTGCCCATCCATGCATCTCCAGCACCTAAGCCCACAGAGAGATAAGAAAAAAATATAATAAATGCTGCCCTCTGGATGATTTGGCTCGTGGAGAAGAGACTATAGGACAGCAGCTGGAGTGAGAGCCTTCCCCACCATTTTTGTTGGCTTACACTGTGCTTGCGAGCTTGCCGCCAAGAGGGATGTAGGGACAGCACCAGGAAGGAGGTTGTGAGCGTACAGTAATGGTTTGGGGAAAAGGGCGATCCTATGGCTCCACCCAAACTATAGTTTCTTAAATAAGACTTTGCTGAGACAACAGTGAGATTTTGGAGGCATTTTCCATACAGTTAGGGCTAAAGCAGGATTAGAACAAGGAAAGCCACACTTCCCAGGGATTTTTTGGTACTGTATTTATGAGTTGGCTTACAGCCTGTCTTAAATGGATTTTCAGTCCGCAGTAGGCCTATTGGCAGCTGCAGGCACTACCATCATCTCAGTAAATCATAGGGGAAGAGAAAAAACAATGATAGCAGTTTGATTGTGGGAATGCTTTTTCTATCAGCATGAAACAACTGGCAAGAGCATGACAAATTGGCTGTGAAAAGTTCAGCCTTCTAGATGATGCAGTTTGACAGACACTAGCATATAAAATAATGATGGCAGTGCTTTTAAAAAAAGAGAATTAAAGCAAGAAAAGGCAGCTAGAATTGTGCTACCTCTTTAGCCTGAGCTTAGCCACTGTCTTATTATTTAAAGTACCTTCTTCACTATCTTTAGATCCATTAGTGAAGTCCCATCTTGAGGGAGAAGCCTCAGCCATTTGTTTCGGGTTTTCAAAACCAGGCATGGTCAGGTTGGTCTGTCCATGAAGAGGTAGTCTGTATAGTGGTTTCCTCCTTTTACTCTAAAGACGTCTTTAATTCATGGACAAAGTAGTTTGCTCGCTTTTTAAATAGAAATAAAATGCTTCTCCAGATGATGACCAAACTGCTGTGGCCAGGCTAGGGAAAGGAATTACCATGATAAATATCAGTATGGGCTGCTTGATTTGTGTAGCAGCAATAAGCCTGGGTCTAGGACTCTGAAGCACAGGGACCCATCTTTATAATGCTTCGTTGTGGGATAAGTGGGTCCTATCAAAGTAAGGTTGGAATTATCAAGTGCAGCAGGAGATATTGGAATAGAAAGATGCTTTTATTAAAAAAATATATCAACCCATTTATTATTGTATTTCTCACTTAGTGTATTTCTGCTTTGTTTAAGCAAAGTCCTATGTAAGAAGTAATTGATATAATAGGAAAAAAAATTGATACTTTTATATATATATAATATATACCCATATAATATATATAATGTATACCCAAAAGATATAAGACTTAAAACAACTTTCATTTTAAATGGATGTAATGAAGGACAAAAGATAGTCTCCCTTTGGTACAATGAAGGTATTCACTGATAGTTTGTATAAGCTTTACTGTATTGGAGCTCCTGTTGAAACGAAAAACTCTTTCAAAAGGACCGAAGCTATAAATCTTTGTGGTTTATGGGAAACAGTAAGGCCCTATAAACACTAATACATTTTTTTGTTGGTGAACAGATTGTCATTGACTCTCACTGAGATGTTGTCATCTCAGAAGCTGGAAAATAATTTTTCCTTTTGAGAATCTCTAGTCTTTATGATATTTACTAGATGTTCAAAGCTTTCAAAAAGAGGAGAACAATAGCATTTTAGTGTTTCTGTGCTAGAGAGAAACACCTATACTTTGCCCTTCATGTATGTCTTGAGATTCATGTTGAGCTTGATGGAAAGGTAGGTCCCATTTCTAGGAAAAACTCCTCACTTTTTACTGTCTGAACTGGATTCTTACCAAAGACAGAAAACGAGAGAAAGATGTTCATTCTAAATAAATGTTGACATTTGAAGTGCAGGAAAAAAGTCATTCTCAGAAAGAAGTCTAGGTAAATTTGATAATCAGTGGACTCCCAGCATGTTGCTGTAAAACCAGATGGAATTGTAGATTTTGTTTTTCCAATTGAAGTGCTGGGGAAAGCTAGTGGGAAGATGTCACTGTCTAGATGTTTCTTGAAGCTCAGTAGCAAAGTTCTGTAACTGTCCAACAGGACAGTCCAGCTATTTATGATTTCTAATGCTTTGCTAGAGACAGGGTGTGCTGATGGTAGTTTCTCTGTCTCTGAATATCTTTGGGGGACTAAGAGACACAAGAAAAGTCCTTTTTGAAATTTTTGCTTGTCTACTGAGAAGCACGTTTCCTTTGATAAAGGAAGTAGCTTCAGAACACTTGCTGAAAGGCAAAGTTGGGAGGGGGAAAAAGGCCTGGCATAAAGAATTTAACACTTTTTTCAAGCACTAAGAAATGCCAACATAAAACATTTTTTCTAAATATATCAGTTAATCTATTAAAAGATACTACTTTGCTACAAACCTTGCATCTAGCATAAAACATTCACATTGATCTGCTCTCTGAGGAGACAGAATTTAAGGAGGTTCTTCAGCAATATTCTTGGAATATAGACTATATTCCAGAAGTCAGGATGGATATATTAAATGGTGTTCTGAAATACAATAGGGACAGGATTTCTGAGAGAAGGTCAGGATTAAGCTCTTTGCTGCAAGAGGCCATTTGCATTAGTAGATAACATCACAGCTTGCGTCAAAAGCATCTGAGGAAATGATGTTAAGACAGCTGTTTGCACAAGTGGATGTTGAGGACTGAGCTACAAGGTTGAGTGCTGAAGCAGGGCAAGCATAATGTAGAAAAAGCTAGCTAAAGACCTGGGAGTTAAGGCCAATAAGAGATTCCAAATTCCAAGCAGGATTTTTGGATAATTCTCAGCATCTGGTTTAAACATACCGACTGGAAAATGGGAGAAGGGTAAGTACTACTGTGTCCTGTTGAGCTGTCAAAGTAATAAAAGAATGCTGATGTGTGAAGTATTAGTGATTACTTGACTAGAGAAGAAGCAGAGAAATTTCAAAATGCAGTACTTTTTAGAAGACCTCAGTAGTACAGTGAATCAGTCAAAGATGTTTATTTATAGCACATTTTAAAATATCTAGCAAGGGAAAAATGCATACTGACCTGGATAGAGGGAGAAAAGTGTAGCACAGTAAAAGCTAAAACAGTGTTGTTCAGGTCGTCCTATTTGCTACTTAATGATTTGAAAATAGCTTTCTAAAGAAGCTTCAGGAACTGCACATACTTACTATGACAGGTGTTAAATATACTAAATATAATATGTATAGATTCCTCACTCCAGGTGTGTGAAAAACAAGAAAGAAAAGAAGTATGGTTCAGCACGGACGTATCTGAGAGGTTCATGCCTGTGGACTCATACGCCCACTCGAGTCCTGCTTCCAGCTGCTTTTTGGGATGAAAACACAGTGGTAGTAATCAACCAGGCTTGTTTCTCCCAGGTCTCCAAAAAGTGCAGGGCTCCTTGTTTAGCCTGTACAAAATAATTCAATATAAGCTGATAGGAGAGAAGCAGCTCCACCAGAAGACAAGTCAAGGAATGAACATGTGGTTGTTCAGCAGCAGCGGAGCCTCATTAGCACTTACTAGTTTTGCTGATCCCATCCAATCATACTGCAACTATTACCAAAAGTCATAGACACATTAGGCTCAGGAGATTTATTAGATTAAATCAAAGCAGCCGGTTACCTGGTGTAGCATAACTCCAGCTTTCAAAAAAAGGATGACGTGATACATGAAAATGCCTTCAAAACAAATAGCTGCCTCCTTAAACATGCTTTTGATATCTTACCTTATTTGCTCACAGTGTTCATTTTCTAAGCATATCTTAGCTGCATTGGCTAATACATTAAAATATAATCTTACTGCCTAAAAATTTACTTTCACCAAACTTATGTCCATGTTTAGTATCATGTCACATCATAATCCATGGGCTGCAGTAGGGCAGATAGTCCATTAAGGAGATCCTTTTAGGACTGGATGTGGAACATATTGCCAGGCTATCGTGACACTGTTACAGCTGGTACTGTGCTAGCTCATGAACAAAGAGGTTTATGTTCTCTGTGATTATCAGCCTGATGCTTTTCAGTGAGCAATAGAGGGAAGAGCCGAACTTCACAGTGGGAGAAGAAGCCTTTCCACTGATTTGTGTTAGCTTTAGGCAGCATCTACATTCTTTTAACAAAACAAATTTAAAAAGCTGTAACCATAAACAGGCTCAGTATTAATCTCCGGAATATGAAAATATGGTTTTATGACTGAGTGCTTTGTTGATTGTTCTTGCCATCACAAAATGGAAGCACAGTCATGTACAGGCATATTATACTATCTTGAATTCTGTCAGTAAAGGCTGTACAGCACAGAATGTTTAATTGTCAGCTGTTAATGCCACACCACATACACACACTCATGTAGTGTAAAAGAAATTGCCTGGATTAGAAAGGTGTAAGACAAAAGTTCCCATTTTCTCAGCAGTACTCTACAGATTTGCACATGCACTGGAATGTGCTTCCTTTGGGTTCCGGTTACTGTGTATTGTAAATGGTCTTCAAAGAAGGAAAGTTACTGCTTTATCTAAAATGGCCCCAAGAAACCTTTAGCTTTGTCAGAAATCTGCTATATCTAGTAATGATGACTCACAGGAACAATTTTATTCTTTGAGAGTCCTCCCTTGGTTGGTTAGCAATTAAACATTCTCATTTAGCACTAAATGAAATCTCTAAAGCCTCAATCATACTTGAAATAAACAAAGTAATCCTTAGAAAGCAATGCATTTTGAAAGCAGTTTTGATCATCAGCATGATTTGCTGTTCAAAGGAACCCATTTATGCAAAGAAATGAAAATAATGTAACGGCTTCATTCAACAGTTCTGTGATAGTAGTTAACATTTTCTTGACTTAAAAATAATTTTGTAATTTTTTTCTATTTGCTCCAGCAACTGTTTTTCTGGAGTTTTGGAAAAGAAGGCGAGCAGTAATTGCTTATGACTGGGACTTGATAGACTGGGAAGAAGAAGAGGTTTGTATAAAAAAAAAAAAAGTACTCCTTAATCTTTAATACAAAAACATTCAGTTAAAAATGTAAGCATGTTTTTCTTTTGGATTTATTTTCAATTCATTCTTCAAATCTTCATAAACTAGGAAATAAGCATTTTTCTCCTCAGAAGTTTCCTCTGGAATGTGAAGAAACTTTCCCCAGGCCAAACTGTTCTCTCTTTTTACACCTTTGTAAATCTAAATTAATTTCAACATATCATTGGCTGTCATTGTGGGAGATTTCAGGAAAAAAATGCACCTTGGGGGAACCTAACAAATTTTGCTTTTGAATGCAAGGAAATTCTTGACAGCCATGAATTTTGGCAAATGGGCTTTTATCTATTCTTTCAGATAGCTACTAAGAATATTGATGGAGAGAAAGCCTTGTGAAGCTCGTGCTAGCTTCTGAATGTTCAGGTGCTGGTTACCTAAGTATACAGCGCTGCGGAGAGACTGAGGGAGATGAACAAACTCAAAGGACTTAATTCATCCTCTGTTGGTAGAGGAAACAGTGAAAAATAGCCTTAACCTTGTTCTGTGGTGGTTACCAGAAAGAAACAGCATGCTCTTTGGACTGAGAGCTGAGGTTTAAGTGGAACTAGAAGGTTTTATTATGCAAGAGAAAAGCAAGATTCAGTGGGTGTGGTAGAAAAAGTGCTGCTCGAGTGGAATTTGGACATACAGGTGTCCACAGAGTCTGCTCTCCCTCTTCTCCAGAAACTGTCCTGAAGCTTTTGGAGGGACTGTAGGAGGCTGCTGTAGTGGACTCAATGCAGTTGAACTTCTATATTGCTGCCTCTGTGAAAGAATTCCTTTTTCATTAGTCTTGCCAGCAGAGAAACAGACTTCTGAGTTATGGGATTTTTGTCTGTGTGAGGCAATGTAGTTCAATGAGGCCATAAAACAGTACAATTGCTCATTTGCTGGTAGCATTTCTTTTAATGCTTAATGAGTAAGAAAATAATCCAAGAACATAAAATGAGATAACTTACACAACTGGAAATTGGTTTCTTTATAGCAACAGAAACATCATTATTTGTGCACATATGCTGTCAAGTCTTGGTGATACTTCAGGACTTTTTTTCATACATTTAGAAAATACACTAATACTGATTTAAGTGTCCTGAGATTAGCAGCCTGCTCTTGCCAATGCTGACGAGTCACAGAGAGACCACACTGAGATAGTCCTGTCTGAGGTTCAGATATTGATCAGGATTGAACTGCAGTGATCTTGTCCCCTCATGGCCAGTTGCAAAAAAGCCACTGCTGCTGCTGCTGACAGCTAAGACAGAAGACGGATGTACCAAAATGCAATTTCCAGGTCAGGATTACAGCTCAGTGTCCCTAGAATGAAAAGGAGCCTTTAATCTAACAAAATATACACGCAAATACAGTATAAGGCCCTTTTTATATTTTTCCCAGTAGGCCTGGTCTTGCAGATGCTTATAGTTTGGGATGTTATATATCTGCACCTTTTACCATTTAACCTTCCAGATTTGGGATTTGTGCTGATTTATAAAGCCATCCACCTGAATTTTTTATGATCAGTTAACTTACAAATATTGCATTTCCTGGTAAAGTTGCCTTTAAGTGATGTTTTGCTTTTCCTTTTTTTTCTTTTTCTTCATGGAATAATACTAAGTGATTTCTGGCTGCTGTGGTAATGCTTGGAAGAGTCTTTTGCTCAGGTGTGAGCACAACAGCTCCAAGCCCATTCAGGACCAATCGCCATTCTGTTTCTCTCTCTTCTTCACGCACATACCCACAACTCTGCTTGCAACATTGCTGCTACTACTGAAAGTGCATATCCTCTTGCAGAGCCTGGAGGAAAGCTTTCCCATGGAAGATTCGCTCTCTGCTTTCTATCCTTTTTTGGAAAAGCATTACCGTGTCTACGCAACTAAGCCTTTAGCTGCAATAGACACTGAAAAGACAGAAGAGAGTAGAGTTGCTAGATTTTTCCTCTTCCAGTCAGAAAGCCTGTAAGAGCTTCTGGTAGTTGAAACTATCCTCATAGAAATGTGATGTGTTTATTTTATGATGTCTATCAAATAACATTATTTTTTATAAGAGATGATTACGTCCCACTGGCAGATTATTTCAGTTTGGCCTGCAGAATGACATATGCATGTCTAATTTTCAGAGGATACCTGCTCCCTGCTGATGGTCAGCTGGTCTTTTATTCTCACACCAGGTTTTTTCCAGTACGCTCTGTCAACAAGACCTTAGTCAGGTGCCCTGGGGCAGTGGCAAGTGTACCTGCTCCAGAGCATTGCACCTTCTCCCAGTTCTAGAGGGAGTTTTATAAGTCTCTACAGCAGGAGGTGGCAGCCTTTTCAGAAACAGTGTGCCAGATGGTACCTTTCTCACTCAAATTAGAGGTTAAACATGCCAATAGGAACTCAACTGGCTGCTTCCCAAAAATTTATGTGACCAGTCATCAGAGCATCAGTATCTCATTGGCATTTGAGGTATTGGTTCCTCCTTTGTTCAGCATTCAGTGGGATCCCCGTGGTGGGAGCTGATTGCCCCCCAGAGGCGTATTCTCTGAAGATGCTACAGCTGCCAGTGCCCATACCTACTGGACAACTCTAACAGGTCCTTGCTTTAAGGTCAGCTCTATGGATCACTGCCTCCTCTTCTTGAGTATTGAATGCTGCACTTTTTCATTGGCACTGGGGTCTTTGCCGGACTTTGCCCCTGAGACAGTCAAAGCTTTGGAAGCAATTGTCCTGGGTGAAAAAGTGTTGAGACCATTTCGCTGTTCTGTAGTTCAAAGTCCACACCTTCACTTTGTCATTGCCTTCAGCTGCAAGCAGGACAACCTGCACACCACAGGCTTTGCAAAGAGACTTACTTCTGGGAGTGCTATCATTGCGATAGCAATGTCCCATTGATCAAGATTCAGATTTTCAATCTTTTACAATTCGCTTTTCTACATTTGGGCTATAGAGGACAATATATCCTTGGACTAGGAAGGACAGGACTCCTGCAAGAATTCACCTGTTGAAGGACTCAGAAACCTCCTGGAAGAAAACGATGTATTTCACAAAGGAATTTAGAGTAGCTCTTCTAGTGCAGAAAGATATGGCCTAATGCAGTGAACATTAATCCATATTTGATACTCCAGAAATCAGTATGGTTTCTCCTGTGAGTAAAGAATCGGAATGATCCATGTTTGAGAAGCAGGAAGGAAGGAGAATGGTCTGTTTTATGTAGATTAAAAAATACACATCCTGTGGAGTTTGATCATGGAAGTTGTACGTGTCAGTGAGATGTCAGTGAGAATTATGTCTCCATAAGGTGAAAATTTTACTCCTAAAAATGCTGCTTTCTAATAAAATCACTGCTAATTAAATTTCCTCTCCACATTCTATTCAGTTATCACGGGACAAAATCACCCAACTTCTTTTATAGCTACTTCAGAGAAATCAATTAAAGAGTTCTAATTACCATTTTAAGCCACAAGGTTTTGTTAATGAAGATTGTTATTTTTCTTAACGTTATCTGCCATGTCTAGCTTTTGCTTGGTTTAATTTCCATTGTCAAATTGAAAAATAAGGTTTTGCTACAGAGGGAAATTTATTAATTCCTACCAACAATAGATTGAAAAAAAGAAACAGTTATAAGGCATCCTATGACTTCGCTATCACTTTTCTGTTCTAAATGAAGAGACAAAGAAATGAAACAATGAAGATGATGGGAAGGAGAATTCAATTTGTTCAGATATAGAGCCTTGTGAATTCCTCGTTGCTTTAGCTTTTCACCCAAGGAAGGCATGCTGCAGTCCCTGCAGTGTCCAGGTCCCCCAGGCTGGGGACATGGGCTGAATGTGTTCTTGCTCTTTCAACCCTGCATATCTGGATTTCCTTTTCTTATAAATGAGGTGCAGGTTGGGCGACATGGAGAGTACCTGGGTCTTGGCTGGGTGTGCAACAAGAATCCAACTGCTCAAAGCTCCTGGCACTCCCAGCTGAAATATGGCTTCTGTTGCTATTTACAGCATACTTTTTTCTTTTTCTTCAGTGTCACTTTCTTTATGTCATTGACCTCAGCCAGGTACAGTACTGTTCACTTCCTGCCCCAAGCTGGGCTCAGCATTGCTGAGTGTCACTGAACAGGTACGAAGGTTCATGCCAGAGTTTCATTTTCGTGTGGAGATGTATCTGTGAAAATAGCATTTGCATTATCTGAATTGGCTGGAGATTGTAGGAGATACCTAGATTCACTGATGGATGGATATGACAAGGACTTCCCTATATTGCAGGCTGTAAAAGGTAATCAAACCTTGGCTTAGAGAGAGCTGCAGAGAAGAAAGGGTTTCTTATATATGACTCAGCTGGCAGAGCCCTTGCACGATCTACAGGGTGCAATTCTCAAGTGCCCTGCTTCAATGCCGTCACACTGTCCTTTTGCGTGTCCCTGGCACACAGGAATACTACCTCCATTGTTTCTTTCGCTAGATTATGGTCTCCTCAGCAGCCTTCAGCCCTGCTATGGCAGGAACAGCTTGAGCAAGGTAGAATAAGAGCAGGGTGTTACCCTGCCTCCACAGAAACACGCTTAGCCTTTGTTTATAGCTAATGTAGCGCTGGTTCCCTCAAGCACGTAATTAGTTACACAGGCATTGCAGCTGAGCATACATGCCTCTTAACATCTTAATTTTTTTAATACCAAGTTACCAGGTTGCTGCTTGAATTTGAAAATTAACTGTATTGAGAAAGTGCCTTCAAAATTTGAGAGAATGAGATATGATTATTTTTTTTCAAAGATGTAATTCACAATAACAGTGATCTGATAAATGATCTGAAGTTTCCTACAGAACTTTCCTACCTGCGCTGTACATGAACATTGTCTGTCTGTTCTTTAGGAGGAAATACGTCCGCAGTTTGAAGCCAAGTACTCCAAGAAAGAACGAATGAACCCCATATCCGGGAAGCCAGAGCCTTATCAAGCATTTGCAGACAAATGCAGCAGGCTCATTGTTTCTGCATCTGGAATATTTTTTATGGTTTGAGAACTTTTACTTATTTACCAGTTGAAAAGTACAAAATAACATTATGTCTGCTGAGAGAGTATGGAGATATTGGATATGACTGCTTGAAAGTGAAATAAGCTCTAGCATGTTTACTGCAGGATGAAAATCTGTATTACAGCAAATTGCCTGTGTTTCTATAAAGTCCTACGCTAGTTTACTCTTCACCAAGTCTCACAGTTGGTTAAGTCTTTCCTTTAACATCCAGATTCACGAGTACTATTCAGGCTATATGCTTAAGGCTATATGTAGCTATACACATGCCAGAAAAGTGATGCTATCACATTTAGGAACCAACTTCAGCTGACTGAATTAACTCACTGATTTCTCGCCTCCCTGTGTAGACAGCGCAGAGTGATGGGGAGAGATGCCATGGAAGAGGCAGCTTTTCTCTGTAGACTCTACAGAGAACATAACTAAGGCGCCCAGAGTGCTTAATGATGTTAATATCTCCTAGTTTTTCAGTATATTGCAGAGATAAGGAAAAACGGTTCATATTCCTAGTGCAATTGAAATGGAGAAACCAATGGTCCTCATCTAAATTGAGGCATCTCTCCCTCTTCCAAACTGCAAAACTAAATGCAGCAGCAAAATCTCTCCTAAGCGAGAGCTGCATGCATTTCTGCTGAAATGCCCCAATCCTCTAACTTAACTGAATCTGCTATTTGCTCTTATTCACATGACAAGAGCAGTGGTAGGATTGGTTTTCAAGACACAGTTTGCATCAACTCAGACCCTCATGGAATTTACTAGGGCTTTTCCAGGGGGGTAGAAAATGATATGTGTGTATAACTTCAGGGGCTGTGGAGAGCCGGGTAGGTGAGCTAGCCCAGCAACTTTGTGTTTGAATGAGATGGGAGGGAACAGGGCAGAGGGCTTGTAAGAAACTGATGGCTTCAAAATTGTCCAAAGCAGTCTTGGACAAGAAAGGCAAGAGCGTTATTGAGATGAATTGTGCTCTGGTACGTCAGGTGGATAGACAAAGACACATGGAGAAACACTGGGTAGAAGGAGCCAACACACTGTCTGGCTCAGCCCTTGAAGACACTTCGATCTGCTCAGGACTGCAGTCTCTGCTTAGAATTGGTTCTACACTTGCAACATTTTGCATATTTTCCCAATGTTTTGTTCTTGAAGGGGGACAGTTGTCACTCCCTACCCTTTGCAAAGGCAGTAATTAATCTTCTTAGCCTAGTGACAGATCTTGCTCAAAGTGCCAGAGAGTAGCCTTGCTTGGAATTGCATGCACCACAAATTGTCCCCATAACAGTCCTTGAAACAGGACAAGAATTATTTTCACTGAAGATATTTTTTATTGCTGCATAGCATAGGCTTTCAATGAGTTAGAAAAACTCCGAATTTTCCCCCATTTACATAAGAATGTTCCTTAAAAATTACAGCTTTAAGCACAGGAGGTATATACTTACCAAAATTTCAGGTTCGAGCAGTTTTCACAGCATTGACTCTCAGAGTGCCGTTACTAATACAGCTTGAACCAGGTCAGTGTTAAGAAAGGAAAGTGGTCCTTCTTCCCCTCAACACTACGCAGGGAATCCAGAGACAATCCTTCACATTCACATACACTTTTCTTTTTCTTCTGCACCGGGATTATGTCAATCAATTTTCTAACTAATGAAATATGAAACCAGCTTGGTTAGCATTCAGTGTTTTCAAAACCATTTTGCCCATTCAGTTAGCTTAGATGTACTTCAATTTTGATAGGTTTACATTGTCTATGCATAACCTTGAACTACACCTATCTTTTGCAAATAATTATCTGTCTTCTACTGAACAAACTCTCTCTTCTTATCTAATAAGTTATCTAACGGATACTGTGTCAGAGTTTCTATGAGATGAGTCAACCATGCTAATTCCCAACTGTTTGTCCTTCAGGTGGCTTGCTAAACTGTGGCATAAATTGGTCACAATGGAAAACAGTTGTCATTTAGTGCTCAACTGTTGTATATGGAACATCAAGTGATTTAGCAGCCTGGCTCAGCTGCAGGGCTTTCATGTTATAACCGTCACATTTGCTGAAAGCCTCATCAGAGAAGAAATTACAAGGGCAATTGAATTTGTTACCTTCTCTAGGTAGAATCGTTCCAGACCTGTAGCAAGAAACAGCTTGCTAGGGTAGCTAGCCAGGGTTCTTGCTGAAGCAGTGCTTACAAATGGAGACATTTTTTTCTGTTAGTGTGAAGTCCACCAAAGCACAAAATCCATCCCAGATGTGACACCATCAAGCTGGGACATCAGCTTGAGACCAGCCTTTGCACACTGGGGAAAATACATGTAAGGAAATCTTCTAATTCCCAGAGCTGGCAACACTGTTTCCCACATTAATGCTAAGGAAGAGGTATATTTCGAAGAAAATGTTTAAAACTAAAAAATATTTTAATATGATTTCAAAGATATTTTGCATTATGGAAAATAAAAAGGACTTCACAATAAGAAGAATAATCGTGTTGAAACATTTATCTGGAATTAAAATAGATGTATTTTTCAAGTCTAATTGCTTTAATTTCCACAGTTTCAGGGAGAAGTTAACTCCTGTTCTATTGAAAGTTTTCAGGTTCTTCCCTCTGATGTTTTCTTCCTTTAGATCTGTGTGGTGATTGCTGCTGTTTTTGGCATTGTTATTTACCGTGTTGTGACTGTCAGCACTTTTGCTGCCTTTAAGTGGGCTTTAATCAGGAATAACTCTCAGGTTGCAACTACAGGGACTGCAGTGTGCATCAACTTTTGCATCATCATGCTACTGAATGTGGTGAGTAAAACTAACTTATCCAAAGTTATACCAAATCAGTAGATATCTCAGCCTGCAGACCACCAAATGCTTTTGGTTCCTTTTTCAGCAGGAATGAGTGTCTTGCTAAGCCATGCCAGACATGGCATTATTGTTTATAAGCATCATTCAATATTCATGTAAAGTACAATTCCAAACCCAAAATGTTATGTAAAGCATGTTTGAATGTTCTAAAAAATATTTTAAGGGGACATGTCCATACTCCCGTTTATCATCTGCCTCTTTTTTTCCTTTTATATGTTTGCAGGTTTCAGCCCACTTCATTAATATTCTGCTTTTTACTTAGGGTTTTGGTGTTATTTTTTAAATACAGTGGCCAATCTTAATTCTTATTTATACTAGTTTCAGTAATTCCAGCTTCAGTTTTCACGGTAGTTTACCAGTAAGGATATGCATATGCAGACACCATGTCCATGTGCAGGAGAACTCCCTTGGGCTGAAAACGAGACTTGAGCAGACTTGTTCCATGAGCTGCCTATGGCTTTTGCCAGGGTACACCAGAGACATGGCCAGGGTGCATTGTAGAGGTCTGCCTGGCTGAGGTGAGGTTATTATTGTGAATTGGTTTGGAACCAGGCTTGGGATATAGACACAAATGGAGTTTCTATGTGGTAACAGTCCCAGTAAGACAGTATAGGATAGATTAGCTGGGGAATGAGTTTCATCCTTCCATTGAGATGCAAGTACTTCTGTATATTGCTGTGATAGCAATGTGTCATCTATTAGTTGCTTTTGGCAAGAGGTGTATGGCCTTTTGCTATAAGGTTTGTGTCAACTGACGTTATAAGAATGCATTTTAAGGAGGAGGAGGGATCAACCCACAAACCATCCAGGTACTGGAGCCAGGGCAGAGTATCTCTACCCACCCAGCAGCAAGTGTCTTCTGCAAAAAGCATGTTAGGCTTTGCTCCAGGAGATATGCTGATTTACTTCCTAGGGGAAGTAGAAGACGTTATTTCAGGCCTGCACATTTCCCAGTGCTAGCTTGGAGACTACTTTCTTTCCTGTGCAACACCCAAGCATTTCCATCATCTGAAAATTAATTTTAACAGCCCCTCATTTATATAGCAGGAAATTCCAAGAGGTTGTGCTGCAGGAATTCGCTTCTCCATTTGGCCTAGGCAAGACTGGATTGGTGATTAAGACAGTCTATCAAGAACTGTGGACTTTCCTATGTTTTTCCTAAGGTGGGACTATAGGCCGAGAAAGGGCAGAAGGAAGAGGTGAAAGCTGTTATTCCCTCTGAATTTGTACCAAGGGCTCTCTTCTTTTATGTTATTTTTGATTTATTGTTTTGTTGTCTGCAGCTTTTGGGGGTTTTCTTTAATCCACCTAGAGCGCACAATAAGCATAGAAGAAATAAAAAGAAAACTATATATAGCTATGTCAGTAAAACATCCATTTCCAAGCTCTCAGTATAAGTCATTGTATATGCAGTGAAGCAGCAACAAAGAAATACTGCACAAACAAAATTATTTGGTTCTCAAAGAGTTTTACAGCTTAGAGGAATTTTTAAAATCATGTGAGATGGCTTGAAGGTGCCTTTTGAGAAACTTTGTTTTGTTTCCTAAAATACATCAAATAGAGCACTGCAAAGATGGATTTCTTAAGCCTTGTACTCATTATCATGAAATAAACACCACAGCCTTAGATCTGGATATAGCTCATGGAAACAAAAGATCCTCAAAATATGAAACTGCATGAGCTTTTCAAAAGAAGGACTTAAGAACATAATCCCTCACTTCCCATGATGGATTAATGTAGTTTAGTGAAGGACAGTAGTGGGATTTTTTTTGAAAAAAAAAAAAAAAATCCCCAGGAGCAATTCAGGTATTTGAATCCTCTACAAACTGTGACTTAATAAAAGTAGCCAGAGAGCAAGCAAAGATACAGTAATAAACCAGAATGCACCAACATGTTTATAACAGTAGGGAATTCACTGCTAGGAAGCCTGGAAAACCACCAGTGATTCTGATATGAGGTGACAACCTCTCTAAGAATCAGGGGAAAGGTCTAGACCACAAGTAACTTCTAGATTGGATGCTCTGACAGCAAGGTACATACACCGACACATCCATCATGACAAAATGAGATGACCTTCAAGCATACTGTCTACCAGATAATCCTGCAGCCTGGGAACAATCACTAGCTTTACCTAGGTTAATAAAACCTGTTAATTCCAGTGATACCGCCCATAGAAAATGTGAACACAAAACAAATTATGATCCTAAACAGGGCCCCTTGGGACTAGTAGTGATAAGCTGCAGTAGCAGATAATTAGATCCAAATATTGTTAACACAATCTCTAACACAGTCTTACTGTTCCAGGATGAATAGCAACAAAATACAGTTTTGATACCCCCTTCTTCAGAGCAATGTACCTTTATAAAATAGCACACTCCCTGCTGGGATCAGGATATAAACCACCCAGGCATTTCGCACTTTTACAGTTGCCCTTAAGAGATGCTTTTAAACCTAGAAGAAACCACCTTTTTCATTACTTGAAACAAAACTGTTTACTCCGAGGACAGCAAAAAGCTATTCTAAGCAAGAAGTGGTTGCTAACACAGATGAGAGAATTCAGGATGACTTCAGTTCTTAAGCAGGCAGGTTGATCTGTAAATTGTACATAACTCAATTGAAGAAAGAGTTTATAAGGATAACTGCAAATGAAAAGAAACATTGCTGATATGCACTTTAGGAATAAGTAAGTACTTGAGCCTGAAATACGAGGAGCTTTGTAACCCTGTAGGCATCAGTGAGAGTTAAGGACATTTAGCGTTTTGTAGGAACAGGCTCCAGACTCATTTAAAGTAAATGGAAATAATTGTATTGAGTTACACTCATGCTGATGTTGGCGGTGATATACTTTATAGGTTCAAAAACCATTTGCAAATACTAATTGTGAAAACCCTCCAAGTTAGTTTTTGTAAGCTTTTTGAAGTTAGCAGTCCGAGAGCATGGTATCTGCTGAGTAGAGAATGTACCACTTAGGATTTAGAGCAATGTCATTGGCTCAGAGTAGGAAATGTGTCTGATCATGGGGATTACTAAAGACTTTCCGAAGCAACCCTGTCTCCCCAGGGTCTTTCCTTTCAGCACCAAAAAAATCCCAAACAAAACTAAAAAGCTCAAAATACCCAACATCCCAGAGCATGCTCTTACTAGGGTGATATTTTTGTGAGATAAATGTTCCATAAGTAACTAAAAAAAAAATCTCCATTGTGCTATTGTTCTGTTTTGTGTTTTTGGAAAAGTTATCTGACCCTTTTTCACTGTATATGTAAAATAGGGACAGTGACAGCATTTTGTGCCCTTGTCACCAAGAAGGCCAATGGTATCCTGGGGCGCACTAAAAATAGCGTGGCCAGCAGGTCGAGGGAGGTCATCCTCCCCCTCTACTCTGCCCTGGTGAGGCCACATCTGGAGTACTGTGTCCAGTTCTGGGCTCCCCAGTTCAAGAAAGACAGGGAACTACTGGAGAGAGTCCACCGTAGGGCAACAAAGATGATCAAGGGAATAGAGCAGCTCTCTTATGAGGAAATGCTGAGACACCTGGATCTGTTTAGCCTGGAGAAGAGAAGACAGAGAGAGGATCTCATCAATGCCTATAAATGTCTAAAGGGCAGGTGTCAAGAGGATGGGGCCAGACTCTTTTCAGTGGTGCCCAGTGACAGGACAAGGGGCAACGGGCACAAACTGGAATACAGGAAATTCCATCTCAACATGAGGAAAAACATCTTTACTTTGAGGGTGACAGAGCACTGGAACAGGCTGCCTGGAGAGGATGTGGAATCTCCTTCTCTGGAGATATTCAAAACCCACCTGGATGCGTTCCTGTGCAACCTGCTCTAGATGAACCTGCTTTGGCAGGGAGGTTGGACTAGATGATCTCTGAAGGTCCCTTCCAACCACTACCATTCTGTGATTCTGTGATTTTTGTTGTCATATATTGTGGATGAAAAGAGCTGAGTATAAGCTTTAAAAATATTACTATTCCTTGTTTGATTATATCATTATTACTATATAGTTTTATTATTTATAGTATTATTACTATATAGTTTTATTATCATCATTATCAGGACATTACAGAGACCATCTGGATGTCAGGTTTAACACATAAAAGTAGTTACTCTACCTAGAAAGCAGTTTTATATTTTTGAGCTGGTCACATATCTAAGAGGCTGTTTCTTCTCTGTTACAGCTGTATGAAAAAGTTGCTCTTTTCCTGACAAATTTAGGTAAGCAATGTTGACTACAAAATTGAATGATATGGTACTGATTTTTTGTCCCGATACTGTGATAGCATTCAAACTGCCAGTATAAATATGAAAAATCCTGATTAATTTGCAATCTATAGGAACTAATGTTTTTCTTAAGTTTATTATAAAGGAGTATATAAACTAAGCTATAGTGCCATTCAATTAGTGGTGACAATAATCACCCACATACCATGTTTGGTTCTTGTTCCAACCCCTTACCTTGTAAGAACTTAAACAAATTGTTACCCCGGGAGAAGAGGCATGAGTTTTTCAGAGAGACTGAGCACTCATAACCCCCAGGTTTTGTAAAGACCTGGAAATGGGGGAATCACATCGCTTGAAACCAAGGTGCTTATTGACTATCAAACATATGCCTTTAAGAAGGGCAGTGATTTGGAGGGAAAATAACTAGGTGGCGCATCAACTCTACCAACACCTAAACTCTAACGGTGTTCCAAGTTTCTGTAATTTTTTCAGCTCACCCCTAAAAGTGATCTTTATGCTAGAATAAGGACAACATGTTTTCTAAGAACATCATGTACTATCACTGGCGTAGCAATAGGCTATCCCTCATATATCCATGGTTTAGGCAGAGTCTCTGGACATCCTGATCATGCTGGAAGATTGCAGTAGTTGGTGGCAATTGGCAAGGGCTCCTTAGCATCAGGAAGCCTGAAATGAGACTCTTGCTGAAGGCCTATTAAGCAAAGCATATTATGGCATGTGTGGAAGTGGTTTGAGGAGATTATTTTGAGCTTCTGCACACCTGTGTACATCGATGATGTTCAGTGAGGTGTTTTGGACCAGGTGGACAGATTTTGGTGTCTGCTCAGAGGCAACACACAGCTGATTTTAACTAGTGTCAGGTCTTTTCTACATCTGGGAAGTCATAGGTGATGTGTTCAAAGCACATCTGTGTAAGATAGCATTTTATTCTGTTGGTTTTCATTAGATTGAGAGTCCTCATTTGTATGCTGTAAATTTAAAATATTTTTACCATCCTGTATCCATGGAAAAGATACCTGCTAGTTACAGTTGAGAAATACGACTTTCAAGTATGTGATTTGCACAAGCTATGACCTTTTACTCCCTGTGACACCCTCGGGGCAGTAAGATATGGTCTAGAGGCCTTGAAGCTTGATGACTTTCTGCCAGGTTGTCATCAAGGTAGGTTTGCTTCTTGTAGCCTCTACAGAAAGCACTTGTACGAAAACTCAGTGGGTCGAGCTGTTCTGACAGTGTTCAGACTGTTTTGTGACTTTTAGTCTGATGGCCTAAGTGGCTGATTTAGTTTGAATGATCTTTATCAGTGTAATAAGCTCAGAGTGGGATTGGCAGCAAAGCTATATTCGGGTTGTCCTTCTTCAGCCTTTACATGACCTTTTCCAGAGCTCATGTCCGTGATTTTTCAGAGCACTACCTTTGTCTCTGATGGGCGTATGAGCAAAGCTGAAGCTGCAGCGGCCTTGTTAAAGTCAAACTTGTCCTTCCCACAGATTGGTGTCAAAAATCCACAATGCTTTATTTCTTTCTGCTTAGCTAAATATGTATGTACTGGCATATACACAAATTCAGGTTTCTTGACAGGCATTTCCAAATCACTAACACAGTTGTTAATTTAAGGTCTGTTTTATCATTTTGTTGATGCATCTATTTGAAATTTCCTCATCGGTAGGGCAGCTCCAATTAAAGACAGTCTATTTTATTGTTGTTTCTGTACTTCCAGTACTTTAATCTGGAAGCAGTATGTGTACCACCATTATGATACTCAGAGTCACTATTAGTACCTCTGCTTCTCCTCTGATTACTGCTGTTCACAGCAATGGTTGACTAATAACAAGCTCCTGCCAACTGAAAAGTAGTTCCAGGACATGGTACTTGGGTGTTGGCATAGAAGTTGTTTTGTTAACATCTGTCTTGATGTCTCTTTAGATGGAGATTAAGGGCCTACCTGAATGGAAGAATATATCTTCCCCTTTCCCGTTTGCCTTACCCCATCCATTGCTAAATATTTTTTCTCAGTCTTCTGTCATGAGCTTCCTGGGACAAGGAAAGGAAGTCATGCAGTGGCACTCCACTCATACCTGTGTAGAGTCCTTAGGTGCCAGCATGGCGGGAAAATCCATGAGACAGAATTATGAGGAGTATTTACTCCAGTTCAGTGTGACATCGCTAACTAAAAGGCACGCACATTGCTTGTAGTGGGGTGCTATCTGGCAATGTCATTATGGTAGGTTGCAGAAAAGGAAACAAGAGAAGAGCCTGAGCCTGTAAAGCACACAGGAATCCAGGAGGGATGTTTAATATACACATTAGCTCCACCACTTTCTTACGCTCTCCTGGGAATATACATATTCAGATATCAGAAGAGGTTTTTAAGACTCTTTACAAGCTCGCTTGCTGTGTGCTGCTTTTGGATACAATTTCTTCTGTCAGCTTATATTTTGAAATCAGCAGGCGAATATACAAATACATTCCCATTTCTGATAGGTGCCTGCAGCCTTTGTGCCAAGAGAAATTGTTAATCTGATTAAACCTCTCAAACTGTGCTCTCTTTCTTCACAGAGCAGCCTCGTACCGAATCCGAGTGGGAGAACAGCTTCACTCTGAAAATGTTTCTTTTTCAGTTTGTCAATCTGAACAGCTCTACCTTTTATATAGCATTCTTCCTTGGAAGGTAGGATTGAGATCTGCACCTTCATATGTGCAAAATGAAGTAGGGAGAAGAAATTAAATTGACTGTAATGAAACAAAATGGGACCATATTATCACACATTTCAAAATGGAAATTCCATACTAGCAATGCAGAACAGATTGCATTTTTATTTTCCTTTCAAAAGCCCAGAAACAGACATGCAGTTTTCATTTCCAAGCATCATATTGGCTCAATGCTAACTCTTAACAATCTCACTACTGGGAACTGGTGCGTCCCACAATACTATACATGGAGATCACCCTGTCTTTATGTGTGTGATTTGTACAGGTAAATAACTAACTTAACACTGTGTCTTTTTCTTTCAGACTAGAGTAGAGTAGAGTAGACTAGACTAGACTAGACTAGGTCAGTTGGAAGGGACCACAATGATCATCTAGTGCAACTGCCTGAATGCTTTGCTTCTTCTATTGTATGATTTGAACTGTTAAGAGGGAATTATGAGCTCTCAGTTGGGTTTTTTCCACAGAAAATGAAATATATATATATTTATATGTCTCTTTCTATGAGTCCCCTAAAAGCAGAAGAAGAGATTTTAAGTAGAGAAGGCTTGAGTAGAAGAATCCATCAGTATGGATTATTTGCATGTGGGAAGTTGTGGGAATCATTTTGGCAGAAAACATGGGAGAATAGTAAGAAAATTATGTTTTCCTAATGAAAACAGAATTTTCACAGAAAGGCAGATATCACAGCCCACATTATGGTGTAAAGAAATGGACTGGCATTTGAAAGCCATTTTCCAAACTGATATAAACAGTTTTATTCAGATTTTCTCTCTTCTCTGCATATGCTGAATATCCAACGGCAGAGTATTTGGTATTGATATAAAACTGGAAGTAAAAATATACTTAGCCCTCCATGGGAATTATTCTAGGAATCCCCCAAAAGCTTTTTTGCAGCATAACATCTTTTATAACAGTCACAGAAAGATGACATTAGATTAAAACAACAGTGTGAGCTTTCTTCTGCTACTGTGAACAGACTGCTTATACAACATAGTTGATGTGTATTCCTGTGTTAAAGATTTACAGGACACCCTGGTGCCTACTTAAGGCTGATAAACCGGTGGAGACTGGAAGAGGTGAGTGTTCACTAACTACACACTGTTTTATCTGCTGCCCACAGATGCAGTGCATGCAAGCAGGGGCAGACACATAACTCTCTCCAGGTATTTTTGAGTGTGTTATTGGGTTTTCAGTTGCTGACTCCACACTGCTGACACTCTACCATCTGCTACAAAAACATCTACATATTGATATATATGCCCTTTACAGTGCTAGCAGTTTCAGTGTTTGCATCACGTTTGGATAGTGGTATTGAATGGTTTAAACTTTACTCACATTTTTACATTGGAAATATTTCATCCTTGATATGAATCAGTCAGATATGAATCTGGTGACTTTTTGCTTCTAGAAAAACCTTTCCTTTCAACTTCTCTAGCCTTGCTGACCAGTGAGCTAAAGTAATAAACTCATAACTTCAAAATCCAGACACATAAAATGTATTTGAAAATTGACCAAAACAACTGAACAAACTTCCCAAAAGAGCTACTGGCATAATGTTCCATGTCTATCAATCCAAAAGGATTTGGAGACCAATGAGGGATTGGCTTTGTAAGTGGCTCAAGGACCAATCCCATTTTTTTGGCAAATACATTCAGAATTCAAAAACCATTTGACAGTTATTGGAGGTGAACAGCAGCAGTTTCTGGATCAGTCATGTAGCTTCCAGCGCTGCTATTTGCACACTCAAATCCCATGATTTCTTTCCTGTTTCACAGCTGAAAAACTGGAACAGCTTTGCAAATATATGACAAATGACAAGTGGAAAATGCAGGTCTTGCATGGACTACATGAATTTACAAAGGCTTCCAAATATATAAATATTTTGGTTAACAGATGCCATCCAAACACTAGCAAAAAATAGAATAATATAAAAAAGCCATCCTAATTTTGAAGTAGTGAATTCTGTACATTCAGGGAAAGAAAAATTGATAAATGGGCAGACAGAAATTCACTGAATATCCCTCCAAAGTCTTAGAGGCACTGAGCTGACCTAACAGCTTGCTGCCATCAAAAGAGGACAGTTCTGTTCTTCCTTTGAGCCTTTCCCCAGAAGTTTTCTCCTTCCTTGTCCTCTGCACTGGCTCTGGCTTGTCCAACTCCGCAAGGAGCCTATTCAGTTCCCTGTATCGACAGGAAACTCTCTTTTTCTGGCTGAATTAGTTTTCTGATGAGTTACTGGGCTGAATCATTTCACAGAGGCATCAGAGAACAGGGAAAGAACCTCAGTTGCAGGAGCGGAGATGGGAGGAACAAAGAACAAGGTTTGGGAGGGAAGTGCAACAGCGAGGTGTTACAGGTTGGGTCAGTGCTACTGTTAATAGGCCCTACTATTTTGCCTTTCTCAGAGTTAAAAAAAAAAAAAAGTCTACTAATAAAAGAAATGTCTAATAAAAAAAGTCTCAACTTTATTGACCATATCTGTGCTAGGTCTTATTAGGAACGTAATTTAGAATATGATGCCCAGACATCCCTTCAATAACCCTCTCTTCATCTGTTGAATGAAGCCATGAGTAAGACATCTAATAACATGATATAGCCTAGTCCAGTGTCCATGGGCATATTCAGACTGCAATTTATGTATTAGTGATTTTATGGTTGTAACATCACTGCTACTTCATTAATACTGTACCTACCTGTCTCAGGTTATAATAGCTCATGTGACTGATTCCTAAAATGGAAGGATGATGATTTAATAATAATTCCAGAGAAGTTAATTTAAAAAAAAAAATAATAATTGTCTGCCATCCTGTTAATCTAAAGAGAAGCTGAATGAGGTCAACAGAAATCTCAGCAGGGACCCAGGTTCCGGGCACTGTATAAATCAGTATGTATAAGAAATTCATATCCCATTTTGTTACAGGTCATAACTAATTTTTCCTCCCTAAAAGCTAAAATGAAGTAGTTCCAGTCCCATAACAGTGATCTGTTTGACTTATCCATAATACCCAGAATTTAGCAATACAGCTTGAACTCTACTGTTTGGATCCACAAAGCCAATTGTGCAAAATGCTCTTCAAGGACAGAAAGCTTTTTGTCCTTTTCTGTTTGTTCCAATACTAGATGAAAAATTGTGAAATTGCCTAAATTTGTACTAGCTAAGCATCTCCCACAAAAGCAGCACCGCTTCTTCAAGGTCTGGAGCCAGTGCTAAAGCAAACAAGCACTCAGCGAGAGACACCAAGAACTGTTGTTTGACAGTCAGAGATTTTTAGTTCTTCAAGAAAAAAATAGCTTTGCATAGTCCACTCAGTCATATACGTTAAATAGCACTCAATAAACAGTATCAGTTCTATCCTCTAGGCATAAACTGTTTACCTGTGCAGCCAGGAGGAATTTTGTCTTCATTCTTTGACTTGATGCACAGCCAACCTCCTCAAAAACTATTAAAATCATTGGAGAAACTTGGCAGCCTTTGCCTCTGCCCCACCCACAGTTACACAACATATTAGAAGCTCTAATGTGAAAACTGCCTTGATTTCAGCTGATTCTGACCTCTGCAGAGATTTAGATGATAGGCTTAAAAGACTCACGGTACAGTCTCATATGCTCCCATAAGTTTATATTTGAAGGAAGAAAAAAAAAAGAAGAGAGAATAGCATTTAATTTCCTTTAAGTAAAGTATCTAATATCCATTTATAGTCTTTAAGAAATGCTTTAAAACCTTTAAGAAATGCTTTAAAACTCAGTGTTATTTCTGTGTAACCTTTTGTGGTGTTTTTTTTTCTGTAGTGCCACCCTAGTGGATGCCTTATTGATCTCTGTATGCAAATGGGTATTATAATGGTGCTAAAGCAGACCTGGAATAATTTCATGGAATTGGGCTACCCGTAAGTATATATATTGACTATGCTTCCATAGGTCACAGAAGAATACTAAGTTCATGCTTTCCTTATGACCAGTTACATAAAAGCAAGATACAGTAGTCGTTACAATAGAAAATCCCCCCTAGGATACAAAACTCTTAATAGAGATTTCCAGACATATAGAGATAGCTGGCGTCTGGGGTTTTTTTCCCATTGGACATAGTTTGCAAAAATGAAAATGTAATATAAATATTAACAAATAAATATTGTATTTGTAATATTTGATTTCATTAAATTGTATTCAGTGTTAAAACTCCTTGAAAGTAACTGCAGGACTGCTGTATTCCTTACGCAGGAAATATTGTATGTATCATTTTTTAGCTATGCCAGTAAGTTCTAAATTGGATTTCTCCTTGCTGGGTGATAAAAGATGCCTGAAAGGGCAGGTATGAGCTGGAAAAAATGCACTGCTGGCATATACACTCTCAGAGATAGCAAAATGTACTGACTGGTATATAGGCAAGTTCCCTGGTGATCTTCGGGGTATTATGGAGCTGTGTCCTAGCTAAAAAGGTTGACGATTGTTCATTTCCTATTGGTTCATTTCTTATTGATGAGTATTTAATGAGCATGTTTAATATGATTAATATTGGCAGTTGATGCTAGAGACAGTGTGGCAGGTCATCAAGGGAAATTAGTAAGTGTGAAAATATACGAGAGCTGACATTGTCAGAAAGTTTGCCCTTGCCAAGTTCAGAGGGATTTGCTTCGCTGCAGGATCCACAGCAGAGCTAGCGCAGAGTTTGGTCCCTGAAATGCAGAAACATGTCACAGCAGCGATTTCAGGCAGCCTCAGTGCTCATCACATCCAGCTGTAATGAGAGCAGAGTAAATGATTTAAATGCACAGAGGAACTGGCAATCAAGGTACTCAAAGCTCGCTATCCCTCCATCTTCCCGGGTTTGCTCCTGGCACTGCTCGCCAGGATTTTGCAGCTGTTGGGGCTGGAGGAATTAGCTGGGGGGGGGAGGCAAGGAGTGAACAACAGCAGTAGTATTGATCCTTCTGTTTCCACTCCCTGTCTCTTTCGTCAGTTTTCATTAGATCCTTCAGCTACCTATTAATAGGGATTTCAAAACCTAATAAAAAGCACAGAAGGGGATGAAAGAAGGTGACTGAAGGAGATAGGAGGAGATTGTTTAAGAACGGGTGGTTTAATAGGAATAAACTGCTTCAGGTGAAGTCAGTCTCTGCTTGAGAGTCACAACGAAAATCACAACACAAAACACAGTCACAATAATGTGAGATGCTTCAACTTATTCTGATGAGAGAGGTATTTGCACTCCAGACCTTTCAGTCCACCTTCTGGGCCTTAAACGCTGTAGACAAGTGCATTTTCTTTTTGTGTGAAAAAAAAATAAATTATCATTTCTGCTAAAAGCATGATCAGAGCCAGCACTATGTGGGTGGCAAAAGGATTTGGAGGCAATCCTATAGTCTGTAGTAGAACATCATCTCCACTCGTGTGCTGCACCAGCAGCCTGTTTCAGAGAGTGGTTTTTTGCACCATTTCAGGGTGGCAGCCCAGCTCTGGTGCGGGCATGTGCTCTCACAGGGACTGCAGAGACACGCAAGTCAGAAATGCCACCAAGTGTTCCTTGGTGACAGGAACCCCCAATGCCTCCTGTCACATCTCTCACTGATACGTGTGGCGTTGGCTTCTCTTCTGAAATTTCTGCCTGAGAGTTAAAAACTAGGTTTTGAATATATCAAAAAGAGGCTGCAGGGTGTGTATTAGAGCATTGCTTGTTTAGTGGTCACGTTTTTCATACCAATACTGGCATGTCGGAGTGGTGCTTCTGCTTCATACAAACACCACCTTGAAACCTCTGAAAGTGTGTGGCTCTTCTCCTCTCCAGCATAGGTACTTTTGCAATAACCGAGAAAGAAAGTATAAATTATTGCTTCATTTGGAGGTGGGAAACTGCAATTTGAAGTTGATGTTTTTCTTGGAGGGAGAACATACGTCTGTATTAAAACTACATTACATTGCATTGCTCACATTTTGCTCGCATATAAATCAGAAAAAGACATCTATCTGAATTTTACCGAATGGAAAAATCATGGCTAAGCCTTAGGAAAACATGCAATTGGCCAATTTTTGCTTTCTATGCTAACTATAACTCGTGTCCTTTGTTGGCCAAACCAGTGCAACTCCCTGACCTGCAGGAGCAAAGGTGTTTATTTCCGATGTGAGGACTCATTTGCCTTCTGACTCAGTGCCTCCCACGGTGCCCATACACGTGTTTTTCTTAGGGAACAATATGTTCCCTCTGAATTCTGGTACAGCTCCCCCACTTCTTGAGATGGAGATAACTCTTATGTCAGCCATCCGTTTCTTGGCCATCACGTCCTGCCAGTAGTCCACACATTTCTGTCTGCCCTTCGCTCCTCTGAATGTTTGGCAGCAGACACCATTCAAGGTTGCATTTTCCCTTCCAGGACTGCCCAGGGACTGTTACCCCTGCGCACTGGAGAGCTGTGTAGAGATGCCACCTCACACACAAGAAGCATTAGCACTCTATTTACTGATATCTTAATTAGAGCTCAACCATCTCCAGACAGCATTGCATTCTGCCATATACAGACCCTGAAGTGATTTGCCATTCTGTGTAGGCAAAAAGAAGGCAAATAAGTAAGGAAAAGATGTCAAAATCCCTCTTCTATTTTAACCACATCTAGGCCTGAATTACAGCCCATCAGCTGTGCCTGTTTTCATACCTATTACGCTGTGTCATCAGCCACGTGTATTACTAATGCTCTATTTTACTGTGCATTGGGAAATTTATTTTGCAAGGTGTGTTCTGCATGCTTAGCCTCTTCCAGTTTTGTGATGAACAGCTAATAATATTCTTTACTTTGTTTCTTTAATTTATTTGAAAATGTAGGCTGATTCAAAACTGGTGGACCAGGAGAAAACTACGACAAGAGTATGGCACGCAGAGAAAGACAAGCTTCCCACAGTGGGAAAAGGACTACAATCTGCAACCTATGAATGCTTATGGACTCTTTGATGAATACCTAGAAATGAGTATGACACTGACCTTATTTCTCTCTCTTTCAATAGGTTTTAATGTCGTTGGTTTTTTGTTGTTGTGGGCTGGTGTATTCTTTTAACTCTTGCTGTATGACGCTAAAGAGGCTGCAAAATGGTTTTCATTCTCACAGGTCAGATGAGGAATGGAAGTGCGTTTGTAAGAACCAAATCAAACCGATGTGGCTAACCACACTGCTACTGGTTTGCTAATCTTGCATCTATGAAACATTTCTCATTCTGGCTTTGTGTGGGGAAGGTTGTTTTCTAAACCAGAGCCCACCTCTTCACCTGTATACATTTCTGAAGAACTTTGCTATTATTTACTAAAGGAACTTCCCTTTGGGATGTTATTTTTGGACTGTGTGGCACAGACCTGTATGCTTGTTTATGTTTAAAATTCACCATTATTTCGTATCTCACATTTATGAAGTAGCTTGCTGCCAAAAGGCATTGCTCTATTCAGAGGAGAGGGGAGGATAGCTGCTCAAAGAAATGTTAAAGAACAAGAATTTTTGCCCTACGTGACTGAACTGCGTATGTCATGATTGGTTTTTTTCTTTTCTTTCCAATTCTTTCCAAATTTAGCAGTCTGAAAACCTTCCTCTAGAAACTTAATGCAAAATTTCAAACTGCTGCCCGTCTGTTCTATAAAAAGGAATGTATTCAGCCCTAATCTTTGCAGGTATTGAAAGATCCTAGTTGATGCTGGAGTGAAAATGTCCCTTTCTAAAAGCACAGTTTTCCTACCTCCAAACTTCATTTCAAATTACAAAATCTAGACGTTGCTGCCCACCCGGGGACAGATGTGCATTTGTTCTTGTCATCCTTGCTCTGTACTTCTGGCAAGGAACTGCTGTACAAGTGCCACTAGACTATTGTATGGTATGGCATAACAAGAAATGTTTGTATATTTATACATAATGTTTGTATACATATATTATTTGGTATCTTAGAACTTGGGATTAGATCTTAACGGTTATACTGTGACCTTTCCTTTTTTTCCCTAGTTCTTCAGTTTGGGTTCACAACCATTTTTGTGGCAGCTTTTCCACTGGCACCACTTCTGGCCTTACTTAACAACATTATTGAAATTCGGCTTGATGCATACAAATTTGTTACCCAGTGGAGAAGACCTTTAGCTTCAAGAGCCAAAGATATAGGTGAGCTTTTTGTATGTGTGTTTGTTATGTGTGTGTGTTATTTTTAAGACAAAGCACTGACCACTTCAAGTAAGAGCAGATTAAAGTATTTTCAGTCATCTTCCCCATTAGCAATACACAATTTGATTGTTCCAAAAAACTTCAGGTATCTGATGATGATCTACTTATGCAATTAATAGTCTATATTGAAAAATGCCTTTTATTGGTTTTCTGGGTGACTTAACAGCCAACGTGTTTTAATGAAGTGATCAGTGTTCTCTGCAGGTTTCTCCTTGCGGCAGACAAACTGTGTGAACACATGCAGCTGCTCAGTTTGAATATAACAACCAGACAGAGTAGCTGAAACATCAAAGTCAAGTTAAAGCAGCCACCATCCTGTAAGGCACCTTCTGTGTTTTCTATTTACCTGGCCAAAACCAAGCTCCCCTGTGATTCAGTGGCTATGCCCACTAGGTCCCCGGCAGGTCAGACAGGGTGGGTCTAGGACCCAAGAGACGACTTGCTCTGCAGAGTGAGGCACACCTACATTGCTAAACAGAGGGTTCACATAACTTTGAGGTCACCCAGCCACACACTACTGCAAGGGCTCTCTGAATATATTTTCACTATAAATGCCTTCTGTCCTTGCAGTGTGCAAAAGCAGAACACCTTTAGGAAGGACTCTGTGTAGAACAAAGTCATCTACCCAACGCTGAATCCCTGGTGTCTTTGGAGGGGTAAATAGGATATATTGCTGCCCATCTGCATTACTAAAAACAGTAGCCCACACCATGAAATAGCAGAAGCCCAGGCTTTGTGTTCTCAGAATGGTCTACCATGTACCTAAAGTCTTGTGTCTGAGTAAAGCTTTGGATGTGAACAGTGTGGATCTATGAGTTTAGGTACAAGCCTGGACATCAGCCGGTACACAGCATATACTGCAGATATATTTCCTGAAAAGCAGTTACATAATGTAAATTATAAAAGCAGAGAAAAATAGAATTTTTTTTCAGGCTGATTCAGATGTGATTTCTCAAAATAAGTTGCATTCGCTCCCTATTCAGCAAAGTTTTCAGGGACAGCTTGATACCTCATTAAAATCAAGGGGTATGTCTAACCTTCCTATGGTGTGGTTCTCAGTGATGGTCCTCATGACCAGAGCTGCTGTGTGCCTGTACCACAAGGTCTGTCAGACGGTTGAGGATGGGCCAAAAAGCCCAGGTGATGCCTAGGGGCTGTGTGCTATTGTACAGCATTAGCATGCCGTGAAGATTTTGATGCTGATAGGTACGTGCTGACCAGCTGTGCACAAGTTACACACGAGGCCCCTTTGAAAGACAGATCACGGATTGCGTATACTCATGGCTGCCCTGGCAGACCCTCCTCAAAGGCTGGATGGCCATCATCATAAGCAGGGAGGCTTACAGCATTGCTTAAAACTGCCAACACGGTTAGGTGGCTTGGAGAAGCCAAGGCCTCCATGAGCATTTTTGCGGCTTCCTTGAGATTATTTGCAGATAAACAAAATTCCCACCCATTGGGAACAGAAATCTGATCCACTGAGGTCCTGCTGTTGAATAAGAGAAATTATTTTTGCTCAGTAACTCTTGGATAGAAACTATGTAAAAAGACCTTGGGTGGTGGGGACAACTGCTTCAGAGCATGCAGTATCTCAGACACTTTGGTTCTTGTTTTTCCTGGGAACTTTGGTTCTTGTTTTTCCTGGAGCTAACATACTCTTCTTGTTGAACAGGAATCTGGTATGGGATCCTGGAAGGCATTGGAATTCTTTCTGTTATCACAAATGCATTTGTTATAGCTGTGACATCAGATTTCATCCCTCGCCTTGTTTATGCTTACAAATACGGACCTTGTGCTGGCCAAGGAGAAGCTGGACAAAAGTAAGCTTTTCTTTGGGAAAACAGATGCACATGAAAATGACTCACTATCTGAATAGATACAGTAGTACTGTCTGTGTATGTTGTGATTCCACTAACCCAAATTCATTGCTTGTGCTTAGGTAACAGATATCAGCCATAGATAATGATGCTTTGCATATTCACAGAATGGGTTGCTGAGTGACTATAATTTATGACGTTAATTCAAGGAAAACATGGCAGAGCTGTTACAGAGATTTGGTGTGTCTAAGAGTATGCTGCACAAGCTGCACTTCCCAGCTGGTGTACATGGATATAACCCTCTCTTCATTCTGAAGCGACGCTGGTATTTATCAGTTATGGATTTAATGAGCGTTTTAAACTTATTCACTAGGCTTTTATTCCTGATGTAGTATTCAGCATGTATTGCTCAAAAAAGTAGTGTCTAACAAGAGGAAGCAATTCCCAACTAATAAATCAAGATACACTTACAGAGCAAAGTAAATTGTTTTTCTTCTAAAACTAGAGTCCTTAGATTAAATCTTTCAGGAGATATTTGTGAACTGAATCCCCTGCTGCCTAAGTGGATTTTCTTTCAGTGTTGCTAAACACTGAGATTATATTTGTGTGTGCGCACTACCAGCAAGTATGAGTATAGCTGCTACATGACAACTTGTAAAATCCATGCTGTTGGACCCAGGGAAGGTCATTGAATCCAGCTGAACACAAATAGACACAGTTTGCAAATGATCTCCTGGCAGCTCCATTAGCAAGGACCCTACTGTTCAAAGAAACCCAAGCTAAACAGTAGGCAGTGACAGAGAGCTTACATTCTGCTATTAGACATATGGCAGATTGATTTTTCTTCCCTGCTACAGAAAGCGAGTTCTTCTGTTGCTGCTTTTTTGCCATCTTTTGGTTGTCAATACTGTTTAATCATACTGACAGAGGAAGGGAAGCTGGTGTGGCAGCTCCTGATTAGCAGTGCCACGAACTTGCTGTCCTGCAAGAAGTTTGGCATTTTAGTCGGTGCCAAGGGGAGATGTTCCATTTATTTTCACGAAGAGGTAAAGTCCCTTCGCAGGTAGAGTGTTTGGTCTGGTGCAAGTCACTCCTGAGCACGTGCCTCTGCTTGTGCCATTACGAAGACGTATAGGACATTGAGGCACTGTCAGCAACTTTCCTTTGCTACGGGTTTTCTCAGGACCACTGTGCATGAAAAAACACCACCTTTAGAAATTTTATTTTTGTGAAGACTCAAGTATGACTCACTGGCTTTGAAACTAGTTCTGTATAGGGGGAAGTAGCTTGACTCACAGAGGAAGCTCATCATCTTTGCACAAATCTCTTGTACAGTGTTTTCACACTTCTGCTGCTTTTCTGCGTGAATCTCTAGATGAAACCATCAGATAGTGATCCTTTGAAGGAGCCAACTTGGATAAAAACTGTTTATGTCAGCATTCTGGATATTGTTATTAATAAGTACTATTACAAAAGCAGGAAGCTATTAAAAAATCCACACGAACATTGAATTTTCTCAAATTAAGGAGTCAAGAACATCTGCTATTGAATAACTTAAATCAGAGAGGTGCTTTTTTCTTTCAAAAAACATCTGCAGGTATTAGATTCGTATGACACCCAGTGATACTAGAAAAGTATTGTAATTAAATTAAGTTCCAAATCCAATCAGTATGGAGATTTTGAGACAAAGCCAGATGGCGTTTAAATGTAATTTCTCAAAGACTGTAAAATCCATAATTAAAAAAAAAAAAAAAACCAAAAACCAACCCTTACTGTGCGTTATACTCTGCACCAAGCCGAGCAGTGTGCCTAGACTGTGCTTGAGCAATGCAGAGTGAACAGCAGAATACACTTGCCATATCTCTCCTCAGCTTTATTAACACCAAACATGAGCTTCTAGTGACTCCCACAGCCCTTTGTCAGGCGACGTATGTTCTCTTACTCAGTGTTTTCCAAACTCTACTTGACCCTCCCAGCGCTCAGCCACCCTGGGATCTTTTAGTACTGAGTTCCTCTGATTAACTGGACATTTTATAAAAAGCTGTTTTAAGTGTATTGCCTTTTATGGGGGATTTAATGTCCCTTTGTGCTAGTACCATGAGGGTAACAGTGGGAATATTCTGATTATCTTCCTAGTGCTACTCATTATTTTCTCTGCCTCTATTGTGTCACCTTTTAGGTGACTTTTCTTTTCAAAAGTAACCAGTCCCAGTCTTCACCATTTCTTCTACTACAGAAGTCTACCATTGCTTCACTTTTATTGTCCATCTGACCTACTTGAGCATTTCTTTTATATTGCTTCAACATCTCTTTCAAATATTAATAAGCATCACAGTTATACTGTGGATTTCATGAAACCCAGAGAACATCCTTTTGGGTACAACAGTTAATGGAAAAACCTTGCTGTGTCCTGACTACAGGATTTTTTCCCCTCTAGGTGTATGGTTGGCTATGTTAATGCCAGTTTATCAGTATTTCTGGTGTCTGACTTTGAAAACCGTTCAGAGCCAACATCAAATGGAAGTGAATTCTCTGGTTCACCATTAAAATATTGCAGGTAAGTATCTGATCAAAATACCTCTCTGCTTTAAGACATTGCAAGGGAGAAGCATCATGATAAATTTGGGGTTGGAACTAAGTTTCAGAACTTAAAAAACAGTAATGGAAAGAATTAACTGCGCTATTCAGGGACATGCTTATGGTACTGCTTGGCTGATACCTGCATGATTCCTTCCTTAGATACAGGAGAAGCCAAGAAGTGGATATCTGGTAGGTGTTCCTAATGCAGTCTTTCTGTGGTGTCATGGCTTGAATCAGGCACAACCATCATGGAGAAATATGGTATCAAAGGGCCAATAATAGGTGACTGATTACTTAGGTACCAGTGAGATGAAACTGTAATCAGATTATGTCACAGGACATGCACTAGGAAGCCAAGGTTGCACAGGAGTGACCACACCGAGTTATTTCACAGGTCTGCCAGGCATAAACAGGGTCTGTCCTAAGCTATCTTTACGAAACCTCAAATCCAGCACTTCCTCATTGCTGGATGGTTAATATGTTTATATCATTGCTTACAGGTATAATTATTAGTAATGATCACATCCCTGTGGTTTGAATCAAAATAAAGTGAGCAGTTAATTATCTGTATGTCTTTGTCCTCAGCCAACAGACTGGAGAAATAGCACTCTGAGACTAGTCTGTAATGAGAGATTTGCACCTGATTGATTTTGATGGTCCAAAGAATCAAGGATCTATGTAAAAGTCTTAAATGGGGTTCCAACCAAAAATATCAAACAACAAATACAGCTACCATTTTTTTATTGCAACATTGGTTTACAAGAGTGAGTGCTGGTAGCTGCAGATACACTTAATCCCAGCATTTTTGACTGTGAAGAATTAAAAAACCCTTTCATGAGTGCCTAAAGAAAAAAAGATAGTCTGTGATACTGCAAAATTCAGTGATACTTTGTGATATTGTGGCATTTTTATTAATAATAAGAAGTTTGAGTGGTATAGCATAATAAACCGGGGGGGTTGGCATTAATGCTTTCATTTAACTAATGGATATTTAAGACTGTTGCAACTTATTTGGCAGAAAGAACATCCCAATGTTGAATCCATAGATAACATTTTCTGTGGAGCAGAACCACTTTGAGAATACTCCGTTCCACATGGTTTGTCGTAGCACCATTTAATAAAGTTTTGTAATTCTGATCATTCTCTTCCCCATCTTTAATTCCTTTCTTCCCCAACTTCAAGCATGAGGTTGCTGCTACTTAAAGCTAATGGTGGAAATCCCATCAATAAAAAAAAGTTGTCCCCTCAATATCCCATAAACAGAAGACTATTAAAATTGGTGCCGTAAATCTCCAGAAGATAAATCTGTTATTTCAGGGGACACTGAATTGTTATGTATATCTATCCTTGAAAGAAAATGAACATCCAACTTTCTTTAGCTGAGTTTATCAGCTACTTAACCCACTTGAATTCTGCTAAAACATCAGTCATTTTAATTGCACTTCAAGCAAGATATTGATAGTGAGGTAAGGAAATGTTATGTTCTACTGTGCAATAGTGCAGGCATTTTTCCAAGAAGGCAGTCTGTCTGAACAAAAACCAGTGGCCATATTCAGTTAACTTCTGCTCATCTGGAACCCAGATGGTGCCATGCTATTCTGGTTGTTTATAAAAGGTTTCCCCATTTCTTCATGAGTAACGCATACTCTGCTGACCTGGGACTTGGTCCAGGGACTTCTGTTTTCAGGATGCTTAGGATATTGTAAAACATCCTAAACTATGAAGTCAGCATGCTGCTCGCAGAAGGGAAGATCATCACGGTTTTAAGAACTTGCACTAGAGATACTGCAATTTAAGAGAGGTTTGTTGCTGCCCAAGATGTCAAGACACAGTTTATTTCATTTTCCGTAGCATCCTCTGCAATGGAAGAAGGTGAATCTTCAGGGAGAAATACAGGTTATCACAGAGATTAAATAACTGTTTATTTCTTTTGCTCATCTGAGTTGCTCTAGTTGCTCAAAACTAAATTAGAGATCAAGCTTAAGTGTGTTATTTACTATGGTATTGTCAATATTTTTTATAATGGGTTTTCTGTCCCATCTAGGAAACAGATTAAGGAGAAAACAATTTTTACACTACTTTTGAATTAAGTTTCTGCATTAGTATTTTGGAATTAACATACTGCTAGTAGAAATGGACTCCAGAATGTGTGACTTAAACAGATTCGTGATTTGTTAACGTAGTTTTGGAGTCTTCCTGGAATAGATATCTCTAGCTACTTTATTGAGACCTAAAGTCTTTAAAGAGACATTCTGTGAGATGAAACACTAGATCCCTTTCTTACACAGCCCTTGCCCTGTTGGTATAGCAAGAGGTGCAGTTCTGGCTCCACTAAAGTCAGGATGAGTCATGCTTTACGCCAGGGATGGGCAACTAATTGACCAAGGGCCAGATGGAGCCCATGAGGTAGTTTTATATGGATTTTGGGAGGGCTGTCTGGCTCACAAAATTGGGGACATTTATAGTTTTAAAATGAACTTGTAGTGGGAAGAAAGCGGCCCTCAAAACAGCAGAGCCATCCCACCCTGCTCCATGTTCGGAAGAGGTGCCAGCAAGGCACACGTTGAGCTGCTAAGGGAGCTGCTGTAGGGTCAAACTGCTGGTGCTGAGCACCCAACATCCTCTGTATTTGCTTCAGAAGTTTCGCTTCATACAGGCACTGGCCTGGTGCTTTGAGATGAATTTCCATTAGCAGCTGGAGCATGAAGTGCACTCCTGGAGTGCATCTTACCATTAGGTTTCATCTGAAAGTAAACCCATTTGGGTGAACCAAAGCATGGCAAGTAGAGGTGATGAGGACACTTGCTTCAGAAGCATCCACCTGATCTGAAATAAAAAACTAGCGTAGCCCCAGCCTAAGAAGCAAGCAGGGTTGTGGTAACTTGTACAGTCTGAACTGAGAACATTTTGGTGCAGAAAATGCAATGGTCAAGAGCAGCTGGGTTTTGGTTTTGCCTTCCCCCCAGGCAGCAGGGCAGGAGCTTGCTAACTACCACACTCTGCTTGTCTTTCAGATACAGGGACTACCGAGACCCTCCTCACTCCCCAGTGCCCTACGGTTACACGCTGCAGTTCTGGCACGTCTTAGCAGCACGGTTGGCTTTTATTATTGTATTTGAGGTCAGTGACCGTTCAGGTGGCAAGTGTGTTTATTTCTCCGTTCCAACAAAAACAACAAAATGATACAAATTTCCCTTTGAAGCTTTTTCATTGGGCTGATCTACAATGGCAGCTGTTGAGATTTTTGTGTTAGTTTCTGCTGTTTATATTATGCTTTGTATTCTCAGATCTGTTTTCTGAACAGTCACAGGTATTTAGGACTTAACAAAAAGTGGAATGCAGCACGCTGAAAGCTGTAACAGTGACTTGCAAACAGGGGAAGTAAATGAAGCTTTTATTTACTTTCTGAGTTTTGGCATTCGTATCCTGGCTAGGCTGGGAAGCCACACGTTAACTAGTGCGTGAGGAAGGGGTGAAGGAGCAGGAGAAGGCAAAATCTGAACAACTGAAAAATGAAGATAGTTTAAGTTACAGTACTTACACATCTAGATTTTTTTCTCTATTTTTTTTAGTACCATTCATTTCCCCACAATGATTAGCATCACAAAGATGATGACGATGAAAAGGATTCATTACTTTGCCAGTGTTCATAATATTAGTACTTATTGTCAGTATCTCAGAAATCTTTAAGACAAACCAGAGAAGATAATACCAGCTTCACATGACTGGTACTCCCATGCTGATTTTGAAAAAGAGAGACAGGAGGGTAGATAAATAGGATGAGATCATTTACAAAACAAAATGCAGCTCTTAATGCCTGAATTTCAGGTGCTTGAATATCCCTGCCAGAAACCAGGGGCTCAGCATCTCCCCGGCGCAAGCAGTCTGAAATGCCTTTTACACTATGAAGAAGCCAAACAGGGAACAAGCGATTTTTAAAAACTCTTTACTCAATCCTCTGCTCTGAAATCATAGCAACAGAGTATCCAACACAGATATCGAAGCGGTAATCACCATAAGTTGTTGGCATAACGTTCATGAGCACATACTGCATTTCTGACTCATGATACTGTGTAAATTCAATCTGAACTGAGCTTTCGAAGCGCCTCTTTGGATCACAGGAGTATTTGAATTAGAGGAAAGGTGAAGGGGAAACATTTTCTAGATTTTTTCTTGCATAGGGATGTCTTGGTGGCTCAGCAGAAGCCCAGGGTCTGCAGTGAATTCCCCCTGACTTTCATTTTCAGCCCTTCACAGACAAAGGGGGAATATGGCACTGCAGGTTGGGCTCTCTCCTCCCTCCACACTGTGCTAACTCATTAGGGGTTGGTCCTAAGGAGATTGGCTCTTCCATCATCTATGCCACACTCAGGGAAAAATTAAGGGAAAAAAAGAAAAAAAAAATTGGTAGAGGCCTGCTGGGCTTGATCTCTTCTTTGTTTCTTGAGCTGTCGGTACTGAGAGCCAGTGTATCTGTCTCCAGAAAGGACTAGAAGAACGGCCATGGCAGGTCTGCCTAAGCAGTTTTAGGACTGAAGAGAGCCTGGCTTCTTGATACACACTTGGCATAAAGGCAGCATGGCGTAAGGGCAAAGATAACTGAGGCAAGAAAAATCAGCCCTGCTGAAGTCTCAGTGCCCAGCCAAATTTGTGACCAGCTGTGGGATAGCTTCTTGTGTCTGCCTGATACTTGCACAAGAGAATTGACTTTGCTTTGCCCCACCAAAGCCATAGGCTGGCTCATAGCTGTCTCCCTCAACAGGGGACACTGTTTATTGGCACTGCAAACTGTTTCCTTAACTATATCTATGAAATGGAAAAGGTAATTGCAGCAGAAACCATGACTGTCTTCTTTCTCGGTGGAGAACACTAATGGGTGTATTGTGATTGCTACAGCAATTACAGCAAAACATTGCGCTAAGAGATAAGTGATTCAAGGTAGGTTTTTTCATAAATTAAGTAACTACTCAAACTTAGACACCTTTTTGTCACTGAGGAAGTGGGTGTGGTTATTTTGGCTATCTTGACCTCCCTCAAAAACAAACACAAGTATTTCGTATCACTGCAAAAGGAATTATTTGTCCAGGCTACACTGAGCATTCAAATACAATGCTGACAGAAGAATCTGTTGGGGTTTTTTTTTAGGTTTGGCAAAAAAACCCAGCAGTTAAAATATTGCAGGTTTATTTCACATGAGGGAAGAATAAATGGGAAAACATGTTACATTTTCTTTTCAGTGGCTTTCAAAGGAAGGGTTCTGCTTGGAGAAGAAGAAATACCTTTATTTCTCCAATCTGGAATGAATGTCCTTTCTGAGATGGAGGATATTTCTGCTTCTCTGCTCCTCCTCTCAAGTGGAGCGAGTAAATCTCTAAGCAGCATCTTTGATCAAACAAAAAAGGATACTCAAGCAATCCTCCCCCATCAATCTCAAGCTTTGCTGTGGCATGCCTAAAACATGAGGGACAAAGGATGAGTTACCTTGTATTTAATTGTGATGTTTAGTAAACGGCAATGTGACTTTGGATGAGAGACACAGGATAAGAAAAAATGCTTTGTTTTGTGTAGGTAATTCATTGTTTCCGATACTGATGCAAGGGTTTTCTCGTAACAGGGAAGCATTGTATCATTTGATCCTCCTCTTCCTGCAGCACAATCCACTAAAATACCAGGCCCTGCCCAAACAACCTTACAGCAAAGCATGGCCTCAGGGGTTTGAATGCGCAGGTCATACAACAGTTTTGAGGGTTTATTTGAACCCAGCCACCCTTAACCTTTGCTGAGATCCATACTCCACTCACTTTGGCAGGAGTTTTTGTGGGGAAGAATCTTCGTGGTTTGGTTTCTTCAAATTTAGTAGTAGATTTAGTGCTAACAGAGCATCTTTTTGTGAATTGGAAGGAGCGGGTTTTCAGAAGATATGGAAAGGGCTTGTTTTCTTCCTAAGACTTTCATTTTTCATTCCTTTTTGTTTTCACAGCACCTTGTCTTTTGCATAAAGCACCTGATTTCCTACTTAATCCCAGATCTCCCAAAAGATCTGAGAGATCGGATGAGGAGAGAAAAGTACCTGATTCAGGAAATGATGTATGAAGCTGAATTAGAACGTCTTCAGAAAGAGCGGAAGGAAAGGAAGAAGAACGGAAAATCTTATCACAATGAGTGGCCATGATGGGGTGAGGAAGAAACTGCTCAAAAGAAGATAGGAATGCTGTTTATAAAAATTTGCTGGTTTTCTACAGTGTAGAGTGCACGGAAAGGAATAGTCAGTCAATGTTGTATGCACTCAGCACATGTGCGCCCATGTTTAACAGGGTGCATATTGCCACAAGCCTTTTGAAATTTAGAGGTCTTGCAAGGCTTAGCCTTCTCCAGAGCTAATGTCAGCATGAGCAGATAAGACCAATGCTTAAGTCTCTGCACTCTTTCCAGGAAGTTCCCAGGCCCTGACAAATTCAAAGCCCTGAACTTCAAAGCAGTATGTATCTTACAGTGCATTACAGAACTCAGTAATCTTATGGCTCGTTCTCATGACCAAGTTGCTACTTCATAACCAGTGACTGCGTGTTAACAACATGACAGTAATTCTCCATGCGTGTGGCCACTACTTGCGGCATGTACATGGCAACGTTGTCCTCTTCCGCAGTGGACTAAGCTGTGTTAGCTTGCATTTACCATGAGTTAAGGCCACATATGTGGACCATTTCCATTACTCCAACAATATTGAAGTATTTTTCAGGAGGAGATGCTTGATCATAAGTCTAATCAACTGGTCTAACAATGCTGAAAAATTTAGATGTGCAGAAGTGCTGACAGATAGACAAGCATCTAAACGTGGCCAGAGGTATCTAACAGTAGGGTCATTTATTTGGAAATGATACTGTGAAAAGTTGGTAATACGTTTTAAAGATTTGAACAGTGCCTTTTCAGCTATAGGACTGTCTGGTCTCTGAAGGAAACCAATCAGGCGTGGGCATCTTGCCCAGAACTCCATGTGTATTTGTATTGCAAGATCACATTGAGACCTCATCAGAAATTAGGGTGTATGATACGCATACCAGAAGACGAACTGTGTCTTAAAGACCTATCTACCTAAGTAAAACAAAAAAAAAATCAACAGATGAACAAGGTCAGCAGAGCAAAAGAACACAGTCATTCAGAATGTCTACACTTGTAATGTTTTCTTTATTCATCCTTCCATTATCTATGAAGGGGTGGAGGAGAAAAATAAAACAACAGACTGTAGTATGAAATAGCTTGAAATCCTTCATGCAGGGCAATTCTACACAGGCTGCAGAATTAGATTTGGGTGAAATGGGCCACTGTCTATATCCTTTTGCAAATTCTTTAGCATTAAGAAATTAAACATTTCCCACATCATTAAACGAAAACAGTGGAGTTGTAGGTCTGAAGACTGCAGAAGTGTTGGATGGAGCAATGTGAATCAAAATTCTGAGTGTTGTGAAAGCTCTACCACCTCTGGCCTCAAAGTGGTAACACTGCAATTCCTGCAGAACATGCAGTGGCATAATCAGCCACAACACAAAGAAAGAAGTTCAAAAGCCAACAGTGTAAGAAACCAAGCGGAAGCAAGCCTGTGTCCTGGTGAGGACTCAGCTAGATACAAAATACTAGAGCTGATGCATTTGCTTAGCCCTTTTCCAAATAACTGGAGCTCTATAAAAAATACCGTTTTCTCAGAAATATTAAAGAATTGTGACCTTGTTAGTTGAAGATATTTAGGAGGGAGGAAAATTCAGCAAGTTGTTTCTACAAGTTCTCCCGGAAATCATTCGATAGAAGGGCTAGAATCTGACCTTCTGGACAGACCACACAATGCAAGACTCTATGGGTGGATGCCTCAAGCTCCACAAGACATCAGGACCACTTGCACCAAGACCCTGTATTGCCAAGTTAGATCTATTAACTTCTTTCTGCTGCAAGGGAGAACTGTGCTATTTCCATGGCGGGGCGGAGAGGGGGGAAGGTTTTAATGAAAGGTAGTATGGCTTGAGGAAGGAGAGGGGTAGAAGAAAATGTACGCACCCTCATCTCTGTAGCCACTGCCTGCCTATACTCTGCTTCCTCAAAGCAAGTAACCTCCTCCAGTAGTCATCCATCATCCTACACGAAGGGGATCATCACAGCAGCTCCCATTTATCAGGTGCTCCTGGCCCAGGTCTGAAGGTCCCATGAGGCGACATAAGTACTGAAGGAATTTCAGGATTAATCTATTCTCTGTTGAGTCAGTGCCAGACTGAGTGGGGAACACGACTAGTGGTTGTGCGGTGTATTCTTGCCTAATGAGGAAGTGAACTTGTTCATCTTCGCTTCAGCTTACAGCAGCTGTGGACACAGCCCATGTGGGCGGTGGAGAAATGGGGATATTTCTGTCTCTGTAAATAGGGTTGGGGATTAGGCAATGTCATCCTCTGATAGGCATGTGCCAGATGGGTTAGTATTTACCATCCACCACCTACGGGTGTGCACTGCACTTGTAGTCTGGGGGCTCTCGGGCAGGATCGCTGTGCAAAATCACATTCAGACCAAATTCACATGAGCAATTGGATTAGTTTGCATACCCTCTGTTAAATATCTAAAACAACAGATGACAAAATCTTAGAAACTGTTTGCTAAGTAGTAAAGTGAGACATGAGTCATGCATAAAATCAGTGTCACCCATATGAGTGTGAACCTTTGCAAACTCCTGCAGTAAGATATAGCTTTGTCAATATAGATATCAATAACTTCTGAGAACTGAGCTGAAACCTATAAACTCACTTTCAGTCCAGAGGTACTACCGCAATATAATGTGCCAAAACAAATAAAGTGCAGCAGAAATACAATAGATAATAATTGCTTCTGAGACAACTTTTCAACATAGCTACATTATGATGGATTTTCATGACAATATGTTGCTAGAAGTTGTGTCCCGTTCTGCTCTAACTGAGAACACGGGTTGGCTGCTTACCAAGCTTGCGCTGAGTAGGATGCTGAAAAGGGGGTCTGACCTCCCGGGCAGATCTTGAGTATGTTTCTGTCACTTAATGTTGACCAGTCAACCTACCGAGGTTTCTGTGCTGCTGGTCTGCAGAACAGATTTCCCTTGAGTCCTTCAAAGCTATATAGCAGAACACTCAGGAAAGATGACCCCTTTTTATTTATTTTATTAATTAGGAGAACATCATACAAGTAATAGGCTAATAATAATAAATGGAATTTTAATGCTCTCTAGACAGCAAATTTATGCCATTCCCTTCTTTCTGATCTGATGATGGGTTTTGTTTAAACCTCCAGGTGACCGTCCTATATGTTGTTCACTTATTCCAGCTCCACAAGAGCACTACCTTCAAGGGAATGAGAAAAAATGCAACCTCAGTGCATGCCACAGACATTTTACGTAGCAAGCAGGACAGCACACATCAAAGGATTTACTGTGAAATCATCTTGCAATCAGCATAGGATTGATCTCCATAGACCACCCTTGACAGCAAGCATGTACTTCATGAGCAGTTACAAGCCAGTTTTTAAAACCAAGGAAAAAAAATTGTATATTGGGACTGTTTTTCAGCCTGTTTGCTACATTTTTTGCATTCTGTCCCATGTTGGTTTTACAGATCTTAGAATAAAAAATGTAAATGAACAACCTGGATACTTTGACAAAAGAAAAAGCCTAGGTATAGAACATCATCTGCGTTCAAGCCACCAAATACTACAACAGAAACCCTGTTTACAAATCAGTTCTTTTTTATTTTAAATCTTTCTGAGGGGAGTTATGTTATTTACCATATATATAAAATATATATATATAAAGTATATAGAGAGATTGTTTATTTGTAAATAGAAAAATCCTATGGAGAAGAATGTCAAGTTTTCACATTTTAAAAAAAAATCATCAACATAAAGCCATGTTTAATGCTTGTATAATGTGACGCAATAAACTTTAAAATAAATTATGCATATGAAATATTTGCTCTTTGGCATTCATGAGTTATTTTCTGTTTACTTTATTTGTTCAGAAAGCAAACAGACCAGTCAGTTAGAAGCAAATTTAAATGCAGACCAAAAGGGCCAAAAGCCATCACTACTTTCTCTCGGTGGATCCTTCGTGTATTCACATAGTCAAATATTGTCTCTGTTGCGGTTTTAGTTCTTTTTTTAATGTTCCTACTTGTTTTGTCTGTTGACCTTGCCAGATGCTGCATGTAATTTGGACAGTGTGGAGTGCTCCCACTCCCATGGAATTAATCGGCTTTGAGCATCCTGCATTTCTTTGTTGGGTGAGCTTGTAGCTGGGAGAGATGAAGGATCAGTGTGCAGGAAGTGTGATGGGAGACACCAAGAATTATTTTGCTGCTTTTACACAGACAAGGCCCTGGCAGAGAGTCCAGCTAGCAGAGGACAGTATATGATCCCAGAGAAAATTTTGTTCAAAATTAATTAATTGCTTTGACTAGCAATGCCAATTAGACCAAGAAGAGTATAGGAAAAAGTAAAGCACAAAGAGTCACTCTGTAGCTCTGCAGCAATCATGGGAGGTGAGTTAGCCACACACGGGGTAGTTGCAGGGGTCAGCTGCAAAGCTTAAGAGTGTTTGTTTCTAAACCTCTTACGGCAAGATATTCCCCCCATGAAAACTCATCTTGACTTTGTGATTGTGGACCAACAGATAACACCCGGCCCAAACTTTCACTTCATACCACAATTAGAGTTAGATAACTGCTCAGTGCTCAGTGACTTCAAGCAATAAGTGAAGATAAGTTGGTCATTTATGTGTTTTCACTGTTTTAAACAACTACGTGAATTCAAAGCACTGAGAGAAAAACTCTGTGGTGCTACATTTTTTCTTATCTATGATGACTGGGAAGGTTAGTCTTCACTCCATGAACAAAATGGGTAGAAGTCACGGATCATGCAGGACAGTTTAACGCAAGATCAATTACAGCGCAAACAATGATCTGAGCACAGAGTGGTGCAACGAAGGCCACGCTGATGCTGTTTAACACAGCAGTGATCAGTCACCCTCCCAAGAAGCAACATTCAGATGAGAGTTCAGCATGTGTGTTGGGAGGGCTGTAGCCATACCAGAAGGCATACAGGTCAAAGGCTTGCTACAGGCTTCTCTTCTCTCTGTCCACAGCTTACCAAGCACAGATACACAGAGGCACACCCAGTCCACTTAATTTCAGCACACAGAAGAGTGGAGATACCTGTACTTACCCTTTTTCAGATCTGTGGGCTGAAAGTACCTGGTAAGTACAAATTATCATACTCTGAGGCTCAAGAACTATTCTGTAGCACAAAACACAGTATCTATTTCTGTGTTATAAAGAGAAGGCACCAAGGCTGGATGAGCTGCACTTATCTCCTGAGGCTTCAGAAGCATAGCCAGGTCATTCACTCAGCGGACTAGTTGTCTCAAAGTGACTAGGATAGTGGCACAACAGAGACCCCTGTCCTCAATCCCAGAAGACTTTATTCAGGATGTTATTGGTTGTCTCAGACCTTAGATATATGGACACAAGACAACTCATGGCATCTCTCTCGGTCGCTCAGAGCCCTTACACGCAGTGGATCTAGGAACTTACCTGGTCAAAGAGCTGCAACAGAGGAATTGGAGACAAGGGGCTGGCCCTAAACTCTGCATTGGAGCATGCAAACCACTGCTTCAGGAGGCAAAGTGGGAAACCTGCCTCCATCTCGGAGTTTTGCACTGGGTTAGCCGATGGAGACACGCCCCTGGTGGCAACCTGTACAGTGTCTGTCTGGCCTCTGCCCCTCTAGTAGAGGTCTGCTCCTTGGAGTTCATTTTTTCTTCCTGATGTTTTCTGATCCTGTCAGTTTATCTTATGCAGTAGATCATCAAGTGTGCCCTGCCACACGGGCACAGAATAAATTGATTTAGATGCTAAAGGGCCCCAGTCACGGTAGATAAACTAGCACTGTGTCATATTCCAAGTTCCAGTAGCTCAGCACCTGGCACAAATGCAGCATAACTTTTAGAAAGCACTTAAGACAACAGTCAGTTTTTCATTTGATTCTCAAGCATGACTGCTTTATAAGCTTCACAGCTCAACTTTCCTGCAATGGGTTTTATTTTTCAACTCGATTCTGCTGCTGTAGAGGAGTTTTAAGCATCCATGTATAACCATAGCAAAAAGTCTGCAGTACAAAAACAACACAGTGGGTCAGAGTCTATTGCCTGCTGCACCAGAAAGCGCACAAGATAAGGCAGCAACGGGGGTTTTCACCCTCCCAAACCACAAGTACAGTGCATGGTCTGGAGTGGGTGTGCTGTTCAACTTCTCTTGGCAGCCCAGCCAGAGGATGAGCCATCCCATGCCCTGCAGCCCTGGAGAAGACTTCACCAAATGACAGCTTCTGCAATCCCTTCCCCATCCTGGGGGACTGCGCAGTGGACTCTGCCTGCCTGCCAAAACACGCGACGTACTCTTGCCTGATCTGGACCAACCTGAAACGTGAATCTCCAGAGTGACAACAGGGGCTGCGTGAACACAAATGGCTACACAAGGTTTCAGCTCGGCAGATAACAGCAGTGGAAACTGCAGATGCAGCATTCCCTCTTGTCCAGTACAGCAAACAGGGCCCTCTTTTGGCATTAACATCTCTGCCGCACTATGCCCAGCCCAATGCAAGAGCAGTCCCCAGCCAGCAAGCTGGGCATGAACTAGAAGGAAGTAGCATGAAGTAGCATGTAGTTCCGCTATATGGCACTGAATAAAAAGCCCAAATAGCTCATTCCCTTCATGAGGACCAGCTCTGTAAGGGCAAGACAGGGCAGAAGAGGGAGACAGGGCGTGAAGGGAAGGATACTACTGACTCTTACCCCTACCCAACACCAAAGACTTGTAGCTTCCAGCAGTGACCACAGAGGAAGAGATGCAGGTAACCAAGAAACAAGTGGCTTAATAAAAACAAACATATATGACAAAACCAGCAAAATAAATACGCTATCAGGATCAGTTCTACAAAGGAACCAGATGGCACTAAATACACCTCCTGTACTAAAAAAAGACCCACTGTTTCTTGCAATCTGATAAAGTCCCGCAGCCCTAATGTCTTCATACTTTTAATGCCTTAAAAGAAAAAAAAAAAAAAAAAAAAAAAAAAAAAAAAAAACAGAAAAACAGCCATGTCTGGGGGAACAGTGCTCTTACCAAATAAAAAATTTACTCTGAGGATGAACTGAGATTAAAAGCAGGTATTTTCCAGGAGGCTCAAGAATACCAGGCAAATATTTCACGTAGAAACATTGCCTAAAGCCCTGTCACCAAGATCCAGAGTGAGAGAGAGAGTGAGGAAGTGCAAGAAAGATCTGATTCCTTTCTTGACTGATGTCAAGGTCATGCAAGGGTGACAGTGCCACGAAGCTCAGCAGATGCCTGCCCGTGACCTGAGCAGGGCTGGTAACTGACCCGGCACAGGAATGTCAACAGTGCTTTACATGAACAAAACCATCCTTGTGGGCTGACGAGGCCCCATGTCATATATGAAGGCCATTGACTTTGTCCTTATCGCTCGCAACATCCATTTCAATATGGCTGAAAGCAGGGTTGTCAGTTCCTTCGTCTGCCACATTAAACGGGTTATAGTTCAACACTTCCACTTTCTCCTGCTAAAAAACAAAAGACAAAAGCCATGCTGTGAAGTAGAAGAAACAGTCTTCCTCTCTTTGACCTGCATGCAAGCAGAGTCAGACCTGACATACAGGATGCCTTGCAGGAAAACACATGTTGGTTGCTGACGGAGCATAAATTGTTTTTCATTGTAGTAGCTGGTATTTTTCTAGGGGCATGGAAAGTTTCTTATTGCATAAGGTACTAGTTGTGTAAAATGTTCTTGTCACATAAAATGTTCTTGTCCTGCAAAGTATGTGAAGTAGCTTTGGGTGTGCAAAGTTCTAATTGCTGTTTTCATGTCTAGCGATCTGTCACCACCAGGTCCTTGAGCTATTGACTCCCAACCCTTGGTCCTTGCCCCATCTTTGACACGAAGAGCACATTAACATGCATCATTGCTTTGATGTTCCGTCTCTGTTAAACATAATGAGATGTTGAGCTCTTCATGCGCAGGAAGTTGCTCAGTTTCCCCTGATTTTTTTTCTCAACAACTTCCTGCATTATTTGTGATGCCAACTACTTGTTACCCAGCTCCCAGCTGTATAACCAGGCAGACACTTCTTTCTGACTCTGGGCATAAAATAGTATGGCTGTGGACATTAGCCTCCATGTGGGTGGGTTGGTTTTGTTTTTCAAAAGTCTTCAGGGATTAAATTCCCAGATAGTGAAAACGGGTGTTGGCCCATTAAAGACAATGAATGACAATAACTGGACAGCTGGTCTCCAGTCCTGAAATGGGCAAACAGCATTACAATCGTATTGTAAAAATCCCTTTCTCTCCCTGGTGTTCATATCCAGAAGTTGAAATACATGAGATCATACTAAAAGCAGTTGTCATCATGGAGGAAAAACATTTTGTAAACTGGACCATCTCAAAGATATGGTCATTGCCTGTACTGCAGCACTCAAAAGCACTGAACAAAGCTGAGCTTGAATGTTCAGCATCCTGATGATAGTGATTGAAAACTGATCTATAGTTTATTTTAAAAAAACAAAACAAAACAAATTTCCCCTACATTCTCCCTTCTAAGGGAAGTTATTACCCAATAATGTCTCCCTTTTTCTTATATCTTAGGGAGGGAGCTAGGAAACAGATATGCGGACTACAAATGTTTTCTCTCAAACAGTAGGCGAAGTAGCAAAAAAATCCAGACTTTAGAGAACACTTGTTTACAAACAAAGGAAGCTTTGCTGAGTCCAAAGTGTGCCTTGGGCCAGCTTCCAAGAGACTAGTGAGGGAGTATTTTGGCAGAAACCCAGAGAACAACTGTCTCTTGTCTCAGCTGCTGCTCTGTTGTTCACTGAAGTCAAGCTGTGGCCAAACACAGCTTCCCTGCCTATGCCAGCTGCTTTAATCCTACCCTCCTTGTGCTCTGCTACTGCCTTAAACAGACAGTCATATCAGGCAGCATCAGGTGCTATTCATCCTCGTGGGAAAAAATAAGCCAGGGACTGTTTGCCTTTGTCCCCAGGAGGAAAGATTGATTTAAATCAGAGATGCATAATTACACTTACTGTCTCAGATTTAGACCATGAGAAGTTGGACAGGAAATCTTCCTTGGTCAGCAGGAATTTATGATCTGTGTTCTGCTTTAGTCCTCCTGCAAAACAGGCAAGTTTCAATCAGCCAGGTTTCCACACGCAAATGATGTTAGAGCCCAGCTACGGGCACCAGGCCAGGTGAGCAGGACAGAGTCATGCAGCAAAAGCCATCAAGCAATCACAGGCCTTAGGGATCATTTATTTACAACAATGTATACCCCGCACCTCTCAAAATATAAAATGATCCCTCAAGGTCTATTTGAAATGCCTTAGCCATTTTCCAGACTTTCCTAGACCCTCCTCAGATTTCTTATGCTGTAAAAAACCTGAGACAATCATCAGAAAAGGATGAATCCCATACAAGGATATCTGGGACCACCCTGCCAGTCCAGGAGCTATGGTACCAAGTGCTGCCCTGGAGCCTGAGCCCCACTCCTCAGCTCCCTGTCAGCCAAACTCCTGTCTCTAGAGTCACCAGCAAATTTTATAGTGAGTTATTTAAGGACAGCCCCAAGGTGGGGGGATGAAGCTTAATAGGATGTTTTGGGGGCATTTTTAAGGCATGGAAGATTAACTATTTTTGGGGGGAAGATGCGTGTGGGAAACAAAAGAGTCACAGGTGCTAGGAATTAGCTCTGATTGACACCTGAGACTTAAATGGGATCCTGCACCACAAAAAGCAGGGTGATGTTGTAGTTGGGTTAGTTTTTTTTTTGGGGGGGGGGGGGGGGGGGGGG
>RSEF01000001.1:58225478-58261705 GCA_003993805.1 Himantopus leucocephalus
GGGGGGGGGGGGGGGGTCGGGTCTGTTTCTTGGGCTGAAGATTTCTCATCTGGATTTACTGAGCTGCCTGGTTTTTGTGTTTTGTTTCACGGCCTGTGCGTGACCTGATTGCAACCTGGTAAGAAATAAAACCTGTCTATAAGTATCACTATAGCAATGGGAAAAGCTTGTGATGGGGAGAAAGGAGGGGAACAAATCCTCTAGGAACTCACAAGGAAAAGAAAATGGTAGAACTATAACTTGCATTTATTAGTTGTAAAACATGGAGAAGCTAATGGAAGTGAGTTTGTCTGCTGGGTTTGGAGTTTCATAGTCCTGGAGTAGTTGTAGGTCAGACTAATAGGTCTGAAATCTAACAGCCTCAAAGATGAGGGCTGTCATAGGAATCTGGCTGGGCATACTGGGGAAGCTGTGAGAGCAGCTGCTTTAGTCCTATTTCTGCCATGCATGAGGTGGATGATGGGTGCACTTTGCATCTTACCTAGATGCAAAAGTGGTGAGGCCATGGGCTGAAACTGAAGTCTGTGTTCTTACCTGTGGGGTGCTGCTTTTTGCCCCTTGCACAAATAGTACAGGGAAACTGAGAAAGAAGCTAATGTAGCCATGCACAGAGTCTGCAGCTCTTAGGTATGTGCTTGGGGAAATGTGGTGAAAAGCATGCACTGTACAGGTGCAGACAATAACCCTTGAGTGCTCTGAACTCACTCAAAACTGCTTTTGTCCTCTAGAAGCATGGGTGTATCTCCTTGCTTGGAGTTGTGGCCATATTCAGGGACAACCCTTAAACCTCCAGCCCCTGCTGGCATCTAATAAAACAGGAAAGACAGATGTCTTAAATTATTAATTTTTTTTGCCCCTCAGGATAAAAAACTGCTGAAACTTCTTTCTCCTTAGAAATCTGAATAACTTTTGCTGTGTGCAGAGACCAAGAGTGTGATGTAGAAGGGCTGAGGGGAGGAAATGAGATTTAGGATGGTAACATTTACACAGTGTTTGCAATAGTGTCAGCTGCGCTTCCTGTGGCAGTGACAACTCTCTGGTCATCTTAGTTTGAAAGAGATCTAAGACACATTCAGTCACAGCTCTGGAACCAGTACCTGTTAGGAGACTGATAATAATTCCCACAACTACGGTGATAAGTGTCCCAAGTGTGCTGAAGTAGAGATAAGACAAGGAATACCAGTTGTCTGCCAGGGCAGGCCTGAAAAAGAGCAGGAAAAAGTGTTAATCTCTGCTTTTCTATTCCAAGCAACTTGAAAACACTGTCTGTTTCCAGACAGCATATAAATAGAATTACTTCTGAACCAAGCAACCTGGTAGTCTTGAACTACCTCCGTACAATAAAATGTGTACTGAAAATTTGTTCTAAAATTTGCTGGACAAGTTCCTTCATATGGGAGGAGACTGGTCAGTACAGTGATGCAATGCATGGGACGGAGCAGGTGAAACAGGACAGTCCTGTCTCCGCTAGGAATGCGGAGCTGAGCGCTCCGGCTACCCAGATGAAGGGATAACTTCTTTAGAAGGGGGGACATTATGTAAAGGAGGGGACACACACACACACAAAAAAAAAGTAAGAAATCAGCCATGTGCAGCTCTAGATGGCCAGAAACAATAGGGCAACTGTCACACATCATATTACACCTTATTTTGACAACGTGCTCTGTTGCAACAGTTGTTTCCCTGCAGCCATGAGCAATGCTAGAGGCCTCGTGTGAGAGGTGCAGTATATGAAAACGGATGTTGGGCACCCATGTATGTAACAAGGTACCTTGACTGTAGAGTGCTCTAAGGTGTAAGGATTGGGAATTCCTAGAAAAGTGTGTGTTCAGCTTCTTTCTGTTCCTGCTGTTCCCTGTATTGTCATTCATAGCTGTTACATTTAATTGTGATTGTCCAAAGTGAAACATATGGTAATTGCAAAGGGGAGAAAAATCCCTTCTATTTTGCCCATTATATGGATAATACCCTCTTCTGAATTTCCTGAATAGAACTATTTCTGCACAGACAAGCTGTTGTAGGTGGAACTGTTAAACTGCCAAATTGCCCTTTAACTGCCTACTACTTTAATTCATGTGACAGACTGTGGAAGTTAATCCAATAGCTGTAAATGTTATGCTTTCTTTGACACCGTGGTTCCCAGTAAGGCATATCCAAGCCTTTAGACTCAAATATTGAACTGAAGCTTTTCAGATCAAAAGGAAAATTCACTTTGACTTCTGTTCTGGAATAACTCAGACAAACTTCACTCTGACAGGAAAAAAAAAATATCAGGGAAAACTGCTTCGTCTTAAACAGCCTGGTAGGTAAACCAGGGAGGGATAGTTATAGTAACACAAATGCTAGGCAGATATTTGTGTTGCTTTAAAACAAATACATGCTTTGTTGATTGCACATGATGAACTTGTATACCTCTCTGCAGTTGGTGTGTTGAAGACTGTTGTTAATGGACTTTCTGTTGACGTCAAATTTACTGAGGATATATTACAGCCTGCAGTTGAGAGATATAGTGGCTTGGTCCTCTCTGGGAGTGGAGGATAAATCTGAGATCCGATTCCAACCCAAAGCGAAATAACAAAGCCACTGACAAGACCCACAAATGCACCCTGCAAAACACAAAATTAAATTTGGATTTACATAAGAGGTAAAAGGATATTTATAAAAAACAACACCTAGATGAGTAAGAAACAGTGAAGATAATCTAAACTGTAGGCGGCATAGCAAAAATGAAATATACAGTTGGGGAGAGCTGGAGAGTTTACTTCACTCCCCTTTTGGGAAATACGGTGTTTACTCACAGCTCCTGAGCATACCTTGTTTTATTTTGCCACTATGCCTTTACAATCAAAGGATAGCTTTGGGCTGCATAGTATATGGGAAAACACTGCTTTATTTGAGGCCCTTCTTGAACAAATACAGAAGCAATTTTTTCCTTTTTCTCATGTGATCTGTTTTTGCAAAAGTCTTCTACTTCAGGGTGGGGGGGTTTTTGGCTGACAGTGATTTTTTAACATTTTTTTCTTTTCTAGTATATACATAAAATTTGCAACTGCAAAGAGGTAAAGGTTAGTAATTAGTGAACCTTACTAAATAGCAATCCTATCAGACTAGCCCATGGGCCATATTCCCAAAGCTCGTCCAATCTATTTTTTGATGGAATAGCTTTTTCCTCTGGAAATGATAATTTCATGATAGTGAAGCACTCTGAGAACACTCCAATTCAGTCTGCAAGTGCTTGGGCCACGTTTTCCCAGCTTGATCCCCTTTTGCTCAGACAGGCCAGCATCCTCTGAGTCTACTGGTTGTTCAGCTACATCTCAAGACACGTTGTTCCCTGCTTCTAAAAAGCTGTGTTTTCCAGAAACCCTTCCCAAAGTTTCATTTTTATTCAGATTCCCGCCCCTGTTCATGTAAATCTCATCGTAGGATAGAAATTCAAGTTCCTATACAGCCCTGTTCATCACTTCCTTGGGACAAGGAGGAAAAGGAGCAAGGGGAAATGTCCTCATGGAAAGTATCAAAGACCTCTCCCTTGCTGTCCCCCACAAAATTACTGAGGGGAGAAGGGGAAGGAGATGCTCAAAATTATCAATGAATTTTGGAGAAACAGGGCTTTAAATTTATACTTACAATTCCATTTGCAAAGGAGCAGAGGATTCCCAAGGCAAACAGTCCTAAAAGGGGGCCACCAACCATGCCAAAAATGCTGAGCGCTGCCTGAGGAAGGAAGAGAGTCTGCTATCAGGTCCTGTGCAAGAAAGTTAAAGCCTCCAACAGGGCAAGAAAGAAAGATGTTGAGAAGGAAATTATGAGGGTTTTTTTAACTGGTGCATACTCAGCTGGCAGGACTCGGTATAGTTACATGGGTGCTTAAAGCAGATGCTGAGCCATGGGCTATTTGAGGCCAGTACTGAACTAAGACTAAAAATTAATCTCATAATGGTATCCAGCAATTATTTTCTTACATAATTTTTTCTGGGTCATTCAACATGGGCATGAAAAAGCAGTCTGACACCTACCTGCAACAAGGCTCCCATGAGAGATGCCAGTGCAGCCATAGCGATGCAGACTCCGCCATAAAACAGACCTGTGTGGGAAAGGCAGAATGATGGGTAAATCTGCCAAAGTCTGAAAATCACTGATGGAAATGTTTCTGTTTAACCCAGCGTGGCCCCTGACATCTCCAAAACAAACCTGCTAGCATCTGGTTTTTTTCTAAGGGAGTCTGACTTGGCTAAAAGGTCAGGTTTCTGTTTACATTAAGAGGAGATCGTGCAAACTTGACAAAATCCTCTTCCTGTGTATTACTAAAGATTAGTTAATAAATAGCAGCCATATGTATTAACCATAGTGGCAATACCACATGTATTGTTCATATTTCTCAGCTAATCTCCTGTGTCATAGTCCTTATTTTGAGGGAATGATTTTTGCTTCTCAGTCTAAAGTCTTTGGAGCAAGAAAGTAAGTTCTGGCAGATTACTGGGAGCTGGCACTGCGACAAAGAACATCCTGGGTCACCAGGACTTAGTGTCTCTTCCCAGGACCCATAACACTGGCTTATTTGTTTTTTCCACCTCCACCCCTGCTGAGTTTCGCTGCACAAGCAATAGATTAATCCCACTGTTTAATGTGATATGTCAGGCAACTCATGATAAGTCCAACATCAATTTTGGCATAAACATTGTTTGCAATAATGTTTACGAAACTGCTCTCAAGTGAAAATATTTAATACTTGTCACTTGCCACCAGTCTGCTGTGTTCACTGGAACGGGCTATGACACCATGTTGGGACTGTGGTTTTTCCACTCTTATTACAAACACTGTCTTGGGCTACACCTGTAGCTGGTCACAGACAGCACAACTAGCAGACAAGGCAATTGCATTTCAGAGATTTAAACCATCTGCTCAGACTAGTTCTGACTCTCTTTGAGCTACATTAAACAGAGGAGCAAAACAGACTGAGGGTCTGAGAGTATATGAGAGAAGACATGAAGTTTCTGCTTCTCTGGAATGTTATTGGGACACAATGCTATTGCTCGTGTACCACTCAGTTCAAAAGGTTCCTTACAAAATTGTTTCCTATGCGTCTCTTTTTTGACAGATGAAAGAAAAATAACAGGTGTTGCAGTCTGAGCCATTTGGCTTTGTAGTACTGCGAATCAATATTGAATGCAGATGCAGTGCATCTTTCCTGCTTAAAGATCAAACAAGATGGCTCACTTGAAATAGCTTGTCCCCCATTATGCGTAAAATCTATGCAACTAATCTCATCGCCCCCAAGTATTGCACCAATGTAGTCTTATTGGTGTGAATGCACTTACTCCTGACTTGCACTGCCAAAAGCAAGATCTGAATCAAGCCCTCACTTTGTAAAGCAAAAGTGGAAAAGATATTTTTCCAGACATACTCATCCCCATGGAAATCCATGACAACTTCTTTTCAGAGAGGGATTTGAAGTACGGCCTAATGAGGTCTTCGACAGTCACGGCAGCCAGAGCATTGATGCTGGAGGACACTGTACTACAGAAAGCAAGATTTATATGATTTTGTTTATCTGAGAAGCTGAAATCATAGATAACAGATGGGTTACTGGCAGAGAGAAACTGCCACTGTCTAGAACAGTGGCAGAAAACTAATGTAATGGCTATATTGGTTGAAATAGCTTACTATTCCAAGTGATGCAGTTAAGAGCTTACAAAAATTGTTTAAAATAACTGCTCTTAGTGAAGACAAGGCAAATCCTGATGTAAAGATGGGCCTGGAGAAGTCAAAGAAAATACCTACTACATGTGGCTAAGCTGTAAATAATACCGGTATACATAATACCTTCACAAATGATCTACACAGTATATATCTGGGCAGGTAAAATTCCTACATGCAGATCACTGACCACCTTGAATGCATTCTCAGAGGAGGATTCAGATAATCTAATTACAGTCATCTAAAAATTAGGCATCTAGTCCAAGCTGAACTATTCCAGGCTCCCTATGGGATCAGAGAAACCAGCACTCTTAAGGCACAAAGCCAGTCAGGTGATCTTGTGTCTATGTGTACCTTGGTCTCACAAGCCACCAACTGTTCGTCAGCATGTGAAAAACAAATATCCTGGCTGTTCCCCCTATTTATGTAGCTACAAGTACTCAGAACAAAAAAAATTACTCTGATATCACATTCTTAAGTTTCCTTATTTTTATCTGCTTACTATTGTTCAGAGCCTTCCCTGAGAGAGGAGATGTTTCCTAAAAGATGCTCCTTGGGAAAGCTGAACACTCCCCACTATGGGATAGAAGGAGATTGATTTGTCTCCTTCAGTAAAAATATAGTGATTGTTGTTTTCATGGGGTTCATTCAAGACAATTGGAAGTCCAGGAACTCTTTTGTAAACAAGACTCTAAAGATCAGGGATGAAGAAAGGGAGATGGCTTTAAAGTTATGAAGGTTTGAAACTGGGAGATTAAAGACGAGCAGTAGGAAATTCCCCCAAACTGTAGCTATTTTGTGTAACCACCCACTTATAGGACTTAGAAATTCCTATAGCAGAGGGGCTTAAAAATCACAGAGAGGAGGATTTGTTAGTGCCATCCATCATGTGTGGCTAGCTCTTTCCTCACGTTGCTAGTAGGGAACTCCAACCAGCTTTGAGTCCTAGGACCTCAGAGCACCACTGATGGAAACTATGGATTTTTAAGGTGCATCATCAAAGATCTTATAGTGCTTTTTTTAAAGAATAAAAATTAGCTAGACAAAGAAGTGAAATGCAAAAGTTTTAGTATAAATGCAACTTTAGCTCTAACGAAAAAGAAAAAAAAAAAAGACACGAGGTTCCAAAGTATTAAATTACCTTAATGTCCCACTGTAGGCGCTAGCCACGAAAAGCCCTGGCACTCCTGGAAAATCTTGGAGAATATCCAGCACTAGGTATGGCATTAGCTGAAAAATTCAGAGAGTAAGAACTATTACTACCTTGCTCGAATTTTCTTTTTCTCACTGTATTATGTTTGTTATAGGCTTCTCACTAGCACTCTGCCTAGCTGTTCTAATTTTGAATGTTCCACCTTGCACTATTTATTGGTTTTCTACAGAGAAAACCAATCCTAAAACATCCACTTGAGATACAGCAAAGTCTGTTTAGACCACTTAGCAGAGGTGAGCATATAGCCATGCCACCAGGCTTGATTTCCAGTGATGAGGGTATAGGAAACTAGCACTGGGCAGCAGGTAGTCTGTATTGTACATCACTCTGTTGGGCTGGGGTGCTACAGTAGATGCTTATGTCTGCTGTTAACTCCACAAAATGGTGTTTAGATACAGTCCAATAACCTCAGGGTACCTGAGAACAATTTCCATATTTGAAACGGTGTGTCATTTGTTGACTTTTGCAAGATCTGAGTGCTGGAAAGAGAGGAATTTTAAGATTCTCTTCCTGTGAACCGTTTTTTTTCACAGACAAGTTGGCCTTTTACCGTCTTGCTTCCAGTCTCCACCAAAATAATCTGAATGACAGGAACAACTTAATTTCCTTCAGGTTTCCACCTTGGCTTTTCGTATCTCATTTTTTTTATACCCTTAAAGACCAGGTAGTCCTGCCTCAGGTATTCTGTTGTCTGTGTGCTTCTCCTGGCTTTCCAGCTATTGTCCGTGGGGCATTATTCAGAGCCTATGATTACCCCAGACATAAACATACAAGAAAGACTTGTATGATTTCCTTGGGCCCTGGCTCTGGCCAGTCTATGGGCTCCTAGAACTCTTGTTCCTCAGGTAAATCTGCTGCTCAGGGCCCATTTAGGCTGCCATCGCTTACGAGGTGGTTTCTCCGCAGCACGGTTTGATTGCCCAGCTCTCCCCTGCAGGAGGGAAGGATGCACCATCACTAGCGAAGAACTGCCTGCTGGTAGCCTTCTTCCAGGTGTATGCTTTGGGCATGATCGTGTTTCAAATCTGAAAAGGCTTTTGCCTCCCTTGGCACAGAGCAGTTTAGGTCGGGTGATACAAAGCAGCTTGCTAGGGCCTGCAGTCACCCACACGGGCACTGCTCTTTCAGCCATCCCTGGTGGCAGCCCCTTCCCCTTGCTTCTCTCTGAAGCGCTGTTTCATGCAACGCTGGGCCCATTTTGGGTGAAAAACCCAAATACCCGCAGAGGTGGGTGGACTGAGCGCTCTCTGCATCGCTGCTCTCCTCACCGCCCTCCTCACCTGCAGCTCCGGGAGAGCTGGGGGACGCTGGGACTGAACAGTGCTGAGGATGGGTCTGCTGCTTTCTCCAGGGCATTCCCTCCCACCATGGTCTCAGTTTAATCCCTCAGCGTTACAGACTCTCCTGATACGGGACTCGGACATGTCATTGTTCCCAACTCCCTGGCTCGTGAACCTCCACCCCACCCCCACCCCCCCCAGTCTGGTTATTATGGCTGCAGAGGAAGGATGCCCCCTCACCACATTTCCCCTGAAACGTGGGGCCCTACCTGGTCAAGTGCCGACACCTGCTTTGCTGTCCATGGGTCGCAGTCCTTGTAGATGGAGTAGAGGGCCAGGCCGCACAGGGTTGCGCAGGCCAGTATCGCCCAGAGGCCCACCAGGTTGATGTAGAGGGACCTGCACCAACACACAAGGAAACACCATGTTAGAGCTCGACATCCCGCAAGACCCCGCCGGGACCAGGTGAGCAAGCGCCGGCGCCAGCAGCAACAAGACACCCTTCGTTGGTGGCTGCCCGCTGGAAAGGGAGTCACGATACGGCTCCCAGCATTTCACCCTCTGTGAGATCACGTTTTTAAGTATACAAATTACACTTCTGGTTGTGGTGGTATGGTCTGAGTGCCCGTCCCCAGACAAAGTCTGCTCGGGAGATGATGGGGGCGATATGGCAATCCCCACCTTTCATCGTGTGCGTGAGTTTCACATCGCAGGCAGCAAGAAGGTGCTCTTCGCCCCTCACCACACCCCTTGGTAAAGACGAACCCCAGACAGATTTGTAAGGCGGGGTGCCCCAGATCAAAGTGTGGGGTACATCTTAGTCAGCACCAGCACTCCTTTGCCTCTGGAGCTACAGTGCCGTGCTTACACAATGCTGGATTTGTCCTTGTAAAGCAACAAATTCCCCCATTTCCTCCTGGGACAGCCTCTGTGGGAGGCAGCAATGAGGCACTGGGACCCGGGACCTGGTCTGGAGCCACCTACAGGTGCCACTTCCAGAAAGCAGGAGGTTGCCACCAACGCCAGAGCTTCCCCAGTAACTAAACAACTTGGAACCTGGTATGGTCCAGTAACCCTATCGCCTCCCCACGTTCTGACAGGAGCTTCAGCTAATGCTGAGAGCAGAGATGCGTTTTCATCAGGCATTAATGCTACTTTTGCCACACACAACAGGCAGCCTCTATTGGCAGTGAAAACCAAATTGTTCTCCTTGCCCGGTGAGGGCTTTTCCCTTCCATCTAACTATCTGATCTTCTCAAATGTTTCTCAGCTCTTGATGACTCCTGGGTCACAAAGTTCTTCTGCCCTAGGGTGGTCAGTTCAGGCAAACACACCCACTGGGAGCTTGCCCTTGAAAAACAGCGTTCCTTTCCAGCAGTTGCCCCCCGCTTATCTGTGTACCGTCCGTCGATAGTGATTTAACTGCCTGACCGATCACATACCCTGGACCTGTGCCAACTGCCAAGACCTCCGCTGGGAGGACCTTTGGTTTCTGTGCAAATATATCCATGCTTACAATGCTTCAGGAGGCCTTTTAGTGCTTTCAGTTTCCAAGAAGGTAAGGGGCACCAAGCCTTTGGACTGCTCTAGAGGACCATCAGGATGAATGAAGAAGTAAACCTAACTTTATAGGTCTTGTTAGGCATTGAAATGGATGTTTTCAGAAAGGCATAACGTAGATTAACTAGTTGAACTATCAGTTTTATACCATAGAAAAATTATTGGCAAGCACAATGTAAACTCTTAAAAATAAGAGACCAATATAAATAAAAGCTGATTTACACATAGTAGGGGAAACTCTGCATTTATGCTTTGTATTTGCAATTAGAGATGGTCTAAACACAGAACCAGAAGCACTTTAAATTTCTCTCTAGACTAATTTAGTAAAAATGAAGTAGTCATCTTCTTATAGATGCTTACATATTGGTTGGATGTCTTGCATCCATTTAGCTGAAGCTGTTCCTGCACTGGCATAATCTACCTTGATGTAAGCTGATTTAGCACAAAATTTAACAGATGAGTTAAATCAGTCCAAATCTTTTGAACAGATGTAATAGCAGTATTAACCTATAACCTATAGATTAGAAAGTCGAGAGAAACACACTGAAGCAAAATAAATTGTTTGTCTGAATCCAGAAATTCTTGTTTTTAAACTGCGTCAGTGTTTGACAGTGAAAAGAAAGCTGTTTTTTAAATTCTAATTTACATCCCGGCTCACGGTACACCCTATGACTAAGCACTGGAGAATAATAATTGTAGCACTGTTGGAGAGAAGTGTTCCCATTAATTCTGGATGAGTAACATGGGGCAGAGTTTGGGTGAATTAGGCACTGTGACTGCACAAGGATTATTTTCAGTTGTTTGTTTCAGGCTGGCTCTAAGATCTTAGCACTGAAACATGCCAGATGATGACCTTGAAAGGAAAGTAGAGAAGAATGTGTTAGTAGCCCGTAATTTCCTGAAAATGTAGCTCTCCTGCTCTGACTGTCTGTTATCGTTCATATATGAGCATTGTGTTCAATTTGCCTAGTTACTGTTTGAGGATGACAGCATGTACTCCTACCTACTGATGTGTTTCTTGAATGGAGTGAAATCCTTTCCCAAAGCCTGAGAAAATTCTGATACTTGTGCTACTGTTAAAGGCCTTCCCAAAAACTGCGAGTTGGGATCTGTGACAGAATTATTTTCTCAGCTCTGATTTATTATTGTGCTGTCTCTTATAAAGCCTTACAGAAAATGTCACAGGGGTACAAAACCCTATTACTTTGACCTGATGACATTTTACACTTCTATGTACAGGTTAAAAGGCAGTAAGAGGTACAGGCCACCGATGTGGCTTGCCAAATGTGTTTAATTACATTCCCTAATAAGATAGATAGATGGCAGTGTTTGTAGTTGTGACAAGCTGCAATCACTCTACGAAATGATTTCTCCATGCAGGGGAAATTCCCTGCACAACCGAGGCACAAGCAGGATGCCATGGAATCCAGCCACCCATGCCAGCAGGAGAGGAATTCACTGATTAAGGCTGTGCCACCACTAATACGGTATGACCTATAAATCCCATCCAAACCCCTCCAGAACCAGATAGCCTCCAGCCCTGGTCAAAGCTACTGCAACAGCTCAGAAAATCTGCCCAGAAGCTGCCATGGTGCCAAATTTCCCCTGGCCACACTTTGCTTCTGGGATGCCCTGGAGGTGTTCCTCCTTACAAAGAGCAGGTAGGGCAGGTGCAAGAGAGAAGCACAGCCCTAAGTGGAGCAGGTGGTCAAGAAGAACAGTCTCACTGGCACACAAATCTGCCACAATGTATGCGGCTGTATTCCTATACACAATCATGCCAGGCAGCGTTACAGATGTGGGATGCACCTCCTGCCTCTGCAGTGCCGAGAACCTGGCACCCAGCTACGTGCCAGAGACTCCAGAGAAGCCACACGGTGGGTTGGAGATGTGGCACTGTATGCTGGAGATGTGGCTGATGATGAGCATCAGCTCATTCCTGTCTGCAGCGTCAATGGCTGAAAAGCAGATTATTGCCATAACCAAAATATTTCAGTTCTAAACTGTGCATGATTTTGTGAGTACTTTGCTGACTTTATGAAGTGAAAGCCTTCATAAAACTCCTTCTCTGTGTTCTGTATTATAGAATTTATAGGAACTATAGTTACGATGTGCATTTATATATTTCTCCTATAAATGGACTTTATGAGCTTGCTAATAATTCTTAAATCTTGAGTTGTGAACTACTGGAATGATACTAAAGGTAAGATAATAGAGTTAGAAAGTATACTCCGTTCTAGAGTAAAGGCTGATCAGAAATGTTTAAATTCAAGGAAAACAGAACTCTCTGCCAGTTTCCATAGTGAATTCTTTAAAAAAAAAAAAAAGCATTATTTGAAAAAATTCACGATTGAAAACAAAATACATGATTCCTCAGCAATGTTATCACTGAATAAAACATAAAACATTTCTGCATTTTCTCATGCCTATACTAACTGGTATGGAAAAATCTTTTAGTGTTTACTTATGCAAAATTGCCACACAATGATTTAGGTTTAGTAGAGTAGCAACTCAAGATGCTGTCCTGATATGGCTTCAGCACAAGTACTGTATTATTTGGTGTTTAGGTTGCATATAAATTTTATGCAGCTATTTTTATGCAAGAATACTGGCACAAAGTTCAATGTTACAGCAATTATATGTAATTCAAATACCAGTATTTATTGTGTCAATTTGTCTTCTACCTGGTCCACAAAACAAAAAGCAAAAGTTGCTACCCTTTACAAATGGGTTTTATATAGACAAAAAAACATTCCTTTTCAAAAAAACTCCTTTATAAAGAACAGTCACTGCTGAATTCAGACATTAAAAGTTACTGTAGTCAGACTTACATTTTTGCGTGGAACCTGCTTTTGCATGCAATGTATCTCTGTACTTGAGACTGGTTGACCCCATATATGCCAGTCCATGTGAAGGTCCCACCTATAATAATCGTCCAGAAGGTGTGCCGTTGCAAAGGATTGGGATTAAAGCTACAACAAGAGGGAAAAGAGAAAACAAATTCAGAATAGGAAAATCTTCTCATTATGAGAAGAGCACAACAGCCAGGAGAAAAAAATTCCTCGTACTTGCTCTAATGCAAACTCTCTTAATTTGGCCAGATTTTGAACATTCAGATATGTGAAATGTAAACTCACGGAAAGCAAATTTAAAACTCAGAGCTGAAATCCCGATCTACTGAAACACTCTGATCTGTTCAAAGGTGAACTTTAACTGATTTATTTGCCTATAAACGACAGTCTTACGTAAAGCTGTGATGCCTGTGACTGTTGTGATGAAATGATGCTCCAGTAAAAAGTCTAATATGCCAGCTTATCTAGAGGGACATTAGTCTGACACCAATATAAAGGTGTGTTTGCACACCCAGCCTTTCTGGACGTGGACAGAACCTCTGTAAAACATTTTGCTGGTTTAGCTTTAAGTGAATAATAGATTTTGAATGGCCATAAGTATATATTTTTTTAAAATCACACTTTAATATAGCAATAAATTATGATTATCTTCATGAACAATGTAGTATTATTTCACCCATTACACACCTTTATTCCTTTTCTTTTCCCATCTGTGAACTTTATGATTGGGGAAGAAGCAATGCAGTACAACCACTGCAAATCAGCCAAACAGATTGAAAAAACGACTGTTCACAAGAAATAAAAAAACCTACCTACAGATGAATTATTTACTGAAGAACTCGGTGAAGAATTTTAGAGAAAACCTGATGAGTATACTGAACTGATGGAGAAAAGGTAATACATGTCACACTAAACTTTCACTAATAGCACTGGGTGAAGTTTCTCATCAAAAGTACAATAACCTTTTTTTTCTTAACTTGAAGTGGTTTTTGATTCAACACTGTAAGAATGAATATTCTTGACCTTGCAAAATTACATTTTTAGGCTATGGTTAGTTACCATAATGGAGGGTAAAATCCTATTAAAACTACTTTAATTTTTCTTTCAGGGAAAAGGAAAAACATTTCCTTTTTTCAGACTAGACAAAAACTATTATTTTCCAGGTTGCTTTGGTTCAGCAGCTGAAATACCAAATCAGCTCTTTGCAAATGGTAAGTATAAATACGATTGTCCTCTTCTATTTACTGTTCACTTTCAGTGGAATCCAAAATGTATCCTTAAAACACTTACTTGACGAAGTAAAAAGGCTTTGCTCTTTACAGGGTTTTGCATGGTGTAAAACCTAAAAAGTATCCCTCAAAGTAGGTAAGGTTGTTTAAAAATATATAAAAATTGGATCACAACTCCTTCCCTCCTCCTCCTTCAGTAGCAATTAATTTCACAGTTAGTCGCATGGGCTCTACTTGTAGGAATAGAGAGGAACATCATCTGCAAGTACAAACTCACTCCCAGAAGTTTAATCTTCCTCCATAGTAGGAATCATTTACAATGCGTCCAATTCCCTCCTGAACCACCACAGCTCGTATAATCACAGATGAAAATCCAGCGACCATGATTCCAACCTGGAAAACGTCTGTCCACACCACCGCCTTCAGACCACCCTGTATGAGGAACGGCACGTATCAGACACAACAGGGCAGCAGCACTCTTGCTTTGCACCCACATTCAACTAAGAGAAATGTTACTATCTGTATTACTCATAATAGATGAATTTAATCTTCTTCTTTAATAGAAGTAATTCTGTACTTGAATGTTTAGGAATTGCATCCTCGAACCTATTCAGGACATCCTGGCCTTTTTTTGAAGTGCGCTAGAATTTATTTTGGCCATACACATAGTTTAATCCAGTATTTCCTTCATCACATAACCTGATACAGAACTTTGTATCAAAAGATAAATTGGCAAACAGTGCTCATCTTACATCACATACAATACCACTAACTCCAGAAGGCATACCATTCATCTGAATAAAAATAAATATGATTTAATCCAACATATACAAATAAATTTGTCACTGAGGTTCCATTTAATAATTTCTAGACGCTTGGTCAATTAACAGTAATCTAAAGACCAATCTGTTCATGTGGCACTTGCTATTTTCTGTGGCTCTATTCAGTAAAAGTCAGGAGTGCTATAGCTGCAGTAAGCAGGTGCTTGACAAATTACACAGCTAAACCCTATTAGATTAGAAGAAAAAACACAGGAGGATTTTTAGGAAGGGAAATCTATCTTTTTGCTGTTCTTTCAGTAACAACAGAAGTTTGAACATTTCAAAACAGAAAAGGTTTGAGTCACATCGTAGCTACTTTTGCATCCAGAGAAGTCCCTGGTTGAACATGACCCTGCGGCTACAGCTACACTGTGAAATGTACTCCCATGGGGTAACCCGGTTATTAGGCTACTTTCCAATAAATTCCATATTGGATGTAAATGGTGAAAGGAACAGAGATTTTTCTCAGCCGAAGGGCCCACGTACCAGCGTGCAGTAGAAAGTGCAGACCACGCCGGTCGCCACCACTGCACCCCACAAGTCGAAGCCAGTGACTGAAAAAGAGGGAAATGGCACCAGTGTGAATGAGGCATTGGGGACAAAAAAATTAAGGCCGATTTTTCACCCCCAATCTGGTTGTTGAAAAAGAATAGAAATAAGTTAAATGCAAAAGTAGGAGGTAATAAAAAATGGCAATTAAAAGATTTGTGTGTCTAAACCAGGGGATTCGGCCTAATCAGTTCTAAAAATGAAACAGTTGTTACAGAAACTGCTAAAAAGTTAGATATATTTCATGATCTAAGAAGCTATTTGTCTTTAATGTGAATGCTGCCAATCAACACATCCAATATGTTTGTAGGCCCCAACTCCGGAAGTTTTGGAAATACATGTCCTTCCTTGAAGCCTGGGTAGGTCCCACAGTGTCCTTAGGCAAGGATTTAAGCAACTAAACATAGGGATGCTCCGAGGAGGCAAGGTGGTTCACACACGGTCTGGAGGAAATGTGTCAGACTAAAAGCTTTTCTTTTTTTCTTCTTTCTCGTAGGGAAACATCATAGTATGTCTACGCCAGACAACACTGTGCTGTGGTTGGCGTACAAGCTGTCACTGCCCCAGCTTGACACGCTCACATGCAGCCAGGCAGGGCACTGGGGGCTCCCTGACAGACAGTTTGGGCTAATTAGAAACACTGCAAGAAAACTAATGAAAAGCATTCCTTCTAGTTGGGAGCCAGCTAGGTCATAGCTTGGTTTAGCATGTATTTGCAGGGCAAATATAAACATCAAGGACAGAAAACCTGTGGGACTTACACACCGGAGGAAACCAATTCAGACAGTGTTGGGTTTTTTCTTTCTTTTGGTTCAATGAACAAGCCANAAAAAACCAAAAAAAAAAAAAAACCCAACAAACAGAACAAGCATGATTTTCATTCTAGCCAAAATGATTCATTTTTTATTTGCATTTTGTTATTGCCTTTTCTTGCCAAGTGGACAAATTAATTGTGTCAGATTAAAAGTTTAATTTGGCTCCACATAAAAGCTTTCTTCCCCTTTAAAAATAAATGAGGCTCATTTTCAAAGCAAAGCGTCATTTTGAAGTAGAAAATGGAAATATTTCATTTTGTAAATATCGTAACAAATATATTAAGTTCAAGATCTCTTTGCTGTTGATTTGTTTTTCCAGGAGAAATGATAGGCTGAGTTAAACAGCTCCAGGCAGCCCAAAACCATATTTACAGAACTTTTGCCTTGCTCTCCTCTTGAAGAAGAGCACTTAACCAGGGGAATTAAATGTGTGTTTAGTCTCTCCATTGCCTTCAAAATTTACTTAAGTCTTCTTAACTTTTCTGAATGTAGCCATGACCTAAGGATACTGCATGAGAGGTACAGTAAACTTCTTTCAAGCCTCTTCTATAATTTCTTACAGATAGGGATTAAGGGACTAGGATTACAACTGGGAGGCCTTCCGTCAGAGTACCCAGCAACAGAAATCTTAGAAGACTTCACAGTCAATCCTTGAGCTTTAGGTGTGCATTACCAGAAAAAGCATACCAGTACTATATGGAAAAAAAAAAAAATTATAGCATAGCAGAACGGTTGCAGTATACTTATCTTACCTTGATTTAATGCTAAAGCTGGAGCATAAATGACAATACCAGTGTATAAAGTCTAGAAGGGGAAAAAAGATATAAAATCAAAATAAATGTAAATTCCTGGAAAAGGTGATAGCTTTCTGAGATCGTTTCTCTTCAAGCATTTATGTAGTCTATATTTCATAAATTCAAAACAGTCAAGAAATAATTCCAATTGTTAGAAAATGAGTGTCTGAGACTAACCAGCACTGCAGTCTCACAGCCTAGTGTTCTTAAAATAAACACCACTGACTCTTGAATACCAAATTCCTCTTCAGCTTTTCCTGGGTGGTTAATTATAAAAATTAACTTGTTTTATTGCTTTAAAACTGCAGTCATACGGCAGAAACAAGTGCAAAGGGAAGTTGATGAGGTTTACACACGGTTTGCCAAGGAATCTATTCCAATTTTTTTCTCGGTCTTGGGATCAATATGCCTCTCAGTATGCAACTATAATGCACGAGGCTGAACAAAAAATACAGCATTAGTTAGTCATTACAGATAGCATGATAAGGGATTACACTCCTGTAAAATGAGACCATGCATGATTATCAGCAGATTTGTATTTTCACCCAATATAGGAAAGATATAGACAAATGAAGGAGCTACTCCATCCATTTTTAACGGCACAATTGGATTCATACACTGATAGCCTCTATAATGTCTTTGTGTGTATTTTTTAACGGTTTGCCTTTTTACCACCGTTATTACTGCCTTGTACTACTAGGACAAGTTCAACTGTGGCACGGTTCAGGGGAATACAGCTTTCCATGTGCAGACAACTTCAGTGAAGGTCAGTGGTCTTCATTCAAAGGATCTAAATCACAGTCAGGTCCTGAGCTGACTTGTACCAGCTTCCCATGACTGAACTCTTCTGACTCCCTGATTTACAGGGGTGGGACTTGGGTGGGACTTGGGCATGGAAAAGCAGCAGAATCAGATGTCATCCGGCATCCAGCAAGCCTTTGCCCTTCCAGCAAGTGTGGAGTCTGCCGCAGGCACAGGTGGTAAAACAGAGCACAATGGCTAACTGGTGGATCACTCTTTATGCCTTTTGAGCAGGTCAAATCCAGTCCCCGTTGCGGAGCTCTGCCACGTGGCCAGCGACTATGCTGGGGAGAGAGCCAGGAAGTAACTGGAGTGAGCGGTAATCCAGCTGTGGGAGGAAATTAGTATGGATGGAGGGGCTGCTTCACCCAGCATGACCAGATTGCCCTGGTGCCTTGCTCCACACCTGCTACAAGCACATGCTGGAAAGAATGGTGGGGTCATTGGGGAAATAGCTATTCTTACCTGTGTAGTACTCCCCGCCTGCGTGTGAGCATGTTTGTTTCTCTCGGTGCCAAGAGTCCTCTCTAGGTTTTCATATATAGTATTCATATATGAAATTCATATTTCATATATTGTATGCCAAGAAAGCTGCCAGTCCTGACCAGACCCTGGGGAATGGCTCCTCAGAACCAGCTGTATCACTTCACAGCCAACTACTGACACTTGTCAAGCCCAGTCAATGTTTGACTTGCTGTCCACACAGTGACTGTCAGCGTGGGCTGCTGATAGAATGGTTTGAGTGAGAAGGGTCCTTTAAAGACCATCTAGTCCAACTCCCCTGCTGTGGGCAGGGACATCTTCCACTAGATCAGGTTGCTCAAAGCCCGCAACTTCCACAACTTCTCTGGGCAACCTGGTCCAGTGGCCCACCAGCCTCGTTGCAAACAAATTCTTCCTTATATCCAACCTAAATCTCTTTCAGTTTAAAACCATTGCCTCTTGTCCTGTCAGTATAGGCCCTGGTAAAAAGTCTCCCTCCATCTTTCTCATAAGCCCCCTTTATATATTGAAAGGCCACAATAACGTCTCCCCACACCCTTCTCTTCTCCAGGTTGAACAATCCCAACTCTCTCAGCCTTTTTTCATAGAAGTGTTCCAGCCTTCTGATTGTTTTCACGGCCTTTCCCTGGACCCGCTCCAACAGGCCCATGTCTGTCATGCTGGGGACTCCAGAGCTGGATGCAGTACTCAAAGGGTGGAGTAGAAGGGGATAATCACTTCCCTTGACCTGCTGGCCATGCTTTTTTTGATGCAGCCCAGGATATGGTTGGCTTTCTGGGCTGCAAGCATACATTGCTGGTTCATGTCCCATTTTTCATCCACCAGTATCCCTGAGTCCTTCTCTGCAGGGCTGCTCTCAATCAGTTCATCCTCCAGTCTGTACTGATATTGGGGATTGCCCTGACCCAGGTGCAGGACCTTGCACTTGGCCTTGTTGGACTCCACGAGGTTCGTATGGGCCCACTCCTCAAGCCTGTAAAAGTACCTCTGGATGGTATCCCTTCCCTCTACCGTATCAACTGCACCACTCAGCTTGGTGTCATCTGCAAACTTGCTGAGGGAAAACTCAGTCCCACTGTCTATGTCATTAATGAAGGTATTATATAGTATTCGTCCCAGTATAGACCCTTGCAGGACACCACTCATTACTGGTTTCCATTAGAACATTTAGCTGTTGACAGTAACTCTTGGATACAGCCATCCAGCCAATTCCTTATCCATCTAATAGTCCATCAATCAAATCCATGTCTCTCCAATCCTGCTAATTCAGGGAGTCAGCATGAGAAAGTGGCGTTCTCATACACAGCAAACAAGCGCCAGAAGCTTTGAACTATCAGAAATTAAAATTTGTCACAAGTATGATCACATTTTCGTGTAAATTAAAACAGGACTGATGATACAATCTTTCCACTTCTTCAGTGGTTTTTCAGGTTGTATTACTACATATCCTTTTTTTTTTTCTCTTCTTTTAAACACATGCCAATATTCACAGAACAGTTAAAATTACACCACTAAAATCCTGGGGGATTTCCTTTCCTCACTGTTCTTTTCATTATTCAGGTAAGCTGTTAGTGCTCGGCACAGAGAGACACCTATAGTTCTGTAGTTAATTTCCTTGGGCACATATTTAAGTTGTATAGAACTATTTTTCCTGATCTTCGCAAGCAAAGATTACGCTTGGCTTCTTCCAACTTACGCAGCCATGATGTCTTTGTATTTGCTGGTGAAACGGTGTCAGTATTCACAGATGCTAGCGCTCTACTTTTACTATGGGCTTGTGCATCTATAAATGCCAGCTAAGCAGCACTGTTCAAATAAGTAATCAGCGCTGCATTGACCACCCTCTTATTGGTGCAAGTGTGATTGCCCTGTAACTCCTGGTGTGTCTTAAAAATACAAAACCAGGCAATCATGTAACTTGAAAAGTTTCCTGATTGTATATTAATTCGTGCTTTGAATGCCCCAAAAAGCGCACTTCAAAATTGTGAAAAGAACACATTTTTCTTTCTGGTGCATTTGGCCCACGCTCACTGTACGTTTAAAAGCTGTGGTCCCACACTGACTCACCAAATGGGCTGGATACAGCAAACTGCATAAACAATAATTGCAGGGACTGCTTTAGTTTAACATTCCCCAAAGCAATAATTTGCAACTTCTCAGTTTGCAGACACCCGTTTTTTTCCCAATGGTGGTACAAACCCTTGCACAGGAAAGAACAGCTCCTGACAGCTTTTGTCACCTTTCACAGATCCTTGAGAATTAGTCAGACTCCCAGAATCCATGGACCACAGGATGAAAACTGCTGCTGTAGATAAGTGGGGCATGTTTACATTTTGATGCTGTTGTGGTTTTCTCGAGCAGGCAGGCGAACGACTGCTCTTCACACTGCTACCCTGCAGCGAAGGGTCACTCATCTCTTGGCGTGGCGCTGATGCCAAGTGACTGCTCCGGGTGCTCAACAATGCACACAGAGACCAAAGGAGCAGGTAGCCCAGCACCCGCTCCCTACCTCATCGCTTTGGAGCAGAAAGAGCTTCATTTCTCCCACTCCCAGCCACCCATGCACTGTGGTAACCTCATCAACCATTCAGAGAAAACAGCCAGTTACACTAAGTTGAAGAATCCTGGTGGCTACGAGAACCACAGAACAGCTTTGAGGTTTACTTGCCGTTTGTATAATGAAGAGGACCGTTCCACATAGGCGCAGGTATTTATTAAATCGAAGCTCTAAATACTGCAAAAGAGAAGAAAAACCAAATGTTTGTATCAAAACTTGGCATTATTGATAGGACCAGAGTGAAGTCATAAGCAATACAGAAAGGGCATAGTGACATTTTTACAATTTTCATGAAGGGTCAAAACTCTTAGAGTCACTTTGATTGATACCTCTTTCAACTTGATTTGATATTTCTCTGCAGATCTCACTGCTGGGTAATGTCACATGAGCAAGTGAAGTAGACATAAGCTAGCCAGCATACAACGGAGTTTGTAGAATGGAAACTGATGCTACCCAGCTGCCTCAAGGCAAAGGAGCTGTGCGCTGTGACTTGGTAGCAACCAGCATGTATTACCACAGAATCATTGAATATCCTGAGTTGGAAGGGAACCATGAGGATCATCGACTCTTGGCTCCGCACAGTGCTACCTAAAAGTTCACAATGGCGTACCAGCAAACAACCGAACCCGCTTGCATTGCAAAATCAGAGATATAAAGAAAACATTACGGCTATTCCTAAGCCTTATTCCATTTGGAAACTCTGGCATTATGTGTGTCCATCTGAACCGCTGTGAGAGAGGACAGAAGGTTTTCTGTGGTCAGTAGCTTCCTCCCATGGTAACCTCACCTTCCAGACTGCCCAAAGCAGCTCACCATCTTCTACCGGTAAGTGGAAATGTATCCTTTTGCAAAACAGGAACCCTCACTTTTCTGTCTACCCTGGGACAGCACAACCTCTGAATGAGTTTGTCATGCTGTAGGGCAGATTTCTTCCCACCATCTGTCCTAACAAGCCTCTAGGGTGTATGATTGCACAAAAGGGATTTCCTTTGCCTGCCAGTCTGTTCAATTGACACAGACGAACACTGAAGTATCTCAAAGCGCTCACCCATGAATTGAGCATTTAAAACATCATCTGTGAGCATGTCCACACAAGGAAGCAGTGCTGAACCCCTGGACAGACACAAGAAGTTGTTTACTGAACTCTGTCCACATATAGAAGATATATCTTTTATAGGTGCATTACTCTGATTTAATCCCAAGGTTATCAGTGAGTTTCCAGTCATAATTCTTTATTTAAAATAGCTCTATTTTAAGTATCATAACTGACAGTCCAAAGATTAACAGTTTAAAATACACTGAAAGCCACCGGAGATTTCTGTTGGTGAATTCTTATCTAAATCTACCAACAGAGACCTTGTTTTCAGCCTCCAGTGCTGCAACGCCCCTGTTCAGTGTAATAAAATGCAGAAGGCTGAAGTAGCTAGCCAAGGACTTTCACCTGCACCGATGCTCCTTTCCCAATGTCCTCGGTGAAAAGAGCAATTTGCCTCCAAAACTGCAGCTAGGAACTATCTCCAAGCAGGAAGATAAACAGGTTGCACAGACCTTCTAAATCAGAAGAAAGTCCTGACCAGATGCTTCGTCACCCCGAAACAGTCAGACTTGGCCTGTGATGTGTCCCACCACCCCAGGCGTCTCTGCGCTGCCAGCTATAGCTTTAATTTACACGCTGAGCTGAAGACCAGCTCAGCCATATTTTGGTGGAAGTAAGAAAACTCTCGCAGACACAGAGCACTTGCTGACCTCCCTGTACAAGCATAACGGAGAAGACATTCACCAGTATGAACAGCCTCAGGTGGAAAAGGCGTCTCCCCAAAATCTCTAGGAACAGCAAAAACATGTACTCTGCCAGAGGGGGACTTTTGTGGCAGCAGCTGAGCTTAGAAACCTAGTGGAGGGCGCATGACTTGAGAACTCTGGTTCCTATGTTAGAAGCTCTTGCACTCTGCTCTTGGTATATTAATTACACATCATTAGCCACATGTCACCATCCAAGCTGCACGAGGACTAATCCACTTGCTGAACTGAGTATTTGGAGTGAGGAAACAGATCTGGCGTGGTGCACAGCTCCAGAGCTGAGACACCAGGGTTGAGCACCTCTTCTCTGCGGAGGCAGTGGGGGCAGACTTGGGGACAGAGCAGGTTGCAGCCTGCCTTTGGGAGTGTGGGGATATCGGGAAGCACTGAGTGCAGAGGAATTTGAAGGAAGAGACTGAGGCGAGACACATAGAAAGCGGGCAGGAGAAACCCCCCAGCTCCCTGAAGGCTGTGGAAAGGCTCCTTCTACTCCACCTTACCTCATAGGTGCTGGTAATGCCCAGCTTGTAGAAGACGGGCAGGAAGATCTCAGCACTGCACAGCACCACCAGGCCGTAAGTGATGGCAAAGATGCAGAAGATGGCACCATAGCGGTAGATCTCAGCAGGGGTGCCCAGCACGGTGACAGCTGACATGAAGCTGGCGGTGAGGGAGAGCGCAACAGGGAGGGCGCTCATGCTGCGGCCCCCCATGAGGAAGTCCTTGGATGTCTTCTGCCCCCCTCCCGCGAAGGCGTAGTAGATGCCAATGATGGCTGAGACCAGCAGCATGGCCGCAAAGACCACATAGTCCCAGACGGTGAAGCGCCCCATGCTGCCGGAGGGACTCGCCCTTGGAGCCAAGGGTCTACCCCAAAATCAGAGGGGCAGCTGCTGACCCCGCAGGGCCGGTGCAGGTGGAAGGGGATGGGACCCCACGAGGGTGCCGCAGTACCGTGCGCCCCGCCGGGGCAGGCGAGGTGAGGAGCGGTGCGGTGACCCCCGCCGGGGCAAACGCGGTGCGGTGCGCCCCACCGGGGCAGGAGCGGAGCGGTGCGGTGCGCCCCACGCAGGTCTCCGCCCGTGTGTCTGCGGGGGGACGGGCGCGGGCTGCACCGGCAGCGGCAGTGCGAGTGCCGGAGCCCGGAGCGCAGGCGGCCTTATAGGGTGTCGCTGCCCGCTCCTCCCCGCGGCGGTGAGCGCCCCCGCGGAGCGGGAAGGGGCGGCGATCCTCGCGGCGCGGCCCCGGCCGGGCCATCCCGCGTTATTCCCGCCCGCCCCGTGCCTCCGGGCCGTGCGGCACCGAGGCTGGCGGGGTGGCCTCAGCGCAGAGCCCCGCCGGAACGGGGTTACAAGGCAAACCAGGGTGGCGGTGCAGGGTTTTGGAGGGAAGACAATTCACCCGACCATTCCCCAGGGTGGTATTTCCTACCCTTCTTCATTAGTATATGCTGCCATCACCCCAAACGAAGAAGGTGATAATATGTTTTAATACATACATCTATGGATTGAGCAATCTGGAAAATAACTCACTGAATCATAGCGATTTGCCAAGGCGAGTTGCTGAACTCTGCAGTTACACGTCAGGGAATCCCCACTGCCTGCGCTGTGCTCAGGGAAGTTTTGATAACGCTCTTCAACTAATCGCAGGTTCAAGAGTCAAAGTGCACAGGAGTATCACAGATGGAGCTTCACCTACCTTAGCCCCAGGGGAACGCATCAAAAACACCTATGGGATGTCAAGGCGATGGATGGCAAGGGGTGGAGATGTGCCTGTTTCTATAGCGAGCAGCACACACAGGACTAACACAGCAAATACTACATTTGGCCACTTTCCTGCGCAGCCTCTCCCGGCTCTCACCCACAGCTGGATTTGCTGGAAGCAATCTTTGCTGCAAGCGCTCTGGGTTCAGCAAAAGGCACTCTGACCTGCCCGTGTCTGAGCAATTTGAGACATGGTTTTCAGCAGCCTTCTGTATCTTAGACAGAAATGATTGACCAGATACCAGACAGCCAAACCCAGCTCACGGAGCACTTTTATCTCCTTGGCAGCTCTGGATTTGGCAGGCTGTTTGGAGATATTTCTGCATGCATGTGGGAAGGAGGGGGTGCAGGCAGAAGCCCAGTCTGGCAGGGTTATTAAGTTGAACTGTGAAATCATGCCTGTGTTGGTCCAGCCTCTAGATGCCCATCTGGGAGTATAAATGTCCCTGAACATACAGAAACTGGCCAGTATGGTGCAAGTGGCATGTCCCAATCTCACCACAGCAGGTTAGGGTGTCAGTCTCTCTGGCCCAATTGCTCTTTAATTACTTATAGAATGAGTAACAGCTTCCAGATGTCCTCCTGAGGAGGACAAGAAACTTATCCTATACCCCTACCAATTAGGCTATTGATTATCTGCTATTGGCTTTTGACCACATGAAAGATGAAAAACCCTCCCAGCAAACCTGCAGTCAAAACCAGCACCTCTCCACACAGCGCAATGAACTGGTGTTTTCCAGAAAAAAAAATGTGTTGTCATAAAACATGACCTACTTTCTCAGGGGAAGGACATAAGCAGCCTCCTGCCCGGACCCACAGCTCGTGCTGCCCAGAGCTCCATGTTCGGTGTCACTTGTTTGCACTCTTTCAGGTATTATGTTGCTCAAACCATTCAAACAATAACATGCATTTAAAGTATTAACTACACTGGATTAATATAGTTTTGATTCTGCTTCTTTATCATTTTTGACATAATGTAAACACAGCAAGTGATAACATGCATTGGAAAACAAATCATGTTTCTTAACTGAAACAAGCAGCTATGAGGAAATGCACGTCACTGGTTTCAGGTGGCATCTTTGATTCTTTTTACAGGAGTGTTAAGCAAATTGCCTTTCAAATGTCATCATGACCGATACGGCAAGAAAGACTGGATCCTCCCATTCATATATTTCCGTCTTAGGAACCAGCAGCGAATGTGTATGATGCCCATGTCCTAAATCACAGTAAGTGGACCCGGAGAACAAAGCTAAATGTATTTCTTTGGGATTTTTCACATACAAAATCAAATTAGCTCCACGGAATACGTTGGGCTTGTGCTGTGTAACAGAGACAGAACTACAGGTTTTTGCTTTTTCTCATTGCTACAACAGATATTTAAATGTCTTCCAAACTCAGAGAGCATATTTCATTACTTTCTTGTATTTTCTTGTCCCATCTCCACAGGGTCTTATGTGGTCCCTCATCTCACTTCCTCTCACTCTATTCTTGTGAGATCCACTGGCATCAGTGTGATTTGGTGTTTAATAGCAGGAAGTGTAAGATTCACATCTCTCCAGCACCCTCAAGTTAAAAAGGCTGTGAATCTGCCTAAACAAACCCCAGATTGCCCTATGGGGTCCAACCAGTTCCTTCCTTGTGCTGGTATTGGGCTTACTTCCATCACTGGACACCTCTGTGATGTGTTAGTGGAAGTGTCTGTATTGCTCAGCAGGATAGTCCCTCCCTGCTCCTTTTCATGTGGACTGGGAGATCGATAGGATGGGTTTCCCTATATAGATAAGAGACAAATCTATCAAGCCCTGCACTTGGAGACATGCTGCCCACCTCTCTGAGCTAAGTTGTGGAAATACACCTTGAGGGGTTCTCCTGCTCATAGGCAAATGTGGGAATGGGCAAAAGCGAATGGAAGTGAGGTAGGAGAGCACTGGAGGCCCAGTGAACACTGCTCGGCAGTGCTGTGAGACCCTTTGCAATTTGCTCTGGCAGCCTGGGAACTCTCTGACTTCCAGTGATTCCTTGCTTGAGTGTGCCATTTCAGACTGTGTGGGGTTCAGCTGCACCTATACCAGCTCAGCTGAGTTTGCAGATGAAGAGCAGTTCACACTCAACAGTACTCTGTAGTGCCAGGACAGGTCTGAGCTCCGTTCTCTTCTGCTTACACAGGGATCAGTTTGGAAACCTTGCCAGAGAATAGCCGGCCATTGGTAAAAACAAACAAAACCATTTCAAAACAAAATCTGCAAAAATAATTTTTGGCCTTTTTTGTACTCTGGCCTTTTCTGGGAACAGTGTTGTGATTTGTCATTTTTAAAAGCTCTGTTTATTTTTGTTTGGATGATCTGCTTAGGAAATTAGGGGCATGGGATCATGCTCTGTGTGTATACATACATGTACGCATGTGGAAGTTGTTTGCTCTCCATCCAATAACCATTGAACACCGTGACCAAATTTACAGACGGGTAGAGGCCTCAGAGGTATTAAGGCGCTACCAGTTTCATGAAAGTGGATGGGCAAAAAAGAGGGATCCCATAAATGTTCTTGTTGAAAAGAAGACTGAAGCAGGAGCTGAACCTCTATTAGATAACAGTGAAACCGTATGAGAGAAAGACCTTAAAAACACCCCGCTGCAGACAAAGCTTCTCATCTTCTGAAATACGCAAGCCAACCAACACTAAGACACAGAGCTACAGGGACCCAGGTTCCATTTACTCCTCTGTTGATGGGACTATCTGTTAAATTGCCTTTTGGTCATTGTTATTATTAGGAATAATATATCAAAATTAATTGTGGACTCCTAATTAGACAGTTTGATTTTTCTCACAATGCAATGCTTCAAGTCAAAATGCACTTCTTTTACTCCTGGAAGATTTTCATTCCAGCAAAATTAATAAAACCGCAGCTGCTTCCTGCACAGCATCACTTATCACTTTAAAAAGCCTGCTCAGATTTTGGTGTAATGGAAGTTCATTGCTGATGGTGTTTTCTATTTCTGAAGATCAGTTATAGCAGTGTTTGTCTCCACCATAATCTCTCCTGCTTGCTGTGCTTGTCCACACACTGCTGTTTTGAATTGCTGGGCTTAGTATAGCTAGTTACCTGACTACCACCATCAGTGACTTTGCTTCCCCTGGTTTATTGCTACCTTAGAGAAATCTTCCACAGTGTTATTCAGTGACGTTCTTAGCTGTCTGTTTAATTTATTTCTTTTTTTGACAGTTCTTCTTCTGTTGCAGAACGACCCTGCAAGGGTATTCAGAAGAGCAGTATCATCATCAATATTCCTTGTGAAATTTGCAGAAGTTCTTTAGAAATAGTCACGTGGCACCTGTATTTTGAGCATTGGGATTTTCTTATACAGCGATGTCCTGCAATTGTCACCTCTTTATTTCCAAGAATATCACTAGAGTACATTTCCAAGCAGACTTTTAGAAACCTCTTTCCAGCTGGTTGGATTTGCAGTGCCCAAAGCACTGAATGGTATGCTTAGAAGCCCCTCTTGTGCAGACTGTGTGCTGTTGGTGGGTACTAGCAAGAATGGGATACAATTTCCAAACGTCTTATGCCTTAAAATGCCACCATAAACACAAGTTAAATATTTCAAAAAGCATAGTTCCACAATTGTCTCTCTGTAGCATTTCCAATCCTCATCCTATCCAAATCCTAAATTTGCAGGGGCATAGATTTGTAAAAGGTCTTTGCTTAAGACCCTAATCATGGGAAGTCTTTCAGGCTAACAACGTGTTTGCTTGAAGTGCTTGTCGTCTCATATTTAGCTTGTTTGGGAGACAAAGAGAGATGGAGTGACTTCCACAGAAAGAGACTGACGTGAGGAAAAGAGCCGGAGAGATGCACAAAAATCAAAGGAATACATCACATTTCTATTGACATTTTGAATGAAACCTCCTTGGTTATTTGTTTTTTCTATTTTTGCATTCCACAGAAATTTGAACTAATGCAATTTGCAAGCAAAATTATTTAAAAGTGAATGCGTAATGGTCATGATAAGGAAACTTCAGATTGTGTAACCCCCTAATACCAACACACCTTTTAAACTCAATAGTCAGTGCCTCAGGATTGAAGGAAGTACTTAAGCTAGCCTTGAATACTGAGCATTTAAATCTGAATGTTTTGGAGCCTACAATGTATTTACTGGCAACTTCGTTTAAAAGAACAAATTTCAAAATTTATTTATGGATGGTCCACGCAGTCAGATGTGGCATGCACAATTATTTGCTCAAGAGAACAATTAGTATGGGAATAAAATTGTGGTACAGATTTTACTTCTTTAACTCAAAAGGATAAATAAGTTACATGCTTGAACTTTATTCTCATGGCTTTGGGATCTTTTGTTTATTTAAGGTGTTCAATTTTGCATCAACAGAATTACAATTCAACTAGTTTGTTTACTTGCAGTTAATGTATGAGAAAGGGCTGTCAAATGTTCACCAGAATGATCAATAAAAAATTGATTTTTTTCTCACCAGATCTTTTCTGGATTTCCTTATTTTCCCTTTTTCCACTACCTGCTATCCACACTATCTCTGTTCACATGTTCTAGTTGGTGTTATTTTGAGATGTGTTTGCTTTAGGTGTACAGTGTAGGTACTTCAGTTATGCAGCTTGGCTCCCTACATTTTCTCTCTAACTGAAGGAGAGAGACAGGCTCTTCAGAAAGAAACTGCTGCTTTGATATGCTCCCTGGAGGAGCCTGTCTCTTTCCATTATCTACAGAGGAAGCCTCTGGAAATGAGCCTGCTAACTTTGGCACTTAAAAATACTCTGAAAAAATGTTCCCTGCCACTGCCCCAGTGCCCTCACTAGTTCTTCTTTTTGATTATTTTGATTTATTCTTCCATTCATGCTGCCGAGTGTCTGTCACCAGTCTTGACATCTCCCTTGTTATCTCCTCCCATCCTTCTCTGTAACTCCTACTGCTAAATCTCTTGTGCTGCCTCACTCCTTTCATTCCCCCATCTCCTTATATTAAGAAATTTTCTCTTTCTTCTCCCTCACACATTTCTTCAGCCTGAAACCCTTGCTTTTGGACCCCCAGTCCCAAGAGGCATTTCCCCCAAAATTGCTATTCAGTTCATTCTTCCATTTTTCAAATGTCTCTACGAGCTGACTGCCTTGCCTCTCTTTGAAATTCCTTTTTGATCCTCTCCAGTCCCTCTTCTGCATGCTGTCGAGGCTGCCCACACTGGAGATCACACAGACGCATACATTGCTTGGGAATGTTTGAAGGCAGTTATGCATATTTGCACCAGCTCTATATGTTTAACTGGTTTGCTTGTCAGACATCCTCAAAGCGACATTCATCACCAAATGTAGATAAGAAAGGAGGTTTTCCCTCAGGTCCAACTGTCTGCAGCTGTTGGCTTTGGTTTGGTTTGTTTCTTCTGTTTTCCTCTATAACATGAGACTCATTGCACCTATTTCTGTTGCTATCTGTACATTTCAAATAGCAAATCCCTATTTCTTCAGAGGGTGGAAACACTTCCAGCATCCTTGGTCTCTCCCAGTATGCTGCTGGGACACACTGTAGTTTTTGTGGCCTCTTGGACTGCAGTCTTGCAGGATGCTGAGGAGTGGTGGGTGATCTGTGGTGGGAGGGGGACAGCGTGCATGTGTTACGTGGATCTTCATGACCAAACTCCGCGGGAGGGGGACTCTACCAATCCAAGCATACTGGGACTCTTAGAGTGAATGTCTGCTATTGTAGTGTATCGGCATTCAGTGTTGGCATGCATTTAAATAGGCGATTGAGGGGGTTTTGATGAAAATGCAGATTGTGAGCTAAGGCAAAGGGGAAGGAAAAATAACTTTAATGTGCATTCCTGAAGATGCAAAAAAGAATGGTGCAGCTGCAGCATCATAAAGCCCCCACAGCTTCTGCACAGTCAGGTTAATACCTATAACGGAAATGCCATGTAATAGTGTTAGCAATTTGCAAACTCAGTGAATGCCATGATGCACAAGGAAGCACAGAGGTAGAAGTGGCAGTAGAGGAGAAGCACTTTGGCCACAGCTGGTTTTAAGGGAATCCATCTCTTGGCACAGCAGATGCTCTGTATCTGTACAGTAGCATTAGCTGGTGACGATTTTAAGGGGGGTCATTTCATCTCACTTCAAAACAGGCAGTGGTGGAGCACTCATCTATGTGGCACTCTGTAAGTACTCATCTTCCACTGGCTATGAGCGCCAGGTCAAATATAGCTGTCCAGGCAGCAGGTGGCTATAGCCAGAGAGGTCAACTGCACCCTTGTGGTAAGTGCCTGCCCAGTACAAGCAACAAGGACTTTACCTGCTTCAGTGTCTTATTTTTTTTTCCTCACTTGGAGGTTGATGCTCATTTCCATTTTCTCTGTTTCTGAAGTGTCAGTGTCCACCTGGATATCTTTTGCACAGGGATCTATTATTTCAGTATGTTTGTTGTATCAGTTGTTTTAATGGCTTCTATTTATCTGATCATAATTTTGACCCACAAGTCAGTATTAGAAGCAGCAGCAGGGTCCAAAAGCTTATTTAAGTTTTGTGGAAAGAAAGGACAGCCCTGTTTCTTTCCTTAGCACTATCAACATCTCTATGGTCAGAGCATTGATAAAATTTTGCATCTCTTCCTCCAGAGAGAATTGTTTTCCAAGCAAAGTGCAGTTGTATCTCCTCATAAGGTTTTTATCACAGACGGGGACTCATTGACTAGCAGAAACTTGGAGTGCTAGGAGTTAGGAACACATACCTGAGGTGTCCCTAAAAGTCCTACTGTAGTGTGACTTCTTCAGGTAACACAGAGTTTTGGAAACCAACCAAAGAATCTAGTCATGGGGGTTTTTTTCTGGTTTATATAGACCAATGCTGGCACTTTCTCATGAACGTCTATGATTTAGCAGCCAGTACCAACAGCCGATGACACAGCGGAAGTAGCAAGAAGGGCTGCTTTGTCTCTTGATGTTGTATAAGTTCTTCCATTTTTCTAAGCTACCCACAAATATTTCATCAAGCAGTAACACCAAAATTAGTCTGCTTCGTAACAGTCTCAGCTTAAGGGTATGTATGAGTTTAAATATTTTTTCCCTAAAGGGCTCCGCAGTGCTGAAATTATTAGACATCTTCTTGACAGTTTCAGCTTTTGTACACTATGTCTCTTGGATCTAGGAGGCAGAAATGGTTAACTGAGGTACTGTCTCTATTGGAACCTGAGAGCAAAGTTAGAGCTGCATGATTATTAGGGCAGCTCGAGCTTCAAATAAGAAAAAAAATTGTAAATTAATTAGCCAAAACCTCAAACCTAGGTACCTAAATTTTGGATCTATCTTGTGTGAATGAGACGGATGCAGAGACGTAAAGAATAGTATCAGACAGAAACTATTTGAGAAAGGAAATATCCTTGACCCCATCTTTCTATGATTTCCTGTTTTCTTCTCACAAATAGCTTCCCAGCATCACTGTGAGAAGTTGCTGTCTTGGATTATTGATTTAGTATTTCCTTGGTGGCCTTTTACAGATAAAGAGACCAATAAAGACAGAGCAAGAGAGGACAAAAAAGAAGGAGGAAATTGTATATGGGAGATGGCAGTGATTTTGAGGGAAGCATTGCCTTGTGTGCACCTGTTTCTAAGAGATTTTTACCATTTTCCATCTTCCCTTTTTTGGAAGGTTTAACTTTACCTTAAAACTTACACTTGTGATCCCTTAGCCCCAATTCATCATCTTACGCTGTCATTTCAAGCTTCCAAACAAACAAGAGCAATTTGGGGTGGGGTGGAAGGAAAGATTTGGGAGCATAGCTTCAAATTCACTGCTAAAGGCTTTATGCTTTTTTCCTGGACACGCCAAACATCCAGGTTTTGAGACAGTTGTGAGAAATCTGAGTTAGACTGTAATCAGGCATTTAGTAGTCTCAGACAGCTGACAGACAGCCTGAAATCCAGATGGTCCCTGTCAAATCCAGATGCCCCTTGTCCTAGTGGTAAGGGCAAAATGCAGGAGAGAATTCACATCCCTTTTGGGGAACAAGACTCCATCCTTCCTGTTCATTTTCATTTCTCACCCCCTGCTTCCTCTGTGGGTCCTCCTCACGCTGCCTCTGTTGCTGTTGCTTTCAACAAGGCTGAAGCCAGTTCTGCTGCTGCCACTGTGGCAGAGAAATGGGATGAAGAACAGCAGCAGCGGTCACCACTGCAATCCCCTTTTGTCTCAGGGCCATCTGTATAAATGCTGTCTGTGCAAAAATCAGACCCTTTGTGTTTCCAACACAAATTAAACTGTAAAACTTTCTTCTCCACCTCAAAAAAAAAAAAAAAAAACAAAAAACCAAAAAAAAAACCAAACCCAAACCCCAAGGTGTGGCTTCCTACTGGGCAGAAATCTTGGAATAGTGCTAGTTGGCGTGAACCAAAATTGTGCCAGGAATTGTGTTGATGATTAATTGGTGTGGATGATCCCTGTGCTCTGGCACCACTCAGTTTACTTTTAGAGATGAAGCTAGTACAGCCCACCTGCTCTGGCTCTGCAGTAGGACCCTGACTTGCAATAGAGGAGCCACTGGCCCAGATGTCTCAATAGGCTGAATCAGGTTGCCAGTGCCCCTTTTTGTGAGGGAAGTCCCTGAATTCAGGATATTTCAGGCATGAATTCTCACCCCTCCACCCAAATAGCTACAGAAATCTGGAATCTGTATTCCAGCTCCTTGTCCAAAACCCTCTCTGATCTGCAAACCTAAGAGTAGGTGAAATTCTCCCCAGGACTCAGCTAGCATTGACCTGGAGTTGCATTATTTGCAGCACCTTTGTGCTTCAGGCGTATTAGAAAAAATGTGGCCAAACAGTTCCACCAGTTTGCAGAACAGGATTCCAGTATCTTGTCTGCTTTGTTTTTGAAAATGCAAGTGCTCTTGACAACTTCCTATGAAATCTTGTGGGGTTTTCTCCTGCAAGGCACCGCAAAATGCTGGCGAGAAGCTGAGGAGGAAATTGGCAGTGAAAATATGTCATTGTGTTTCAAAGGGCTCTTCTTCCTTTCCAGAAAAAATTTAAAAAAAATAAATGTTTGCTTCAGTTGAAAGAGTACACCAAAGACATGATGCACTTGTATAACCTGCCTTCAAACTCGTGCCAGCTTCTCCATTGTCCTGGTTTGAGGTAAAACAGAACCCTTGATGAGGATTTGGGGGAGCTCCTGTGATGCAGCAGTGTTCTAGCCACGTGCATCCAGCCCATGCACCCCAGGTTGTTCTGTGTGCTGACTTGAGACTGGCAAAGAGAAGGACTTCTGCGTCCACAACCAAGGCAGGTAACTTTCACCACTTCAAGACTCCAGTTACTTATTTAGTGTCTTATTTAGTAGGTTGAGAAACCTACCTTTTGGCATCCAAGCTTGGAAATTGTTTGGCTAAATTCACAGGTGTTTCTGTTACTCTATTTGCCTGTTATATTTAATTTTGAAAAGGAAGATCTTCTCACAATGAAATTCCCTATGTGAACTCCTTTCCTGGCACATCTCTACCATGCCCATGTAAATATAGTAGAAAAAATGAAAATTTGATTTTAAACCTGTGCAATTATGCAATCTACAATATCCTGATGTTAAAAATAAGCTGTCCTGGCTGCTCATTGGCTTGTAACAGATAGCATGTCCTTTAGATTAGAAACTCAGTGTCATACAGGTTTCCGGAGTATGTGTTGTGCTTGTGATTAATACACATAAAAATATGACGGAAGTGGGACAACTCTACAACAATTTGAATATTGTGTGAATATCATGTAGTTATTGAGCCATGTCATGGGGGTCAGTTGCAGACAGGCACATATAATGGGGTCATCCAGACTCTCTGAGACCACCAATTCTAAGTCACGATTCATTTTATTCTAACACGGATGTTTAAAGTACAAGAATGTGCCAAGATCTGCAGTGAATATAAAAAGAGCCTAAAGTGACTACTCAGAGGTAGACATATATATTGTAAATATTGGAGGTTATGTGAGATGAATTCTGCCCTGTGAGACCATCCTGGGTTAAATATTGAAGTATTTTACCCAAATTACTATTATTAGGCTAAATTGACAGTGCTTATTTAAAACAAACAAACAAACCACAAAACCACAAAACCAACCAACCAAAAAACCCAAACAAAACAAAAAACCCCAAACAAAACACTGACTCAAGGTAAGACACATTTTCAGACAAGCCTGCTTTGCTTCTGCATAGAGTGGCTCTGGCTGTTGCTGAGTCCAGCAAACAGATTTTGGCCAGCAGGACTAAAAAGCCAAGGAATGGAGAAGACATAGGAATCTTAGATCTTCCCCAGAAGTGCTGATGGATTATTGTTAGGGACTGGTGGTTGTAGCCCACAGCGAATGTTTGAAGTCAGATCTGCATAGGTGACTACTTTGATAGACATGCACGTGCTGTTTTACAATGGTTTCGTCTACGTGCCTCTACAGGTATTACTACTAATAACCCATCAGTCTTCAGAAGGCCATCTGCTTGCTGTTAGCATGGATTTCTGAAGAAGATTTGCTGACAGCTGGGCCCACCAGGTAATCACACAGTTTTGGAGCTGGGGCCTGCCCAGAGACAGGAGAGCCGCATCTCTTCCTGGAAAAGTAAAAGAATAAGGCCTGAGGCATTGCAGTCAGAGAGAAATATATGTAAAAAGGGTATTGTTAACATAGCTGTAACTCATACAGAAGTGGGAAAGTGACCTTCTGGGTCACTGAACCTTCCCAGCTGAAGTGCCAGACCTACTGTCATGGCCATACAGGTATCAATACCTGAGTTACTACCCTGAGGCTTACATAGATGATCTCCAGGTGCTTTATTCAGTGCTGGCTGAAATGCAGTCCATCAGTACTTCTTGTGGGCAGAAACTCTCATGAACAACAGCAGCTGCAGGTCTAGCCTGTCTCATTCTTCTGAGAAGTTGCCAGTTTACAAACATAGAGAAGCATTTGTAACCTTTTAAAAACTTCCTCTAATGTCTTTTATTTTTGCTGGTGACTTCTTTTGCAACAGGCAGAGCACACCTGAGCTCTTCTGCCCGTTGCTTTCCATGAATATTAGATTTCGCTCATTCCCTTGGATGATTTTGGAGTGTGTACATCCCAGGAAGTTCTACAAGATGCTATTCATAACAGAAAAAAGATCTTGTTTTTCACAATTGCACGATATGTAGGAGACATATTGGGTGAATTTACTATGTCTGGAGAGGTAATTGTGCTCTTAAACAGTTGCATGTTGGTGCCTAAGCTCTTGTGTGGCTCTAGACCTCTCCACATGCTTTTAGCTGCCCTTTCTCATGGAGATATTTGGGCTTGAAAACACTCAAGCCAACCTTTTTGAACTCAAGTGCCTAAATTAGGCATTCTCTTCCCACTTAATGCAAATGCCAGAAGTCCTTTCTATTCCAGCAGCAGAGGAGCAAGCTTTAAAGCTAACAGCTGTCTCCGTAGCTCTCTGACTTCACAGGCGCTGGAGCGAGCATGCTCCCCTGCCTGTCCAGATGGCTATCGTGTTAATGGCTTATTGCCTGCCCGTGGGCAGCTTTTCTGGATGCACCTGGCAGTGTTTAACCTGTTGGGTCTGTTCAAAGTTGTGGGTCCCTACATGCTCCTAACAGTGAACTTCAGCCGTGCTCAAATCCAACCTCGTGTCTTGCTGCCTGAGCAACCTGCAAGTCTGGTTTCTGAGAGTGCCCTTGAGCTGCCTGTGACGGGCAGGCCAGGGAAGGACAAATTCCCAAGCCCCGTCACCTGCAACCCAAAATGGTTGTGTGGTTCTGGACTGCTTGTACTGCACCTGCCCAAACAAAACCTTCATCCAGCTTCTATTCACCTCCCGTCTCCCCAGCCCACATTCTCCGCCTCCCACAATTGCCCCCACGGGCAGAAGCTCCTGCAGGCCCTGGTACTGCTGTGAAGGCAACAGTGAGCGGTGAGCAGTCGGGAATCATAGAATGGTTAGAATTGGAAGGGACCTTGAAGATCAT
>RSEF01000001.1:58261805-58342464 GCA_003993805.1 Himantopus leucocephalus
CTCCAACAGGTCCACATCCTTCTTATGTTGGGGTCCCCAGAGCCGCACACAGTACTGCAGGTGGGGGCTCACAAGACCAGAGTAGAGGGTGAGAACCACTTCCCTCCCCACCTCCAGGCCACGCTTCTTCTAATATTAATCATATTAGTATATCTCAATAATAATCATTTGCTCTTGTGCGAGGATTTTGTTCGCGTGTAATTTGGGATGAGCTCCTTATTTTTGAGGTCCAGACAAAAGCCCGCGCTATCCCCGGCGCTGCGCTGTGGCCGTTTCGGGCCGAGCGACCACCGCGGCGCTGAGGGCTGCGCTCTCCCACGCAGTGTTTTCCCGCCGGTACCGGTTTCTCTTCCTCCGGCACCGCCGGAGCCTGCCTCCCTCCCTCCCTCCGCCACCGGGGTGCCCCAGCCCTCCGCGCTACACCGGAGACGGGGGCGGAGGTGGGCTGCTCTGCCCAGCGTCCTCAACGAAACGCCGCCAAGATAAGATGGGGGCAGGTGTCGGTCTCACCTTTCCCCACACCCTGACTCCGCTTCCCCCTCAGCGGAGCCCTCCCGGCCCCGGCAGCCGCCGCCCGCCCCTTCCGCCGGCGGATCCGCCTCCTCCTCCCGGCAGCCCGCGGCCGGCATGGCGGCGCCCGGCGCGTAGGGCCGCACGTGTGGCTGTCGGTGTGGGGTTGCGCCGCACCGGGCGTTCCCGGGGTCTCCCCCTCCCTTCCCCGCCACCGCCGCCATGAAGAGCAAACCCTCAGCCCACAAGTCGGGGAACACGCACCGGGTGAGCGCCCGCCACGCCGCCCCGGGTCTCCGCGGCTGGTGGCCGGGGGAAAGGAAGGGTCTTTAGTTTTCCGTCCTCGGGTGTCAGTTGAATGGTAGTGCCCGGCTGCCGCAGCCGGGCTGGGGGGGGAGGCGTGAGGGCGGGCGGTGCGGCATGGCGGCGGGGGGGGGGGGGGGGCCCNGGGGGGGGGGGCGCCCACCCACCCGCGCCCGAGGGCGGCTTCTCCCCCTTCCCCCGGCGCTCCGTGGGCAGAGTCACCCTCCCTGTCAGGCCGCAGGCACGCCGCAGCCTTCGTGTGGAAAACCGGCATAGTTTAATGTAAAAAAAATGACACCCAGTGGGGGGGGTGTTAGCCAGGGCGTTGCTTCTGGAGACGCAAGAGCCGGGCCGTGTGTTGAAACGCGGGTGGATTTCTCTGCGCCTTTCTCACCGTGTTGTGGAGAGGCGGTGTGGGGGCTGCGAGCCTTGGTTGTGCAGAGCACGGTGGGGAGGGGGTCGGTCCTCCTCGTGGGCGTCTTAAGCAATTTTTTTTGCCTTAAAGTTCTGGTAGGATTGTTTACAGATTGCCATGTACTGTCTGGCAGCCCACCGATAGCAGCGGGGCTCCTGTTTGCAGTGGGAGTGCAGCTGAGGGGGACTTAGAAGGGCCGTTCTCAGGACTGAGCAAGAAACGTGTATGTCCTTTTGTTTTACAGTTTCTTACTTTTTCGGAGCGCTTAAGCAATGTTAATATCGATATTATTCATCGGATTGACAGAACTGGAAGCTACGCTGAGGTGAGAACAGCAATTGTGGTCATTTTCTTAAATCAGAAGTAGATGTGCTCCATGAAAGGTTCATTTACAAAATTTGGTCAGGAGGAGATTGGAAAGAAGCTGCTGGAAAAGTTGCCTATTTTGAAGCCTCACTTTGTGCTTTGTTCCCCTTTGCTTTTTGACCTGCCTTGCAGTATTGCCATAGCGACTCTTTGACAGTGCCACCCTGATGGCTTCCATGTGGCTAGTGGGCCTGTGGATGTTTCTGAGCATGGAAGATGCTGCTGTGGGAGTCAGCAGTCCTAAGTCCAGACCTGCAAAGACTTACGGATGCTGAGTAGTTGCAGTACTTGCAGCATGTATACAAAGCGTGTGCATGTGTCTTTATAGATCATAAAGAAGGCTCATCTATATGTGTCCTGTAGGTCATCATTGTGAATATAGCGCTTTGAAGGTTATTACCTCCTGGCCTGCTGAATTGTTCTTCTGAACTTCCCACTCAATGGCTGTGTGAATGCCAAAAGAAATCCCAAAGCATTTGTGCTGGGTGGGCTATGGCTCAGCATCTAAGGACAGCCAACAGAGGTCTAAAAAGCAATTACGTAAACAAGTCCTGTCACCAGAAAATATTTTCAAATGTGTTTTGAATATAGAAAAAAAAATCTTGTTTTTATGGAAATTCCATAGCACCTTTTGAAGTGAAGTCATCAAGATTTCATGAAACATTCTTAAAATATTCGCGGCACTTGATAGTTTTCTTCATTTGAACCTCTCATCTTTGCAGGCTACATTCACTAGGGTCAGTAGCTATTATTTTATCTTTGTCTTTACAGGAAGTTGAAACCTACTTTTCTGAAGGACTACGGAAATGGAGGGAGCTGAACCTCACTCAGCATTTTAGTATGTCATTTTTATTCATGTTACTTACTTTCCTTAAACTGTTAGTGTATGTTGCTTCTGCATCCAGAGCCCAATGGGAGATTTTCTATTGACAGTTTTTTGGATTGGGCTCTGGAGAGCTATTATTCTTTAACATCCTACATGTTTACGAGGAACTGGACTAGTTTTCAGGGTTTCTCTTTTGTGCCTCGAACAGTGCAATTCTACAATGAAGTGGCCAACAAATGCCAGTCCTTCAACCAGCTGGTCTACTACCAGAGTGCCATTGTGCAGAGCTTGAAGACACATTTGCAAGTCGAAGGCAGTCTTGCTTATCAACCCCTGTTAGAGTAAGTATATGGTGACAAAATGTAGTCAGAAGCCTTGAAGGTATTACAAGTAAGCACGAATCCTGTTGTGAGTGTTCTTTTCCTTTATTGTACCTGAGGAAGACAGAGCAATGCGATGCCCAGAGTGGCTGTATTTCCCTGATAGAGCTTTATGGTTCTAAGTCTTCAAAAAAAAAAAAAAAACAGGGACAAGGCANAGTGCTTACTGAGTGTCAGACAATATTAATGTGCTTTGTTTGATGTTAATCATTTATGTCTTCTTGTTTACTATCTGCATGATTTTTTTTAAATCTTAAGATTCTTGCCATCCACAGCTGCCTAATAGGTGATACTTAAATAAAAGCGAGAAGTAAAGTAATGCTGTCTTTCTTTCCAGAGAGACTGTGCTGGATTATGCAGTGTTTGACTAGGTTTTTATTGGCTTATTTTTGAAATGAACTAACACAGATGTATTTTCTGAAACGCAGTCTTGTGGTGCAGCTGGCTCGAGATCTTCAGACTGATTTCTATCCTCACTTTCATGACTTTTTCCTGGCCATCACCAAGTTACTGGATACACAGGACACAGAGCTGCTGGAATGGGCTTTTACCTCTCTTTCCTACCTCTACAAATACTTGTGGAGATTAATGGTGAAGGACATACACAAAATATACAGGTAAAAGCAGTGTTTAATGTGTGTCTTGATCAGCAGTTATTAGATGCTATAGAAATGTAAATGCCCCAGGAACACATGGCTTAATGCTTCAGTATACTTGTTAGCATGCTTTCCCTGCTTTCTGAGAGACTCGGAAGTTTGTTACAATTTGCAGCTTCTTTGAGATCGTACTGACTTTCATGGGCCACTGTATCGGAGGGGCCTGTGGGTTGTGCTGCAGATTTGGGCCTTCGGTCCCCTTTTCTGCTGGGGGATAGGAGAGGAAGCATCCATGTCAGCTGGGAAAACAAAGCGCAGAAAGACACTGGATTGTCATAGTCGTCTTGGAAACCTGTGGCCAAGTCTAAATTCAACACAGGCCTCTTGAGTATCTGTCAAGTACCTCAGTCATATTTGTATCATGTCTGTCTTTCCCAGTTGTGGACACCTAGACTTGGGACATTGAATAGATGCCTTTGAGTCTTTAATTGTTCCTTTCCCAGTATTTTCTCCTTCATGTTTTTCCCTTCTTCCTGTCTGTTTAGTGAGGGAGCAGATTAGGTGTGCACAGTTTTGTGGGGAGTTGAGGGAGTTGAGTTGGAGGGAGTTAACAAATGCATAGGGGGTACTTCTGGCTTGGGGAGTCCCTGATCTGCAGGTGGTTGGAGGCTGATTTTGTATGTGCCTGCCCTGTTTTTAGATGTTTCACAGGCATCTGCTTCTGGCTGCTGCTGTAGACTGAATACTGGGCTGGATGGACCTGTAGCCTGACCCAGTATGACTGCTTGTTCAATCTTACACTGCTGTGGTAGCAGGGCTCTTCTTTTTGTCGTAGCCAGTGGGTCCATGTTGGTTCCTCCTAATTTCAATTTGGAACAGATGGCACAGAAGAGGGGTTACAGATTTTTCTCCTCAACCCAGCAGAAGCTATTGGGCATATTGAAAAAACATCTGCTTGACTGTGAATTGGAGTCACCACTTGCTCTGCACTGAACATGTGCTGAGCCACCTGCAACTGTTACTGATGCTTACCAGAGAACTGCAAATATCTATCACCCCTGTAAATTGTACCTTTAGAAACTTTTAACTGCACAGGAGAGCCTGTTGGCTCAACTGAAAACCAAATCTGGCTTATCAAATCGATTTTGGTTTCACTTACTGCTGCTGAGAATATGTATTGAAAATCTTGATGCTGCAGTTGAAGCTGTGTGGATCCAGAGATTTTAGAGGTATTTCTGAATGTAGCTTAATTTGCCTGGCATTGTGATTTGACCTTTGCAAAACTCTGTTCTTTATCCAGGGAGAGTGAGAAGGAATTGAGTTGATGAAGGTGCTTGCCCTCTCTAGGAGGACAGATTCTTAGTTTTTGTAAAAAGTGGCAATGTAAACTGAAAACATAAGTTTTAAAACCAATTGGTTGCAACTCTTGCATTGCCTTTAAGACAGTGGATTTTTTTTTTGTCTTTGTAGCCTGTACAGCACCCTGCTGGGTCACCACAAACTTCACATCAGAAACTTTGCTGCCGAAAGTTTTGTCTTTCTAATGAGAAAGGTAAGTGAGGTGTTTGTACTTTGACACTCTCTCCATTCTGTGGTGTCTCTTAGATTCAACGGGTAATACTAGGTCTTCTCCAAAGGAGGGTTAACAAGGCTTGAACTGGCATTCAGCATGTCCTGAGTTGTCCTATTAAGTGACTGTTTTACTGAGAATGGCATGCACTTCATACCAGCAGTGGCTAATAGAGGCCTTAGCACTCTCTGTTTTAAGAGCAGTTAAACCAAATGTTTGTGTTTGGTTTATCTAAAATGACTAGAAATGGTAAAGTAATCTTGCAAAAGGGAGGCTTTAATTTATAAATGCACATTTGCTCACTGGCTTTTCCAATAATGCCTTAAGGTCTTTGTAGAACTCATATTCTTGTGACAACCTTTTTGCACTCCTGAAAATCAAGAGTATGTAACGTTCCCAGGCAGATCAATCAAGATCAGACAGCAGCGTTTCATGGAGTAAGGAAAGGGAGTGGTAGTTGTTGGTTTTTATTTAGTCAAAATATACAAAAGCCAGGATTCCTAAGTCAAGAGATCTTAATAAAGCACGTTTGTTTGATTGATTGTTTTCAGAAATTGCTGAACTTCAAGTCAATCCTCAGAAATGGAGGCTTTTAAAATCTTGGGCCAGAAGTTCTTGCAGTATTCCTAAGTGTGGTTATAGTTCTGGATGACTGAATTCTGTGTTCAGCGATACACGTCTCTTTCCACAGCAGTGCAGCGACCTTTGTGTTTCAGTTGGGACCAGTTTAATGGTGCATTTATGCATATGTTTAACTCTAAAAGCGTAGTAATCAAAACCACATATTTCAGCTGCAGTTACCTCACTAGACCTGTGTGCATCTTGAGGGGACAGTGCTGTAGTGACTGAATAGCTAATTGTTTTTCTCCTTTCAATTTCCAGAATATTGCAGAAATAATGAGTTTGAACTGTTGTGGGAAGGCAGGACTAGGACAGTAACGTGGTGCTGTGGTGCCATTTAATTGCCTCTATCCATCTGGCAGTTCTGAATAGAAGATAACTTGTCTTTTTCTCCTTATGTTTTGTAGGTTTCTGATAAAAATGCAATCTTCAATTTAATGCTTCGTGACTTGGGGGAGCACCCCAAGAAGGCAGAAGGTGTAGGACAGCTATTTTTTGAGATGTGCAAGGGTGTTCGAAACATGTTCCACTCTTGTGCGGAGACGGTAAAGACAAGAAAAGATTGTTGGTTTAAATGTTGCTGTAATAGAGCTTTAAGCAGTGCTCAGTGAAACCATTGAGTGTTGTCTTGTTCACCTCAGTGGATCCTTGGTGATAAACATGCTGTTCATTACTTAATAAGATCTGAAAGCCTTCTTCTAAGAATATTCTTTGAGATACGAAGGTTGTTTTTAGTAATTCATATGCAATATTCCTATATTTTAAAATAGTACTGCTTGTTGATATTTCAGATTTTAAGTGATAGCCTGTAGTCATTTTAGAAAGAATCACGATCACTGGAATGTTTTAGCAGTGTATTGCACTATCTAATTTTAGGATTACTGGAGTTATTTTCTAAGTATAAGGACATGATGTGCTCTTTTCCTGTGCAGGCTATGAAGTTAATTCTGTTAAAGCTGGGGCCTATTACTGAAGAAGAAATTGAACTACCGTGGGTAACTGTAGGAGAAGCCTTTGAGCAGATGATCAGATCAGCTGTGCTCCATATCCATAAGGAGCATTTTGACATTGTCTTCAAGTGCCTGGAGGTACACAGATTCTTTTATTTACTTATTTATTCATGAGAGACTGAAAAAAAAGCTCTGTGTATTTACCAAGAAAAGTATTTGTGTCGTATTGGACCAGAATTTTTTTTTTTCCTGCTTTGGAAACGTAAAGTACAGTGCACGTGCATGGGAAAAATCCCACCCTTCTTTTGGAAGTTCAGAATGACTCTGCTGGCTGTGCTGTGCTGTGAGTGAGAAGGGAAGTCCTGTGTGCGAGACTTGGAGCTCCGTCCCACGTATGGGCAAGGAGGTTTTGTAGGATCTGCCTTTGCAGAGATAGACATCACGGGCCCCTTGGTGGAGTGGCAATGCTAGGACTTGCTTTATATTGCTGAACTACGTATATTGGTGGTTCCAAAACCGCTTAGTGGCAGACAAGGGGAGGCTTTTTGCCCTGCAGCTGTCTTCACAGCAAAGACTTGGGCTGAACCTGGAAAGCCAAGCTTAAGCCTCAGAGCCAGGTACTGAAAATCACAGTGTTTTCAGTCCAAGTGTTCCCCTGTTGCTGCTTGAGGGTTACACTCTTGAGTTTTGAGGGAGCACGGCTGAGTGCTGTCGGCTATGCTGTGTTGTGTCAGGTGATGGAGAATGATGAGCAAGGGCCTGGCAAGTGTTTTTTACTTACCTGATCAACATTTAGATGTTTTTACTAGCAATTGGGATTTGCTAAGGGGGATCGAAACCTCTTGCAACTGACAACTGTGTCAGTTGCGCTCCTCAGAAGGGTGAAATAGGAAACTGGAGGAAATAATACATGTGAACTTTAGGGTAGTTCTTCCAGGATGGGTAAATAGTCCTATTTGTTCCTTCTTGGAACTGCCACCCTGTGACTATCCATAGTTTCCCAGAAAATCCCATCTTGTTTCTTCTACCTCACCCAGTATGATGGCAGTTATTGTCTAAGTGTCATTAGCTACAGAATGGTTTGCCACTGGATGTTTTGTATCCCTGGGATCTGAGTCACTCAGCATCTGCAGTTGCGACGAAATCTTGGAAACTGCTGACATAATTCCCTTTATTTTTAATGAGGCTTGGTTTTTTACCCTGGGAACTGGTAGGTGCATTGGGGTATCTTGCTCAGAGGGAAATATTAATGTAGTCTATGATAGCTCTCTAAACTGGGTTCAATTCATAGGATCAAGGATGGGAGTTTATATTCCCTGCACAGAAAGGGACAGTAATGGGAGTGATCCAAAGCAGCTCCGTTATCCGTATAATGTAGATTATACGCGTAACCTCTCAGCATCCACATTAGTATAATGATGCATAAAGTGTAAGAGCACTTAAGTTCTGATAATTCCAGTGGAAGCTGGGTGCTTCCATACCATTGTGGGTCTGGGGCCAAGTATTTCTCTCTCTTCCTCTTTCCTATTTTGTAAGTTGTGTGTTGGCCTTGCAGAAAACCCTTATCTTGGGAGGTATTTGTGTTTCTGTCCAAGGAATTTGGGATGTGTGTTTTTACATAACGGGAATCGCATAGTGTTTCTGCAAGGTTTGGTTTGTTGAACGTGAATGAGAGAGTCAACAATAGTTTGTCAGGCAGAGGAGATGTTGATTCTTTAGAATGCCTTTCAGATAGCAGTAAGTGAAACATGGTCTGGTCATTTTCCTTTTTTATTTAAACAGGAGTCACTCTTAGTCTTGCAGAGGAAAATAACTAAGGCCAACTGCTGTATGGCTTCAGAGCAGGTGGAGAGGATTCTGCAAGCATATCTGATCCTAGTGGAACATGCAAATGGATCCAAAATCTCACGGCCTGAAGATGTCTGTCAGGTAGGTCAGACTGTCACTTTCACTGATGTGCCAGAGAAGCGTCAATTTAATGTGGAAGAAGTGTGGTCAGCTGAAGCACTCGTACATGTCTCTGATGCTTCAGTGGGCCTGGGATTTGAGTTGAGTGAAGAGACGTTTACTGTGAGTATTCCTGCCTCTCTGATCACATGAGAATTTACCTCTACTGTATTGCTGGTGTAAGCCTCCTTTAAATGAGCAAGGGAAAAAGCAGGCTGGTTCTGCTAGAGACCATGCTGAGCTATAGTTCTGCCACTGTGGAGGACACCTGGACCCCCATATCAGTGGTAGAGCAGTTCTACCAGATTCACATACGTTTAACCCTCTTGGGTTCAAATGTATGTTTGGTGCGTTCAAGCTTTAACAGGATGATTAGGATTCATTTCTGTGGGCTGAAGCTTAGAACACCATGCCCTCCTGCTCCAGGGACTGTCCAGATCATTCAGACCAGACAATCATTATCTTCATAGACAAACATCAGTTCTCCCTCTTTCATTTCAGATTTTAATGAAAATGTTGCAAACACCAGATCTCTCGTCATCTTGCTGCAAAACCCTGCTGAACACCATTTCTGCGTTCCTGTTGGCTGAGAATGTTTTCTTGCCCGATTCTTTGACCAAAGAAGCTATTGAGAAGGTAACAAAGACTGTGGCTTATAGCAGAAATCCCAGAGTTCAAGTTCCCTAGAGCAGGCTGATTTCTGGACATTACACTTCAGGCTAGGAAGTAGACTATAAGGTTCCCTTTAGCCTTTTTGCAGAGATAATAGAGAAGCTGCCCAGTGCCTTAAATAATGTCTGCTGTGGTCTTGGAACTTCTTGACAGTCTCGCACAGACTGTCAGTGTAGCAGTGGCATTGTGGCAGACATCTTTGCGATAAAAACCAGGCTCTGATTCAAACACCTACAGCCTCTGTGGAGAAAGGGGGGAGAACAGAGAAGGGACATGTTCTGCCGTAGATTATAAAGCAGGTCAGTGAGTTGGAGTTAATGAAAAAAGTACATTTTTCACTAAGCTGCCAAACATTCAGTCAGCATGGCTTAGTCTTGTGAACAAGGTTCAGGCAAGTGCAGTTTGATTTAGAAAGCACAGAGATAGGCATATTTCAGTACTACTATTGCTCCTGAAGCATTGACAAGAATAGCTGCATACATTCTTATCAAATGCAGTGTTGCAAAGATTAGTAGGAGATGCTACTATGGAGTCTAATTTTTCAGTTTCCCTGTTGCAGTAATTTTGCAGTTTACAGTGTGGACCATAGTTGTACCGTGTCTGTTAAAAAAAAAAAAAATTTGGAAAGTAAAGATGTCATGTGATATACAATGGGCAAACAAGGCTGTTGCAATTGTTTAAAAAAGATCGAATTTCATCTGGTCTTCAGTGTTAGCTTGTGTTGAAGTAAGGTTGGTTCTGCCTGTGTCGTGAGTCCAGTTTTGCTCATAAGACGTGGTCCTTCAAACATTTGAGGATATTTGTGTGGGCTTCTGTTAAACTGGAGGAGGCTTAAGGCTGTCCTTGTCTTCTGAAGGGTCTGGGGGAAGGAGATCTGGGTATGTATTTCTACATCTCAGTGTCGAGGAGCACAGATCGTTGGTATCTCAAAGGACTGTTCCTATCTTGGGTCCTTCAGAAGCACAGAGGTTGGCTCTGCCCATGAAGCGGTAAACTTTCTGCAACCTGCTACACAGGAAAAATGCCAAGCTGAAAGATCTTTTGGGCCTAAGCTTTTTCCTACCAGTTGGTGTGTCTATGCTGCAGCCCTAGAATTTTCGGCTTACTTTTTCCAAATCACACCAAAGAGATACCTAAGCTGTCTTTGCACAGCAGCCAGCTTGGATCCAGCAGGGTTTGTTAAAAAGGACTGTGTCAGCAGGGTTTGTTAAAAAGGGCTGTGCTTTTCTGTACCTGAATTGTCACTGGAAAGAGTATTGCTGTGTGTGCCTGAACTAACAAGCCTAGCTAGCTGTGAAGAGAGAGCAAGTCTCAGAGTTCAAAGCATGGTTGATTCATAAACCGGAAAAAATGTCCTATGGATAATGGAGAGTTGGCTATGAAATGTCTCTTGTTAATGTGTTCCTGTCAACCTTTCATTTGCATCTTGCAGGTATTTGCAAGTGGATTTGAACGGCACTTTCTTTTGGACTTCTCTGAAGCGATGTTCACAATGAAGCAATTTGAGAGGGTAGGTGGAAGCTTTTGTGCATTTTATTTATTTTTGTTGCCAAAGGGAGCAACTGTGAAATCCATAGTATATTTCCCTGCCTTGTATGCTGAAGTATTTTTGTGTATTGACAGGATGTTTATTTAAACTTCTGGCATGGTCTGATAGGAATGAAAGAGGTTACTTATGCCATTGTGTTGAAGCTTGGTAATGGTGCTCAGGGTTGGAGAAGGTAACAGGTGTCTGTGCTCACAAAAAGAAGCTTGTTTGTTAGGAATTAAAGGTGAGGGCTTGTTATGGGATGAAGAGGAGGAGTTCTGGAGGAAGTAAGTGGAAATGAAGAATAGTGATGTCTGATAGGTGAGGCCTGGAACTGGTGATCTGGGAGGAATCAAATTAATTAAATGGAGTGGGAGGCAAAAGTAAAATCAGGGATCTGGAATGTTCTGATGAGACTAGATTTGGGGCAAACTGAGTTTTTACATCAGATCACTGTTACGGCTGGGGTAAGAGGATGTCCGTGTGCTGGTGACTTGGGGCACCAGGACTGATAAGCCTGGTGTTTTGCTGGCTCATTTTTGAATATTTGGATTCCTCTGTGGCTGGTGTTGTGTGGATTTTTGTGGATTTGATCATGGTTAAAGAGACTTGCCAATCCTTGACTTTATTCTTTTTTTTTCCTTGCTCCCTTTCAGCATTTTCTTCCATGCTTTCTGGAGTACATTGAGCATTGCTTCTCTGGCACAGATGCTGTCGCAAAGGATGAGGCGATGGCAATTCTGGCTAAACTCATTCTGGTGAAAGCAGAGCCTCCTACCGTTGGTTCAATGGCATTTGAAAAGTATCCTCTTGTTTTCAGTGAATCATCTGTCAGGTGAGACTTCTCAAGTTCAGCAAACACTAGATGCATCTGCATGGCTGCAGGCCTGAAGGCAGTGCAAAGCTACATAAAAGTTGCCCCCCAGTATTTGTTGGAGTTGTCTAAACGGCAATGTTGCTGGCAGGTTTGCAAACCGAGTGATACGGTAGGATCCCATTTTTCTTTCTGGTATTATTTAAGAAGAGATACTGCTCTGGAAATGTTATCACTGATGTAAAAAGACTAGCGAGTGTTGCGGTAGGTGTGTGATGTTACACCAAGATGCATGCTGCATCCTTGGGCAGTTAATCTTTGTAGTGAGTGCTGTAGTCCAGGCTGTCATCATTATTAACCTCTTGCCTGTGCTCCTTCTTTCTTTCCTGTATGCATATGTCTTGTCCAGGAGCTTTCTTGGCAGCAGTACTATAGTCTTACCATTGGGCACAGCTGGGTGCCAAAGGGCATGTAATTAATCCAGATACAGCCCTGTGCTGGCACAGCTTGACTGCTTCTAATTGCAAAGCTAGCTTGGTTGCAATGAAGTGGTTGCTTTTCCCCTGGAGCATCTTTGGAAAGATTTGGGCTAACCACTGTCAAGCACAGAATGACTGTTGCTAATCTGCTGATACCGATTGTTCTAACCACTCCAGCTCAGATAATTCAAAACATTGATCTGCAATGGGGTGACTTGTATTGCCTTTTGTGTAAGGTTTTATCTTTCCTAAAAACAATCCACTCCATGGGTTTTTCCTATTTGTATTTAATAGAGTGGAGGTACAAGGGTTTATGGAACAGAAGGTTGAATCCAAGGAATGAAATTTGTTTTTCTTCCCTTGTTTTCTTTGTCTGTTCATCTCTCTGGATTTTCACTGGTATAGAGTACATAGCTGAGAGAGCCTTGGTTGTACTTGAGACTTTTTTGTGCTCCTGCAATGTCAGTGGTAGAAATTTGGGCTGGGAGACATCTCAAGAGTTGCATACCCCATCTCCTACCTAGGATGGAATTAGCAAGTCCTGAACAATGTCTGACCAAATTGTTATTAAATACTCCAATTCTGGAGAGTCCCAAGATGCCCCTGGCAGTCTGTGCCAGTACTTTCCTGGCTGTATGATTACAAAGGTCTTTGGGTTTTTTCAGTTGGGTTTTTTTTTTTTTCCCCAGTCCTCAGTGTATGAACTAAACTTTATTTACTGCAGTTTAAATCCGTTGCTGCTTATCTTATCTTCAGGGAGCATAAAGAGCAGATTATTTCTTACTCCTTGCATCTAGCTTTTACAAATAACAGGCTTCGATCATCAGAAACATCTGAAATCTTCTTTCTCTAGACCCACAATCCTAATTCATAGAGTCATAGAATAGTTGGGGTTGGAAGGAACCTTTAAAGGTCATCTAGTCCAACCCCCCCCTGCAATGAGCATTGCTTGAGGTTTATCTCATAAATTTTGTTTTTTAAACCTCTAATGATTCTTGATGCTGTCCTTTTGTTAGCTTCTGTATTTCTTGAAGGGTGGACCCTATGCAGGCTTCTAACTGTGGTCTTGCAAGCCCTGGGTGGAATGGAAAGATTGCTGTCCATGGGGTGTGAAGTACTCCTGCTCATATGTTCCAGTATGGACTGTTTTTGCTTGCAGATAGGCTTGTTGATTTAGGCTCAGCTTGTGTTTCCTTTTAAGTCCCCAAACTATTACCTCACTGGTGGTTTTCTGTCATCCATTACTCTGTCTACATCAGTGTGATCATGGTTTACTAACAGTAATCGCAGTGACAAATCTCAGGTGCTCCTAGAGGCCTTATATCCTAATTGTGAGGGTGCCCAAATGAGAACTAGTGTCTTTCCTTTTAGAAATATTATTTGAACCTTGAAATAAAGACCTGACATTTCTTGTGGGCCATGTTTTGTGCTCCGCAGCATGACTAGATGATGTTTTGTGCTGTGGAGGACATTAAAAAGAAAATAATCCCTTGGGTTGTCCAAGTCCTTTTTGCTAGAAGTAGCAAACATAATTTTGAGTATCATGGGAGGAAAAGGAACAATCTCTGATATGCAGTGATGGGTTACTAAAAAGTTTGGTTTTATTTTTAGCTCTAATACAAGGCAACAAACAAGTAAAAGACAAGGAGGAAAGGCAGAAGGACCAGTGTTGGATCATGTACTGTCTTTAATCCATTTACCAGAGAAGGAAGACATCGCTGACCTTTCACAGCCTTGGGTTGCCTTGGTTGTACTGCCACATATTAGGTAAGGGGTATTCTAAGATACCATTGTCATGTATTTCTGTAATACTCTCTAGTTCGCTACCTGTCAGAAATCATTTTACTGAAGGGAAATACAATAATTAGTAACCCTAGTTTGGAGAAGCTGGGCTTAGAAGGTGAAAAAAATGGTGTGTGGAAATACCATGAGTCAATAGTGAAGTGAGGAATAGAATATCAGTTTCTTGATTCCTACTTGACACATTTCAGTTTCTGTGTTTTAAGCACTGTCCTCTCTAGAGGACTAGATGGTATTTTTTCAATAATTATGATGATCTTGTATGGAAGGAATAGTTGGAAAGAAGGTACAGTGAATGCTACAACTTACATTGTGAATTGGAAATATCAAAAATGGTTTGCTGCTGGTTTCAAACTTGGGGTGAGCTATCTGTAATATAATACAAGATAGATGTGAAAGAAAGCTTTCATATGTGTGTAGGTGTTAGTGTAACGTAGAGGTAAAAGTCTTCCCATTTATTCTGGACAGACCGATGGACAAAGAAAACATTCTGCCCCATGTGACAAGTTTTATAGACTCTCTCTTCACAGCCATTGACAAAGGAAGCCTCTGCAAAGGTCAGTTATGGTTATTTCCTGTTTATTTGCTTTTTGTTAATATATAAAATGTATATATAAAGCAGTTCTTCTGATGACACAAAGCATGAAAATGAATAGCAGTAGCATTTTACCCACATTTATTGACCAGCTGAAGTAAAACTAGAAAAGCAAAGCCTGGGGGGAAACACCCTCCAAGAAACAATTTTGCATTTACTGTTGATAATAATAATGGGGGGGGGCAGATGTTCTGCAAAGTGGAGAACAGAGATAATTGAGAAGGAAAAGAAAAAAGTGATAAAAAAGAGCATGGAAATCAATCTAAACCAGACCCAGGCTGAATCAGTCGAGTGAAGGAGAGTCTATTGATTCACAAGCTCCAATTAGACTATTCCAAACCCATAGTGCAAAGTCTGGGACATTACCATCTCTAACCTAAGTTATAGCACCAATTCTAAAATGCTGCTGCTTTCTTCCAGGCATGGGTGGTGACTGGTTGTCTTCCCTCTCTGGCCAAAAACCCTCAATGTTTTAACTTAGTTTTGATTGGGCAGGGCAGTTGTTACTCAGATGGATTGCAAGTGTTGGCCTTGTGCCAAATGTAAGCAAGTATTGGAATGCCCCAGGTTCAGTGTTCATCATTCCTTGGTTTGAAAGGGTTTGTCTGGAGCCTGGCCTTTTCCCTTTGTAATCCCTTTATTAACATTACTAAATGTATCTGCCAGTTGGCTCTGTTGCTTTTTCTTCTCTAGTCTCTGTTGAGCACGGTCCTTTTGGATTGAGCCCTTTCTTCTGTCCTCTTTGCAGGGTTTGCATGCTGTTGTGATTATTTTAGTGGCAATGTACTTTTTCTAAAAAAGGAATACCCAAACTTTGTTTTCTTGGGTCTCATCTTTGGTGGCCATAGTCGCTGCTCTGCACCAGCTCTGTGCATGTGCAAAAGGCTATTTCTCCTTTTGCCCACAAGAGAAAAGAAAAAAAAGTGCAGCCTCAGTCCTGCAGTCCTGCCTCCTTTTGCCCCATCCTACATTGTTTGCTTGATTTTCCTCACCCTTCTCCCAAACTAGGGTTCCTGGATACTTTCTTCATCCTCCGCCATTCTTTCCAGCTCCATGATCTCTACAATTCCTTCACCTTCTACGAGGACTCCAGTCTTCTCTCACTGCCCGTGCAAGGCACGCCCCAGCCCTGTGCTCCCTATTTGACCTGCACGGCCTCTGTAACCTGAGGCAAAGTGCAAGTCCCAGAACTGGGTGTTTTTCAGCAGTTGCTGTGGAGTGCAAGGAAGCTGGTGTGCGAACTGGGACAGAGCAACAGCACGTTACACCTGGCAGCTGTTTAGGGGTAACTGCCTGTATGGAAGTGCTTATCTTATTGATCATATAGTTATGTCCACAGTGAGGTGGGAGCAGCTATCTTTGTCCAGCACAGAGGTTCTGCTACCAAATGGTATGCAGATTACAGTTTAGGAACCTATCCCCTTACGCTGTAGATGCAGAAAGCTTCATCATGTCATTACTTGCTGTTTCTTTTCCTCTCCGAGAAACTCCTTGCAGAGGTTAATATTGAGCAGGATTCGGCACACGCCTGGGGTATTAAGCAACTTGGAATAGAGGGATGCTTTCAAGGGAATAAATGGGAAATGAATGCTCACTTCTACTTTCCCGTGGCAGCTGGCAGTATGTAAGGGAGTTACATCCTTTAAAATCTTTCTTCAGTTTGTGTGGTTTAGGAACAGTGTTTCTTCTGCTTGGGAAGAGATGAAGGAGAGGATTTTTTTTTTTTTATTTTTTTTTTTTTGAACAACCTACTTGCTAACTTAGGAGTGGAGAGGAAAGGAATTGTCTTTCCCCTTTTTTGCCTGGAAGGGCTTTGGCTCCCCTGTGCTTCTGGGAAGCTCTCCATCTCTAAAGGGGGCTGAGAGGTTTAGGACGGAGATGCGATTGCTGTAACCAAATTCAGCAAAAACCTTCAATTCGCTAACAAATATTCAGCCTTTAAGTACATGGGACAGCTTTGAAGACGTCATACAGTAGTGCATTGCTGAAGTGCCAAAGTTTATAGGCACCTGTGTGGTTTTTTGCTTCTATTTTTCCTGCATTTATATCAATTTCAGCAGCATTTCTTTATTTCTGAGTGCCATTTGTAGCATAGAGCTGTCTCAGACTTCGGCAACAGTGCTTAGCTCCAGATCGCTGCTCCCCGTGTACGTGGGTGTGATGGAAACAGATGCAAACTGGGAGCTGCACACAGCTTTCAGTGCTGGCTCGCTGGAGTAGGCAATTACTTTGATAGCCAGAGGAGCATTTCCTTTATGGGTTATGATAATGGTTAGAAAATACACACGCCAGTTCTGGTATCCATATGTTACCCTATTCCTGTGACTCCAGCCATTTCAGGATGGGCAAGCACCATACAAACACAAGTCATTGAGAGCTGAGTAAATATACATGCTGTTCTTGTTCTCTCTCTGCTCCAGGAAGCCTGTTTGTGGCCTGCCAAGCTGTAAGTACTCTTCTTAGTTTGGCGGAGTCTTCTGAAATACTCCATTTGTTACCTGTGGAGCGTGTCAAGAGCTTGGTGGCGTAAGTAAACCCTGCCTGTTCTGTGATCCTTTGTGATTCTCTCCTTGGTACAGCAAAGAGTTGGCTTCGCCTTTGCGTAGGGGCTTGTTAAATGCCTCTTTGTGTGTTGCCTGTTCTGTTAGGCCAGTGCGTTGCTTCAGTATTGGGGTTATGTAAGTAGCAGTGTTGTAGGCACTGTTTGTTTGGAGAACCAGGTAGATGTAGGGCCCATTCAGTGACATTTTCTCTGCAAACTGAAGCTTTCTTAGACAGCTGCAGGGTAGTATGTCAAGTAAGTTGGTTCTAGTTATACAAAGGAGTGCTACGCTTAGTAACTGTCTCTTACATTATAATGATAAAAGAGACAGGAACAGCACTTTCTGAGTTGAGTCGAAAGCCTGAACTTCTGCAGTCTGCTGCTGGTGTTGGGATTCCAACATGTCCTTACATACCCGTGTGTGTGCTTGCTCCACAGTGGGAGGAGGTTTTGTATGCTCCATTTTATTTATTGTAATACTACTCTACTTACAATTAGCACACATAACTAAGTGGCTGGAGGGATCGAGGGAGACCATTGATCTCTCTCCAGCAAATGCTGCGGAACTTGCCGTCTCCCATCACTGTTGAGCTGGAGCATCTCCAAGTCTTTGGTGGCTTGAACTTCAAAACATCCTGCTCAGTTAGGAAATCATGGTGCCCATGTCTGAGGCATGAAGGAGATGAAGCATCTTACCCAGATCAAGCAGGAAGTCTTGGCAGGGTGCTTCAGTCTAGTGTTTTTCTGCCAGCTTTGGGCTGGGGGTGTGAAACCTGCTTGGAGCAAGGGATGTAAGGTAGCAGAAGGAGACTTCCCTGTGGTCAGGCAGGACTTCTGGTGTCTCACCTAAGCCTAGATTATTTATTTTCTGTTGAAGTTGATCATTGACTGGGCACCTGGGCAGTAGCAGCAGCCCTTGTCTGACCTGTGCAGATTTTTTTTCTCCAGCTGTGTGTGGATCCAGCCTGCTAGCCACAGCTTGACAAACCTGATTAGTACAAAGGAGGAATCTCATGCCTCTTGGGTTCTCATAGGTGATTGCGCTTTGAGGCCACAAGCCAGCGTGCTGGTGAAGTCTGACTTCACCGGTCTGCTGGTGCCAGCAGAGTCTGAAGTTATGTTGAATTTTCTCTTGATATTTTTATCATCGCTACTGCCTTGTTTTCAAATATCTGTATTGTTGCAGTGCTCTCTGTATGCTAATAAAACACTTGTTTTAGCACTTTCCCTTCAGATCCCTCTGCGTTACTGCTAGCTGATCTCTACTACACGAGGTTGGCATTGTGTGGCTGCCAGGAACCCCTTTTGCAAGGGAACCTGATGGACTTGTTTGAGAAGTTGCACCCTAATATTTCCACTGGTGTTTCCAAGGTAATCAATCTACTTTCTTGGGCATGTGCAAGATGATTTGTATTTTAGCTATGCAATTAAAGTAAGCTGAGTTAGATGACAAAGACTAAAGGAGAAACAGGAGACATAAGTAAAGCAATTACTTCTGTAGTACCTGTTTAGGACTGTGTCCATTTCTAAGAGGCTGTTGTGGGGCATGAATTAACAGAGGTTAACTTTTAGCACTAGGAGGCTTGCCTCTTCCCTAGAGGTGAATCAGATCAGGAGCCTAATGTATTCAGTTTGAATTGCCTGCTAGACTACAGGAGCTCATCTGTTTCTTAGCTCCAGGAGGAACCTAGTGAAATCAGCCTCCTGTGCAAAACATTAACCTCTGTGTAAGTGTATATGTGTCTGCGTACGTAGCCTGCATTCTCCGGCATGCTTCTGATACATGTTTCCGCTTTGGGTAGGTCCGACTATTGACTGTCCGAATTCTAAACCATTTTGAGAATCCACCTTCTACACAGATTGAGGTAGGGCTAAAATGTTTCATTCAACATTTCAAAGCCATCTGTGTTTGATGTTGCCTGTGAATTGTTTTCCACTTTGCAGGGAAAAAAACATGTCTGGTAGACGTTGTTCTCTGCTTTTGTACTTTCACATTCCAGTTTTATCTGTTTGTTCCCCTGCCTCATGATATTTTCAGATTTGTGGGTTTTGATGCCTAAGTGGTGGAAAACAGAGCAAGTCGACTTTGTTCTTTGGTCCAAAATGGCTGGGACTCTGTGTAGTGTTGTTGAAATACCTTTCAATGAGAAAAGAATACTCTAACAAAATGCATGTCACTTGCTTGTTCAGGGTGATGGCACAGGGGAATTCCAGCCAGTATTTGCCATATTGCTCCAAGCAGAACTTGTGCCAGCAACAGTGAATGATTACAGGGAGAAACTTCTCCATTTGAGGAAACTAAGATGTGATATAGTGCAGTCTGCAATACCAAGTGGACCTTTGCAGGAGGTAAGTAGTTATTGTCAAAAAGCAGTTGTTGCATTCCTTTATTCCAACTGTCCTTGGAACTACTGTGTTCTCTTGGATATTTAGTAGAACAGCAGTGATACCTAGATAAATGACCCACAGCCAGATTAACCAGGTTTTGATATCAGGGAAAGGAAGGCAGATGATTCCAGGGAGAAGTGAGTTGTGAGCAAATTTAAAATCATGACCTTGCCATAACGTCAACATGGTTGAACGTTGGTAGGACTCCCATTGGCCACTGGAGAGCCTAGCCTCTGGATCTTGCTGCAGCATGAAAATCTTGTATGTGTATGACTGTTGAATCTCCTCTGCTGCTGAGCTAAAGGGGACCTCGCTTTCTAGATGTTGGAAGGGTCACGATTTTACTTGTTAAATGATCATGGATTTGGTGGGAGGGATTTTTTTTTTTTAATTATTTTTCTGGCTGTTGCTGTACCTGTGTAATTTTTTTACCTTGACTCGTAAGCTCCTGTGAGGATGGGTTGTAGATCAGTCCTACTGCATGTAAGTCAGCAAGGAGCCAATCCAGAGGACATGCTTCTAGGCCTAGTGCAATGAAGACTCCTCAGGGCAAACTTTCCTCTTTCTGAGGTCCCTAATGCTGCTATGGCAGCTCTGAAGTTTGAGAGGGAGGCAGGCAATCCAGATCATCTGCTGTGGTGAACTGGCTTTTGCACATTCATGGTATGTAGGTAAGGTGACTAGATCTCAGTCAGCTTACAGTAAATGGGCTCTAGATTTCCTCATGCAGCTACGAGACAAGGAATGATGATGTGTGTGGCTTGCTTCATTACTTGTAGTACTTCTGAGAACTTCTTTGATCGAAGTTTCCTCTTTGAGAGGAAGAAAGGCTAGAGGAGGTTGATTGGTCTTTAGCTATTGTTTTTTACATCTCAACAAGATGGTGTTGTATGTCATTCTAGGTGCCTCTTCGGTATTTACTGGGAATGCTTTACATTAACTTCAGCCCTCTCTGGGATCCTGTAATTGAACTGATAAGGTGAGTATATGCAGTTGGATGCTGCAATCTGTGGTTGTCTTAGAAAATATTCCTTCCATTGTTCTGTGAACAAAAGCTGAGGTAAAAATGTCCGATTTGGAGAGATCTGTGCGTGAGTACCTTCATGTGAAATCTTCTGAAACGAATGTGATCTCTAAAGTAAATTACAACTTTTTAACTTAGTTTCTGATTTTTCTTACTATTAAAGGGAACTAGCAGCAAATACAGTCAAATAACATCACAGTTTTGAGTCAAAGGTAGCAGGATTTGATTAGCGTTTCACAAATGCTGAAAGGACCAAGAAGTCCCTCTCAGTTTCCCCGTCTCTAACTTTTCTGTCCTTACTGGAAAATCTCTTAAATCCTACTAAAGAGTAGGGAAGACTTACCATGGTGACAACTGAGCTAAATACTGAAATCAGTGTCTGCTTTCAGCATGACTTTATCTTCTTGTTTTTTCTCCTCTGTTGTATGGTTAAAAAGGATGGGATTTTCCCCTTCAAACTCGTGAATTAATAAAAAATTATTAAACCAGCTCTTCAAAAGATATGTCCATGCTAATTCTTCCTTTGGTTCTAGATGATGTTACTGTACAGAAGTCAGTAGAAATCTTGAGAACATTTTTACTTAATTTGAGTTCATTTGAAGTCATGAGATACAACCAGATTATTTTAATAACCGTTGACATTTTGGATCCATGAGTAAAGGCAAGGGTTGTGCTACAGCTGTGTCGTGCAGATGTCCTGTCTTCGGACACCCACATTAAAGCAGTAATGAAAGCCTCTGATCATGTTAGTTGTTAATTTGCCTAGTGACGTGTGGCTTTTTCTTTTTGCTTTTAATTTCATGCTGTCTTATGCTTTGTTAGTTCTCATGCAAAGGAAATGGAGAATAAACAATTCTGGAAGATCTTATATGAACATTTGGCAAGGGCTGCTACCTATGCTGGTAAGTCACATTGTTACGACAGTAACCCAGCTAATTGTGAATGACATGACTGTGTTTTTATGTGCCCCAAAACGTACATGTGATGGGGCAATTCAGAACCAGGGCTCTTGACTCCCAGCGTCATGTCCAGGGCAGGAATGGAGGGGCTTGGGAGAAAACGGTGTCTCCTTCTATCCTAAACACCAAGAAGTAAAAAGAAAAGGCATCTGCATTAGAGGGAGTTGCAGGTTGTGGGAAGCCATGCAGCATGCCATGCTTAAGGCTGGATCTGCCCAGACTGATCAGGAGCAATGACAAAACCTGTATAATGGGGCTGACCATCTTTCTGCTCCATAGATTCAGTGGAATACCTGCAAACAGTGTCTTTCTTGGGTGTGCTCTTGAGGCTTACCTGTGAGTGTGTGGAATCTGATTTCACGATAGAGCCATGAGCACGCAGCCATTTGTGGACTTCTCTGTCATTCAGGAGAACTGAGCTTAACTGAGATGTGTCAGGGCTGTAAGGCATCCTAGAATATTTTCTGAGCAATGCAGGTCTTTCAGGTCAGTGTTAAATACAGTTGTCTAAACAGGTACATGTCACCAAAAGTATTACTTTCATAATGCAGGACTGATAATGAAGTAACCTGAAGAGATTTTCTTCATCTGTTCTATAGAAATGGAGCTGCAAAATGAACTAGATGAACAGGAGGAAAGCATTGCTGAAACAGAAAGCGAGAAGATGCCAGAAGGAGGGGTGTGGGCTGTCTTCTTGGAGCAGCTGAGGACTAGAACAGATTGTAGCGATCGGCTGGACCACACAAACTTCCGTTTTCTACTGTGGAAAGCACTGGATAAGTTTCCAGACAGAGTGGAGCCAAGGTCAAGGGAACTTTCCCCACTTCTTTTGAGGTTTATTAGGTAAGTAAGATTTATTTTCCAGTTGAGATGAGAGGACACATTGTTTTCAATGTGTTGCTGAACTTTAAGACTATGGCTATCCCGTTATAGACATAGTTTCCTGAATGCATGGCTGATGACATGTCTTTCCAGTTAAGATAACCTTTTGATTTAAATGTGGATTCTGTTAGAAGAAACATCACACAAGAAGCAGGCTGAAATGAAACTGGTAGTACATTTCTGCTGCTCAGTCTCTCATCTATTGACCTTCCACTGTCACAGCCTCATTACTCCCATTAGGGAGTGATTTTAGTGGAAATAGAGTTCCTTTTTTTAAAAATGAAAATATGTTTTAACTTGGAATCACAGAAAACCAAAATATTTTCCCCCAGGATGGGGAAAATACTGGTTTTGTTAGAGGCTGATTCAACTTCCTGCCCCCGGAGGGAGAGCAGTGGTGTGCTTGCACATATGAGATAGTATGATGCATGTGGGATAGATGTGACCTTATGGCAGGGGAAGGTTTCTGATATTCCTTTTCTATGATGAGAAAACCTATGTTTTGCTTGCCTTCCTGGAAAAATTGAACCATACTGTAGTAGGTTAGTTTCCTCACTTGCTCTCTCACTTCCATACTCACAGTTCACCTGCCCATTGGAGCAAACACAACCCCCATGCCCTCCATGTAGCCTCTTTACAGACCTCTGTAGTGATTCACGTCTCTTCTCTCCACGAGGTACCTCCAGTCTCCTTTGGTGTATGTGGTCACTGCCTTATATCTCTGCAACTTGTAGGCAAACAAACATATACTTGCTCAAATATGCTTCTTAGGGAATTTTTAGCCAGATAGCGTCCCAAGACCACTATAATGAGAACGGTGGATTGTGGAGTTTCTAGTTGTTCTTGCCCTGAAACCCTGAAAAATGCTATGCTTTTTAAGTCTGCCTTTCTTTTTTTTTTTTTTTTTTTTNACTACCCAGCAGATTCATTAGTGGCTCCATCTCAGGATCTTAGAAAGAAAAGTAGTGGTACGGTAGCAACAAAAGAAATACCTGGTGAAGAGGTGAATGATGTTGCTATGGATGGGGAGGAGGAAGAAGAAAAGGAAGAAGGGGAACCAATTACTGTAGGACTACCAAAAAAGAAAACAAGAAGAGCTGCTGCTAAGTAAGTATTTTTAGTTTTCCCTTGCTAGTGCTTTCATGGAAAGGCAGATTCAGCAGCTCATGTTGAGATAAAAGCTAAGCTTACATATATATATATGTAGATATATTTCTTTTTCTTCTTTTGCTTGCACTTCCTAATTTTTCAGTGGATTATAAGCACTTTAGAGTCAGAAACTGTGCCTTCATGGTACTAAACATCCAAAGACCCTGCCCAGGTTTTATCATTATCTCACTACCTGCTGACACACTGTGGTTAGTGTTACTTTAAGCAAAAATTGTGTGGTATTCTGAAGCCATTCTGAAGTTTTTGAAGGCCGTTGTACCTGCATTCCCATGGCTTCTCTGTTGGTATCTGTTGGTCTTTTAAAGCCATGGGCATTGCCAAACACTTTGAAAAATGAGACTATTCATTTATGTATTTTAATAGTGTGATACTACCATTGCCTGCTTTTTATAAATCTTTGTCCCATTTTTCTTCATAGGAACAAATATTTTTACTTGGTGGTGTTTTAGACTGAAGCTACATGCTGCTGTAATGTCATTGTTTGCAGTGCTGAATGCATGGGGAAAGTGACAGTTTGTGTGAATTCTCTACAATTTCTCTGATCAGAGTCTTTTTACCCTGATGACCTCTATCAAATGTCCATTACAAATACATCAAAGATTTGCATTTTGCCACTTTTTTTTGCAAAGGATGGCCCTTGTAATGACAGAGAACTTCAAAATGTCACCTTACATGTTGGAGCGTGATGAGTATTTGATATGTAACCTGAATTGTCATTTAATCCCAGGTGTCTTATAGGTGTTTCATTTTGTTCCCACATTCTGGCTTGCATCTGTAAATTAGCAGCAATTCAAATACAGTGACAGTCCAAGATTTCTATTTTTTGTTTGTTTGTTTTGTTTATTTTTGAACTTCCATCTCAAAATGTCCATGTACTTAAGTGGAAACATTAGTTCCTGGCAGCAATAACAAAGGCATAAAAGATTTACCGGAGGCATGTTAGTGAGTTCTGGAGTGACTTCCCTTTGTCTTTGCCCTGGACAGTTCATACAGTCAGGCTTGTGCCGTGGCAGGAGAGTTCTTGTGGGGCTGCTCCCTGCGGCCCACGAGGTCTGGCTGAGGCAGTGGGAGGACTGTTGCCTGCCCCAAGCTCAGTGTGGAGTTACCGGAAGGCATCATATTCATCCTTTGACTGAGCCCAGCCATGGAGGAGGGCAGCCCAGCTGAGTGTCTGGAGAGTTTAGTTTAAAGTACCATGGGGAGCAGCTGGATGAGGACAGCCTTGGCCAGCCCTACACTGCATATGGTAGAGGAGATCTCATGCCTTCCTTATCCTGGTCACCCCTCTCCCCTTCCACGAAGTGGAGGTTGGGTAGATGTGGGGTGACACGGCAACTTCTAGAGGCACAGGCTCCCATCTGTGCTTGCAGCCCAGCATAAGTCCAGCACAGTCTGTGGCTAAATGCAGCCCTTTCATGTTGATGGGAGTGAAACAGGTACCAGTTAAGGACAAGTAAATAAATAGAGGTAAATTCACCTGTTTGGCATTCCAGGGTGGGCTGGAAGGAGGAGGTAATCTGCATCCTGACTGTTTGTATTCCTTTCTCACCAAAAACTGACCCATCTAGTGCTACTGAGGAAAGAGCCTTCTGTGTGTAATAAACTGACATCTGGAAGGAGCTGCTTAGGAGAGGGAGCAGGATACCTCTTGCTGTGTCTCTGAAATGGAGAGACTTAAAGACTTGGGATCCTCTTGTGTTGTTTTTTTATTTCTTGTTAATCAATTTTAATGAACATTCTCCATTTGTCTCTTCTGGTCATTTAAAAAAAATATTTGTTTTGTTTTACAGGCAACTAATAGCACACTTACAGGTTTTCTCTAAATTCTCGAATCCTCGTGCATTGTATCTGGAGCAGAAGTTGAATGCATTATATACCCAGGTGATGCTATTTGCTGGCTTTTAGAATTACTGTTAATAAATGAACTCATTCTTATTTGAATGCAGTGTCCGAGACTGCAGAAACCTGTCATTCTCTGAACCCAGCCGTGATAGCTGAAAAAGGACCTGTCCTTGAGAGGGCTTCCTTGCAGGCTTCACTTGAAATGAGCCCCTTTAGCAAAGACCTGCTTGAGATGCCTGGCTTAGACTGCCAGGAGTGGCTCATGCAAACAGATCTGGCAGCTGACAAGTAGTAGTCTTTGGCAAGGTGGAGGAGTGCTGTAGAGGGAGCAGCAGGATCTGGAAAAGGATTTTGAATCCAAAGCTTTGAGATTTGTCCTTGTCCTACAGTGCTGTGTCTACAAAGAGCATCGTCAATGTGAACAACAGATCATTTTGCAGCAACTGTTCTTTCCATATTTTTATGGTTTTACATCTTTCAGCGTTTCTCATAGTGATTTGAGGTACAAAATGTGGGAAATTCGGGATCCTCATCCTGTCTAGCACTTGGGAAGGGGATCATGGCCATCATTATGAAAATGCATACTTCTGCAGAAAGAGAGAGGAAATACAAATATTGTGTGTATGTGTCTCTCTCTCTGGTTTTTGTTTGTTTGATTGTTTTTAGTGGCTGGTGACGCTGTTCCTTTGCCTGTCATAGGCATATGCACTGTAAGTGCATAGTGTATAAGGCGCTGTCAATATCAACAAAATCAAAACTGAAGATAAACAGAGATTGAGTGAGTAAGCAGGGAACACAGATTAAAGAGCAGAGCCTAGATAATTCCTGCCTACTAAAAGTCTCTTCTAACTTTAAGTAAAGGAGGCAGGAAAACAAATCTAAGAAGAAATGGAATAGGAGGAGTCACAGCCTATAAGAATGGCATAAAAAAAAGAAAACAAAATTTCATCTTGAGGAATATTCCATTTGATAAGATTCCTTTTTGAGGGATTTCCCTGAAGGAATTGTCAAAAATATGACTCTGAAGAGGGATTTTAAGTCTTTATCCTATGCTCCTTAAGAGGGTATTTTATTCATTCTACTGTGTTTTGTTGGTTCACAATTTGTGGATTTGTTCAGATCATTGGGGTTTGCTCTAATTGTTCCTAATTTGTGTTCTCTGAGGTTGTGGTCAGTGGTCTGTAGAACTATATTAAATGTTACAAACCTGTTAGTTCCCTGGGTTTCACCTGGCACCTGGTGTGGGAGTTGGAAAGTCCATTCATTACTCCCCGGATTTGAGAGTCTCTAATGAACATCCACTCTGTTTCAGTCAACCTCAGAGACTGGCTTAGGAAAAGAGTTGGTCCATGTGTTTGCTTGCCTGTATTCTTAGGAAAATATTGAACAGATGCGTACAGGTCAAAACAGCGTGTGAAGAACAACCTGACAACTCTATAAAGAGAGTTTACTTCATCACTTACTGTTTGCCATTTCTGTGTCTTAGCATATGTATTGTCATGGCTGGTGTGTCCTTCTGGCATAGGGACATCATGGCAAAGTGAACTTTGGTGATTCTAGCCTGCGCTGTTTGATAGGAAACAGAAGAACTGATAAGAATGCTGCTTTGGGAAATGATCTGTATTTCTTACTGCCTAGGTTATGAGGAGTCATCTTCAAGAGACGGCAAATGTCAGTGAGACATTGCATATCAAGTGCATATCAAATCTTATGAGTTTGTCACAGGACAGACAGACAGGTGTCTTGGGATGCTTTGGGTAGTCTGCTTTTTAATCCAGTCTTTTCAGATACACAACTAGTAACAGGTTTTGGAGGTTGAAAACGCAAGCTGACAGTGGTCCAAAAGGCAATTAAGAAAAAACAAATATTATAACTATCCTATGTAGATGGGAGGGAAAAGTATATATGAACCACCAGCAGCCATGTCCGCTTTTTATAAGCAACAGTTGTGTATTTGCATCTTGGCTTTATACTGGCAACACATACATTCTGTTTCCATTCTGATAAGCTAGTCCAAAACCTGCTTGAGCTTGGAGCCTTTGGGTTTTTTCTCTATTTTCAGTAAGCAATTCTGTCTCCTAGATAGGGACTCATGTTCTTTCCTTTGTCATTTGCAGTTACTGTCCCATCAAGACCAGAACGTACAGAGAGTAGCTCTTGACTGTATAATGACATACAAGCATCCTCATCTACTGCCATACAGGTAAAAGCTTTTATATTACTTTAGTATTGGTGAATGAGCCTTCTGTCATATCAGAAGCCTGCTTGGGGTCAGTTGCTTCAAAGAGAGAGCTTTGCCTGTATTTGTTGAAGAAATATGTATAAATTTTCATTTTAGCCAGCTGTATATTTCCTATCTAAAACAGGAAATAAGGCCTTGAGGTTGGTCAGTGTCTCTTTTTTTGTTTACAGGAAAATGGCAACACTTTTGTTCTGTCCCAGAAGATTGTCTGCTTAGTAGTTGCATCTTTTTCAAAGAGGTCTTTTGTACTGACGCTTTATAACCACTCAGAGAAAGTGACAGTGTAAAACTGTAGTTTGTGGTTGAATAATCTCTCCAGAATGTGTCCAGGAGGTACTTTCCTATGTATTAGCTTGAACTTGCTGACTTTTTAAATGTTTTTTTGGTAAAAGGATGGGAACACAGTACTTTAATATTTTATATACAGCATAGATTAGATAGGTAGGTAAGTAGATATAGATGCATGTGTGTGTCTGTTTATTTTTACAACCCCTACCTGCCCTCAAATACTGTTCATTGCTCTCAGGGAGAACTTGCAAAGGCTTCTGGAGGACAAGAGCTTTAAAGAAGAAATAGTCCATTTCAGTATTTCTGAGGAGACTGCAGTAGTAAAAACAGAGCATCGACCAGATCTCATCCCTGTTCTTATGAGGTGCGTCACAAAGTGCAAGTTTAAAGGTTTCATGTCAAAGTCCCATGAGCAGAGATGTAATGCTGCTGCTTCTCATTTTAAACAGTTGAGATAAACCTATGGTTAATGGTATGGTTTGATGACTTAGTTTGTGATGTTCTGTATGGTTTCCTTAACACATTTATGTAATGTGTTATGCAAATGGTGTTTTCTTTAAAAACAGCATTTTGGTAAATACTTCTTCTAAGGCTTACAGAGAACTGTGAGATCATTTCAGTTCACTTGGTATTACCACTTATTTTTATTAAGATACAGTGATGCAAGTTATCATGCAGGTTGCTTCTTCAGCAGTAACTGCCCTCAAGCTAGCCTGGAGGTGTTCTAGTTTTATACCTGAAGTCTCCTGTAAAGCTTCTGTTGTAGTAGCAAAAGCTGAACTTTCACTGGGATGTTTTTGGCCACTGTGTAGTAATTCAGTGGAGACCCTGAAGGCCGGGGGCGGGTTCCACTCAGTTTCTTCTCACTAGGGAATATTTATAAATGAAATGGAGTTTCTCCTGCAGAATAAGAGACTAGGAAACAGATGGCTTGCTGAAAGCTAATGCAATCTCTTTTTGGTTCTTGAAGAATACTCTATGGCAGAATGAGAAACAAAACAGGGAGCAAAACACAGGGCAAGTCTTCAGCGGGCACTCGCATGTCAATCGTTCTGCGATTTCTTGCCGGCTCACTGCCAGAAGAGATACGGATGTTCTTGGATCTGCTCTTTGAAGCTGTGAAGCAATTCAGTAATGGTAGGTACAGGCAGTAGAACCTGGGGGTATGGTAATTCCTGACCTGTAGAGATGTGGGAGGATAAATACACTTAGTACTGTTACGTGCTTCAGTTTGTTTCTAACGGTGCCTTGGAACGATGAAAGGAGTAAACTTTTGATAAGGAGTGGGATTGCCCTGAGCTTTTTCTTACAAAACACAATTGCTCTGTTATCCAGGTCAGAAAAAACTGAATGACTTGCCACAGTTGTGCAAGTAAGCTGTAGTAGGCCAGGAATGAGCAGTCACTGGCATCATAGGCTAGCTGCGTATGATGGCAATAAACAGAGGTTGTAAAGTGCTCTGATACTCTAACAGTGGGAGATGTGAGTGGGAGACTAGAGTTGGAGACCTGGAGCTGTGGTTATTTAAAAAGCTGAATGTGAGGAACTGTAATTTAGGGCCAGATCATACTATTTTTCATTGAAAATTATTTTCCATAGTGAGTATCTTCATGGTGCTTCTCCAGACAAGTTGCTGTCCCTTTGCCTATTGCAGGGCCTTGCCAGACTGCAGTGCTGCGAAGTATGTCAGAGCTGGATTTAGCTAAAGTCCTGCCTCTTGGGCGTCAGCATAGCCTCTTCAGTGTTCTCGAAGTTGTGTTGAAAAACATGGGACATTTGATCCATCAGTACCTGCCTGAAATTCTACAGATTCTGCTCTGCATGACAGCTGTGGTATCCTGCATCCTCCAGCAAAGAGAGAAGGTATGATATATACATACATATACATGTATGTGTACACATATGCTTACAAACATGTAAATTAAATTCCTTTCCCTCCTCCTCCCTTTAGCTTGCACATGTGCACCTTCACTAGGGCAGATAAAGATAAGTTTAATGCCAGCATGGAGTGAAGCTTAACAATTAGATGTCTGTCAAAGTAGAGGCCAATGGTATTTGTCTGAAAGTGCTACAGCGCTTAGGCAGTGCAGGCAGACAATATATTTAGAAAGCTGCTTTGGACTGCGTTTTTATTTGAATTAGTGAATGGAGAGTTGGTGGTGATCTCTGTGTTGCTACCTGCTTGCTGTGTGGACAGATAGGCAGGAGGGAAAGGTAAATGATGTATTGTAAGGATGTAACAAGATCTTATGGCAGGAAGTTTAAATTGGCCTTAAAGGTGTAGTTTTTTGGCTGCAACGATAAAACATTTGAGCAGGGGAAGGAGAGGATTTAAAGTTACTTGCCTGAGGACTTCAGAGCAAAACTTGTCTTTGAGGTGTTTTGTAGCGATGTAGATAGTTTTGTAGACTCCAGGGGAGCTCAGAGTGATTATCTACTGTGACTGTCTCCTGCCATGGGACACAGGGAGAACATGGCTACCAGCCATGCTTTCAGCACACCAGAAGCACGTTCAGCTCTGTGTCAGGAGTAGTCATGTTAGTCCAGTGTCACAATTTGAGCCTCAGCTACATATTTGCAGAGCACTGCACATGTTTTTTCCCTTGCTGTGCACTGGCTCTACGTGCAGAAAGGGTCAGTTGAGGTAAACATTCTGTTAAAGGTTGGCTGCGGCTAAAGATGGGACATGTTGACTTACTGCTGCATGGTGGCCAGGACAGCAGCGCAGAGATCCCTGAGCTCTAGCCCAGCTAGCTCCGGTGGTCTGTTGCCAGCTATTTGGAAGCTATGACATTGAACTAGGATTTTCTGTCTTTCTGAAACCAGTGCCTTTGCCAGGTTTCAATCCAAATAGGAAGAGGAAAGCTTGAGTCTGGTCCAGTGCAGAACCTGATCGTATATCAGGTATGAAACAAGCAAACTGCGCAGTCATCATCATCGCTGCAGTGTTTAAAGGAATTATAAGATGATAGACTGAGCAAGTGGTGTGTTGAAAGGAATTACATGATAATAGACTGAGCAAGTGGTGTTAGGTAATGAATATTTTGTCACTATGTGTGTGTGTTCTTGCCGAGACCCATCTGTGAGCATTCCAGGTTAGAACTTGTCTTGAAAACAATCCATCAAACAAAGCAAGCCTTTGCAGTCAGGCGGCATCCAAGGTCCCATAGTAGCCTGCAGGCTGCACAGAACCCTGTAACTGTCTTCATTTACGAAGGGGACGAGCAAATTTTAGGACAGCAGCATCCCACAGTCTGACTTAATGGATTGCATGTGCCTACATGTTTTATACTGGGAAAAGAGTTTTAGAAGCTGCTTAGTGCATTACTAGGATGGTCACATTTTGCCAGGGTTACCACAGTAATTCTGTCATTGTTGTTTAACGTGCAGAGTGACGGTCTGTCATTTGTCTGAACTTAATTTAGCACTTCATTAGCCCGTGAAATGTTAAAAGCTCAAGGAAGAGTGTGAGAAATCTGTTTATCTTAGCTAATGATTAGAAGACATTCTTGGAGTTTGAGAGTAATTTATTGCAGGCTGATACTGCCTGGAGAGTTAAACGTCAACTTTGACTGTTTTAAGTGAAGTTATTAATTTACTGTTTCCTACTGTTCGTGTTCAGTATTGAGTTTCTTTGTCCTCTCAAAGGCTTGATCTCAGAGGACTGCTTTTATGGCAACTGAACAGTGAGAGACCCAAAATTATTTCATTTGGGGGTCGCCATTAGCAATAGCAGCCTGGTTAGTGCTTTCTTTGGCCCTTCAAGCAGCTCATTTGCTGCCTGGGAGCTGATAGTACACCAGTACTACACATTCAGCACGGCTTGGGAGATCGTGGGCAAGAGCATGTTTGGTTCCTTTTCCACCATCTCCTCTTTGTCTTTTTACCTGTGATTTTGGGTGTAAAGGGAGCATAGCAGTGTATTGCATGGTAGAGGGTAGCCTCTTCAGAAGTACATAGGTACATCAAATTAAAAAATTGTGATATCTTTCAGTGAGGCTTTGACACCAAAACTGCTTTGCACACTAAAAGATACAAGTGTTTATTCTATGTGGTGGGTCAGGATATGTACTGGAGACCTGGAGGAACCCAAGACTTAGCTTCAGTCTCAGACAGTGGCCATTATTTGTTCTGACACAGCTCTTTTGTTTCTGAGACTGGAGTTCAGTACCTCTGCACTGTGGAGCTACCTCATGTGTTTGTGCTGTGAGCTGCATTGCACAGTATGGAAATAGTTTAGGCTACTCAAGTCAAGAATCTTCTCCAGGAGAAGAGTCAGAATGCAGCAGTGCATGAATAACTTAATGATTAGCTGTGTGGCTGATTTCCTTACTGAAAAGTTTTCCCCAAGAAAAGCTGTGGAACGTAAGCGCTTAAATGGGTGCAGGAAGCATCCTCCTGTAATGCTCCCCCTGCCGCTATTGGAGGAGGTGATTCACATTCTTACTTTCTCTATTCCTCTCTCTTCTCCATGTCTGTTCATTTCTTCTCAGTAGATCTCAGTGTGCAAAGTACAAATCCGCTTTTGAGAGCTGATTTGGGTCCTTTTCCTGTGTAAAACAGAATTATTTAAGTGTCAGGGCTGGAAATGTAACTGTGTTGTAGCTTTCTGCATTTTGTCCAAAAAGGGCAGATGCTACTTCAAACCTGTCAGCATGGATTTTCATGAGCTGAAGGAGTCCTGTGTAACTGACTAAGTGCAGGAACAGGCACCCCTTGGAAAAATTTAGGTCAGCTGTGAGAGGTAGATTGCTACTGTGAACAAATTACAGGAGAAAATAGAAGAACACTGTGATAGTTCCAGCAAAAGTTGTCTATGTGGTCAGTGAAATGCTGTATTTAATTTCAGAACACGTAGTTAGTAGTTGTTCTGCAAAGGTCTTACTGGGGTTTTGTTTTGTTTTTACAGGTCCAACCTAGGTTGATTAATCCACTGAAGAATTTGAGACGTCTTGGACTCAAGCTTGTGGCAGAGTTTTTTTCTGATTATGAGACCTACAGCTTTAGCGTGGAAGAGATTGATGCAGTTTTCCATGCAGTGGTGTGGCCTCAAGTAAGTATTTCTTGTTCCTCCAAACCAGCTTGTGTATAACTTGTACCATGCAGAGGAGGAGTCCGTTGTGTCAGCTGTGTCTGTCACAAGATTGGATGTGACCTCAGACAGATTGTAGCATTCTGTTGAGTGTGTGCAAAGACAGTTTCTTGGCTCATGTCTCATTAGTCCTGGAATAATCAAGTCACAGGCTAAAGTACAAATTAATTCATCTGAATATGATGGATACAGTTTCTTTGTTCTTTAACCACAAAAGCAGACTCCTTCCCTGGATGCTTCAGGGAAGCAAAGTAATACTAGTCGCTTTGCTTTTTGACTTTTCTGTCTGGCATTTATTGGGCCTGTGGTAGGGGACTGCAGGAACGGAAGGAACCAGCAGGGTCTGTTGGTGGGCTGTGTGCTCTTGTGCCTGCCTGCTGGGAGTCCCATAAGAGCACAGTGACAAGGCACAGGGTGGTGGCCTTCGTCGGAGAAATTCAGATCACTTCTGAATTGGGAAAATGCACTATTGTGAGAGGAAGAGAGAACACACAGTACTGAAAATGAAATTGTGCTAGCCATGCCGGTGTACTAACAGCATCTGAGGTTAGCAGTGAGGGCCTCTACCAGCTTCTGGGTTGTCTCTACTCTAAAAGCAGTCGTCTCCACCCAAAGGGTAACTGAGCAAGATGGGCTGACCTCAGCAGAGCTCATCCACTGAGATTTTTGAAGTATCCAGAAGTCCAGCTGCCTTGTGGCAGAAAAGACTGTCAGAGAACACCGGGAGTAACTGCTGTGATCTATGAAACCCCAGATCTGCTTCTCTAGACGTTGTCTGTGTTTACTGCTACCTTATTTCTCTGCTCTTCCAGTAACAATATGTGATACGTAGCACATATATGTAGACAAACAGTAGATAAAATACTTCCAGGCAGTGCGTGTAGCTCTGTACTTCACTGAGCTGGGCAACAAGGAGTTGTATGTTCCTGGTTTGTCCATGGAGTCTTTTCAAGGCCAGGGTGCCACACTGGCAAAGCATTGAACATTTACCGCAGTCCCAGAGCAGTTCAAGCATGTGGTTCAGGCTTTAAGTCAGCAAAGCACTTAATGCTTTTGGGGAGCATTGTGTTTGGAAATGCTGAGTAAATCTGAACACGATGTAAAATTGTTTTTAGTCAGAAGTCCTGTTATCCTGATAGTTCTGTCTTCCTGACATCTGGTTTTGGAGCTTGGATGGCAGTGTGATCTAGAAGCTCCCTCTAGAGGGAGTTTCCACCGGTAAACTCCATGAAGATTTGGTTTTGGCAGAAGAATCGTTTGACTTGTGTTCTTTCCTTTTTTAAGGCGATGGAACTGAGGTGTATAAAAACTCATGGAGAGGGAAAATTGTTTTAAGCCTGTTGTACTTGACACTGGAGTTTGCTGCTCTTCATACCGGAGGAGTTTGCTGCAGAGGCTCAATATTGTTACCCTGCACAGCAGCATTCCTACAGGATTGAATTAACCGTTTACTCTTCTCAGAAAAGCTCTGTTTTATGCAGAGCAATAACATTACCAGCCTTCGGGGGCAGGAGAAGAAGGTTTCTAAGACCCAGGCTATGATGGTCAAACCTGCCTTCTTTTCTGTTATGCTCAGATCTTGAGTGCAGACTGAGCTAGTCCAAACCCTACATGCACCGTCCTGGCTATTGCCTTCGAATGCACTGGAGCCTCCCCTGCCTGTGTGTTCACTAGCGGTGCCCTGCTGACAGTCCAGCTATAGTCAGGGGTGGAAACCCAGCTGTGTGACTTGTGCGCAGCTTGTCGGGTTGCAGAGTTGCAGAGAGGAGGGAGCCAGATGTGTGCACTGGGTCTCTTGCCTGTCCCCAGTCATGTGAAGGAGCAGCGGCTACTGTGTGGTGCATAGACTGGGCAACTCTTAAGTGGGGTTGTTTTGGACACAGAACCCTTGAAGGAGATTCCATTCCCTGGGTGCGGTGCAGTGCTCAAGCCTCTCCCTGAGCAGAGACGGTGCTTTTATAGCAGCTGAGGCCACGGGGACATAGAGTAGATGCTGGAATGGCAGATGCTGTGGCCAGGGTGTAGGAAGTGTGGGAGGAGTAAGTCTTGGGTGTCGCGCTTGAGTTCTCATAGGTATGCCCGGGAGAGGTTGCTAGGTCTCTGCAGTGAATGTGAGGCTCCATGGGGAGTCACTTTCAAGGCACAAATGGTAGCTGGAGTAGTGTATAAATAGGAGTAAGATAATCTAGCAGTGATTCCACAAATATTGAGGGAGCTGGAAAAATGGTGATGAAATTCTTTTCTACAAAAGGTAAACTATAGCTTGTAGTGGGGTCTTCGTTAGAGATGAGGTTTTTAAGTGGCTTTACCTACTTGTGTTGCATTGGTGTGTGATTTTTATCTCCTTTAGGTTTGCAGGTTGGCTTCAGAGAGTCAGTATTCTCCCACTTTTCTGCTCAAACTCATTCACACCTGGAGTAAGAATCCCAGGTAAGCGTTCTCCTCGCAAAGAAGCATGAGTACATCTGAGTACACAAAATTCAAGAAAAAAAGAGCATGTTACTGTAACAGGTTATGAATTGTGTCAAAACCCTATTTTTTTTCCATTAGGCTGTTATTCTTTTGGTAGCAGTCCAGATGTAGTTGGGAAGCTTTCCAGTTTATGCAATTACTCTCTTTTTAGTGGGCTGCTTTTCCCATATATGAACAATCAAGCAGATATGTAGCCCAAACCCAGGTGATGGGTGAGGAGGAGGGCTGACTTCTTACAATATGTCTGTGTCTTGATCAATGACTTCTTAGCCTTGGGAGGTGGGGAGTGAGTTTTACAATATCTCATTTCATTCATGTTTTTTGATTCGTTATTTCTTTCTAATTTATGAAAGAATGTGAGCAGGTTCAGCACAAAATCTGTGACTGAGATTCTGACACGGGAAGTTGTGAGAGAGCTTTTTTTTGATGCAGATACTGTGAGAAATTCCAACTCAGCTGTCTTCAGTGATTTTTACCTCTTTCACAGACTCACTACTTTACTGAAGTATCCAGTATCTGTTTTAAGACATGTCCTTTGTAGGCATGAAAAACTTATATATAAATGTATGTAAAAAATTGTAGGTTAAGAGCAGACTTCTTTTTGCATAAAAGAATTATAAAATTGTAAACTTAAATTTTCAGCCTATCTTTTTTTTATAATCTTTCTCTCAGGTATTTCCCCTTGCTGGCCAAGCAGCGGCCAGATCACCCAGAGTGTGATATACTGTCAAATGTGTTTGCTGTTCTGTCAGCCAAGAATTTGTCTGAGGCCACATCAAGTCTTGTGATGGACATAACTGATAGTCTTCTCAACAGCCCAGATTTTGAACCCACAGAACAGGTTTCCAGCTTGAGCGTGACTGACTGTGTTGTCGTGGTCACGGGAGACGTGACAGAAGGTATGCCTGCATAAGAGTCCTGAGAGGCCCCTTTGGTGCTTTGGATGGAGGTGTTACATTAAGTTGAGGTTGCCTTTGTACTTGTTGAGAATACTGGAGAAGGAGAACTCCCAGTGGAGATGGAAAAGTCAATGTACAAATTAGTCTTGGCGTGCTCAAGAACTGTAAAGTCCTGCTTGTCTCATGACTGGTGAGATCCACATTTGAGTGTCAGGGTCCTGAACATGGAGAAATTTGTTATAAGGAGGGAAAATGTTTGTGTTGTCCACCTGTTTTGTCTGTGAAGCTTTGAATGATAGGATAACTTTAAGACTTGCATTGCTGACTTGACTCTGAGCCTAACATCAAGTTTTATATAAAAGCCCACTCACAATATGCACATGGTCATGCATCACTGATATTTAGTCTCTACTCCCTGATAAGAAAAACCTGCCATTGATTCCTTTTATCTGTGAGTGGTAATAGACAGGAAGTGTGGTATGCTGTGGAGCCATCTTTCACCTGTAACACTCAAAGGCAGTGGAAAAGAGAGCACTTATTGCTGTGCCTGAGTTATGGCAGCTTTGATTTGCACAAAAGGTCAGTGGTAAAATAACGAAAACTGCGTCTATAAATGTGCCAGCCATTTTAGGAGACGGTTACTACCTTTGAGGAACCTCCTTGGTACCTTTTGATAAGCCCACACTTAGCGGAGCTGTTACTGAAATCTGTGATAAGAGCTTTTATTCTCTGCATGTGTTTTCTTTGGTCCCAGCAAGTTAGACTTGGTCTCAGCAAGTGCTGGTGCATGACCCCAGCAGCCAGGTGCCCTACACATTCATAGCTCCTATTGCTTTTTTTTTTCTTCCACTGATGACAAACTTCCTTTGTCTGCCTTTCCCCCTTTGTTTATTTAGGGTTAGATGTCCCTTCTGTTGCTTGCAGCACAGAGTTGGGTATTGCTAACTGTTGTATCCCTTACAGAGACCCTTAGCCTAGGTTGCCGCTTGGTTCTGCCTCATGTTCCTGCCATACTTCAGTACTTCAGCAAAACAATGTTAAATGTGGAAAAGATGAAAAAGAAGAAGTATAGAGCTCAAGTCAGCAAAGAGCTGAGTATACTTTCCAAGTAAGTGATTTCTTAGAGCTCAACACAATTAAAAAGTTGGGAGGAGGGAGGAAGAAAGAGGTTTTTCATAATAGGTTGCAAATTAAAAAACACTAAGTCTCAAACTATTTAAATTTAGAGCAGTTGAAAATACCTTGCAAGTTACTAGTGACTGAGAGGGGAAAAGTTTTCAGAAATTGATTCTATCTGTTTCTATTGCTGGTACTCAAAACCAATGCCTCTTGGGTGTAGGAGAAGGTACAGAAATGCCTGCAGTCATGTGGAACTGAATACTTGGGCTGACACCGTGATTTTTGGTGGGTATGCTCTATTAGCCTGGGTGCAGATGGATGGGCTGACAGTGCCTTCTGATATGGCACTAGTGCTGAGTGAGTTGTTCTTTGCTGTATACTGGTGATTGGTTTGATATAAAATAGTGTATTACCTTGTCTTATTTTGCAGGATCAGCAAATTTATACAAGAAAAGAGTCAGAATTCAGTACTTGTGAGCCTTCTCCTCCCTTTCCTTTATCAGAGTAACATGGAGCAGGTAGGCAGAAATTACTTCCCTCCCCATTAAACATATATTTTTCTTTTAATAAAGTAGATTTGTTTAAGATGCAGTTAAAAATCTTAGTGATTACATGCCATTTCTCATGATTAGCCTGAAATCGAGTCTTCATGTGTTTGTAGCTTGTAATCTGCTCAGCATGCTGTGATGTTACATGTTGATGCGTACAAGGCACTGGATGCTTTGTACCAATGCCAGCGCTCAGGCTGACTCTGTTCCCCCTTTTCATGGGGAAGGTCTGCAGAAGTTTTTATGCAGTCTTTACCTCCTTTGCCACTGTAGTCAATCCACCAGATTCTTTGCAGTGTTTGAAATAAATGCTCCTCTTCACTGTGGATTTTATGCACCCCAAATCCAGAGGCACAGCATCTGGACAGCAGTATGAATACACATGGTTAAGTGTGTAGTACATACTGTGTGGCAGTGCTACATTCGTCTGTCAGAGGATGAAAGGCGAACATTTTACAGTGCTATTAAAATGCTCCTCTATTTCCTGCTTCCATTCTATTCTCCTTCCGCTCTTAAAGAATCCACTTGTGGGTAGAGAAGTGTATCTCAAAACTGAAACTTCCCTAAAATCCTAAATTTCTCAGGCATGCAAAGCAGTTGAAAGAAGCAGAGCTCTCCATGGCTTAGGCTTTTGTAAACTGTTAAATAAATCCAGCACTGGGGATATTGGTAAACTATTTTGTCTGGGTTTCCCTCTCTGCCAAACCTTGTTTTCAGAAATATAGTCCCATCTACAATGAAGGAATGTATTGATTATTCGGCTTGGTTGCCTGAGTCCTTGGATCAAGGTTTGGGTCTTGTTTTTCTTAAAAAAAAAAAAATGCAGTTACTCAATAAGAGATTTTTCGGTTTGCAGAAAGAACTGATAGGCAGCAACCTGTAGCTTCTGCTTTGCAAGTGGTCATTTAATTGTTCACAGAGGATTCTTGGTTTTTAAATGTCTGAATCATTAGGGGACCATATATGATTTCTATTCAGGGAGATCATACAAGTATATGGTGCTGTTAATGTTTGTTTCACAGATCAAGAAAGACTACCTTTTAAAGCTCTGTTGGTTCTCCCGACCTTTGAGTCATTTGAGGAAAGACACAAAAAAGAAGTCTTCGTCATCATGGCATTCTTCTCTAACACTGTGCTTGTGTTTAATTGAAAGGTTGTGAGTGCTTCTGAGAGATTTGATGGTTGCATTGAGTGTGTCGTCCTAATTCTTTGTTCTCATTCAGTGTATGTGATCTGAATAAAATACAGCACAGTTCACTCTGTGTCGTGAAATATTTCCCAAGCAAATGAAATAATCTTGTGAGGTTTCAGTGTTTATTGACAGTTATCTATTTCTTTCAGGGTACAGAGATTGACATTCTGGAGACAGTGCAGAACTTGCTGAGGCATTGCTCAAACCCTACAAGCTTTCTCAAACCACTGGCAAAGCTTTTTTCTGTCATTCAGAACAAACTGTCTCGACATAAGCTGTGCGTGGTATTTCAGGTATTGCATTTTTTTGTGTATTTCTGTGCTTTTTTCATTTGTTGTGAGAGAACAAGAACAAAATAATTAGCAATATTTATCTTTGTTGTATATGAGCTTAAAAACCTTTTAAATCTGCATATCTGTTAAGTGAAAGTAACAGAATCGCAGATGATAGAAATTAATGAGCTGCAAGAAGACTGGTAAAAGTTTTGGCTTACAGCCTGGTTGATGTGAGTATCACCGGGGTTCTTTTGTGTAAGAGAAGCGAAATAAAGCACACTTCGTCCATAACAGATCCTGTATCTTTATGAAATAAGAATGACTTTGAGCATCCGGAAGATGATTTTTGTTTGTATTCTTCTCTCACAGGTTTATAGCAGTCAGGCTGTTTTGTACTTCTTTGAAGTGACTTGCGTAACTTCTTTTTTCATTGGGAAAACCCAGGAAACGCTCAGTGTAGATATGTAGAAACTTAGGAGCTTAAAACACACATCTTCCAACTTATGGAAGATTATGGAAGAATGGCTCTTGTTAAGCTTCTAACAAGAGAAGAATTGATGCTGTTGCTTTCTTTATTTTTTTTGTCTGCAGTGGTAAAGTCTTGAGTTCTCCAAATTTTTTAACAGCTATAACAGTTGTTAAACTATTGTCTTCTGTTTCTTTTTAGACTTTGTCTGATTTGGACAGCGAATTGAAGTACATTACTGATGTTGTTAAGGTACACAGTTTCTTTGCTCACTTTTTTCCCCCGACATTGTATTGTCATGTTTCTGACAATTTTTCATGAATGACTTGTTGCCATTTCTTAGCTGAATGCCTTTGATCAACGACATCTCGATGATATCGACTTCGATGTACGTCTGTCAGCATTCCAGTCAATCACAAGCCACATCAAAGAAATGCAAGCAGTGGATATCAACTTCCTCATCCCCGTTATGCACAACTGCTTCTATACCATCCAGGTTGGCTGAATGTTCCTTCTCTTGGTTTGTGCACCATGTCCATGATGTATCTAACTTCCAAATTATTTCCACTAGCTATTTTTTGACACTGCAAAACATTCAGAGAGCATACTTGAGTCCTACAAACACCTGTTTTTAATTTGTGTCTGTTTGCCTTTTCACCTGTGTGTCCAGAGGGACAAATACAGTGCAGCAAGAAGGCTCACCAGAGTGCAGTGCAGCTTTCTATCAGTGAGCCTTGGAACTGTTTGGTCAATTTGTGCTGTATGAAAGGCATATTACAGTCTTGAAAGGCTGCTTTACTTTTTCTAGGAGCATGTTCTGGTTGCGTGGGCTTGCTGGTAAATCTAAAAGAATTTTTCCTGTTTGGAAGGGTGGCCATTAATTCAGGGCTAGAACTTCTACAGGAAGGGTCTCAAGAGTTATTTGATCTCTACAGGCTTTGTTATGTTCTGTCCAGTAGTATTATTCAGTCTAGTCTTTTGGGGGTAAAAAGGTGTCATATCCAAACTCATGTGCTACAATTTCTTCATCCACTCAGCTAGGGGATATGGCTCTTAGTGACAACGCAAGCCTCTGCTTGACCAGTTTTATCCACCGACTGGCAGAAATAGACCACACAGAAGATGACTACAAGGAGCTAATCCAGCACACTCTCCTGGAGTCTGTGAGAAGAGGGCTGAAGAGTAAGACTGAGGTGAGGTGCTGTAATCTGATTACACGTCTCCAGCTGTCTTCAGGACGCCAGGGCATATGAGATTTCTTATAGATGAGTTCTTTGAATCTGTTGCTCGGATAAAAAATGCAGATGCCCACTGTAGTCAAACTTACCCATCATTTGAAATCTTACAAAAAATCTAACAAGTTACAGAACCCCACTGTCTTGTGTTTCTTTGCCATTGTTCAGCTTTTCTTGGTTGTAGCTCATTCTGTGGAGGAGAGACTTTAATTTACGTGCAGCCCAAAATAGAGGTGTATTCGCTGTTACTAAAGAATAGGACTTGGCCTGAAACACTCTGTAAATGACAGCACTGCTGTTCTGAGGAGTGTGTAGCAGCCTCTCTGAGGGGTGCTTAACCTTCACTGCTTGCTGTTTGCAGAGCATCCAGCAGGACTACACATCATTACTTTCCTGCCTCATTCAAACGTTCCCAGCAAATCCTGAATTCCGGGATTTGGTCCAGTTGACCAACCGCCATGATCCTGACATGGACTTCTTTGAGAACATGAAACACATGCAGGTAAAAGGCAACACGGATTCCCTAGCACCTCTCTCCCCCTGCCAAAGCAAAAGCATTTTACTATGGGGTAACATTTTCTAAAGCATCTGTGCGTTGTCTTTACAGAGAAATTGAACCTGTGTCATTAGGTATTGGGTTAAAAAAAAAGGCGGGGGGGGAACGTGAGCATTGTCGCATGGGTCATGGCAAATCAAAGTCATATTTCTATCTAAAAATGTCTTGGCTGTGTGATTTAGAAGCACTCTTTTTACCTGTTCCTAATTTAGCTAAAAGAATTGCTTTCATTTTAAGTGATTGTTCATGATCTTGAGCGGGCAACTTCACATTACAACCTGTGTGTGACCCAGCCCACAGTCAGCAACAGTGTCCTGAGGATCACTCTGATGTAGCTAGGGAACAGGTATTTTTGTTTTTAATAGCCTGTTCCTGGCTACTCGCTGTCTGGAGGCTCTGCAGCCCCTTTTCATTCACAGGACTTTAATATAAATGTTGCACAAAGCCTGGTCTCCTGTTTTTTCTTGCAGTACGAAAATACAGTGTTTCTCCTGCTTTCCAAGATGCAATCCGAGAGCACCTTTGCTACATCTGTACTTATATGTAGAGTCTAAATTTTTCCCTTGTAATTTTATCAAGCCTTCTCATCTTGTATCAGTTGCCTCCCTTGTTTGATAACTGAAGATGGCACAGTCTTAGGATTGTGAATTCACAGTGAAATATCTCATTGAGCTGGAATATTTATTGAGGCAAAAGGCTAGTGAAAGCCCAGAGGCTGAAGGAAAAAGGCATGGCCTGTCCTTGAAAATGAACGTAATATGTTTATGACATTACTAAAAATTGAGGCATTTTCAGAACTGCTGAATGTATGTGCTCCCTCATGCTAGGTGTGACTCAAGGGCCACCTCATTAACTGCCTCTCATGTTTGGCTCAGATCCACAGGAGGGCACGAGCTCTGAGGAAACTGGCTAAGCAGCTCACTGAAAAAAACCTTGTGCTGTCTTCCAAATCCCTGCAGAACTACATCATGCCTTATGCTACTACTGCCATTTTTAATGAAAAAATGCTTAAGGTAGGCTTTTAAATTTAATGCATCCATTTTGAATATTTTCATCTTTCTTGTACCATTCTCCTTAAAAGACTAACCAATTCAAAAGGCTGATAGGTTTGTGGAGTGAGTGTTCCCATTTCAGATGAGTGCTGTTCTTCTTTTGGTGGCAGAAAGAGGGTTTGGAAGGTGCAGATGCAGTCTGGGCCCAATCGTATATCTGTTAAACCTGTCCTGTTTCTTGAAGATGGATCTCTTTAGTGTTTGGGGTTTTTTATGTTGGGTGTTTGTTTGGTTTTTTTTACTTGGGGTTATATTTTTTTGCAATTTTGTAATCAAGTTATTATTTTTTCCCCTGTGTCTCTGAACTGCTGTCTTCCTGTTCAGTTGTGAGATTAGTCACTCTTTGGCAGCAGAATGTGTGTAGTGGGGAACATAGGCTGTGCCTACTAATTGAGGTGGGAATAAATACTGTTTTCTCTGGACTTATGGGGGAACTGCAGGAATCAGCTGAAAACGTCTGAAATGATTAGTAGAAATCATTAGTGGCTTTGTAATTAAAGTTTGAAAGGTGACATTTTGTTAGTCGCTTTCCATACATTTTATTGAAAACCTGTGCAGTGAAATTACTTATAATGTCAATGTGGATAGACTTTCTACTTGGGACTTGGAAAAGCAAGGCTTCACGCTTCTGTACAGTTCCCTGCACATTATCAGGAGAACAGCAGAGCTGCTTATGTCAGACCAAGCAAGTGTCTAATTCGTTTACTGTCAGAAATATTCTTCTGAAGCTGAAACAATTAGAGCTTAAGCACAGGACCGAACACCTACAGCCATACAGACTGTGCCCATCAGTAAAGTGACTGCAGTCGTTCTTTGACCAATGGGAGGTAAAATGCATTGATGGAAACCTTGGTGAAGACACAAACACATTTTATTTCACATCAGAAATGGGTTAATGATGTGTATTTCTAATTGATCAGCATAGCCCAGCAATGTGCCATGTATCTGTGGTTAGATATCTTGACGGGTTTTCAGCTCTTCACGCAAATGAAGAACTAAAGAAGACTATAGATTTAGTTATGTGAGAAAATTTAAATGTGTGCAGAAATAGTTGGAGGAAGTGGGTCTGGAGATCTGCTTGGTCAGCTGTGATTTGTATTTTTTATTTTTTATTTTTTGTTTTCTTTACCTGGTGGTCAGGAGGAGATCTAAAAGAGCAGAATACCAAGCATCCCCACTAGACAAACATTACTTCTTCTGGCTCTTGTTGCTTTGAGTAAAGTATGCTTTAGACACATGTTCATCATCAATGTTAACAGCAACTGAATTTCTGTCTTTTGGGCAGCATGAAAATATGGTAACAGCCTCGGTTGAAGTTGTTGGAGCTGTCTGCCAACATCTGTCGTGGTCAGCATACTTGTACCACTTAAAGCATTTCATCCATGTCCTGCAAACGGGACAGATCAGCCCAAAGCTGGGAGTCAGGTAGGTACTGTGAACGATGCTGCTCTAGGTTTCTCCAGAGACTGCTAAGACAAAATTGAGTGTCTTAAGGAGCATCACATGGATTTTAGCCTCTTCCCTGGGATGAGAGATTGCCAAATTTGAGGTGGGTTTATGCAAGTGAAAGTGGCCATGGCCTTGCAGCCTGCAACTATGAAGGATTAATAGGTCATTACTTTCTCATGCTGTGTCTCACTGAGTGCATGCCAGCATTAGCAGCTTCTGCTTCTGTCAGGCTGTCCCTGCTCCTGGGACACCTCCAGTGAGCTAGGTCACAGAATGCATCTAGCTGAAAAGCAATCATTTTTTATTTCCTGGGTTGCTATTTCAGGATGAACCTTCTTATGCTGCAGTGTCACTGAGCCTGAAGTTTTCCAAGAAGTGCTTTTAAGGTTTTCTGTTGTGTTGGTCTATGCAGCCTCTCCTTTTTGTGTAGAGTACTGATCTCTCTTCATGTTTTCCTTCTGTAGCTTGTTAGAGAGAGTGCTGGAAGCCTTTCACTTTGACCATGAAACGCTTGAAAAGCAGCTTGTGACCATTGACAACCAAGGTGAGCTTTCTGCTCCTGACTGTAGAAACACTACCTGTAACTGCTCAAGGTGCAGCTAATCAAATGTTTGTGTTTTACTCTTGACATCAGCTACTTTCAGCTTTTTTAAATGTGCATATTGGAAACTAGTTTTGACTTGCCTCCTCAGAAGCAATGCACGCTGTCCTCCTGTGTGGTGACAAAGTGAGGAAAGGTGCAGGGAACCATCTCCATGTTACCTCTCCGTCCCAGGCCTCCATAAGCCAAAACAGCCTGGGCTAGGTTTATGCAAATCTGGGGGGTTCTCCAAGGTCTGCACCCACCCGCGTGGCTGCTGTCACATCTGAATTTTTTGTCCTTGATGTTGGCTGCTCTTAAGGTTATCTGCGGCCTGAGAAGGGTGCTGTATGTCCTCGCCTTGCTTCCCCCGCCATTTCATGGGAAGAACTGGTATCTTTGGCTTCTTCACCATTGTGGTTACCTATGTTGTGCCCTTTGGGATATTCTGAGGAAGGAGGAGGATGTCTCACAGCTGTGCTTGTCAGTACCTCTTGCCTTGTGAAATTCTCAAATGTAAGTGAATGGCAGTTCTCTCAGGTTCAAGCACATTGACCTTTGCTAAGGTGTCTACGGACTTCAGCCGAAGAGTAACCTAGTCTTTGCTTTAAGCCTAGCCCTGAGGGGTGATTATCAGAAACTGGCATGCCAGATCTTCTCTACCCAGTAAAACAACCCTGATGCTTACTCATTGTTTGCTGTTGCTGATGATAGGTGGGAGCTTTGTCCAGAACAAAGCCATCACAAGAGTCACTTCTAAAGGGCTCGATTTTTTTGTGGCCTCCTATATTTACCTATGCTTTTGACAATTACTTGACAGAAGCTGCTGCCATGGACCTTGATCCAGTGGTTGAGGGTGAAGAAGCCATGGAGCAGGAGCAGAGTGAAGGGGAAGAGGAGGTGGTTGAGGAAAAGAAAGAGAAGAATCTCCCTGAGGAGCCGGCAGAACCTGAGCAAGTGGCTGAGACATCTGAAGATGCTGAGCAAGTGACCAAACCTGTTTCTTTCTTACCCCGAAATAAAGAGGAGCTGGAGTGTCTGATCAAACACATTCAAGATACAGTTACAGTCAACATCTTGCCTAAATTGCACAGGTGTATTGTTGCAAAGGTGAGGAGTTGGCACTGGAAAGGTGTTTTGCAGGCCTGTGCTGCTACTGTAAAGGTTGGGGTGCCACTTCAAAGCCCAGTGGAGGAAATGCAGCACATAAAAAAAAAAAATAAATAGATGCAACTGGAGAGAGACCACCTGAAAGCATAAAAGAGGCTTCATCCCCTTTGTTGTGTCATGGAGATTGCTGACAGACTCTCTGGTCAGTGTGAGTGTGGTGTCTTTACTTCCCTGCTGAGAATTGTCTTGAACCACACAAATGAAACAATTCACTTCGTGCAACCTGTTGAAATGTTCTCAACCACTTGCTAGCACCCAGCTTAGCTTCTGTATTGAAAACACAGGGATTCATCTCAGCTGTCCTTTAGCTGTCTTGAGTTTTTTCCTGTAGTCAGCAGAGGATAGCAACTTGCCTTGTTGGCCTCTTCTAGGGTTTGTTGAGACAAAGCAGGATTTGTTTATGTATAGTAAAAGTGCATTGTGTCTTGCTTTCTTAAAAAGGTTAAAAGAGATGAGGAACACAAGCTTGTGAAATCCAACGTTGTGAATGATGATGAGGTAGTTCGTATTCCATTAGCTTTTGCAATGGTCAGGATGATGCAGTGTCTTCCCCAAGAAGTGATGGAAGCCAACCTGCCAAGGTAAATCCTGTCAGTGCTCCTTAAATGCTGTTCATTGTGCTGGGAACGAGTGCAGGCACCTTTCTCAATCTATGGTTACTTACAAGGCTAAATCCAAGAGGGGCATCCTAATGGTCCTTTAATTACTTTGTTTTAAAACTCATTTTCCTAGTGACATTCCCCTCTGCTAGCATTTGACTTCTGTAAAGCTAAGTTTTAAAGGAACTTGGTAAATAAGAACAGAGCTGTGAAGCAAGGTGCACAGGTAGGGGAGGCAGAGCTGGGGAAAGAATAATGTACAGAATGGAAGGAGAATTGGTAAAACGTCTTGAAGGACAGTAGGTATGTGTATGACTTTAAAGCCTTTCTATGATGCTGTCTTTGAGTATAGCTGTGGTTGTGAAAAAGGCCTGAAAAGCAGCCTCTTTAGCTAGCAGTGTAATTAGTTCTGCTCTGTTTGGGGGTGAACTAAGCTGTTTATCTCTGTTTCCAGCATCCTGCTGAAAGTCTGCACATTTCTGAGGAACAGATTTCAAGAAATCCGGGACATTGCCCGTAACACTCTCACTAAAATCATGGAAACATTGGGAGTGAAGTACCTTCAGTACATCTTAAAAGAGATGCAGTCCACTCTCGTCCATGGGTACCAGGTAATGTTGAAATTCTTGAATGTGTTTGGAGGAGAATGCTAAGGGAAGGTGCTACTGAAATTGTTTTGCACCGGTAGAATGGCTTGATATAATACAACTGAATACTATTGCTAGTGCCTACGTCAGTCTTTGTTATGCCGTGTGTCAAACGAGGGTCTGTACCCAAAGAACTTACAGTCTAAGCAGGGAAGAAGAGAGGATATCCATTTTCCCAGTGAAGAGTTGAGGTATGGAGGTGAAGGATGAGTTTCTGGTTCCAATAAGATTAGTGGAAATCTTTCCAGTAAGGTCTTTAGGGCCAAGCATCATCTGAGGTGAGTTGCCACAGAGTCTGCACAGGCAGTATGTGGTGATGCTAATTGAAGTCTTGCTTCCTAGATCCAGAGCCAAGGCTCTGACTATTAATTCGTCTTTCCTCTTTCCACGGTGGTTGGGGTTAAGAATAATTTTCTATATGAAATACTACAGTGGAATAGCATGAGCTTCTAGCTGCTGTAAAAGTGAAAGTGCCAGTTAGCACAGCATAAAAATATCAGTGAGAGCACTGGGGAAAGAGGAGATTCCAGCTCTCCTGCTGGTGTGTGGAGGGACGGGCTACTTCCTGCTGCTGGTACGTGGATTCTCCTCCTCCCTGTGATTTTTATTTTTTTTTTATTTTTTTTTTTTTATTTTCCTATAATGAGAACTCAAATGCAGTGTGTGAGTTGTGATGTCTGCTATGGGAGTCTCCCCATGCAGTATTATTAAAGAGGTCTATGCAGGGGTTTGGAAACATGATCTTTCTCTTTTCCGCAGCTCCATGTGCTGACTTTCACTGTGAACCTGCTACTGAAGGGCCTTGCTACCAGGCTCAGTGCTGGTGATTTGGACCCCTGCTTAGATATCCTGATTGAGGTAAAAACTATTCAAGATTGAAGGAAAGAGCATCATGAAGTGCCTGGGGCAGATTCTGGGAGGAGAAGGTTTTGTGTAGATTGTCTCAGGCTTGGTGGCAAACAGGGCTGATTGTGTGTGTACTGCAAAGGAAGGAGACCGTTTTCTACTGAGGCATCATCAGACCCCTTGTAGAGTAGCAAAGTATCTCTGAGGCTGTATCCTGAGCCCTGCGTCCTGAGAGGGAATGTGTTTAAGATTAAGATGTTTCCCTATACTCTAAATGGCTGAGCATGTCAACAGACATCTAGTCAATGCAGTCCACAGAGCCCAGGAGCTCAGCTGGGCACCCAGATGGGTTATATTTGGATGTCCTGGTCTGACTGCAGTCCTACTCATTCCATCACAACACCACAGAGGGATGTGAGAACAGCATCCTCATATGGTTTGTTCAAACTGAGGTGTTTTACATCGACAAAGGAAAGCTAGACATGATTTGTGGGAAAACTGGACAATTGTTTTTTTCTGTGAGTGGGGAAAAAATAGTGTTGTTCTGCTGCTAATGGAGGAATCTGGCTTTGCTTTTCTGCTCCTCTCATTCACTTCTCTTGCCTGATTTCCAAAGATTTTCAACCAAGAGTTGTTTGGGGCTGTAGCTGAAGAGAAGGAAGTGAAGGGAATTGTCTCCAAGGTCATGGAAGCACGCAAGAACAAGAGTTACGATTCCTATGAAATTCTCGGAAAGTTCATAGGAAAAGGCCAGGTGACGAAACTTATTCTGCCACTGAAAGAGGTAAGAAAAGTCAGCCAGAGTCTTTCTTAACTCTGAGCACTCTAAATTCTGTATGGTCTAAAAGAAACTTTAGAACCTCCAGGTGGCTACTCTGAAATTACTTATATAATCCTGGTTTGGCTTCTCATTTATCTTTTGAAAAGCAGTTTGCACCCAGCTCATAAAATGAGATTTTACTATTGATGTCTAGGACAGGAAATGGCATTCTGGGAAGCTTTCAGCCCCTGCTAGAAGGGAAACATCCCACTGAGTTCTCTGTGCTGTCTCCCTCTGCCAACTCTTGTTTCTTCTGGATCTCCAAAGTCCTGCAAGACTGCTCTGTGGGTTGATTTTTTTGTGCATGAAGGAAATGTCACCAGATTATGCCCAGGCTCTGTCCGTGTGCAATAATTGCCTTTTCAGATATGCGTTGTTTTTTGTTTGGGGTTTGTTTTTTTTTTAAGTAGAGTGCAAGCTCACACTGAAATGGAGCCCTGGTTTGCTCAGGAGCTCTGGAGTGTCCTGGTGGTGATAGGTGAAGGGGATGGAGACCAAGAAAAGGCTGGAGAGAAAGGGAGGGATATCGGGACAGAGCTGAGGTGGTGGGATGTTGTTCATGTAGGGAATTGGGGACTTAAGGCAGCAGGTGATGAGAGAGGAGTTGCTCTGGCTTTTCCCATGATTTCTGAATACAGATGGCACTGTTCCGTCCTGACTGTCATCGTTGTGCCTTTGCAGGTTCTGGAGAGTACCACAAGCTTGAAGATAGTCCGGAAGGTGCACGAGGCGCTGCGTCACATCATGGCAGGGCTGATCTTCAATTCAGACATGAACGCAGAATCCCTCCTCCTCCTCAGCCATGGTCTCATCAGTGAAAACTTGCCTCTGCTCACTGAGAAGGCCAAGTGAGTTCCAGGGTGTTATCCACATGGTCTGTTACCGGTTAGGAGGCTTGCTTGCAGAAATGGCAGCTCTGAAATCCAACTGATCAAGTGTATAAGGGTTTCTTTGCTTTTATTTGCTTTTTGTTTTCAATGTGAGTGAATGATTTGGGCAGTCAGAGGGCAAGGAGAAAGCTTGGAAATGGGAGTGATCACTTCCTGAACTCATGGGAGTCTGCTCTTGGAAGTGCTCAGGGCCTTCAGTAAGGCTTTTTCACCACCTGGTAAGCTGGTATATGCATTTGTGTGTTTGGATGAAGGGACGAGGGGCAGTGTTTAGGAGGGAGCTACAAACTGGCATGTAAGAGGTGTTTGGGGTCCTGGACATTTTCATGGGGTCAGGAACAAGAGAAACTGTGGGCTGTCACTTTATCACTTCAGTGCTCTTGCAGAAGTCGGGGAGCACCATCAGATTTCCTCTCCGTCTGGTGGTGTCACTGCTCAGAGCTTAACCTCGGTATCTTGCATTTCCTATGTTACGTAGGCTGGCTTGCTCTAGAGTATGACAGCTGTTTGCAGGCTTCTTCGAGCAGTTTTTTAAGCCATCAGAAACTGAAATAAGTAGCAGTAAATGAAGCGCAGTCAACAGTGGTGGGAAGTGTATTTCCTTGAAGGAACTACCAAACTTTTGCCTGTCCACTGAGAAGAAACAAGTGGGAATGTTATGCAAATCAGCGTGCATTTGTTATCTTCGTAATAGTGACATTGTTCTTAAGTCGGAGGGTCCTGTCTGTCAGGCTGCTCTCAAGTTCGTTTTATTTCTGTGTTCTGTCTGTGACCTGCTTTGGCTTGCCATGTGGGTAGCAGCTGATCACAGGCCAGCTCTCTTCACGCCCAACAGCAGGCTTGTTGTGGAGAGGGTTGAAATCTGAATATTCTCCTTTGCCATACACTGTTTTTCAGAAAAAAAGTTGCCCCTCCTCCAGATCCTCGGCTGCAACCAGAGAGCTGCCTGCTGCTCCAGCCCACTCCCACGAGAGGAGGGCAGAAAGCACATGTCAGCAGTAGGACCAACACGTATATCTTGGTTGATTCAGGACTTCGGGTAAGGATCTCCTCAGATACAAAGTTTTGCAATCAAAAGTTTTGTTAAGAGCATCCAAAGGAAGGTATTCTGGATATATTGTGTTAACAATGCAGCCACTAGCCTTAACTTTGTTTTGCATGTTGTAACTCCAATGTTGCCTCTTAGAGAGCTATAAAAAGAGCTTAGCCTGTTGCAGATATTTGAATGGGGTATGGCATGAAGTCTGCTATAACCTGAAACAATGTGGGACCTTACTTGACTTGTTCGAGTCCCGGCCTGACTTTGAGATGAATGTCCTGTGCTTTCTATGGCAGCTGCTGCACATGAGCCTGAAGAGGTCCAAAGTAAATTCTTCTGAGGAGCATGCTTTGGAAATGTTAGACCCTTTTGTTCAGCTGCTTATAGACTGCCTGAAATCCATGGATGTCAAGGTACAGTTATGAGCTGGAGTCTGTCCGTTCTACTAAGAAGAGACCTGCCCACAAATGTCATCTTGCAGTTGATCTGCAAGAGAAGAGAAAGCCATCCAGTTTTCAAACCTGATTTCATAGGTGTGCAGACTGAGTTGTTTGAGGACATGATATCCCAAGGGGGAGGAAGGATTGTGGCTGGTGGAGAACTGAACGCTCTGTCCCTAGTGCTGCAGGTTCAAGTATGGACAAGGTCTCCTGGAGCGTGTTCATACAAGGACTTTGCAAACTTTGTAGGCTATATGTGAGGAGGTTCATGAGGTCCTGTGGCTGCTGGGAGCAGTGTTGTCATAACTGTGGTTTCTTCATAGACAGCCTCTTTTTGGGGGAGCTTTGGGTGTGAGTGAGCCTAGGAGTGAATCCGTTAAACCTTGGGTTTCCTAGGAATGGAAGGCATGCCTCATACGCTATCCAATACCTGGAGCGGGGCTTTCAGGTGACCTGGGGTTTTGGCAGAGCAATTTTTATGCCTTGGAGGCACCTCTGCTTCAGAAAGAGTTCCTGCCATCTGCTGTATCAGCACTGTGTTAATGTCTTTACCTAGTAAAATCAAAGTTAGAGAATTAGGGAGTGGCAGATAGTGTTTTTAGAACTGAGAAACCCTTTGTATTACATACGAATGGTTTCAAAGAGGTTGATTTTGTTAGCTAATTCATTTTTACCATAGTTGCAGATAGACTGACCGTGTTTGTAACAGAGTGAGAAAAGTGATATGTCAGTGTCATTGTACCCACGTGCTGTCATTTGGCTCTTTATTACAGGTGATAACTGGTGCTCTGCAGTCCTTGGTATGGATTTTAAAGTTCCCTTTGCCTTCTGTCAGTACACATCTGGAGCCACTGATCAAGCAGCTTTTCCTCTTGCTGAAAGAATTTGCCAAGACAGGAATAGCCAAAGGCCAGAATTTCCACCTGGTTGTGAGCTGTTTCAAAGTAAGTCAGACCCAGCTCTGCCCTTTTCGAATTTAGGATTAACTTTGTAGGATGAGACTCTTCCAATGGCAGTTCCCTCCTGCAGCTGTCCCTGGAGAGGTAGTCTGGAGATCACAAGGTAGCGAGGGAAACGTGGCCTTGCTGATTCTTTCCCACGTGAAAACTTAGAGCAAGTTACCCCGCAAAAATGCACAGCTTGGATCTGAAGTGTTTTTATAGAAGCATATTTGCCTTCTTTCTTCCTTATAATGGTATATTATTACCACCCTGTCTTTTGAGAAGCATCAGTTTTGTACTTGAATAGCTTGCTTTTAACATGATTGATTGCAGTAGACCCTTCCAGCTGAAGTGAGACAACAGAAGGAGGCAATTAATAGTAGTTATAACTACTCTTTCAGTGTGCGGTGTCTTCCTGTGGATGTCTTCTAAATGCATTGCTGAATTAATTACAGCTTCATGATCATAAGGGCAAGTTAGAGTAATTCATGCTGACTGCCAATGCCACAAGAATTTTCCCCTCTTCCTGGCTGTGTCCCTGCATCATCGTTCCTGTCTGTGAACATCCCCGCTGATTTCAAGGACTAGCGTGAATTTGTGTATTTGCTTGTGTTCAGTTTTTGTCTCAGAATTGCCAGCTGAAAGCAAAACGTGATGAGAAGAGTGTTTGCTGCACGCTTCAGAGCAGCAGTTTGTCTTTTCAAACCTAAGTGGGATAAACAGTCTGGCTTTGGTGTGGGCTTATGTTTTATGGTACGGCATGCGTATTGACAATGTGCAATTTGATTTTGTAGTGTGTAACAATACTTGTGAAGAATGCAAAGAGTCAGATAACAAGCAAACAGCTCCAAGTGTTGCTTGGCTTTGCTGAAGAAGACATTTATGATTCATCACGTCAAGCTACTGCCTTTGGCCTTCTCAAGGTATTTCTGTATGGCAGGTGTACGGGTTCTGCGAGCCACTGGAACAGCAGTGATTCTGCCTGTTGGTGAAAGGCTGTACAATCTCGCATCAGAAACAGGCCACAGAATGCTGTTACGGCTCTCTGTTGGGGCGGGGGGCGCAAGGAGCAGCAAAGCTTTCCTGTTTGACTTGTCAGCATTTAAGATTTTTTGGGAGGCTGTTTTATACACATGCATATGAGGATGTATTTGGGTCTGAGGAAGTTTTTGCTAAAGAATCAACATCCCTAATCATTAGACCAGGTGTTCTGTGTCCTCCAAAAGAAACAGATACGGATTTGTAAGCCACCTTTTTTTACCCTTTTTTTTTTTTAAGTTGTTCTAGCTATGTTGAAGATGTGAAAAAGTCAGTGTTAATGTATCACCTGAGACCAGTGTATTCCCATACTGCATCTCACACTGTCAAGCAAAATGACATGACTCCAGCTGTGCTTTCACGTTTTTAGGCTATTTTATCCAGGAAGCTGATTGTCCCTGAAATTGATGATGTGCTGCAGAAGGTTGCCCAGCTGGCCATCACAGGTCAGAGTGAGCCGGTGCGAGTCCAGTGCAGGCAGGTTGGTAGAATGGAAAGTCTCTCATCTTACTTACAGCAGTCTGACAGGCCAGAGGGCTTAGTGTGGCTATCCCAGATCTCACAGACGTGTGCCTTAGCCCTGCTGAACCCCTAACCCCATTTCCCCTTCTTACTAATCCTTGTTCCCCTTGTTATATGGCTGGCATAGCAGAATCGCAGACTGCTTGCCTGTAGTGAGACTGCTTGCCATGGTCTACCTTCAGAGAGCCGCTCAGCAGCAGAGACACGGTCCCTCCTTTGGAGGCTTTTAGGCCCATGTAACTAAGAGCCCTGCCCTTTTCTGAATCCTAGCAGAAGAGAACTTGCCACAAGTCCATGATTCCTTCCCACTACTTCCTCCTTCTTTCCAAGCTAAAAGCAACCAAAAGACAGAATTGGCTGCTTCATTTCAAGCTCTGGGACACAGATGCAGCAGGAGCTGTGCATAACTGAATTTTGCATTTCCATAGTTACAGGATGAATTTTGAAGGCTGCAGAATCTCTGTTAACAGAAGCCTGCCCAATTCAGAGCAATACCCTAAAGACTGATCTGGCAGTTGTGAAATGCCTGCAGATCCTGTTCCAGGCATGGAGCTTGAGAGCAGTTGTTGGCCCCTTGTGTAATAGGAACTTAAACACAGTTTAAAAGGAGAAGGGGATGATGCTCATAAACTTGCTGCTCCATCCATCTTCTTCATAACCTTTTTACAAGCTTTCCTGAATGTTTCTTGTAACTCCTCTCTTGTGTTTGTGGTTTTTTTTTTTTTTTTTCCAGATTTACTTAAAATATATTCTGGACTACCCCCTTGGTGAGAAGCTGAAGCCCAATTTGGATTTCATGCTCGCACAACTGGAGTGAGTTTATATTCCCAACATCTCTCTCAGAAAAGAACCTTGTTGCTTAAACGTGACTTTAATGGCCGCCTAAAGGGCTGTTTGCGAGGAGGGGAGGGTGTGACTGAAATCTTGATTTTCCTCCTTCTAAAACACTTCCCTTTTTCAGAGATGGGCTATTTGATAAAGCAAGCCCTTTTTCTCTTTCCCCTTTCACAGCTGGCTTTGGTTTTTATCTCTTTGTAAGCAAACGTTCTCGTAGTGGTTAACCAGCTCCACTGGTTGTGAACCAGGTGAACTGGAAAATCCGGACAGAATAAGGGAAGGTGCATTTATAGGACTGCTGTCCCATGGCAATGGTCTCAGCTGCAGTTTCGGGCACAGTTGAGATCAGCTGCACCAATTCAGCAGGAGCAGTGTGCCTGAAATCTCCTTCTGAGCATGACCCCTCCCTTGCTGAAGGTGATAGTAGTTTACTGTGTTGTTCCCCAGCACCATAGCACAAGTGCAGCTGTGCTGACTTAAGTAATCTGGAACCCTTTTTTGTCTGTTTGTCTTTCTGTGCCCATTCTCTGTGAGATGGAGCCAGTCAGCCTTTTGCTTCTCTTAAGTATCAGACCAGGTCTGGTAGCTGTTGTAGAGGGATCCCTGTCAGTGTGTGTTTCTGGCATTGGCCATTCTTGTAAATCGTTAGCAACTTTCTAGAGTGTTAACCCAGCCTTAACTGTTAATCATTTCCTCACAGGTACGAGTATGAAACTGGAAGGGAATCTGCACTGGAGTTGATTGCGTACCTCCTTGACATGTTCCCACAGGTAACAAGCACTCCTTGGTGTTCCAAGCATCAAGCAGTTACTGCAACTTGCAGTAACAGCATTTTCAGAGCACTTTATTTTGGGAGCACTTGGTAGTTCCTGTCATCTCTTATCATGAGCAGAACGTTCACTTAACACCAGAGAACCTGGCTTTGCTCCAAAAGAGAAATGACTTGCTGGAGAGTCTGCAGTACTTCTTTATCTAATGTGCTCAGTCTGCAAGTAAAATAAAGCTCTGTCAGCTGGAGTTTGGATAAACTTGATGGTGATTTATGCCAGGAAGAAACACAACCAGTTTAGGAAATGGGGTATGAATAGAAAGTGAAGTCTAGAGTTTTGTCGCTGTGGGATTTTTTTAACATTCATGAGGGGTGTTATTGAATGAACTGGTGTGTGATATACCATACCTATTTTTTGGCCTGACTGGAGAGGGAATGCTTCTCGGGATGGGGATCAAAATGAAAGCTGAAACGTAACCGTGCGTCTATGGAGGATAACATAGACAAAATGGTAAGCTGCCTCGAAGCTCTGCAGCTGGAGCTTGACTGAGCATTCAGGAGACTGAGAGAAGTGAAATCAAGCAAGAATTTGGGAGGAAGGAAGAGAAATTCTGTACAGTAAGGTGTGCTCCACCACTGCCTGATAAGATTTAGTATCTCAACTTAATTCCCGGCAACTCTGTAAAGTAACAGAGAGCTGCTGTCTCTGAAAGAAGGGCCTTTGGGCTGATTGCTGCAGTGCTGTGGGACTTCTGCCTGTTTCAGCGAGAGCTGGGCATGAAGATGCCCTTTAAGGTTTCATGCTCTCGTTACTGTCCCAGGGACACGTTAGCGAGTCAGAGCAGGGCTGGGGCTGCTGTGCATTCCCTGTGGACTCCACTCAGAGCTGACATTATTCCTAAAAGCTGTGCAACAAATTTTTTTTCCCCTCTTTTCCCCTTTAAGTGCTAGAAGCTCCTTGGGGTGTGTGCTGTTGACTAATGGTTGTTTCTTTCTAGGATCTCCTCCACAAATACTGCGGGCTGTTTTTTCTCTCTCTTTGTATGATGATGATAAATGATGACTCTGCCAAATGCAAAAAGATGGCGGCGTTGACGTGTAAATCTCTGCTCAGTAAGATAAACAGTGAAAAACAAGATCTGATGTTTTCGCTGGTCACAGAGTGGTTTCACAGCAAGAAGGTATTCTTTGGTCTTTTCACCGACCAGGTCTGAACTCTGTATGGGGGCTGAGTAAGATTAAAGCAAGTGAGAGATTACTAATACCAGGTCTGGTGGATTGGTGGGTTCAGTTACGCCTGAGTTAGTAGTTTTAGGAAAGGAGTATGTACGAGACTCAGCTTAGAATAAAAGCTCTTTAAAGCAGTGCTTGTGGTCATAGCGCTTGCTAGTAAGAAGAGCAAGAAATGGTATAGTTTCATAAAGCTGCACAAATGTGGGGAACTTGCTACTGCTGTACGTCAGCCTACAGATTTCGCAGCTGCATTGCACTGCTTTCTAATAGTTCCTCTTTTGGGTCAGGGATTTCACCAGGCATAGTTTTTGCTCAGGTTAAAGGTTTGAGCAAATTCCTTAAAGCTCTTCTGATCCCAGTAATTGCTATTTTGTGCTGTCTTTAGCTCAGACTTACTTCATTCTGTCGCTGGCAGCTGGAAGGTGGCAAACCTAGTCGTATTACAGATCTCCCATTTTGATCTGGGTGCCTGGGTGTTTAGTTATTCTCAAACTGAACTCAGGTTCTGTCCCTCTACATGAGTGGAGTAAGTGTTCTTCAACACTTCATCCTTTTTGTCTCTAATACGTTCAGTTCTGGTTTATAGCTGTGTGCTGCCTGTTGCGTTGTGAAGAATCAAAGAGCGCAAAGTAGGGCCCAGAGCTTTGCTGGGGGAAACTGGGCTGGAAAAGGCCTTTCGGCATTCAGGTTTAGGGTGTGTTTCCAGGGATAACTTGTGCTGCCAGGTGCTTTTGTGCCTATCTGGCAGCATCTCCTTTTTCAATAGTACTCTGAAAACCAGCTTCTCTTATGATGCTGGTGCTACAGGCAAAAGTAGGAGTTGCTACCAGCACATGGGAGCTGCAGGGTTCAATCATCAAGAATTAACGAGGGGTGTTACTCTTTCTGTTGGCAGAGCTCACACAAGAGGTTGGCTGCCCAGGCATGCGGTTTGTTTGTTGAAGTGGAGGGAGTAATGTTTGAACGGCGGCTTGAAGCTGTCCTCACCTTGATTGAAAAAGAAATCAACCCAATTAAATTTGAAGACGTAAGTAATTTTTCCCATGTGTGAGGTTTGGGGAGGGAGAATTAACAATGGAAAAAGAGAGGTGTGAGAGAGATTTAACTGTTGGACCTACTTTTGGGACTGAGGAAAGACACGAAACACACACATTTCTTCTGAAGGGCACTGACCTAGAAACATAATTTTTTTGTTTGTAAGCCCAAATTTGATGTCAGGTGTCACACAGCACAAGGGGCAAAGGAACTTTGCAAAGCCACTTGGCCTGAGCCTGCGGCCATACTGCATAACCAGCAGATATATTGCTCCTTGCCCCGGCCTCTGTCAAGATCTCTGTGGGTGGACGGGGCTCTTGAGACAGCCCTTGAGTCCGGGCTTTTGGTTTTTACCTGTACGACTTGGTGGGTTGACAGCGTGTAGCAGTATATATGTGGAGGTAGCTTTCCCTGCTTCTGGCCTTCCCTGTGGTGGCAGAAGAGGAGGCACTGCCGGTTTTTTTTGTTTAAAGTGGGGGTATAAAAACCACCATCAGAAAGAATGGCAGGGTGCACAGGTAGCACTGGGATGGGTTAGAATCTGTTTAGCTGGAAAACAGCCTGACGATCACACTGACAACATCCGTTTAACTGGGAAACGTCTCTGTTAGCTGCAGAGGTTTGTGTAAGCGTGGAAGGTCAGGTGCGCATCGCTTGGGACTGTCTGCTTTGTTCAGTGTTACCTACAGCTTTAACTTCCAAAGGAGTTCCCTTCCTGTACTTCAGACCACAGTTTTGTTATATGGGAAACCTTTTTAGTGCACACGATTAACTCAGAGTAACGAGGCTGCCTCAGATTCTGCTTGGCATGTGATAATCCCAACGGGATCCCAGTCACTGTGCCTGGGGAGTGGCCACGTATGTTACTAATGCGCAAGGGGAACATGCTGAACAAGAGAGAAGAGCCTCAGGGTACGTAAATTGGCAAGAGATGAAATAAAATACCTGCAGTGAGGAGAAATTCAGTGTAATCGCCCCCTGTGCTGCAACGTGCAGGTGAAGCGCTGACTAGTTATATCAGGCCAGCGGGTGGTTGCGGGCAGGGTGAGGACCTGAAGGCAATTTGGTAAAACAGAGTGCACACGCTGTTGTCATAACAACGTGGGGCTTCCCAGGTGACACAGGCAAATCTGAGCTCAGCTTGGCTCTAATAATGAGAATCAAATGTGCACAAATACTTCTATCGATGTAAGTGATATGCACTGTGTGTGTAATTGCTTGCATTTAGAAACCGAAGAGTTTGTTACAGTAACATCTGTATAAAAAACCAAAGATGACTGTAGTAATAATCTCTCCTGCAGAGGATCAGTCTCCAGAGGAAATGCTTTAGTGGAGCTGCTTCTCTTCTGTTTATTTGGGGAATTGGATACAAGTCAGTTTTCTGTTTCTTTGCACGGTTGATCTGAAATCTATCTAGTACGGTAAATAAGCACTGTCTTCAGGTTCTCATAAGCATCTTTCTTGACTTGCTGATTTTATTAGATAACTGAAGAGGAGGAGGAGAAGGCTGCAGATAGGCTGCTATTCAGCTTTCTTGTGCTGGTGACAAAACTGATCACCGAGTGCAACTTGATTCAGTTAACCAAAAGCAGTGATGTTGTGAGCAGTATCTGGGGTAAGTATCAAGAATTATTACGGTTGCGTTACCAGGAAGATTCTTTGTGTGCTGTGTGGTTTTTCACAGCCTAATATAAACAACTGAACTTTGTCATACATGGTTTGCATGCTGCAAAATGCTAATATATTGCAGTTACTGGACAGTGAAAGAGAAAATGTTAATGGAAAGGGTTACATGGTTGATGAAAACAACACACCCTCTGTCTCAGTCGCTGGAAAGTATTTTCTAATATCCCAAGAGCAAATAGTTGCAAACTATTGCATGTCTGACCTTAATTACATCCTCTTGGATGAAAACGTTCAGTTCTCCTGGGAAGGTGAGATTTTCTTGATGAGATCATACGTACCAGCCAGCAAGTGATGACACATGGTAATAGTGCAGTAAATACTGTCTCTCTGCCGGGATGTTAAGGCCTGGAGGTTATTTGATTCAAGCAATTTCCCTATGAGTGGGATTGTACAACGTCAGGCTGGCTTATTGGCATTTTGTTGCGTTGTTTTTAATTGCTTCTATTTGCTGCTATGAGAAGGCCTGGATTTGGCTGGTTAATGTCTTTGAAGAGTTGAGCATGCCAGGTGCCTTTAGTGAGATAGGAGATAACCCTTGTAAATCCTGGATTGCTTGGTGATGTGCAGCTTGGACAGAGGCGAGACGAGAGGGCAACTTCATGTCTTCTCTGAAGCACCCTCAGCCTTCATCCAGGGGCTTGACCTGACCATCTGCAGCAGGGCCAGCTCACCCGAGTCTCACAGCAGCCAGTCCCCAGACATCATGGGCAGATGAGCTGTGGCACCGAGTCCCTGAGGGGACCATAGTTGCTGCAGAAACATGACTTGTCAGCCAGGATCGGAGCAAGTGTCTTTTTGTGTCGTGCCCACTTTTCCTGCCCAGCTGCCATCACTTTCTAGCAATGACCCCGTCTTTGGATATTTGGAAGTGCTGTGGATGCATTCAAGAATGCCTGATCACTATGGAAGCATTTAGCTACCTGTAGCTTTTTGTCGCTCTCTGGCTTGGCTGGATAGAGTTGCTAGGAAGCCTTGGATTGAGCAAATGAGCAGAGTTCATTTCCTTCGCCTTTTTATTGTAGCACGTGTTGTGGTTCTTTTTCTGCTCTCACTGGACCAGCTCCTGTGCTGAAAGAGGTTTTCTTTCCCCCAGGTCATGTCCAGTCTCACCTGTGGTATCCTCACAGCTGGGTCTGGCTGACAGCTACTGAGATCTTTGGCTTGTTGTTTGCATCTTACAAGCCAGAAGATCTTGTCAACAAGTGGAGGGAAAGAAAGGCAGGGAAGAAGAAGAAGATGTCAGCAGAGCTGTCAGCATCCACAGTCTTCTTGACTGCGGAACTGGACAAAAAGGTAATGATGTCTGTACTGTTCTTTCCCCCTCCATGCCCGTTCCCTGGCTGGGACATAAAAATAGTGTTATAGTTTGACACGCACATTTCTCTTTTAGTTGCTTGTCTGCTGCCTAATCCTGATCACTTAAAGCATTTGAGGCAGTGTCTCTGCTGCTGGGAGGGGGCTCCTCTGGGGTCAGCAGCACAAAGATCGCCCTCTAGGCTGCAAGATGCAGGCAGAAGTTGTGCTGAGCCGATCCCTTGGCCTCCCCTGGGAACTGCCTTTGGTGACTGCGGAACACCGCTTTGAGTTTCTGCTACTGACTCCCTTTCACAGAGTAATTCCCTTCTCCTTTGTCCTCTCCCCAGATGAAGGAACTCGTGTTTGCATTCTGCCATCAGCTGCAGTCCAAGTTCCTGGACCTCTCTCTGGGAGAGCAGGTAAGAGCAGGAGCAGGTCTGGGGCTGCAGGAGGGCACAGAGCAGGCCCATGAGCGAGTGTTATGTCCTAATCAAGACAACAGCGCTGCTGGCTGGTGCTGGTTCAGGGCAAACACACAATGCAGGGCCAGCTGCTCTGTGCTGAGGGCATCTGAGCAGGTGCGTATCTCAGAGGGGCCCAGAAAAGTCCTCCTTGTAGTGTCAGCCTGCTGGAAGGGCTAAAGGGTGGCAAGGACAGAAAGGGGAGGCACCATGCAGGTCATGACTGGCGTCCCTTCTGTCCAGCCCTCCATCAGGGAGAGTCTGGCTCTGCAGCCCAGACTGGAGCAGGCTGGGCAGCCAGATTCTGGAGCAGACATCCAGATCTCTGGTGCTGGTTCCCTGCAGCGACACTAGAGCCCTGTTGATGTTTGCCGGGAGCTTTTCGTCCAGCTTTATGCTGTTGCTTGAAGTTCTGACTCCACTGTGAACTTGGTCAGAGATTTCCTTATGGAGAGCCAGGGGCTGCTGGAAGTGGGGAAGACAAAAGGAGCAGCCTTAGGGGCGCTGGAGCCCAAACGGCATGGTAGCTCATGGGGAAAGACTCTCCCAAACTACAGGAGGATATTGAGGTGAGCCTTCCTGTTGGGAGCAACATGCAGGGGATAAACCCATTGCGGCCTCCTGGGTTGGCCAGTTTCTCTTTCAGATCTAGCCTTGGCTCTTACGTACCCTGGGCACTGTTGGTGCTGACACTGGGGGAACCCACAGTGACTGACTGCTCTTGTTTTTACACTTCAGGTTATAAAGAATTTGCTTTTTGTGGCAAAAGTTGTTTACTTGCTAGCCCCTGCCTCAGAAGAAGGTAAAGAGGCTGAAGGAGAACTCGGCTGTGAAGTGGAACAGCAGGAGGCCTCAGAAGATGAGGAAGAGAAAGACATTTCTGCTCAAGGAGAGGGAGAAAGAGAGGACACAGAAGAGAAAGGCCAGCCAGCCACATTGCTATGGTTAATGAAGAAGCTCTCTCTCATGGCAAAGCGAGAAGCAGCATATTCCCCTAAGGTCCCTTTAAAGGTAAGAAGGGGGTTAGACCAACCGCTTTTGAAGCGGTAGGCACTGGCACGGGAGACCGATGCTCTGGCTCTGCCAGAGGTTACTTGCTAGGAGAAGGGGAGGCTGTGGGAGAGCACCAGGAAAAGTACTGTGATTCCCCGTGGTGCAGTTAGAAAGATCGAGCTTTCGTGTCTTCAGCTGCCTCAGTACAGGACAGTGAGAACAACCCTGTGATTCAAAGTGTTAACAGCTGCCAACCCAGTGAAGTCACAGCTTGCACGTTTACAGATCCCACGGGGCTGTGTCTCATCTAAAGGCTGTACTTGGCTGCAGTAAGACCTTTTAACAGCAGTGAGCTTCTGACTCGGGTGTCTGAAACAGCGCTTCACACGTTGAACAGCGATGCACAGCGCTCTTGCAGCAGTTCACTTAGGCAGTTCCCTGCCGACCTTCCTTACTTCATGTCCCACACGCTCCTTTTCAGAGAAGCTGCATCTTTAAGTTCCTGGGAGCAATCTCAGTGGATCTGGGGCAAGACAGGATCAAGCCGTACCTTCCAACAATTCTCACCCCTCTGTACAGGGAGCTGAACAGCACCTATGCAGAGCAAGGTAAGTGATTTCCCTCACAAAGACTAGCAAAGAGGAGAGTGTGTCAGACCTTTGCCTCGGCACAAACACTGCCTGTCATTCCTTTTGTCTGTTGAAGCATAGATGCCATCATCAGTGAATTTCACCTACTTGCAGTCTAACCAAAATACCAGGAAAGGAGTAGAGTGTTTGACAGCTGGAACAAAAATCTACATGTTGACAAAGAAGAAAGACTGGAGTAAAGTTAGGCAGGCTCCTACGTGGACGCGGGTAAAGCTTGAGCATGTGTTGTAGTGGAAAAAGCATGGTAATCAAGGGGGGACTCGGGGTGGCAAGACTGACGGAGTCCTTGCTGAGGAGAGGAGCAGAGTGGGTGTTGAGGAAGCCAGAACAAGGCTGTTGCTAAGTGCCATTCTTTTTGAATTGCTTTGTTCGATCTGCTGTGAGGCTCGGGGGCGTGAAGATCCATGCCCTGCGGTTAAAAGTGTGTTTCAGTTTTAATGTAAAATGGGGTGTGTTTTATGGCACCTCGTGTTATTGTAGAGCAAGGGACTATACAAGTTGGAATTTCCAGTTTGGTGGTTGATGTTTTCCCCAAGCTCCCCCTTTTGAAATAGAGAAAATGAGCATTAGCGTGTGCCATGCGTGCACGGTGACTGAAAGTAAGTAACCTTTTGGAGGCAGGGGAAGAGAGCCGTCTGCTGTGGGAACGCAGCACGCGGTGTGTGGGCAGGCAGGCGTACACCTACTGAACTGTGCACAGAACTTCTCCCTTCCTCCTGAATGAGGCCAGGTCGCTCCGTCCTGCTAGATACTACCCGAGCAACAACGCTTGTTCCTCCCTGGGGATCCTCGTTTGTTTAAAAGATCTTGAGATCATCATGCCTGGTGAGGGAAAGACAAACCAACTTCCCATTTAACCCGAGAGACCCTTGGCTTAAGAGCAAGACACTGGTGTTTAGATAGTCCATGAAAATATTTAAAGTCAAGCAAAATCCAGTGTGAGGAAAAGAACAGACAACAAACCAAAAAAAGAGTTATATTGCTCTAAATCTGTGGTTTGTATATGCCATGAAAATTCAGTGCGCCACACTGTCTCCCCACATCTCAGAAAGGATACAAAAGAACTGAAAAAACTTGGAGGAGAGCGGCAACAGTGTTTTAGGTATGGAACAGCCGCCTTGGCTACCTTTATTTTTTTTTTTTTTTTTTTTTTTTCTATATATGATGCATTTAAACCTCCTGCAGTANTAGGGATTGACAGTATCGTGAGTGGCTAAAGATCAACTTTTTGGTTTCTCTGCCAGCACAAGAACCAGGGGCTTTCACGTGATTTTTCAGAAGAACTGCAGAGATGGTTTTTCATGTGAGAGGGGTTGTAGACCCAGGGAACTTGTCCCTAAAGGAGGTTGTGGAGGCACACAGCTTACACAAGCTTCTCTGGAGGCTATAGAAGCCCTTGGAAGAAGGATCTTTTGGAAGACTGAGGAAAACTTGCCCTGCTTTCCCTGAGCATCTCTGTAGCCTTTTTTCTTCCCTGCTATCTTTTTTCCCAGTGATTGTAGTTAATATATTGCAGCTAGTGATCCCAACCGTTAAGCCAGGCCTTACTGTGCATACCGGACAGAGATGCTGACTGACCTCAGTAACGCTGGAATCATCTCTATTTCCAACAAAGCCTATTCCATAAGAGCCCTAGTGGCTATATACAGTAAAAGCCACTTTTAATAACCTCTGGGATGCCATTATCCTTCTGAAAAAAAACCTTTCATTTCTCACAAGCATTATTTTTTTTTTTGTTTGCCTGTGTGAAGCGCCACTTGTGGTTCTCTGGGAAAGCTGGTGAAGAACCAGATTTCACAGGCGCCTTTGCTCTGGTCTCTACAGTATATTGAGCAAGATGAATCAGTAGTCGTCCTTTAGTAAAGAAAGGGGAATCCTTATTGGGCTCTTGGCTTTCATTCCACATGCTGAAAAGATTAAGCAAGTTAATTTTGTTTTATTAGATCCAACACTGAAGAACCTTTCCCAAGAAATCATAGAACTGCTGAAGAAGTTAGTTGGACTGGAGGCTTTTTCGCTTGCCTTTTCTTCTGTGCAGAAACAGGCCAATCAGAAAAGAGCGATGAGGAAAAAGCAGAGAGCTTTGCAGGTAAGATTCTGCTTTCTCTTCTGGGAAAAAGAAATGGGGTTTCTCTAAAGGCTTGAGACCTCACTGGGGAGGTGAGTTTGAGGAAGAACTTCATCCTGACTTGGGACAGTTTCATTGTTTCTGAACCTTCACAAGAAACTGTTTAAGATCAGCCTCTTGGGCAGGTTCCGGCTGGCAGCAATGCTGTGCCTTCCTGCTGACCTGGGCAGAGCAGCCAGAATTCCCTCAGTTTTGAGGAGCCTAAGAAAATCTGTGCGTTGTCTTTACCTTAGGAAGCACCTGACGTTTACAGGGACAGTTGTTAGTTGCAACTAAACAAATGTATTGTTTTTCACTAGACTGTAGCAAACCCCGACATTGCTGCAAGGAGGAAGCTGAAGAGACATAAGAATAAAGCGGAAACCAGGAAGAGAAAAATAGAATTCCTGCGCCCTGCCTACAAGGCCAAGAGACCTCGAAGTCATGCACTGAAAGATTTAGCAATGGTGGAATGAAAAGGCTTTTCCTTCCTGGACGATTAATTTATAAAAAGTAATTTCAAGCTAAAGAACTAATTACTGTTTGTTTTTTTTTAAAAAAAAAGTATTTACATATTTTAATTGTATTTATTAGTATTTTTTCATGTCCTCTTTTTCATCTAGGATCTTAAAAAAAAGCTTTTCAATTTTTTCCCAAATCTGTATATTTACCAGAGCATGTACAGTTGTATGGACAACCACCATGACTTTTTCTATTAAATTTTACCTCGTTTTTAAAAGATGGGTTATGTGATGACTGTGTTCATGCCTGTGAACATCCTCACTCCTGGAGAGAAAACAGTCTGCCTCCCGACTTTGATCTGCTTTCAGTTTCCACAGGTAGACTGGGCAACTTAACTGTCATTTCTGGCTAAGCTGAGAGTATGGGAATAACAGCTCATGAAGGTGGAAGTTAAATTCAAATTACAGCCCTGGCACAGCAGGAGGGTAGGCGGCTAGTGAAGACATTTGTTTTCCTTTCAGAAAACCAATGCTACATTAACAGCTAGAGGTACAGTGTTTAGCTTTGTTGCTGTACTTCATCGTAACAGCGTATCTACACTGAAGTATAACAACCTCAGCTTAAGGAAACCTCTTGACGTGTTCAGCCATGTGGCTGTTAGAACTGGCAGCACTTGGACTTGTTTTTGTAAGCGAGCAGCCTCTAGCAAGCAACGCACCTCTGCGTACAGCTGACAGTTCCAGATTTTATTAGTGTTTTAATTACACGAATATAGTGGCCACTCAAACTTAAAACCACCAAGGGGGATAGACAGGAGGGGCAAAAAAAAAGCCCTTTGCCAGCCAGTAGGACTTTCATACAAATTAACATAAGTACATCCTTTTAAACAGAAAGAAAGAAATGGAATATCATAATGTACACAGACATTCACTTGGTGCAGTTTAACAATTCAAGAGAGGCATCCACATTACAGGAGTCAAACTCAAATCTGTCCTATTTACAAGTATCTGTGGCCTGAAAATACTTGACTGCAGAAAGAGGGATGTTGGATACAGGCGAAACGTCTTTGCACTGGTCACCTTTGTCTCACTGCCTGCTCTTCAAGGCCTCCACCAGCCTAGGAAAAACATTAAGTCAGTTTACTGAAAAGTCACTTCGATTATGTTTAGACACTTTCAGGAGAAAGCTACTCTTTCTCCTAACATGGACTCTTGTCTGTCGTGTCAGACAGACTTTCCACAGATCCAGTCTTCAAAAACAAAATGGTAAAAGATGTTTTTCTAATGAAGCTAGTGTAATTAGACTGCTACTCACCATTCCATTGCTTCATCAAGCCCGGTGCCTTTAGTTGCAGAGGTTTTGAATATCTGCCATTTTCGGTCCTTCAAAGCTGGTAAGCCAAGTGCGTTTGCCATTTCTGTGGGAGTCATGGCCTGTTCCATGTCCTGCTTATTTGCAAACACCACCAAAATGGCTTTCTTCAACTCTTCTTCCTAAAAAAAGGGGAATCGTGTGAGTTGTTACAAAGACTTTTACTGAGTTTATTTAAGCACAAAAAAAACAATAGAATGAAAAGAAACTTCAGCAATTCTCATTATCTTCAGCTTGCCGATGTTTGCTCTTTAGAAAATTCAGTGAAAGAATGCTATTTACTTTCAATTCCAGTTGCTCCCACAATGATGTTACACAGGAACAATTTCAAACATGGCAGGTTTTTTACATTATGAAACAAGCTGGTACTTGCATTTAAGAAGGCATATCAAAAAGCTCACAGGAATTTTGAAAAAAAAAAAAAACCCAAAAAAACAATGACACTTTGCTCAGCTCATTACCCTGTTCTACATATGATGTTCTTCAGCTTCAAAACATAGTAGGATACTAATTACTCTTAATCCTTCAGCTCCTGATTTTTCCACCACTGAAGTACTGAGCAGCTGTCCCTGCAGACAGGTAAATTTTCGTATGACCAAAAGGCTACATGTAACTAATTTACTGCCCAGAGAGTGCTGCACAAAACTGAAATATCTAAATACGCTGCAGCATATTTAGTGCTTTTCAGTCGGAAGTGTTGCATGGGCCTATTCTGAGGGCTGAAGTTTCATAAGCAAAGTTGAGCTTCAGTTGATTCACTGAGTCAAATTTCACATCTGTTCCAAAAAAAAAGGCTTCAATTTCTCAATTTGTGTTCTACTGATACCATCGTCATCCCTGTTTTCTTACCTCTAACATAGCAACAAGCTCTGATTTTGAAGTGCCAATTCTATCTCGATCACAGCTGTCCACTACATAAATGACTGCATCTGTGTTTGAATAGTAACACCGCCAATATGGCCTGCAGAAGAAAGATAAGTTTCAGTCATATAATTTGCGCTTTTTGCAGTGCTTTTTAGCCAGATAATGAAGACCAGATTACCCAGAGGAAGTGAAAACTGTCTCTGGGGTGAAAGGCCCCAGGAAGCAAGTAGCAGGTATCTTCAAGAGGCTACAAAAAGGAATAGACAGTACAAATACTCTCAATACCGGGGGAAGAAAAGAAAAAAAAAAAATAAAACAAGCATCCTGGAAACAGGGAAAGGGCAGAAGTGGTGGGGGCAGATTTATTTGGGAATCATCCTGCAGGACATCAGGTCCATAACTGAAGGACAGGGAAGCAAAGAAAGTTTAAACACACAAGCTTCTGCTATACCAAAATAAGGTCACCAAAGGATAAACAGAGAAATCTTAAATAACTCATTCATGCAGGCAAGTAATGAACAAGTAATAATCAAAACAAACCACCTTTTTCATAATTATCCTACTGAAACTAAAAAGGGAAGGAACCTGCACCTTACTTACTAACTAACTATGCTGCACCTTACTACTTAGCGTTCAAACAGGCATCACAAAAAGATCATACAGGGCTACTGAAGAGATCAACTGAAATCATGCATATCATGACTCACTACAAAACTTGTGAAGCTCGCTACAAAAAACCAATACTGTCTGTACCTAAATTAAACTTCCTAGCTTTGCATTCTTAAGAACATTTAAATATCTTTTTGGATTTACATCACTCACTCCCCTCATTCTCAGAATGCTACACAATTGCCTACTACACAAATAAACTCTTTTTTTTTCAAAGCAAACCAATTTTCAGAAGCGACAGCTATGAGAATTCCAAGAACTTAGCACTGTTTAGAGAAACTTAATTATATCTTTTAAGAGATCTATTACCTTATGCTTGTCTGTCCTCCCAAGTCCCAAACTTGAAATTTCAGATTCTTGTATGTCACTGTCTCAACATTGAAGCCAATGGCTGAAACAAAGTTAAACAATTCCACGGTTGGTGATTTTTCTTTATTTTTCTGAAGAACATTACAGCACTTTTAGTTTAAAACCTTCAGACCTGAAAATTCTCATTAGCTACATAATGAAGTTCACGCCCTTTGCGAAGTTACCCCAACCAACATTTACAGCTCAAAATAATGCGGTAATTTTTTTCTCTGAACAATAAAAACAAGTGTAAACAGATTGTAGAGATTTGTAACAAACGCTAAGGTTGTTAAAAATGAATGGAAGCGTACCTGAAATCACCAAAAGAAACAGAGCAAGCATTAAAGGAATGGCCTGTTTTGATAACCAAGTACACAACTGACAGCAATAAAACACTACGGAATGTGTCCTTCGTGTCAACACCAGATCTGTGCTAAAACCACAGCAGAACCAACTTCTCAGCAGAAGACTTGACACTGTGGTATCTGGAAGATGGCAATAAGGTTACGGCACACAACGTATGTCATCCCTTTTCCTGTCAGCCCAGAGAAACACAACGCAGGGGAGTGAACTATGGATGTAGATTGCCTAAAATTTATGGAGGCTGAAATAAGCAAAACCCAAGGGCAAAAGGATTATGGCATAGTAAACTGCTGCCTTCCAGAAGGTAAAAAAGACCTGACCAAAGTCAGTTTATCGTGGGCATTCAGGAGGAACCAAGGAGACATGACAGGGACTCAAAAGCCAAGCGTCCCTTGCCCTCACATTACACAGTGGTCCTAGCCAGACCACTGCGGCACACACATCTGGGTATTTATAACAGGTGGGTACAGCTGCATGAATGCTAAGACAATGGATGAAATCAGTTACGTTTTTTTAAATAAGCATCATCTCCTTCCATCATGAGATCTCACAGTGAGTTTTGTTACGCTTTCTACATAATGTAAAGTTAATCCATTATGATTTCTTCTGTGTTAAACAGAAGCGTTCATATAACCAACTGAAGACTCTTGTCAAAAAAAAAAGAAATAGGTATGACTCACTGACACCATCCTATGTAAATTTTTTTTTTTGTACAATAATAATGCTCTCTAGACCTCACATTATAGCTATATTTGGAGACGACTTACACAGTCAACAGTTGTCATTTACTGAACATTTACCTATCAAGAAAAGCCTGCCAAATCACGCTAACAATCTTAAGGTGAAATTATTTTTTACATTCAAGCAGGGCAGCATAAAATATTCCTTTATGTGGTATTTCTCTAGCACACTGTAATACTGTTACGCCAGAAAAGTTCTTAAAACACGACAGTGCAAGGCTCCCACAACCTAAGGTCCTTTTGTTCATGAAGGAAGTGTGCAGTGAGTTCAGCTGACAAAGCTCATGTGTTAGAGCTACCGGCAAATCGGCTGTTTTCACTAAGGGACTGATCACTTACTCGGAATGGTGGTAACAACTTCTCCAACTTGTAACCTGTAGAGAATGGTTGTTTTTCCTGCTCCGTCCAGTCCCAGGATGAGAATCCTCATCTCTCGAGTTCCAAACAAACTGGAAAAGATGGTGGAGAAAAAGCCCCCTACAAAAACCAGAACAGCATGTTTCAATGTCAGCTAGCAATACAGAAGACAGCGAAAGGGGCAGACAGACCGACCTCATTTCTCACTGAGCAACAATATGTTTCTTTTCTCCAGTGAGTTCTCAGGTTGTCGCCCAAACACCTCTGCGCTGAACCACATTATATTTTTGTGGTTTTATGCTGCTATTTTATGGTACCTCAATCCAGCAAAACCACGTTGCAGCAACATCAAGTTTCCTCGTTGTGGTTAGGATTTTTTTTTCCTTTCCTTTGCCAAAATCTGAGCCAACTTCTTTTTTGTATCAGACTCTATCTTTTCAATGCAAGAGACTATACAAGGACATGCTGAAGCCTGAAAGAATTTTTTCTGATGTTTATGGTCTCCCACAGGACCATCCACTTCTTTTTTCTTAAAATGAAGTATAAATCAGTAGGTACGTGTTAAATCACAGTACATTACAAACTATGAAGCTGCACTAAATTAAGTACATTAATGCTACAGAGAAATCTAGGAGCTGATTTTAAATGCCCTATTTTTTTTTCTTTTTTCCAAAACTACCTTGCCCCAACAACTCACTTATTCTTTAAATGCATATAAGAATACTTGTGGCCAGGCTAGTATCTAATTTGTGCCTATTAGATGTTTAAGTGTAGAAACAATACTAGTGTTCTAAGCCAGTAAACAATGACATTTTTTTCCCATGATTTTTATAACAAATATATCTAATGGTAAATAATAATTTTGTAAATCCACCTAAATCCTGTAGAAGGTAATGAAACACCAAACAAGCTAGAGTCACAGTTAATAAATATGTAAGAGAGGAGACAAATTACAGAAGGCTTGCGACCCAAATCTTATCGAAAGAAGTTTTGATAAAAATTATTCCCTGTGTTTGCCTTTCTAGGCATCTGTGATGCCTTTCCAGGGAAAGGAGGGAGCAATGAGCTGCGTGCTGATGCATAAGAAGGAACTCAAACTGGTAACGGGTTGCTTTACTTCTGAGCCCATCCCATCACAGAGGCCCTGCACGCTACAGAGCCGGAAAACAAAGAGAAGGTGTAAGGGACCATCTGTTGGCAGTTTGCATAGCGCTGCTCAAGGCACTGTTGACCCTGAGATAGGCAAATTACAGAACTGAGCTGTAAAAGGTACTTCATGAGAAACATCTCGAGTGGAGGCCTAAGAGACGGTAACTCTTTCCTCTCGGTCAGTAACTCTGCTGACTGCCAACCGCCTCTCGTTACCTCTTTTTGTATTTCCCACCCTAAAACTGCTCAAGCACCACCTGTAATAGGACAGAGGTATGTTAATCACTGAACCCCCAGATTCAGGGCCTCTTACTATTCCCTCTACTTTATTTACTACTCTACTAAACCTCTTTTCATAGTTAATTCCTTACCAGCAACCCATTAGGTACCTGAATCACAATTTAATTTAGACAAGCCTCAGAAGTACGTAAACATTACGATCTCTGCCCAAACGCGGACTCCCCCCGCGCTGCTCACACGATTCGCCACCGCAGGGGAACAACGAACCGCTGCAGACGCCGCCGTGAAGCGCCACCACCGCCACCCCCCCCAGGGCGGCCCACGCCGGCACCGGGAACCCGACGCCCCCCCGGGCCCGCTCGGCGGTACCAGCTCCGGCGGAAGGCAGGTGGGCGGCAGCCGCTCCCGCGGCCGGCCGGGCCCGGCCCTCAGCTCCCCGCCGCGGCCGCCGCCGGCGGGAGGCGATCCTCTCCCCTCATCCCGCATCGTTTAACCGCGATCCGGCCCGGCCACCTCCCCCTCAGCCGTCCCCTGGCTCCCCTCCCCCCGCGTCTCCACAGAGGCCGCCGGGGGCGGGGCGGGACGGGACCCCCTCGCGCCGGGGCCCGGCTGCCTCGCGCCGGCCCCAGGCCCCTGCCGCCTCCTCCCCCATCCCCCTCCGCTCCTCACCCATGTCGAGCCGCTACGCCGCGCCGCGGGCGTCCCGTCCCGCTCCGTCCCGCTCCGCTCCGCTGGCCCTGCCGCCGCTCGCAGGCTCCACGTCGAACGCCGCGGCGGGTAAACGAGGCGCTCGCTCCCCCGCTTCCTCCCTCCGCGCCGTCCGCCGTTTCGACACGGGGGCCGCGACGGGGCCCGCCCTCGGCGGGGAAGGGAAGGGCTGAGCTGCCCTCGCCCTCCCTGTGCGGACACACCCGGGCGGGCAGAGGAGAAGGGGGGAAAATGAGTTAAAAAATTTTTTTGGGAAAAAAAAAAAAAAAAAANAAAAGGCGCCGGAGCGAAAACGTGACGAATCTGCGGCGGCGGAAGCGCAGGGTTGGGGGAGGGGCGGGGCGAGGCTCCGCGCGTGCCTGGGGCGGGGGCGGAGCCTTCCCCCCCCCTGCCCCCGGGTAAGCGCAGCGGCCGCCGCGAGCGGCGGGAGGGGTACGGACCATGGCGGGGTGAAGTGGCGGTAAAAAACGCGACCGACGTTGCAGAGCGCAACGGTGTTTTGCTAAAAGGCGGTGAATGCCTCCGAGCCGGCAGAATTCCAAAGCCGTATTCCTGGTTTTTAATGAGGAACTGGAGGTGGAGAAACGAGAAGAGCCCTGCTGAGAATGAACAGGCAAAGTCCAGCTCTGCAAACCATTAGTATCTAGGCTGCTCTTGGGGAGTAGCTAATAATCATCATCTGACAGCAGGGCAAAGATGGTGTGGCAGGGCAAAGATAGCAGGGAAAGATGATGTAATCCACGTAAATCACATAAAAGATGACGTAATTAAAAAAAAAATCGTAAAAAATGTGAAATACTACATAATGAAAGCTCGGAGGAGACAGGATTTACAAGGCACACGTGGAGAATCAGGCTCTACGATTGGACTGTAGTAACAGAGCAATCCAACAGATCTCACGTCAATAATCAGGGGTTACGCTACTGCTCAGAGGTTGGTTTGTTTTTAACATGAGACAAGGAGATGAGAGATGATGAGAACAACCTGTAACTACAGAACCAATCTAGCACTCGAGCGTGTTGGCTTCCTCCTCATGCATTTTATTCTGTCGTTACACTCCTGTTCCAGCAAGAACAGCACAGAAAACTATGCTCCCCCAAGCCATAAGAACCAAATCTAGGGCAGTCACCTCATGCAATTTTCCCTGTATTTCTTTTTTTTTTTTTTCCTTATCTAGACTTGTCCAAAGAGAGGCAGCTTGTACTTCTGTCAGCTGAAAAAAGGCCGGAGAAGAGGGAGCAGAAACATGCAGTTCACAGTGCAAAACGATCACCTTTCAGACAGCATCCACACCAGCGCGATCACACTCTGCGAGTGCTGAAACTTGAACCCCGTTGTTTTCATTAAACCTGTGCGCAAAGTGAGAACAGCATAAACAGACACAGACCTTTTTGTTTGCTCTGAAAGCATCCATAAAGGTAGTATCATCACCGTTTGCAGAACTTCTTTTGTTCCTTTTATGTCCTCCATTAGAATTCTTTCTTGCTTGAAATTTTACATTAATCATAACTCAGTTAAAAACAATCCTTTATTTTTCCTGTCAAGTTGGGAGCAGTAGGAAAGAATACACAAAACTGATCCATAGGGATAAGAAAAAAAAAAAAGTAACAAAATATTTTCGACATTATTTAGAAAATGTATGATCTATAAAATCCAATGATCCAGGAGGCCTGCCCTAGTACACTGCTTCAAGGGACAACCAACATGTATCAGAGTCTTTTAGGTCCTCGATATCCTTAGGAGACCACGGATTCGTCTAACAAGAGCTTGAATAAAGGTGTATCGTGACCGAACCTTGGAATATAACCCTTCAATGTCCAGAAGCTTCTTCTGCAGAGATTCACCAAAGCTGTTCGTGGCTTCAATCTGAAGCTGAGAAACAGAGATTTGTCGCAGTCATCAATACAAAATCTTCTCTTTCAGGAATGTCTGCTTATCCATCACCAACTACCTGTCAACCCTTTACCATGATTTATTCTCTAAACCACTTTCAAAAGTATGTTTTTTCTGACTCCTCTAGTAAGTACTACTTGCATGCTTCCCTTGTTTTTCTCTCTAAATTATATAACAGATAGCCTTTCTACAAAGTTTTTGGGTGACTCAGAGCGTTTACAGATTATCCAAATTCTACCGCCTTACAACCTCTCCCAAGTTTTAGGAATTAAATTCCTGGTGTAGGAATCAGTCTTACATAGTTCAGCTTCTTCAGTTACACTCATACGAACACTTCTTCCAATTAAAGTTTTCCTAGTCCTTTAAGGACTGTTCAGGAGTTAAGAGTCCATGTGCACAGACAATTTTTTCATTAATACATACATAAACAATCCCTGAAAAAATTTAATTACATTTTAAGTATTTTAGCAAGATGTTACTTGTATATTTTACTTTTGAATAAATGCAGTAAGAGACATGCCTCATCACAACACACACAACTGTTCTTATAATTCTTGATCTTATAAAGGTATTTGAGACTGCACAGGTTTCTGAACACAGGTTTTTCTGCCCATAAATGAAATGTCGGTGGGATTTATTAATGATCTTTTTTTTCTGCCACCTCTGCATCAAATTTACACAAACTGTTAAATAGCTGTGCAAGCAGAAATCACTTCTTTCCTAGCATTCACATTTTATAGTCTCCTCAGTTTCTGTTACCCTTTTCGATCTCATTTCTCTACAGCCTAGCTGCAGCTGACCTGTAGGAAACAGCTATAGGATCACAGAAAATTGGGAATCCTGATACTGCAAGTCTTTCAAGAATAACTGATGTTTTCAGAAAGCTATTATTAAAATATACATACTGTTTGACTGGTTTACAAGAGAAAAAGAATTATTTAATTATATTTTTTTTTAAGTCTAGCTCATCTTTCATGTAACTTTTTATATTAAGACTTGACAATGCGTGTGCAGCAGCACAACAGCTACCTGCTTCATAATACTTTCAAAAAGTTTTTGCAAGGTTTCATTAATCCTAAATTAAGTTACATCCTCTTGGTGTTACCACAGGTTGTTTAGAGGTGGGAAAACTACAGTCAGACTGCTCTCAATAGCTGTATGGTAATCAAGCGCATTCTGTACTTTTCATCAGACTGTCACATCTCACCTGTTCTATATCATGCTGGCTCACTCGATTCAGTCCGCTACTGAAATCCAAGTTAGGCTCTGAACCAAAGGAATCTGGTGATAGAAAATGAGATGTTCAAATTACGTTGGCTGCTCAACACTATCTTCTCAACATCAAGTTATAAAATGAATCTAAAACGCAGCGTTTCAAATTGGTCAGGAAACTTGTGCATCAGAAATGACACTAATTTTTTGACTTATTTTCTCTGCATCAGTAAAGTAAGAGCCATAAATAATTTTGATCACACAACATAGCATTTTTAGTAAAAAGCTCCTCCCCAGATCACTTCTCCCTTTCTGACTTCCTTCCATTTCTAGTGTGTTTTTTTTTTTTAAACCAAAATTCAACAAACTTAAAATCTTCTGGTGAATCAATGATGCCTACAATTCTAAAAATACTTTCAAAATCACCAGTCTTCATTTTTGTTCTTAATTTCACCTTAGATCATTAGATTAGTTAGGCCCGGTAGCCACTGGGCCCTCTCCCAGTACAGACTGGGCCCCATTCCAGTACAAACTGGCAGCTGTAGCCCAAAGCCCCTGAGCCTGAGGACGGCAGGGCATGTGCTGATGTTTGATTTAATGTTAGGCAGTCCTGCGAGGAGCAGGGAATTGGACTCGATGATCCTTATGGGTCCCTTCCAACTCAAGACCTCCTGTGATTATTATATATGAAAATATTTTAATAATTTGTTTTGAATCACTGATCTGATTATATTATTTGAACTTCACTTGGTTTGAGCAACAGAAAAAAAGAATTAGTTCATTTTACTTTTCTTTGGATGTTATGTGTAATAGAAAAAACCCTAAAGTCTATGACTCAGCAATATTTGTATTGCCAATTCTCCAGACGAAAATCCAAAGGTGTGTCCAAATCCAAACAAAATCTCTTTTATTAAATATAACTGACAAAATATTAATAGTAGCACATCAGTCGTAAAGTTAACCATCAGAAGTTATTCAAAGGCACTTTGATGTTTGTGAATTTTTACCTTGCAGCCTTCCTTTCTTAAATGACAACCTGGAGGACAGCAGCGGGTCTTGGGAGTCAGTGGGTGTGCAATGCAGTAGATAGTATTCCAGATGACGCCAAAGAATGAAGAGACATGTTTCTATAATATCTGTAGACACATCTAAGTAAAGGAGTCTAATTTTGTTGTCTTTGGATTGTACATTTACTATATGAGCATATTTACACACTTTGAAGCGGCTGAAGATGTTAGCTCAACCATCTGTCACCTCCTCCAGCAGAAGCTTCTCACCCCCACTTGCTATGGCCTTGTAATGGATTGCTTGCACTCTCCTTACCTGCTTCAGTGCAGTGCTGGCTACATTACTTCAGTGACTGCTACTCACCCTGAAGAGGCTTTAAACCAACACTCTGCACCAGAACAGAGCACGAGTGCTCACGTGATTTGTCATGATACCTCAATTGCAGAGACTCAATTAAATTAAAGCTGAGGTTATAAAGCTGGGGATGGCGGTAACATCTTAAGTTACAACAGGGAAGACTGCAAAAGTGCATCTTTCCCAAAGGAGGTTTCAGAGGAAAATTCTGATCCGCTACAGACAATTATTACGTATGGACCAGTTACTTCCATAGAATTACTGGTGTTTATGAAATTAGGTTTATGCAAGGTTGACTATAAGACTGGAAACTCCAGTTGCTCTGATAGGGACCTCAGAATTCTTTTTCAAAGTATTTCTTCCACCACTCTTATACATATATGAATGTTTAGTGGGTGTGGATACTGCGTTGAAGATCTGGGCTGTAATAAGTCCTCCATTATAATGTTACAGGAAATCCCAGCAGGGTCTGCATGATGGGAATTACTAACTTGAGAATATTTACATTCTGACAATAGCAGAACAATATGCTCTTACTAATTTAGTTTTCAGTATTTCAAATTTGCTTTTTGCAAAAAGTGTTGTTCAAACTGGTCAGAAACATAGGTAAAAAGAACCTGTTCCTACTTCTCTGCTTTTATGGAGCACCACCTCGAGGGTCATTTCGATTTTAGAAGGATACAAGAACAGAGAGAAAGCAGCTTGGCTCGGTTGTTTATTAGCTTCACGAGGCGTCGCCTTGCCAAAACATATTTTTGGGAAGTGGAGATTTTGTCAACCCCAGCTGGCATAACTGACTGACACAGCTGTGATAAAAGGAGGAAAACCAAGAAGATTATAGCAAATCGGAGAGCATCAAAAGAAATAAGCAAATAAAATTACTTATCAGTATCTAGAACTTCCTTGTCAGCTACTATTTCTTCGAAACTGTGCTCTGTATTTTGAATTTGCATAACCTTGCTGACCAAAAAAAATGGAGAAATTAAATGTATCCACAAGCAAGTATAATGAAAATCACAACTTTTAGAAAGTTAAGCCAAATATTTTCCGCAAAGTTTTAGGTTGGTCATTCTATGGACTCCTTCATCAACACTAGAAAGGTATATGCACAAGACCTGGAACGATTTACTTCTCTAAGATGATCTGGAGTCTCTGTTACAGCTATGCCTAACTTACAAACAATACAGACTACAGAGTCAGAAGAACTATTACCTCTTTTATTTCATCTGGTGGGAGCTGCTCCACGTTTTGCAGTTTGTTAACACTCTGACGATGGCTATCATAGTAACTGAAGAAATCACTAGTGCTCTGTTTCAGCAGGTAGACGATAATGCCCAAGCCAGGCAAGTGCCAGTATGGGACCACCGGTGCTTGTGTATCTAGAAGAGATGATGAACAAGTTATAATAATTTTTTTAAGAAAAATTAAAAAAAGAGCAAGAAATCAATAAGATATGCTCTCTGTCAATAAAGTTGTGAAAGACTTGAAAGCACTGGCAAGTTTGTATTTTATACTTCTGTGTCAGGTAATACCAATGGCAGTCTAGGCAAAAAGTTCTGTGGCTGCAGTACTAGAAGGCCGTCAGCACAGTACAGTAGAGTGTAACACGTGAAATGTAACTAGACCAGAAGACTTACTATTTAAATATTTTAAGTACTCAGCTGCATAATAGCATACTGTAAACTCTTGCCATGTGGCCTAATGAAAAGTCAGCATGAAAACACACCTTACATGTCATGTATGAGATCCTAGTTTTACAGAATGTAATTCAGCACAGATGCTGAGAAAAAAAAACAACCCAGAAATCCTCACCTTCCCCTGTCTTGTGCTACTTATTTACATACACTTTTTTTTACTGATATATATGTTTCTGAGGCTGCCATGGGAAGCGAATTAAAAAGGATTTTTGGGTCACGTTTGTTTGAACTTGGATTAGTTTCCTGATTTGGCTTAGTGCAAGGCTGCGCAAGCACGTGTTCCAGAATTAGAAAACAGGCAGCTACAGCACCAGCATAAAGTGATTTAAAATGAATGTGAAGCTACAACCTCTGGTTCACTATTTTCTACTAGCCCAAATGTCACACCATTCAGTCTCATAAAACAGCAAGCCAAAAATCTCACCCTGACGAGGCCCATCTCGGTTGGTTGATTCTGACAGGCTAGGAGTAAACAGACAAATAGCGTGCTGAAAACTGGGGGCGCTTTGCAACATAAGTGACTCACAGTATTCCATCACGTTTGCACAGATCTGCCAAAAAAAATGACAGCGTGTCAGTTACAATATCTACAGGCTTTGGAGCATTAAATTTTAAATGGATAAATGTCAATAAACAACATGTTTTGATTCCTCTCTTCTCATCAGAATGGGATGATTCTCTTTTTCTGATCAGTTACAGATTCTCTTCTATTTCAAGTCTAGGACTTGCAACCTTGCCTCTTTCCCACACCTGCTAGTTAAAATTTCTAGTCAATTTTAAGTCCCTTTTGGCTGTAACTTAAGTGTTAGCCATTACCCTCTATTTCCAGCCTTCATTTGGAAAATTTCTGATCAATTTAAGAGTTCAAAGTTCACAGGGTTTGTACCCAAAACAATAATGGTTGCTAATGCAAGTTTAAGTAACCCAAGTTTTCAAGGTTTACTTTAAATAAAAATAAAATACGGGAACCTATACCAAACTAAAAACAGTGTAGAGCATTACCACTATCATATGTAAATGTGACAACTAAACAAATCTGCAGAGCAAGTCAGAATTTGAGACTGAAGGTCTCAACTGTGTCAAAAGGACGCAGCTCCTTGTGTCCTTACCTGTTGCATGGCCAACTCAATTTCATCCCTCTTGTTCACTCTGTCTCCCTCTGCGTTATCAACTTGCAGTTTAAACTGACGTAGTTTGTCTGAACCACCAAACCGACTTAGAAGTCCTAAGCACTGGCGCTGCCACAAGAAATGAATATTTTAATTAGTATCTCAACAAATGAAGTGCATGATTCTTTTCACTTAAGTGGTAAGTATCCCTTAAAACACAATAGCAAGACAGCAATGCAGATAAAACTTTTAGCACTTTGTAAACAAAATTTAAATTTTTAAAAAACACATTTTAACTCACCTTTAATTAATTTTAAAAAATAATGGTACCCTAAAACAGTTCCTAGAGAAATTAATGCAATTCAAAAGCGCACAACTTTGTCTTATGTCTCTTCCAGACTATTATACTGACTAGCATCAATGACAATTGAGGTTTACCCATTCCCGCTTAACATGCCTTTACCTATACAAACTAACAAAATCTGGATATGAAGATAATAAGCTCCATAAAAGCAGAGTGCAAAAAACAATTCAATAGTTTCATAAAAAGAACTAACAATCAATACATTTGTTTTTAGTTTACACGTGGCTGTTAAGATCACCAAAGTGCCTCAGACTGTAAGTCAGTTTTGTGTGGAACGGCAAAAAAAGATATCAAAGATTTTTTGGTAATTACTTTTGGGGAAGAGTAAAACACTTTTATTACTTGATGAAAATAAGAGGACAAACTAGAGAGAAAAGTTACATTAACAGATGACTGATTCACACAGTTTTGCTCAGAACAGCTCATTTTTCAAATTAACTAATTAAAACTTATGACAAAAAAAAAAAATCTCTGCTTTCCCACGGGAATTTCTTGCTGACACGACGCAGCAGAATAGCAAGTACCCCAGCATTATAGCAATCATTTACAGCTTGCTACTTTGCTTCAGGCTGATCAGCCTAATAGTTACCATCAAAGTGTCAAGAGAACACATCCTTCTCTTTCAATCAGAGGTATTTGATAGAGGAGCTCTTCCTACAGATAGTTTTCAATGAAATATTTCTTTATGAAAGTCCTTGCTCACATGAACCACAAAGCTTCAAAAACACTGCTGGGTGCTGAATGCTGAACTCTAGAGAGGTCTGCAATGACAGCTTTTGAGCAAAACTTACTGTATTTTGACTTGTCATTCTGGTTTCTAAGTCGGGTTTATTTTTAAAAGGGGAGGAAAGAAATAAAACACTAGCATGTTGATACTCCAGATTGTTGAGCTAGAGGCATGCTTGTGGCAAAAGTGGTAACTATTCCTGCATTCCTTCACATGCTTTAGTGTTGACCTCAAGTTCTTCTTCTCCTCCACATAAGGTAAATAAGGGAGGGAGACAAAGTCCCCAGTACAACTCTGATGTTGCCCAATGTTATCTTTTCTACTTGGCTGCTGGAGAAAGAAAAAAAAAAAAAAACAACCC
>RSEF01000001.1:58348268-58359335 GCA_003993805.1 Himantopus leucocephalus
TGTCCCTGTCCATGGCAGGGGGGTTGGAACTAGGTGATCTTTACAGGTCCCTTCCAACTCTAAGCATTCTACGATTCTATGATGTAAATTCTGTAACACCATCTTCAACTGGCACTTAATTTAACTTTCCTATGGCAATACTAGCAGAAATAAATAAAACAAATAGATTTCTTAAGTCAGAGTTCTACTGTTCACATAAAAGAATATTTTTAAGTAAGTTCAGCAAGTTTATGCTGCTCCAAAAAAGCGGCAATATTTACACACCTCTATTCTGCTTGTTGTTCAGATTAAAAAAATAATATGCCTTTATTAATTTTTTTCATGTTAGTAACATCACTTAGATCTATATTAATCATGTAAGATCCATCTAATTGACTGTAATAAAAACCCTCACTGCATAACAGGAAGCAGGTCAGTCCATCTTTCTACTCTTGGTGTTTGGAATTCCCACACATGAACTGCAAAGGTCAACACACCTGTTTTCAAAATGAAATCCAGCAGCTTTTTTAAGATGATGTGGAGAGAGGAGTCACCAATGGAAGCAAAACCCATAGATATGCTCTCAGAGCCAGGTGATGAGGTAAAAGAACCATCCAGCATCAAGACATATTGGGACTGTCCCGCCATAGGGAGTGCAAGTGGCTGTTTCTGCTCAGTTTTCACGGACTGGCTCAGGTGGGCAGTCAGGGTGAACACAGCCCCTGCCACCACCGGCATCAACTCCTGAGCTGCATCATCATCTAGGATCTTAACACAGAAGAAGAAAAAGAAAAAAAAAATTAAAAAAGTAGAAAAGTGTCTGATTTCATGAGCTATTAAAGCAATTAATTTAGCCTCTCAGCTATTTCATTTATGTACGGATAAGGATTTCATTAACATGGCACTATTTAAAACAAATCAAAATCAGCAGTGTCAGAAACTTGTTCAGAAAGATGAGTTGAACACATTTTAATTGAGAAGACCATTAGCCTTCATTTTTTAATTTACATAAATCACAGGCAGGATGATAATTAAATTTGGATGGGGAAAAGGGAAGGAACGTGCTGACATCTGAGTTGCTTTATTAGTAAAATATCTAAGCCTAAGCTATGGAAAGAACAGCTGACACCCTCTTGGCTTTGCAGCTACGTAAGAAAACTATTTTGATTAAAAATGTGAAGATACAATTTAGAAAACTCAAAGGGGTGAGCATCAAAGAAGTGAGCATCAAAGGAGCATTTAAGACTGTGGAGAAACACTAATGAGAAGTTAGCATTTACTATTTTAGTTCACTTCATTTAAAAAGTAAACCTGGTATCTTTATCACTGACACTCAAGAAGTTTTCCTTTTAAGCAATATAGTTGTATAATACAAGAGATCAATTATTTTCAGAAGAAAATAACAATATTTTTTTCCTCAACTTAACCAAATCTTCACTAAAAAATAAGTATTACAGAAAATTAAAGTCTGAAATTTCTGCTCTGTAAAGATTTTAGGAAAGAAATTCCTTCAACTTGCAAAGGCCTCCATTGTTTCCCATTTTTTTAATTTTGTTCACATAAAAAACAAAACCAGTACTCCACTAAGTTATAGTTTTTAGGTATCCCCTACAGAAGAAAATAATGGCAAAACCAACAACAAAAATCCAAAACGTTACCGTTTTCTTGAAAAAAATACAGCATTTTCATGTATTTCTCAAAACAACTTGTCTAATCAGGAGAACTACAAACAGCATAACTCTCACAATAAAGCAAAAAAAAAAAATTAATGACGCCCCAGCAGCCTAAACAATGCAAGGATCCTTCATTACATTTTGTCTTTGAGAATGGCTGGGTCAGTAGTAGCTGCCTACTCTGACTCAAAAATTACTACTGTAATTCAGCAGTAAACCACCTAGAATTTAAATATGTTAAGACAGAGCAAACTCAAAAAAGCCCTTCAAATTGTAAAATGTTAACTTTTTCTGCTCCGAAGCTTCCTTCGACTCTCATTTTTCAAAAGAAGCAGTGGTAGGATTTGCAGTGAGTCATCTAAACCCAGTAAATCAGCAACTGCAGTACTGTTTGCCTTCATCCCTTCCAGGAGTTCTTTTATGCTCCTCATCAAAATGGGCTGTTTCCTTTTCACATACCCTTTCCAGACTACCATCTGGAATCTACTAGATTATACTGAAATGTCTTTGAAATTCATCAATATATGGTTCATAGTTCCACAGTAGCTATGCAAGAATACAGAGTATCCCCTCTGTCCACAGTGCATTCAACTTCAGCGTAGTAGCAATCAGAAAACTAAAAAGAATACTAGAGGCAGACAAATTTTTTTTTGGATTACAATCAAGAATGCTACTTGAAGAGTAGTTTCGCTTTCATGTAAAAAGCTATAGCAACAAAGTTCAAGGAGAGGGTTGATTTCCAGTACAGCATTACCTTGTCATGCACATCCTGCAACAGGTCACGGATAATCAGTTGTCTGTCCTCAGCCTGTATGAGATCCTGGGGGCAGGCAGTGAGTATAATTTCCACCAGTTGTCTCCATGACTCTAAAGCATGCCTCTTAGCATGGAGGCATTGCAGCAGCTTGTTCCGCTCCACTACATACTGCAGGATAGTGTTGATCTCCTAAACACCCATGACAAAGAAACTGAGTTATAATGTGCTAAAAGAAGTTAATGGCAAAGACAGATTTCAAGATGACAATTTTATCTATTAGTAATATTCTGGGGGGGGAAGTCTTCAGCTTATCAGAAACAAGCTGCTATTAACTATTTTAACAAGATAGGCCAATCCATTTCTAAGCTACTTTTCACAAGACCTTTCCCTCATGAATGTCTCAAGCTCGTAGCAAAAAACGAACAAAAAAAATTACCAGGGAAATTATTTTCTAATGCACAATTTACCATCAAAACAAAAACAACTATGAAAAATCTATTTGTGCATTTTGTTTCCATTTTTGTCTGAGTCATTTCTCCTTCATCCTTCAAGTTTCAAATCCATTTAGCCAATTTCAACTAAATTTAAAAGATGGCATGAACCTCAGAAAATAATTAAGCTCCAAGTTCACTGAAACTATAGCTGTGTTGAAGAAAGGATGAATAAATTGTCATCCCCTGTGACAGAAAGGCAAGATGAACTTGGCTGCTACACACTGTACTTGTCAACAGCCAATCTTGGCATCACTTAGGTACTGCTTTCTGTACAGTGGAGTGGGAGCAGCAATTGTTATCAGTAATAGGGAGGGAAAAGGTTCAAGAAAAAAGAAAACAGACTCCAGGTCTGCTGCTTAGAGAACAGTACATTAAGAAGTAGTTTATCTCACCAAATTTTACTGTCTTCTTTTTTCTTCAGGAATTACTAAGTCAAATCCAGAAACTTTCATAGTAAAGCTTACGACTTGACAGTATACGAAATCCACCAAGAGCAACAACAAACAGTAGCTTACTTTTTCCTATACTTACCTCCATAAGTAAAGGTCTCTGGCCTATTGCTGCCATTCCTTGAAGGGCATTGACTTCTGCAACCAGAACTCTGTGAAGGTACTGAAATTAAAAAGTTAAAAAAGAAACTTTAATGACAAGGAAGATATATTTGTTCCTTCTACAACTATTTAGGAGATGGATACATAATGACAGATGCAACCAAAGGACTGAGATTCAAATAAGTTTTACTCATTTTTTAGGTTTCTCCCATACTTCATTCTCTAACTGCAGTACTTTTAGCTGTCTAGTCTCTCTCCCTGCTCACAGCAGTTCTCATTTTTGCACTCATTCATTTCCTTCTGGTCCTAAGTTGTTCTGTCCTTTCATGAGCTCTTCTAACACATCAGACTCCCTTTCCTCTTCAACCTCCACTATAGTCCTCTTGCACAGAAGGATTTGTTTCCTCTCAAGTCTAAAATACATTTTACAATACAGAATAGCTGGTTCCTAATACGGAATAGCTGCATTCCTATCACCATCAGGATCACTTTTAAATTACATTCTGCTCCTGCTCTGTCCCATCTCTCAGATTACAAAATTTTCAGGACTATTTATCATACGCTGGTCAAGTACTCATCACAATGGGACACGAGTAAGAACTACTGCAGTACACAACTATGTTGGGTATGTAATCGTGTACGCATATGTAGTTGTACATAGTTGTGTATTGGAGACCAGTGAAATACATGAGGTAGATACCATATCACTTGGGTGTTCCAAGAGGGGAAAAACATTAACATAGAAATATTTCCTGAAAGTGTCTTAAACTGATGCATCTGTTTACTGCAAATGAGAAACCAATGCATGCAATGAAGAAGCAGAAGTAAACTAATCCAAATAGTTTGCATAAGTTACACACGTATCTGAAACAGCTATACTTTTTACGTGAAAGCAAGTTTTAAAGTATTATTAATACACTGATATTTTTTTATTATTATTATCATCAAGATACAAAATAGCACACGCAACTTGAGAACACAGACCACTGCGCACCTTGACGTTGCAGACCACTTGTCCACGTGCATTCTTGTGCTCACAATTAGCAATGACTTGCTCAATCTGAACCCGATCAAAAAAATCCAGTTGTAAAGGCTCTGGAATGTCCTGACTGAAGTCAATCGAATCGAGGATACTTAAGATCTTCCTGCGCACTGGAAATGTAAATCAATTCAAACTGTATTCAGAAATATTAAGGGGAAAACAAAAAAAATGACAATAGGAGCCTAACATACCTTTTTTAATCCAAATCTTAACGTGTTAAGTTTCAAAAGAAAATATTAAATCTTCAGAAAGTGCTACCAATCTATATAAAGTGGCTTGAAAACATTTTCTAGAGCCTTAAATTCTTTATTTGTATTATACTGTATTGTTCTCCTATTATGTATGCATGCAATCCAATATTTAAAAATACAAGATTCTAATTTTTTCTCCTTAATAAAGGCAGGCTGGTTTTCAATGAGAACCATGCAGTCTTTTGTTGAGACTTAAAAACGTTGTAAAGAATCTGAAGTTACTTACTGGGGTTTTTTATTCTTTGTCATGAAAATAACAAATATGTTCAGCCTTAGCAACAGCCTCACTGTTTTTACTGTCAGCAGTAAATTTATAGACTACCACCCGCCCATTCTGGCCTTCCATAGATACTTAAACACAGACTCTTCTAACTTCCTTTCCAGTCCAGTATTTTCCACTCACTCCAACCATCTACATCAAGGTTCTAAAATTCATTTTTTTTCACCACACTAAATAAAATTATCCCATGTACTGCTGCTGTTTAGAAAATCTATTATTTTCTTTTTCAAAGTGCCTTTTCTAAAGGCAGCCCTCCCCCCGCTCAGGATCAGAAAAACTTTACTGAGAAATAATCAACAGCCATAATGCTTACCTTTGGAAGCAGTGTCAAAGTGGAGAAACCCACTGACTGATCGACTTTCATCTTCCATCCCTCCTTCACCATCAGCTGAAGGTAATGAAACATAATAAATAAATTAAAAAATAGAAAAAATCAAAGCAAAAAATACCACCTACTTTATTAATACTGAAAGAGAAAGATGGAGAGAGCACATACTGACAAACCTTTCATGCGAAAGCCTTCCAATACAAATACAGCCTTGACTGTTAATAAAATGAAAACAACACTTATCGCACTGAAGCTAGCCAATTATCAAATATACATTAGACAGTACTAGAAATGCCTAAAAAGATACCCCACCCTCCAGTATGAATAATGCAGTTGAACACTGTAAAATGAATAAGGTATCTGGACACAGTTTCTCATACTCAGACCTCCACAAGGATGAAGAGACAGTGTTCAGACCTAATAAAAGTGACAGAAATTACTGTACTGCTGCAGCCCATTATATTTTCCAGTTATTCTGTTTATTTTATTCATGTAAAGAGTTTTATTGACACCCATTTCTAATTCTCTTGATGCATTTCTACTCTGCTCTGAAATCTTGCCTTTTTATTTAACGTGGCATTTTACGTTCTATTGGGATGAAATATCATTTTTGTGATGTTATAATGTCAAAAGCCAAATTGACCTGCAGCTACTGTCTTCTGTGAGAGAGGGTTGAAAATGTGTGACAGACAGACCGAAGTTAAGACTGAGAAAACTTTGTCTAGAACTGTTTACCAAGGAAGACCCTTGATGTTCTCTATACAGTAACAACTCTGGATAGCATCCCAAAATAAATTATTTTATAATTTTAATTATTTTTTATATTCCCCTCTCCTGCCCCATAAACTATGTTTGTTTTCTATATCAGTGTATACACCAAGACATTTCAAAAATGAAACGCAGACAAAGCAGTAATGATCAAAAAGATGCCCTGATTGCTTTCACTATGAGTCCACAACCACCATCATCTTTCTTCCCATCTCTCCAGTGGCAATTCCAGACCCGGTATCACAAATGAACTGTCACAAATTATAGAGAAAAGATTTCAAATAAAGTCTCTCACACTTCCATTTATTCAAGCTTATTTACCCTCACAATAAATTCCTCTTACCCAAGTATGGTTTCACAGGCATGTCATCAAGCAGCAGATGCAGCAGTCTCTGAGTGTGGGAGCGCTGGCGGTTCAACGATGTCACTCGCATTTCTATAGCTGCAGTTTTCATCAGCCAAGACATTTGGTTTAGTGTTGAAATCTCATGTTCTGGGTGGGGATATGGAAACAATTAGAAATTGAACATAAATAATATTACGTTCTCCACAGAAAGCATTTTTCATTTGAGAAAGCTTTTAGACAATGTCATTACTTACTATCTGCTCACGCTTTGTTTATGAGAAAAGGACTGAGAGATCTGACAAAAGCCATTAAATGAACATGTGGTTATTATGAAAACAAATCATACACATACATGCAATTAAGGGCATACACGTACACAAAAAATCTGGATATAACCTGTACTAACAGTCACTGTGGAGAATGCAGTGCTTCATGAGCTAATAGGTTCAGTTATAATTGCAGTGAAAATAATCAGACATTTACCCAAAATGAATGATAACTTTAATCAAAGTTGGTAAGGCTTGAACGTGGATCTCCAAGAATCTTCATATTCCTTATTCATCTAGTTTAGATTCTTAAGTTATATAAGAAAAATCTAAAGTGCTTTACCTATGCTGGATACATGTACTCGAATGCTAAGTTTACTGTCATTTAACAAAGCACTAGTGGTCAAGCATCTGATAAAGTGAGTAAGTACGTTTATTCAGTTTAAGACACCTGAGAAATGTTGGTTTGAAATGCTAAAAACACATTTATTAACTTAAAAATTAATGCCATCACCAAGTAAATATTCTTTATTCAAAGGAAGGGAAGATACAGGCTATTACAACCACCAGCCTTCTATTCCCTCAGTTCTTCACAGAATTCTTACTTTTCAAAAATATGATATTTTTTCTCTGTGGTATAATCTAACAAAACTACAATGATAATTGAAATATAGATTAGGATTTGCTTCCGAAGACTTGATGCACTCCGAAACTAACATTCTTTTACAAAAGTTCAGCACTAATAATCTGAACTTCCTAAATAGGCAGAGTTCAGTCTTTGCAAAATTAGAAGGTTAGCAGAGGCAGTAATTAATTCAGTTTAATAATGCTACCTATGTTTCTTCAATGATTCCTAGGAAGTCTAAATATGCACTGAATTTTAAGCATGCACAAGCTTGTCTTAGCATAAAGATTACCTTTGATAGAAAACGGCAAATACTGCAGCTGAGTGAATAAGAAATCCTGACTGGTCCTCAGATACCTCATAGTTGGACCTGATGTGTCAGAGCATGCACATAACTGATAGATCACCTGACAATCAAAAAAACCAGTAGATAACCATTTATGGAATTTATTTTAAAAACAAAACAACCACCAAATCAAAAGATGCATAATGCTGGTTTACTGCTCAAACATTATTGCCTGTATTTACAGTAAGTTTTCTATAAACTTAGTCCAAAGCTTAACATATTATTTATAATAGATGTTGAATTATGACGTTAAAGGACTACTAGCATGTGGATAATCCCAACAGCTATTTGCCCACAACGTGTCACTATAAAAGCCTTTCTGTTCAGCTCACTTAAAAATGAGTCTTTTTCAGTCTCCAAGTTCAACTGCACAGGAAATGTAATATTTTTTTCCCCCCTCCTTCTAATAGTATGGTCTCTTTCACTTTTAATAATGTTTAAAATCCTTTCTAGATTCCACAGATTTTCAACATGATACAGATGTAAATCCTATGATTATATGATTTAAGGCCAAAGATCAGCTACCTTGCACACACGTCTAATTCAGTTGTCTTCCCTATCTCACACCCTCAGACATACATACATTCTGTCACTACCACAGAATAAAGAAGATAATGTTATTGGTTTATTGGGGATTATTTATTATCTTACTTGCTGGCAAACTGCCGTTACAAAATTTAAAAAAAAAAATATTGGCATATGGTCACAACAGATTCAAAGGCTCACCAGAAACATTTAGAACATTAGTTTTATAAATATATCCTAATTCCGAGTTCTGACATGACTGCAAATTTTTTATTTTCTGTGTTGCTACAAGATAATGCTTTTTCACACAGAAAAAGGTAGAATAGAAAGAGTTCAATGTATATAAAAACCTGACAGATACATTTTAAAAATGAAACTATTATCAGAATCATCAACCATCTGTGTTCACCAAACAAGAAGTGGCTAATTTTATTTAGAGCCTACTTTTAGTATATGCCAACAGAAAATATGCCGAATACCTGGTAACAGAGTTCTGCAAGATGAGGAGATTCCTGAACTGCTGTAGGCCCATTCCTTGTTTCGGTACCCTTCTCCAATATGTTCAAAATAGCATGAAGGCAAGTCCGTGGGCAACCCAAGACACCTTAAAATACAAAAATAATTTCTTAATGTTCTTGCTCTTACTTGCCTCCATAGCAAACATAGATTAGTACACAGAATTACGGAAACTAAATTGTTCAGATACCCTGTGCTGCACTACACTGCTCCACAGAGCTGCAGCAAAAATATCTGGCAAAGTTTTTTCTCTATTAATTAAAATAAAAGAAGGAATTCTGTTTAAGCAAATATCTAACAAGAACACTTATAGTTAGCCTGTACATTTTTGAGATGCTGGTGAAAGAGGATAAATTATTTAAGAACTTATTTAAGAACTTTCTCTTCAGTTCTATAAAATAAGAATAAAAAAGAAAAAGACATTAAATTGATTCTTTAATATTCTGCATGAACCAAATGAAAATTTGAATTCTCGCTCTTAAACTTTAACTGAATACTCATTTGCCAATTTCAAAAAGGAGCTTTAAATTCCTGTCTATTTTACAATTACAGCCATTTTTATGATTAATGCTCCTGAAGGCACCTGACACTGCAACCAAGGGGAACAGGGAGGAGATTTTAATACTGAAGTCAAAATCCTAGTTTTTTTGCATTCTTCCTTTAGCCAATTAATTCTTTAATCAAGCCAGAAGGATGACCTGAACCAGTAAAGGCATCAGTAACCGCAGTTCTTACAGGGGAAATCATCTTGTCTTTTTGGACATGTATAATTTATGCTTTAGTAGGAAATTATTATCTCGAGGCAAATGGCTTATGGTCATTATTTCTTCACATTATTCATGGGATAATTCAAAGAGGTGTGCAAGGCTCTCTCATGGCTTTGAGACAGAGATCGTATGACTGACCTAACGTATGATACGCTGTAAAATTGTGTGGGTGTAGATCTGTTACCTGTACTGTCTAACTATGGAATTTCAAAATATCCAAAACACGGTCTGCAATTGTAAGCTACTTTGCAGATGAAAGAAATAGGTTGGCATCTTTTTTTCATCTTTCTGATATATCAAATAACTTTAAGACTTTTTTTTTCTGCCCAAATAAAATTCAGGTCCTATCTACCCTTCATTTAGAACTACGAAGGACTGAAAAATGCTGGGCCACAGCATCCAATATGAATCTAAAGATAACAAGAAATATTCTTCTCTAAGTAACTAAAATCAAATGTTTTTTCAATCATATTCATATAAAACATCCTTTAAAACAGTTGAGAAAGAATCTCATACTTCAGATTGGAAGGGACTCCAGAACGTCTCAACTCCAAACTACTGCTCAGTTATGACATCAGACCAGATTGTTCATGGCTTTATACAGTTGGGTCTTGAAAACTTCCAAGCATGAAGACTGCATGACCTCTCTGGCCAACCCACTCCATTGCTTCACTGTCTTCATGGTGAAAAAGTTTCTCCTATATCCTGTTGCAGCCTCTCTTGTTTCAATTTATGCCCACTGTCTCTCATCTTCTTGCCACACACCTCTGAAGAGGCTGGCTTTATCCTCTCATTAACCTCTTTGCAGGTATTCGAAGACTGCTATTAGGTCCCCCCAAAGCCTTCTCTTCTCCAGGCTGAAGAAGTCCCATTCCCTCAGCTTCTCCTCAAAGGATGAGTGCTTCAGCCCCCTGATCATCTCTGCTGAACTTGCTCAAGTTTATCAATGTCTGCCTTGTACTGAATATAAGCTAGAAGCTGAGGAGGCAAACAAGATGCATACTAACACACTATTTTTCTCACCAATTCAAGAAACATTAGAAATGTCACTCCTGTTGCTTTAAAGTTCATATTCTCATATACAGACTCATGCATATGAATATACAAATATATATTACTAATATATAAATATATTATTAATATATAAATATATTAATATACCTAGCAGTAGAATGAAAGCCCACATATTCTAATAGGTTTTCTTCTACAACGTTAAACAGCAAAACTGTTTTTCTTCCCTATAATTAAACAGGAGTTTGAGGAGGGATAGTAGTCAAGTAGTATAACTAGTTCAAAGTGACAATCTGCTCCGTAGATTCCCATGTTGTCACATGTAGGTACTTCTTGGATCATCACATTTCTTTGTACTGTGGACACAACCACACTGCATAAAATAGTAAATAAATTAATGTTTAACTTCTAAATTATCATTTTCGCCCACAATTCTATTTTCAAGTCTGTTCCAAAATCCAGCTTAAACAAAGGATCAAATCCTGTAGCCATTTAAATGCTTGTCCTGGTTTGAGCGACACAGGACTAATTTCTCTCCTAAT